>CM024758.1:63763469-64022846 GCA_014218235.1 Colocasia esculenta | reverse complement strand
ATGGTTAGGAAAATTCTCAGATCCTTGCCTACCTCGTGGACTCCAAAAGTAACAGCAATAGAAAAGGCTAACAACTTGAAGAATTGTCGTTAGAAAAACTCATTGGGTCCCTTATGGCCCATGAATTAACATGGAAAGGTTGGGAGAATCCTCTAGCAAAAAGAAGCATTCCAACGCACTCAAGGCAGAAGAAGACACATCAGAATAAGGCTCATATTGCCAAGAAAGTATAACACATGAAAAGATGAGAAGCAATGCTATCTAGAAGGTTACAACGCATCTTGCTAAGAAAAGAAGTATCAGTCTGGAGAAGATACTTCAGAAGGGAAAAGACTTCAAAAGGTCAGAAGTCAGATGGCAAAGAAGACTGAACCGATTTGCTATGATGCAAGAAGCCCGGACATATCGAAGGCAGAATGTCCAAGCTCAATAAAACTAGTTCAGAAAGAAAGACAGTTCCAGAAAACCTAAAAGATTTAAGAAGAAAGCCATGGCAGCAGCATATGACAACAGTAGTGACTATGACAGCTAGTCAAGCTTAAGCAATGAAGAAGAAGAAGACCCAACCTGGCATTCAGGCCAACCTCGAAGACAAGGTAACATCAACTCATCTTTCTCTTCGTGCAATAAATCTGATTCGACAACATAGAAGAAGCTTTTAATGACTATATTGTAAATATAAAGAAGTGTGTAAATCCTACTAAAAGTCAATAAGAAAAATCTCGCATGCTTAGAAAATGCTAATTCAGACTTAAATCTGAAAATGAACAATGGAAAACAAATTACTGAACTAAAAAGGAGAAATTAATTGTTATTGAAGACTTGAAAATTACAAATGAACAATTAGCGAGTTTGGAAAACCAAGAAACATTAAAAAAATAAAACAAAAGTTAACACTTTAACAACAGAAAAGGATAAATTGTCAAGCACACTAGAAAAATTTACTAATGGCAAACACAATTAATATTAAAAGGTTCTAGACGGTCAGGTAAAAAGAACATGGATTATGTTTATACTCCTCCTGATAATGAGGAAACAGTAGTATATCCTAAACATATCCACTCCTAAATTTGTACCTGAACAAAACACGACATATAAATCAAATTTTAAATACATTCCAACTGAAAGATAACTAAAATGTCTTTGCTGTATCCATTGCAATAAGTTAGGACACATTAATGTATCATGTCCAACTAAACATAAATATGCATAATAAAAGAAAAATTGATGATACTAACCAATCAGGACCCAAAAGAACTGGGTACCTAATCTTAATGTTTTTAATGCAGGGAACCTTCGAGCATCCAAATGGTACATATATAGCGGATGCTGAGACATATGTCAAGTAATAAGAACGCTGTTCTCCTCACCTTGAAGCTGAAGAAGGCACAATTACTATGGTGACAATGGCAAAGAAACTGTATTGGTTGTGGACCGGTTGGTAGCAAAGGAAAAGTTATCAGAGATGTACTTTGTGTGAAAGGACTGAAGCACAACTTATTAGTATCAACCATTGTGCATAAAGGACATTAGATCAGATTTCAAGAGTCAAAGTGCAGTATTAGAAGGATGGTGCAGTCGTGTTGAAGCCAGTAGGGAAAAGAACCTGTATGTACTTTATTTGGAAGAACTAAAGATCAAGACATATGTCTGGCAGCAAATAAGAGCAGTCAAAGATCACTGGCACCAAGACTGGGCCACTGCAGCTTGGATGGCATGAAAAGTTGATCAAGATGCTTGGTGGAAGGTCTACCCAAGGTTAGTGCAACAATGAATGGTGTCTGTAGCCGTGTGTAAAAGGGAAGCACACCAAGGCATCCTTCAAGTCAAAGACCGTGGTAACACCTCTAACCCTTACAACTTCTACATATGGATCTATTTGGGCCAATAAGACCACAAGTCTCGGGGAAGAGAACTTTGGATTTGTTATAGTAGATGACTACTCAAGGTTTACATGGGTTTCTTCCTAGATCACAGGATGATACTTTTGAAAGTTTTGTTAGTTTCAGTAAGAAAGTTCAAAAGGATAAAAGTATAGCATCATTAGTATCTGATCAGATCATGGAGGAGAATTTTAGAATGAGAGCTTTGCAAAATTCTGTGATAGCCAAGGAATAGAACACAACTTCTCAGCACCAGGACACCACAACAAATGGAGTTGTTGAAAGAAAGAATAGAACCCTATTGGATATGACAAGGACAACGCTATCAGAATATGATTTGCCAAGATATTTTTAGGCCGAAGCCATCAACACAGCATGCTATATCATCAACAGAGTAATGATCAGGCCAATCTTGAAAAGGACTTCATATGAGCTATACAAGCAAAAGAAGTCGAAGATCAGCCATTTCAGGACATTGGATGTCCATGCTTCATCCACAACAACAGCAAAAGGAACATTGGTAAGGTAGATGCAAAATCAGATGAAGGTATATTCATGGGTATGCTTCCAACCCAAAGGATATAGAGTATTTAAGAAACAAACTTTATTAATTGAGCAATCAATGCATATATTTTTGATGAAACTAACCCTTCCTTGAGAAAGAAAGTAGATAGTGATATTGATGATACAGATAATTGTCCAAGAAGCTAAAGAACACATCTATTCAGATAAAGATGATCCACCCTTGGAAGATCTACAACAAAAGATACATCTCACGATAATCTTAAAAGAATGGAGGTATAAGAAAGATCACCCACTGGACAACATCATTGGTGATCCATCGTTGGGGTAAGAACTAGATGTATATAATTCTTTTGACTACATTGCCTTTATATCTCAAATAGAGCCAGTCAATGAGGCATTGTCTGATGAATCTTGGATATTAGCTATGCAGATGAACTTAACCAGTTCAAGAGAACCAGTATGGTCCCTTGTTCTGAGACCATCAGATCATCCCGTGATTGGCACCAATGGGTGTTCAGGAAGAGTTGGATGAAGCTGTGTGATCATAAGAAACAAGGCCAGATTGGTAGCTCAAGGCTATTCCCAAGAGGAAGGCATAGATTTCGATGAAACCTATGCACCAGTGGCTAGACTTGAGGCAATTAGACTTTACTTGTATATGCTTCTGCATGAAATTTAAAACTCTTTCAAATGGATGTAAATCTGCTTTTCTGAATGGTTTTATAAAGGAAGAGGTATATGTAGAACAACCACCTGGTTTTGATGACATGGACTTTCCAAATCATGTTTTTAAGTTGCATAAAGTTTTATATGGTTTGAAGCAAGCACCTAGAGCTTGGTATGAAAGCTTAGTTCTTTTTGTTAAATCATGGTTTCATTAGAGGAAAAGTAGATAGCACATTATTCATTAAGTCTAAAATTAAAAATGTGTTACTTGTTTAAATATATGTTGATGATATAATATTTGGCTTTACTGATGAATCTCTTTGCAAGTATTTTGAAAAGCTTATGCAGGGATAATTTGAAATGAGCATGATGGGGGAGCTCAACAACTTCCTCGGATTGCAAATCAAACAAGGAAAGGAAGGATCTCACATCAGTCAAGCCAAGTACACCAAATAATTATTAAAGAAGTTTGGATTTGAAAATGCCAAGCCACTGTCAACACCTATGAGCACATCAACAAGCTAGACAGTGACAAAATGGTAAGAAAGTAGATCAGAAACTTTACAAAGGTATGATAGGTTCATTACTATATTTAACAGCACAGACCTGATATATTGTTTAGCGTATGTATGTGCTAGGTACCAGCAGATCATAAAGAGTCCTCATTTAATTTGTGTTAAAAGATCTTTAGATACTTAGCCAAAACTCATGATCTAGGATTATGGTACCCAAATTCATGTGAAATTAATTTAGTAGGATATTCTGATGCTGACTATGCTGGATGCAAGGTAGATAGGAAAAGCACCAGTGGATTTTGTCAATTTCTTGCAGGATGTCTGATATTAATGGTCCTTAAAGAAGCAAAATTCAGTAACACTATCTACAGAAGCTGAGTACGTGGCTTGGCTACTGAAGCTATTGTACACAACTCTTATGGTTTAAACAGTAGCTTAAGGATTTTGGACTAAATATCAAGACAATTCCCTTGCTGTGCAACAACCCAATGCAATAAATCTCACCAAATCCAATTCAGCATTCTAAGACAAAGCACATTAAGGTTAGGTACTATTTTATTCGTGATCATGTAGCTAATGGTAATATAGACATTTCATTTGTAGATACACAAAATCAGTTAGCAGATATCTTCACAAAGGCCTTACCTGAAGAGAGATTTACTTATCTTAGAAGGGAACTAGGCATGTGTAATTGTGAAAGATTTATCTGTATAAAACTGAAATATAAATTATTTCAGAATAACCAAATTTCTCTCCCCTGTTTAAGAAAATCTCATTAAAATATTACTTGTTTCTTACTTGTCCAAGACGGTTCGATTATTTTAAAGTATTTATTTCCTCTCGAACTGGTCACTTTGTCGTTTTCTGCCATTATGGCACCTCTTGTTTCGAATAGTCACCTTTATTCTTTTTTTGACAAAAACCCAAAATATGTGGTACAACAATTCACCCTTCGTCTTCATCTTCTTCAACTTGCCTGAGGCGATACCCTATCGACTCCGACATCGACTCTCTAGGATTTCAAAGTCTCTAACTTCTTCCTGCGAGAAATTTCTTGAGGGCTTCTGGTCCTTTCCTCATTCCAATCATCTAGAAGCCTTCCCCATTCAAATCCATGGCCGCGTCTGGTGTATCCAACAGCGTCGGGGCTATGGAGCTGTGTTTCTTACCACCGAGCAGCAAGAGAGGTATACCTCTGTGAAGATCAAGGTCTGTGGCAACAAGGCAGTCGACATTGCAGATTTGCAGAAGAATAGAATGGGCACATCATTGCAGCAATGGAGAGGATGAAATGGTCGAAGATGGCAACTCTGTTAGAGGTGATTATCCAGACCTAGTAAAGGCATTTTATGTTTGTTTGAAGACTAAGAGGACGGGTCCTTGACATCCACTGTCAAAGGAACCCAATTAAGATTACCTATGAGCTTTTGGAAACTTTATTTGGAGTTTGCACCATCGGTCACAGTGGGTTCACACTGTGGATATCCAGGCGAAGGGATTAGGGATTGTTGGTTCCGAGTACAAGCTAAAGGATGAAAGATAGACATCAACTAGCTGAATGCATTCAACCAGATTCTACATTTCATAGTGTGCCAGATTCTGGTCCCTAGGAGTGCCACCTACTCGACTTGTACAAAGGCGGACTCAGATATGATGTTCTGGGCTATCCAAACCAGAGCATAAATATGGCAGAGGTTATGATAGAAAGGATGAAGTTTGCATCCACTCAGGTTTGGGACAAGAACAGCAAGCTAAATGTCCCTACCATATGCACATCTGCTCACCAAGGTATTTCAACATTTGGCATCAACTTATCTGGAGCAGTGTCAGAGAAAATGGGCCAGCTATTCCAAGCAGAAACTTAAGAAAAGTGGATTCTCATTGGTTGGAGGTATATCGACCAAGACCTCAGTGGCTGAGGGTGAAGCCATTATTGGCGAAGCCCAAGAAGTCCAAAGAAGTAAGAGAGTAGTAGTAGCAGAAGTACCAGTAGGACCAGGATTTCAAGAGCAACAACAAGAAGTTATCTGTTTAGAAATTATAGTGGAACAAGTAGCAGGAGACAGCAGAGGTCTGAGCAGAAGAATCGGTGATCACTAGAAGCCAGATTGAGGACATTCCTCAAGTATTTATTAATCCTTTTGGATAGAATTTAGAAGTTGCACCTCCCTCCTCTCAAGTAGCTACAATTCTTCGAATGTACTGCACTCTTTAACAGTACTCAGGTGGAGCCAGGATCTTGGTAATCCAGTTGCAGAGGTGTAGCATCTGGCCTCAGTACAGATGTTGTCATGAAGGATCCTCCTATTCAGAGGGAGCAAGAAGAAGAAGATATTCCAGTTGATACCCATATGGAAGATGCTCCTATTCAGGGGAGTAATCTGTGAAAAGGAAGCACAAATCCAGGGGAGCAGACTGCCAATGCCCCCGTTGATGATCAGTTTAGAGAAGGCATTGCGGAGAGTGCCTCAAGTGAAGAAGATATGATGATAATGTGGAGCCTGTTGCAAGGGAAGAAGCACTTCTGGAATTCCTCTCTTGACCAGGAGGCCTCATCAGGCAGAGAAAGAAGAAATTGAAGGTCAATCTAAAGCCTTAGTTTCTAGAATGGATGAACAGGAAAGATTCTGTGCTCTGTGCAATCAATATTCAGTCACTTTCATTAGCCAGAGTACTTCAGCTAAGGAGATGGGCATGGTCAGAAATGCAGTGAGATGGGTGCGAAGTGAGCTCATTAGCATCAAGGAGTCTACAGCCACACTTGGAGATTTGGTCACGGCACAGTCCTCAAATGCCCCTACTGCTCCTTCTCTTGCAGAACCAGTCTGAAGTTCTGGGCCTTCAGAGGCCAGGCAACAAGATGTTGGGCCATCAGGGCCAATTTCAGATGAACCAGCAGGGCCATCCGGGCCACAGGTTGTTGAAGAGGCAGCAACTGCAATGTAGATCATGCTGAAGCTGTGAAGTCTGGGCCATCAGGCCAATAGAGGATGTTTTTGGCCAACAGGGCTAGTGGTTTCCGGGTGGATTCCCAGAGTAGAAGAGCCAGCTATAGCATCAGAAGCCCCTGATCCTTCTCCTCTTGCAACTCTGGCCCCTCCTTCACCACCATCTTCCTCCACAGCACCACCAGCACCTATCCCTTTCAAACAACTCATGCCTCGTTCCATTTCATCCCCAACACCATTTCCTTCTGAATCCTCCTCATCTCCTACCATCTCCACATCCATTCCTCCACCTCCTCCTATCATTGAAGACCCTTCAGCTTCATCATCAGCTGGAGCCTCATCTTCCTCTGGTCCTTCTCTACTGGACCATCCATCATATCTCCTCCTACCCATCAATCCTTTCTTCATCTTCCTACTCCACCCTCCTTTGTTACCTTTATACCTGAAAGTGCACAACTTGAAGGTCTCTTTCTCAAGAAATTCGAGGATGAGTTGGAAATTACCACAATCTACTCAGTCCTGGAAGTTGGTTCTCATGTCCTCAGAACTGACTCTCCTTCTTCTAGTCCTTCTTCTAAGAAGAGGAAACTCTCCAGCACTCTTGCTCTTCCCAAGTTTCGTCCTCTTTGGTTTTCCCTCACTGTTGACAATCGAAGGAAACCAATCTATTGTGAATATCTCCAAAAGTGTATCCTTGCCACCATTTTGGTGTTCCTTTTCTCAATCTCACTGATCACCTCAATATTGTCCTTCCCTACTGCCACTTCTATAAGCTAATCATCAAAAATCTTCCAAATGGTTGAATGCAAGTTTGAAGATTAGTGGGCTAAAGGGCACAAGGCTCTCTAGAGGAATTTCCTCTTGCAAAGTCAGATCGGTTTCCACCCCGGATCACCCACTCAATCTCTCTGAGTGGTTTTGTCATTCATCACAAGACCACTAGACACCCTTCATTCGAAAGGAGTAAAGCTCATCCGGTACTTCCAGCTATTCAATGACTATCGTTATCTTCACAAACTACCAGAAGTGCAGTTGGGTCAGTTCCAGGGAGCCATTGCTTCGTTAAAAATTGAAAATCCTTAATTGCTCCTTCAAAGTGGATTTCGCTACCCTGTAAATACCAAACAATGTATTTCTCCCCCAAAACTGCATTCTTTGGTCATGGACTCCTCAGTTGGTCCTATTTTTTTTGAGAGATTTGCTCGTGTAATAGGTAGGATCTCATCTTAGCGGGGTCGTCTCCCCTCCTTCCAATGATTCCTCTTCGGGAATTCCATCTAGGCCATATCACTTCTGAGGTTCATGCCCCTCTCACTCTGAAAGTGAAAGGCTCTCTCCCTCCATTGGGAAAACATTACAACCAGTCTGCCTTTCAGTTGGAAGCCTTGAACAACTCCTTGTTTAAGGCAGGCAAACCTACTCTCACAGCTGAAGCCTTTTGGACTTGAATTCCATCAATCTGGTTCAGAGCCTTATGATCATGGGTCAGCGGTACAAACTTTTTATGGCTTTTAAGAACGATCTCCTACAGCATCAGATCCACTACCCTATCAAGATCAACCAGTTTCTTCTTCGTTCAGCTTTGGCTCTTTCATTTCCTTCAAGGTCTCCCTTGGCAAAGATGAATATACTACCTTTCTAGAAGCTCAGCGCCAACTTCACATCGAAAGAATGCTTCCTGTCATAGGGTCGTCTTATTCTATTGCTTTTGGGGGTTTTTCAAACCTATTTTGAGGAACAGGAATGCAAGGCTTTGCACATTATTCAACGGCATGCCTCTCTTCTATCTCCTGCTTTCTACCTCCATGTAACCCCTCAAGATAAATAGAACAGTTCTTTGCTCCTCTTTCTCTTTCTTCTTTGTCTCCGAATGATATCTTTTTTATTATTGACAAAAGGGGGAGAACCATAGTATCTATAAAATACATTTCTTTTTTATATTCTGTAAAATTCCTAGATTTATTTCAGAAAGTCTATGCTTGTTTATGTTTTGTCATCACTAAAAGGGGGAGATTGATGATCAGATCATCTCCATATAATTTCATGAATTATATATCTATTTTGGTGATTAATAAAATCCTAACAATTAGTATGTAACAAATTTTTATGAAGCTTAGTCACAGGAAATAAAGCAGGCAAAATCAAGCAAAGACTTGTAAGTAAATCCTTACATTGTTCTCTTTAATTTTTCGGAGCATGAAATTTCTGTAAGTACACATCAACTCGTTTTGAAGTATAATGATTTCATAAGTCATCGCAAAGAATAACTCTTTCATAAGTTTCATATCATTTTTGGTTTGCATCGTTTTCGATCTCAGAACGATTCGCTAAGTGATCACATCGATTTCGATCTCAGAACGATTCGCTAAGTGATCGCATCGATTTCAATCTCACAACGATTTTGTAAGTGAGCATAATGATTTGCTCTCATAATGATTCGCAAGTGAGTATAACGATTTCAATCTCACAATGATTTCATAAGTGAGCATAATGATTTGCTCTCATAACGATTCGACAAGTGAGTATAACGATTTCAATCTCACAACGATTTCGTAAGTAAGCATAACGGTTTGCTCATAACGATTTGCTTATAGTCTCATAACGATTTGCTCATAACGATTTGCTTATAGTGTCATAACGATTTGGTTATAATGATTTGCTCATAACAATTTGCATATAATGATTTGCTCATAACGACTTGCTTATAGTGTTATAACGATTTGGTTATAACGATTTGCTCATAACGATTTGGTTATAACGATTTGCTCATAACGATTTGCTTATAGTGTTATAACGATTTGGTCATAACGATTTGCTTATAACGATTTGGTTATAACGATTTGCTCATAACTATTTGGTATGAATGCATACGATTTGTGCATATAATGATTTGTTTACGAATGAGAAACGATTCACATGAACAATGACTCATACACAACGATTCTATAAGTCATGTTCATATCGACTTCATGAGCTATAATGACTTCATATTTGAATCTCTTGACAAGTCAAAGTCATCCTGCGTATTTCTCTGTTATCCATGCATTAAATATAACCGTACATTTCTCTGCACGATGCATGTCCAGATATCTTCTATTCTTATATTCCTACATGTAATATCTTTTTGGAAAAAAAGAATGGAAATTTCTATCTTGATGTATCCTCACTCTAACGTTGACTGACAACAAGAGACAACTTAGTTGTCTATGTTTTAGCATTAAATATGTGCAGGTCTCTGATAGCACGACTCTATACAACATTGGATAAAGTAGAAGCTGGAGGATATCAAGAAGGATTTTCTTCTACATGCATGGAATGCAAAAAAATGTTGACTACAAAGGAAAGCCATGCAGTCTAACGTTCTCGAAACATAGAGATAATGGATACTTCAACGGCTACATTTTTCAAAGAAGATACAAATAGAAGACTGGTGCCTACGTAAAGAAACGAATCTTGAGAATTCAAAAAACGGCAAGCACCATAGAAGGGCTCAAGTCTCACTCCGTCGTCTTGTTGTAGCTCTTTGCTCTCTGTGTCTAGTGTAGAACCTTCAGAGAGCTTTGTGAACTGAGAGGTTCTTCTTTATAGATCTTTTCCTCTCAATCTTCGCTTCGGATGAAGCATTGCGCTATTAGGTTGGTCCAGGGGCGCATCATCCCTTGAACACATCTTTGTGTTTTTCCCTTCATGTTGAAGGAAGACCTGGGGGTTCCAGGGTGTTCCTCCCTTCGTGTTGAAGGAAGACCTAGAGGGTTCCAGGGTGTTGTATTCCTCTTCAGGTTGTGAAGAGAAGACCAGCTGCGGCTGGGTGTGTAAGTGTCCTTGAGGGGGACTATACCCTTGGGTAGTGAATCCTGAGTTGTTGCTCAGAGACTGGACGTAGGACTCCTGTGGAGAGGAGGTCCGAACCAGGATAAAATATGGTGTAGTGTGATTGCTCGCTTTGTGTTTTTTGTTTACTTTCACTGACGCTAACAATCAACGAAGTGCTTGTTGTGTGAAAGTTTTTGTGGACAGGTTTAGGTATTCAAATTTTAAAGAATCCCATTCACCCCCCCATGGGCTTGCTAGTTGGGCAACAACATACACATGACTTATTTCTAGCTATGATCTTATGATACATGCACACACTTTGAACCATCCAATTATGGCTTAACTTGCATGTAATTAACTCATAATACATCTGGTAATTTATGTAATTAAATTGCCATATTTCAATATAAACTTGTCTACGTTTTCTCGCACTATTTTGGGAATACTGTTATCGACGCTCCATTGTTTTAGAATTCCTCTAGAACATCGAGCACTTATTTCTATATACACACTCTCTCTTCACTTGGATGAGCTCTCCGTCGGATACTCCTTCTGCCAGACTAGTGAGTCTTTGTTCAAGGGCTCGTAACTCTCCTCTGTCCATAGATTCCCACATGGTCGACGAGCCGGTTGTACCCTAACACCTATTACACCCTTTAGGGATCAACATGATCCAAACGGCTATTAGAACTTCACTCTTATCTTGAATCACACCGGACCTCTAGATCTGTGCTTAACATGGCCTATGGTAGGGTCGTGAGCTCCACTTGGCTGCCAACACCAAGTGTGCGTGTTGTGCAACTGTTACTATCGCCTGTTTACTCGATGTGTTATGTGCAATGTCGACTAACTCTCATCTATACTCTACTCGCTCATCTATTCGACTTCACTCTACTATCTCGTCTATTCATCTAGTACTCTGATCTATTTCTTGGTACTCTATATTGGCCATTGACTTATTCTCTAAAGATAAACAATATAACCAATGCCTGGCAATATATAAAGGGCCCGATCTGGTCCTGGGATGTGCGCCTGAAAGTGCTAGTGCCCATGGGAGTTAAATGATCAGAGTGTTTGGCATTACACTCGAGTGCTATCTAACTCGACTATCTAAATGACAATCAAAAGTGTTATATTCTCTCGTTGACAAAAGAGCTATGTTCTCTCGTTGTCCGTTGACAACAAAGTGCTATACTATACTCGTCGTGCTATTGATATACTTGTGCTATTTGTGCTATGACCATCTTGCTATTTTGTGCAATACTCGACACTTGTGCTATATTTGGAAAGTTGTACTATTTCGTTCATGTGCTATCATGTTATCTCTCACGTTACTTGGTTCTCTTGCTCTATCATTAGTTACTCTGCCTTTTAATACATTAATCATTTAAAGCTTCCTTGACTATTGAGATTTAAGTCCTACTGGGCGTTATCGCTCACCCTACATTATTTGTCGTTGTGTTCTCAGGTGAGACCAAGGATGAACTATACACTGAAGAGGACGGGAACGACCAGGAGTGATGTTATGAGCACCCTAGTGTCCTAGCATTATGTTCGAGTCATAGTTTAGTCTTTACTTTATTTCAATGTAATTGGGCCCTATAGAACGACTCTGATATTAGTGGTTGTAACTAGACATTTGAAAGATTTTTAATGAAATGAATTTGCTTTAGTATTTATTCTTGTCCAATGGTTTGATGTCTAGTACTCGCTCTATACTTGTTTACTTGCAACTGCCTCACGTTCCGATATTCCGCGTCGGGGCGTGACACCGTAGGCGGCACTGGGTGGTATGGCCTTGTAAAACCCTCGAATTTCTGTCGTATTCTTCGTATCTATGTGTATGATTGTGCTTGTGTAATTATGTACGTATTTATGTAGGTATTAAAATAGTATAATTACGTGTGCGCGTGCTTATATTAAACGTAAATAATGTATGTATTGCATAATGATAGTGTGGATATAATACCATGTACATATTGCATGTATAGGAGCTTGGTATGCATGGTTTTCTGCATAATTAGGGTTCTGGCCGAAGGCCTTATTGGCGTCAACCCCTGGCCGCTTAGGTGGTGTCAGCGTCCAGACATGGACGCCAACACTAGATCCAGCGTCCAGCGATCTGGACGCCAACTTCTCTGACCTGCATGCGCAGCAGAGCTGCTATCTTCTGAAGCAAGGCAAGGCAACCATTGGGGAGGTGTCCCCAACGGCTCTGAACATGTCTAATCGGTTTGGTGAGTGGGTGAGGGGCTCTTCTTAGGGTCCAACCCGAAATTGGCTCCTCTCACTCCTCCCTTCACCTTGTGAGAAGAGGAAAAGAAGAGAGAAAACCCTAGAGAGCACTCTGTGAGAAAACTCAGAGTTTGGAGGCTTTAATCCGGCTTCCTGGAGCTTGATCCGGCCGACTTCCCCGACAAGGAGGTAGCTGATATGAAGGGCAAGGCCTCTCCGGTCTTGTTTTGCTGAGGAGATCATCCAGGAGCTCGGAGGAAGGCGTTTGTGGAGGTGCTTCTGCAACTTCTTGGGACTGCCCAAGGAGAGCTTCTCCAAGCCCTAGACCCTTTGGTGTGATTTTCTAAAAGGCAAGTAACCTATCTATGGTGTCCCCGTATGAGTCTAGGAGGTTCTCATCATTTTTATGGAATTTATCTCGAGTCCTAGACCCTCCATTTCACCCAAGTTTTGGAGCTCGGGTCTGTGTTTTCTGCACAGACCTGAGTAGACGGCAGGATCCCTGGACGCCCAGTTCCTCCTTGGCGTCCATCGACCATGCCGCCGACCTTTAGTCAGCGGCCAGAGACCGCCGTTTAGTTCTTCTGGGCAGAGCAGTGAGCTGTTCTGTCCCACTTATACATTTAATTTCGGTATGTTTATGCGATTAGGATATATGGTAATCCTATAAGCTATGTACATTATGTATTGTGGTGGTGGATGTGTGTGGGTTGTGTGAGGAATGTGGTTAATGGTGTCTTGTAAGCATGTGAGCATGACTTGTAGACCATTTTTGCAAAGTCCATGATTCATGATTTAGATTAATGTGAATGCCTTGATTTCGGTCTAATCATGATGAGTTGTAGGTCATGTGTGTATGTTCTGGAATTTAGGTAATCCATACATGCTTGTGGAATTGTTAATAAGTGTGGTTCGGAAAAAAAAAATAAATAAATAAAAACATGTAAAATAGTTTTGTGGCAAATGATTATAGATGTATGAATTAGGACGATGTTGTATTCTAAATTCATGCATACGTTAGTAGTTTCTGTGCAAAACAGTAAGTGGATAAATCGTAAATTGTGTTAGACCCATGTTAGCTTAAATTGTGAATAATATGCTAATTTGGTGTTTGATTTCCTATAAATCCTATTTAGCTCAGAAAAATCTGAAAAATTGAGGGTATGATTTTGAACCCGAAAACAGCATGTGGTTAAATTTTCAGGCCAATTGGAACAGTAGATAAAGAGTTATGTGATTTCATGTGAGATGTGAATAATTCGGGCATATGATCGTAATGTGATTAGGTTTTGTTTAAACAGCATGATTTGGATGTTTACTGTGTGTTAAAGCCTGAAACTCTGTAGTACCATGTTAGTAAAAACAGAGGTGTTCATATGAGTGAGGAAGTGAATGTGATGGAAAGTGTAAAGTGTAATACCATGTGTAAAACGTTAATTGTGTAAAAGTGTGAATTGTGCCAATGTGACACTGCTTCCGAGAAGGCAGTGGAGCTGTATCAGGGAAAAGTCCCCCTGAGAAAGTTCATTGTGTTAAGTGACCCTAAGGGCATTAGGGGGAAATCCTGGAGGTGGACAAGTACCACTGGTTAGGGTGGAGACTTGTTCTCCCGGTCTGCGCAGTCCAAGAGTCACCATTGCATTGCCTAGATGGTGCCTATGTGTTATGTGATGTGAATGTGTCCTTCTTTGGTGGTTTGGACTATGTGTCACGGCACCTAAATTGTGTAAATATGTGTAAAGTGTAAAGTGTAAAGTGTATGTGACCATGTGTAAATGTGTAAGTGACATGTGAATGTGTATGTGTAAAGTGTAACCATGTGAAAAGAGGAAATTGTGTAAAAAGAAATGTGAAATTTTAGATGTGAAAATGTGTATTGAACCCATGTGAGACTAAACTGAAAATATGTGAATTTAGAAATGCATGTTATCTTACTCATGTTCGTGTGTACAATTGCTTAGAATCCATGCTAGGAACCACAAAGAAACATGTGTGCAAAATGGCATTATAGATTGTTATATGTGATGTTTTAAGAAACGTTGTAGCTCTCATGTGTGGGGTTATAGCCATTGGAACATGTAAAAATCAGCAACCTTAAGTTTGATAGAAAGTTATGCATGCACTTATGAACATGTGGAATCCATGCTAATTATGTTCCCCGTCCATGTATGTAAGTTGTCCATGTTAATAACTCTTGGTGAATGGATTAGAGACCATGTGATAGGTAAATTTTAGTTTAGAAATCTGAAAGCATGCGTTATGTATAAAATTGTAGAACCTTCATGATAGGTTGAAAAACTTAAATGGACTAGCATGCTATGTGATTGCTAATTGTATGTGCTTGTAGAAACCACTAGGACTTGTACGTGTATATCATGTATAGTGTTATTTGCTGAGTCTTTAAGACTCACTCTTGCTTCGGCGTACAGGTTTAGACGGTGACGAGACCTTCGTGGAGGAGACAGTGGAGACAGACTCCGAGCGCGGAGTCTAGCTTGTGGAGTCGTGCACCCCTTTTGTTGTAGTCTTCATAGTATGTACTGGGAACATTGTATTAGAGTTTATATGGAAAGAAATGTATTATGTGGACATTTTGTATTTAAATTTTCAGCAGTTTAATTTATGAGAACTTTAGTTCCCTTTTTGCAAATGTTGAAACTGCATGTATGTCTAATGTGGATGATGAATGAATGGAGATAGTTCTCTTTTGCTTCCGCTACTCTGTTATGTATATTCGCATGTATCTCAGCTGTTTGTATCGTTGGGTAAATGTCCCACTGTGACTGGCAGCACTCGCTATATCGACGTGGGTCGGTATGACCGTACCGGTGTAACGAGGGCCGTCACAGGCCTACTATTAAACGTCCTTTTGAGGAGGGTGGCTTGGGCGTCTTGGATCTAAAATAGGTGAAAATGGCCTTGGCAGTGAAGTCCCTCTGGAACATTATGCATGGCTCCTCCTTCTGGGCAACGTATGCTAAAAGGCGTCATCAGACGAGCAACTATACTCATTTACCGGGTATGTCCTCTAAGACTCGGACTAAGGCTCTCCTTATTCAGAATAATAGTACATGGATACATAGAAATGGTTGCACAATTGATCTTTTATCTGATGTTTGGCTTGGGGAGAGGCCATTGTCTGATCTTCTCAGCTCTAATTATGACGTTGGGAAGATTATTCTTCAGGAGGCGATTGCTAATATCCATCATCCCATAAGACCCTTTCTTTTGAACGAGATCTTGTAGGGAGTGACTCTCACTGAAGAAGAAGATAAATGCATTTAGGGGGCCTCCAAGGAGGGATTTGCTCTTCTAAATCGTTATATAACTTGGTTAGGAATACTGGGATCAAACGGCCAGCTCTGAGTAGATCTGGCACCCTTCGTTCAATAGGAGAGCATCTTATTCTGCTGGAGACTGATTAACAGAGCTATGGCTGTTGACCAAAGAATTGCGGAGAGTGGAATTCATCTGGCTTCCTGCTATTATTGTTGCAGAAGACCTCATTATGAGGATCATGGTGATTTAGCGGCTTCCTTATGGACTTGGTTTTCTCCTCTAATCATTCCTAATGTTCATCTTCATAGTAGTATAATGGCTAGAGTGTGGAGCTTCCTATCAGCTACTAACATTTCCTCTCCTTTTGGCTATGTTTCCCTCCATTACCTAATCCGTTTTCTTTGGGAAATATGGAAGGGGAGATGTCTCGCCAAGTATGAGAACAAGAGGACCTCAGCTCGGATGGTGATTAGCAATATCAAATTCAAAATTGCCCATTCTTTATCTAAGCTGCAATTTTTTATGGACGCCATTCCTTATGAGGTTAAGGTTCTTCATCAGCTCGGATTTTTTCCCCAATGTAGAATTGAACAATGCAAGTTTATTTGTTGGATCCCTCCGATATCTGATTTCTCATTAAATGTGGATGGTGCTAGGAAAGGAAATCCTGGTGTGTGCGGTGGTGGAGGTTGCATTCGCGATATGCATGGTTCTGTTCAGGTTGCTTTTGCTCATTATTATGGCTATGGCAATAGCATGATTGCTGAAGTTAGAGCACTCTGTTATGGTCTCCGCTTGGTGGATCTACTTGGGATACGGCTATCTATTGTTCATTCAGATTCTCTGGCTTTGGTTACCTCAATCAGGACTGGTGGCTGTCCAACTTGGCTTGCATATCGGTGGTGGCGAGAGGCTTCTATAATGCTCAAGGACAAGGCGTATTTGTTATGTCACATTTATAGGGAGATCAACCAAGTAGACGATGCTCTTGCTAATTATGGTTGTCAGGTTAAGGAGAACAAGGTGTTTTGGGGATCTAGTAGCGTCCCCCATAAGTGCAAGGGGCCAATTGTGTTAGATAAATTGGGCCTATACCATCTAAGGCTGATGTAATCAGGATGAGCGCTTTCATGTATATCCAATTCTAATATATTATTTCGGCCTAGGGGTCTCTCTGGTGGAGTGAGTCCATCTCCCCCTCTGGGGGAGGGTGCACTCTCCTAGATTGAGTTCCTGAGGACCGCTTCCCAAAAAAAAGTACTTCAAGCTTTTATGATCTGAATAGACAGTGAATTGCTCAGTATATAAATAATGTCTTTAGATCTTTAGTGCAAAGACTACAGCAGCCAACTCTAGATCATGCACAGGGTAGTTGATTTCATGGGTCTTTAATTGTCTTGAAGAATAGGTGATGACCTTCTCTTTCTGCATGAGTACATAGCCCAAACCAATTTCTGAGGCATTGGTATAGACTGAGAAACCTTCTCCCTCTATAGGAAGAGCGAGAACAGGGGCCGAGGTCAAACATTCTTTTAATCTTTGGAAACTTTTCTCACACTCTTTACTCCAAGAGCAGGGATTCTCCTTCCGTGTATGACGAGTGAGAGTAACAATGATCTTGGAGAAATCGTTTAGGAACCATCTATAGTAACCAGCCATTCCTAAAAAGCTTCTGATTTCAGTGACATTAGTTGGTCTCTTCCAATTCAGCACAACTTCATCTTTGGAGGGATCAACAGAGATGTCGTCCTTGGAGATGACATGGCTCAAGAAGGAAATTTCAATGAGCCATAACTCACTCTTGCTCAGCTTAGCATATAGTTAGTTGTCTCGTAAGACTTGCAAAGCTACCCTTAGATGATCTTCATGTTCCTCTTTAGTTTTGGAGTATAAGAGAATATAATCAATGAAGACGACCACAAACTTATCAAGGTATGGCCAGTATATGTTGTTCATGAGTTGCATGAAAGCTGCAGGAGCATTGGTCAGACCAAAAGACATAATAATGAATTCATAGTGTCCATACCTGCTCCTGAAAGCGATTTTGTAGATGTCATTGTCCTTGATTCTCATTTAATGATAGCTAGATCTGAGATCAATTTTGGAAAAGTATTGACCTCCGGATATCTGGTCAAATTGTTCATCTACTCGAGGCAATGGGTACTTGTTCTTAATGGTCAACTGATTAAGTTGATGATAGTTGATGCATAACCTCATAGATCCATCTTTTTTCTTAACAAATAGAATCAGTGCTCCCCATGGGTAAGTACTTGGTCTAATGAACCCCTTTTCTAACAATTCCATTAGTTGTGTTGTTAGTTCTTTTAACTCGGAAGGTGACATCCTGTATGGTTGACGCGACACCGGTGCAGCTCCAGGGATTAAATAAATAGAAAAATTTACATCTCGTTCAGAAGGAATTCTTGGCAGCTCCTTGGGGAAAATGTCAGAGTAGTCCTGGACTATGTGTATGTCTTCTATCTTGGATCCTTTCTTTTCAATTACTACAGCCACAAGGAAGGCAAAACAACCTTTCCTTATCATGTTGTGAGCCTACATGGCAGAGACTAGAGACATTAGTCTCTTGGGTCTAATCCCAGTGAATGTTAGCTTAGGGAATTCAATAAACGTAACCTTCCCTTTCTTACAGTCTACACGTGCCCCATAAGTGGACAACCAATCAGCTTCAAGAATCACATCATAGCCTTCCATGGGCATACACACTAGGTCGACTCTTAGGTTAAGTTCTCTGATCATTACATCGGCTAATGGGAAATATTTGTTCAATTTTTCTTTCTCACCCAGTAGTGTTGTGACAAAGAATTCAGAACCCATAGACGTAGGTTTAACATTTAGAGTATTAGCAAAGTTTTAAGATATGAACGAATGTGTAGCGCCAGTATCAAACAAAACAAATGCTGATAGAGAGAAAACTTGTAATGTACCTTCCACATCAACGGTGTGACCTGGCTTGTCACAATGTTTGCAATTGCCTTTAGCTAGAGTAATGGGGACAAATACCCTTGGATTTCTTGACTAGAACCTTCTGTGATGTTGAAAGGATGTTTCTTGCCAATAATCGGCTTAGCACTTGAAGAGCCAGGTGTCAGCTCCTTCTTTATGAACTTTCCTTTTATGCGATCAGTGAAGTCTGTAGAATCTTTTAGCAATTGGGCTTTCTTAACCATCTCAGCATACGTTTGGATGTCGAGAGGGGCTAGTTTTGTGATGTATTGGGGCTTGAGGCCGTTAAGAAAATGCTTAGCCTTCATCCTTTCAGTGTTTACCAGATGATCAGTGTAGCGTGCCAGCCTGAAGAATTGAGTTTCGTAGTCAGCCACAAAAAGGCTCCTTTGTTTGAGAGCAGCAAATTTCGCAGCCTTCCTTTCTTGTACACGTTCAGAGAAGTACTTGGAGTTGAATGCTTCCTTGAATTCAGCCCAAGTAAATTGACCATTTGCCATGGTCACTTCTACTGACTCCCACCAAGAGTGGGTGTCTTTCCCAAGTTGAAAGGTAGCAAGCAGTAGCTTATCCTCTGCCGCACATTCCATAACACGGAAAATCCTCTCCGTCTCCTTAAGCCAGTGCTCGGCTTCATCCGGATCAGTAGTGCTACTGAATCTTGGTGGATTTAAGCTTCTAAAGTTATGATGAAGCTTTCCTGCACCATGATTTCCTCCTCCCTGAGTAGCTTGCAGGAGGGCGCAAGTATGTTCCTGGATGGTTTGTTGCATGCCCCTCATCTGAGCACGTTCAGAAGTCATCTTAAATGTTTAAGTTCCTACAAAAGTAACTTATCGTTAGGATATTGATGTGAAATTTAATTTGTATATGTATGAATATATATTTTTGATCTTAACCCTGGTTCTACCCAATTCTCACATAGGTATGATAGTTGACTTAGACACGTGTCGTGGCAGTCTATCCTAGAACATCCTAAACTTAAAATATCCTAATAAGGATATCCTAGGCTTTGATACCACAAAATTGTCATGCCCCAACGTGGAATATCGGAACGTAAGGCAGTTGCAAGTAAGCGAGTATAGAGCATATAATAGACATTAAACCATTGGACAATTAAATAACATGAAATCAAATGCATTTCATTAATAATTCAACTAATGTCTATTACACCGAATAACTCAAAGCCATTACATAGGGTTCAATTGACTTTATTACATAGAAGAAAGTAAAAGACTATTGAGACTCTAACTAGAATGCCAGGACGCTCTTGAAGCACTCTTGGTCTTTCCCATCGGCATGAGTGTAAGTATTTTCCACGGTCTCACCTGAGAACACAAATAACAAATAATGTAGGGTGAGTGACAATGCCCAATAGGATTTATATCTTATGGTGTAGACATACTTCATATGATTAATTTATTAAAGAGCAGAGTCACTAATGATAGAGAGAGAGTCAAGTAAGAGATAGCATAATAGCATGAATCAGAATGGCCCCAATTTCAGATATAGCACAGAGAGCAGGATGACCATAGCACAAATAGCACAATATATTATACAATAGCACAATGAGTCGAGTATCGTATAGAACTTTGATTGTCATTTAGATAGTCGAGATAGATAGCACATGAGTGTAATGTCAAACACTCTGGTCAATTAACTCACGCGGGCAAATAGCACCTCCCATGACCAGACTGGGCCCTTTATATTGCCAAACATTAGTCATGTTTATTATCTGTAGACAATCAGTCAAATGGCCATAGAGAGTACCAAGAATAGAGAAGAGTAATTGAAGAATAGACGAGAATGTAGAGAGAAAGTGAATAGAGTACAGATGAGAATTATAGGTCAATGCACATAAAGAAACGGTTAAACAGACGATAGTAACAGTTGCTCAGCACACATGATTGGTGCTGACACTCACGTAGAATTTTTTTTAAATTTTTTTTTTTTCAATTTAGTCAAACCAAAAGGAGATGGTAGGGACATCCTCACAGAGTGAGAGAGCCACTACCTTCACTAAGCGCTAAGAGTTTTTATAAAATATAGTGAAGAAGATAGAAGGAGAGTACATTTCGGTTTAGAGCCTGAGTGTAGGGCACTGTACGTTATCAAGACGGTAGGTGCCCTTAACAACTGCAGGGAGGACAGTCCAAGAGTCCCAAGTGTTAAGTTGGGTGCTGGAGCATCCCAAACCGGCAAGGGAATTAGCCACCTGATTGGTCTCACGTGGCACATGTCTGATTTCAGCATTGATCTTCTGTGTTATGATCGCCACGTCATGCAAGATATAGAGTAATTCCCATGGGCAAGATTGCTGGTCAGAGAAAATGTGTACTAGATTGAGAGAGTCGGCCTCAAGTAATACCTCCTAAATGCCCTTACTATAGCAGATTTTGAGTCCATCCCTGAGGGCTAAAGCTTCAGATTCAAGACTGGAATTGAGGCTATGGTATGCCTGGGCAAATGCAATGGTTAGGACTCTGTTCTGGTCATGAAGTATACCCCCTCCTCCAGCAGCACCCGCAGGTTTGAATGCCCCATCTACGTTCAATTTGAGTCTCCCTGGCGGCGGGCATAGCCATCTACTGGCCTCCAGTCAGGTAGAATTCACTAACCATCCACTAGCCATGTTATGAACATAGTCCACAAGTTCAGTGTGATCTCAATGTAAGAGAAAAATCTACGGCTGTTTGAATCATGTTGATCCCTAAGAGTGTTATAGGTATTAAAGTACAACCAGCTCAGTCTCCATGAGGGAATTCACGGTGTACGGAGTCTTACGGAGGTCTTAACAAAAGGTTCCTAGTCTGCCAGAACAGAATGTCTAACAGAGAGGTTCCAACTTGTCAAGAGAGAAGTGTGTAAGGAAACAAGTTGCTCGACGTTCCAGAGGAATTCTAGAACAGTGGAGCGGCGGTAATGGTATTCCAAAACAACGTGAGAAGTAAAGAAAATTCCATTATTATCATGGGGCAATGATATATAATTATTGAAGTAAGTTACTAGATATATTATTGATGTATTTTCTGCAAGGTCTCATGGCAAAGTTAAATGCTCGGTGTGTGCATGTGAGAAATCATAAGAACATATGATAGTCGTGCATAATATCTTTTAATTAAGGAAAACATGTGAGACATAGTAAAAGTTCATTAACATAGTGTTACTGTTCATCATATAGTATTACAAGGTAAAATCATGATTACATAGCCTAAACAACCAGATTAGATAGAAATACAAGGCTACTGGAAACACACAGTCAAATTGCGAAAGGTCTAACGGTCGCGTTTAAAAAGATCGATTGATGACATAAACGTGACAACATTGACTGATGCTTTTAGGGTAACCAGAAGGGATGTATCAATTGGTGACGACATAAACACGATGTACACGTCAGACGCATTCATGGCAATCCGAACAGAATCGTGATGGTTAATTCCGATAAGTTCATGCAAAGTCTTTAATTTTGAAATAAACACAAATCCCCAAAGGTGGGAATAACTCAAATACGCGATGACTATGGTTGTCGCGGTTCAGACAATTTCTGACAACCAAGATGGCACATAGTTTGATGCAATGGTTTATGTGAAAACCTAACTAAAATGTGACGGCCTAGATGGTCACCTTTAAGGTAATTGTGACGGTCTCATGTGTCGCGATACTAGTCAAAGAAATATGACGTATGTGTTGGTTGTGAGTCAAAGCTCAAACCGAAAGCAGTGAAACATGATACAGTCTTACATGCATGGCTTATAACTCGAACTCTAGGGCTCTTGGGGCAAAGCTATGAACATGAAAGTTGTAGAGGACGATGAATAGAAGAGAACCATGCTTTTGGATTGAATCAAGTTGGTCTCAAGATGCATGCAAAATGATATGAAAACTAAAAAGCCCTAAACTTGCATGATGTCTGGAAATCGCTTATAACTCGACGCATACCTGATGAAATTTAGGCAAATCAAATGCAATAGAAACTAGACATGATGATCTTTAAGATGGTATAAAAGTTGTTCATCTATAGCTCGAGAACACTTACCTTTCGCTTGATGTAAACTCCTATAATTTATGGACATGAAGTGCAGTGTGTAGAGCTTCAAGCAGCTATCTCCCCAAGGTTCCCTCCTCCTATGGCCTCCTCTTCTTATCCAAGCACTTCCCAGCAGAGCAATATGGTCAACCATGAAGGGTTTGGGTGTGTTTTTATACATCCAGCCTTTTTAAGTCCTAATACAACTCCAACTTCTATAAAACTCCGAATTTCCTTGTTTTCTCCAACCTTCCTACCATTATTCCTCCTAATTGGGTTAGGTTGGGGTTCGAATTTCGTACCTAGCTAATTAGGGTAGGGTTAGGAGTCCAATTTGGATGTATGCTAGCTATATTATTGATTCCCTTGCCCTTTTCAATTTAGGAAACAATAGGGTTACGAATTTTTGGTATTTTCTCTTATTCCATATTTCAAAACTCCTATTTTTGCCCAATAACTTTTATATGAACTATTTAACAAAGTCCATTATTTTTTTTGTTTATTGTGTTTTAATTGAATCATTTTCCTTTAATATCTCTATTTATTTATTTATTAAAATATCAGGTTGCTACATGCTATCTGTATTGTGAAGGTCTCCTTTCTTCATTGTACTAGTTGTTTCATCATGTCGATCATGGAATCTTATGTATAGGAATGTGCTTAAGACCCAAAACCATTGGTTGAGCTTCAATATAGAGTAGGATCACTTTTAAAAGTGTCATTCCAGCAGATTTTAACCCCTCCCAAAAAGAACACCACCGTCTGTCGACAGACAGATTGTATCTATCGATAGATACCGTTGGATTCTAGAACCCAAAACCATAGGTGTCGACAACCAACCAGTAGCTGTCGACAACCACCAGTCGGCTATCGACAACTAAAGCCCAGATTCATGAATGCAGTTTTAGATGGAACAGTAGCTGTCGACAATCAACTAGTAGTTGTCGACAACCACCAGTATTTGTTGACAAATAGAACCATTTCTTCATCAATTCAAGTTGATACACTTATGTACTATTCAAACAAGTTGGCTCTTCTATTTTCTTGGATTCTAAACTACTATACCACCAAGATGACTTATTCAACCATCAACCAACCCATCTTTGAATCTCTATCTCTATTATGCTCATGAAATATGACTTATGATCATAAGACAATGCTCTCTTCAAAGACGGAATTAGGATCCCTTGTGATAGCACCAGTCACCTATGGTCAGCTGTGGGCGACAGTTTGTAAGTAAATCTAAGTCAGTTGGTCTAATGATGGTGGGTAATAAACCCCGTTCTTGCGAAATGAACAAGATCCGAGGTGTTAGAATTGCCTAGGCACAAAGGATGTATTTGTTGAATCACTCGTATATTCTATCTTTTTATTTTGGTGATAACAAAACCTCATGATTATCATAAATAACATGAATTTATTTATTACCATCTTTCAAGCTTATCTATGCATAAGTAATAGCATGTTTTATCCGAAGCTTCACTTCGTCATGCATGTTTTTATCATGTTCAGTCGAAGCTTACTTCATCATATCCGTAGTCCACTTCATTATATCCGAAGATGGCACTTCATCATGCATGCTTTTGGTCATGATCAGTCGAAGTCCTACTTTTTCATATGCGAAGCTAACTTCGTCATATCTAAAGTTATATACAAAGTTCGCATCGACTGACTGTGTTTCAGCTTCGACCGACAACGTTAAGTTGTATACATTCGAAGTCTTTGTATGAGTCCTACTCCGACTCTTGAAAAGTTGAAGTAGTCCTTACTTCGACTCTCAAGAAGTCAAAGTAACCAATATAACTTCGACTCCTCGACAGTCAAAGTTATACGTTGATTACTATTTTACTATTACATTGATTGCTATACAAACTCACATCGATTACAGTTCACTTAAACATCAATTATGTCCAAACATCGATTATCTTTCACATCGATTGCATGAACATGGATTATACTTTCACATCGATTGCATAAACATAGATTGCACTCAAACATCGATTACGTTTACATCGATTGTATCTTAACATCGATTGCACAAACATCGATTGCTTCATTTAAACATCAATTGCATTAGAACATCAATTGTTTCACTTAAACATCGATTACCTTTATGAAACATTGATTGTCTCTGAAACATGGATTACTATTATCAATTGCCTCTATATTTCAAATGTTTCAAAATGTCTTTGGTGCTCAAATGAAAGTTTAAATGTACTTCATATGTTTAACTTATTATTTCTCTGATTGACTGAAGATCTTTCTATTGTGTATCTTCTATCTTTTCAGGGTAGGCAAGCAAAGGAGTCAACAAAAATTAAGGATTGAAAGGACTCCTTCCTTATGCTAAAAAGCAAAGGCGTTAGCTAACATATCTGGATGTCAGCGGAAATCATGGACTTGCACATAAGAGGTATGAGCTATCTATCAGAAGACTTCTCTAGTCTAACGTGTTCCTATTTGCATTAAATGTCTACAGGACTATTCTACTCTTCGACCTGCTATTAGCATTTGTTAGACACATGAAGATGCCTGTTTAGACAGAAGAAGAAGGAAAGGAGATGAAGAAAAAGATGAGCAATGGCTAGAAGAGTCACAATAGATCAAAGAGCTCCAACAACTACTCTTCAACAGATCTATTCAAGCTTCACTTTAAAAGAATGAAGCAAGGCGGAAGAACACAAGAGAGCAAACCTGAAAATCATTCCAAGAGTTTACATCCAGTGAGAAGCCTCAACGCCATACAAACTTAAAGCAAGAGAGAAAGCTTGAGCCCAAGAAGAAGTGTGTGTGCAAGCAACCATTTGAAGTCTTCAAGCATTCAAGCTTCTTTTCTCTCTTCACTCTCTCTGTGCATCATAGTAAATCTGGGGGAGAGTCTGTGACCTGAGAGTTTGAGTTCCTTAATGTTCATCTTGTATAGCTCTCGGTCTGTTCTTTCTTTTCTAAGAAAGACTTGTGTCCAACTGTAGAACTGTATACAATGTTCCTCTTCCTGTGTGAAGAGAAGGCCAGCCGGGTGCTGGTGGATTCTGTCTAGTTGTGGGACTATACACAGTGTTCCCATTGTGTTAATGGAAGAACCTAGCTGGGGTAGGTATTAGCAGAACCTTGCTGGAGGTTTAAGTCTAGTAGAACCGCACTAGGGTTTATTCTAGGAGGGTGGTTTGTTGACCTGTAACAGAAGTGAGTTTTCTTCCTACTCGGAAAGGAAGAGGACCAGTGGGGAGCTGGGGGATTGTATATCTTTGAGGGGATTGTACCCTTGTTAGTGAAATCCCAAGATTTGCTTGGGGACTAGACGTAGTCTTCCATTTGAGAAGTACCGAATCAGGATAAAATTCTCTGTGTTCATTTGTGTGATTGATTGTTTGGATTGCTTTCGCACTGCTATTTTATCTACTGCACACAACTACAGTCACTAACCAAAGTTTTCAGGTGGTGATTTTTATTTGTATTTTCAAATAACCTATTCACCCCCCCCCCACTTGGTATATCCCTGCTGCGATCCGTGGTCCAACATTATTTATGTTATTTATTAACCTCTTAAGAGTAGTATGATGCCTGTTGAATTCAATTTCTAAATTAAGTTATGATCTGAATTTTGAAAGATATATGTGACTTTTGTTCTGAAATTCATTTGGGTCCGATATGAAGTCAAATTGGGCTATTTGTTTATGCTAAGTTTGAAAGTTCATGAGCAAGTATGTCATTGATCCATAGGCAGACTTTCTGAATATTCATATAGCTTTGCACAATTTGAATTCATGTTCTTAATTGCTCAAGTTTTATCAGATTAAGTTATGAAATTTGACTTTTGACTTCTATTCTAACATTGGGTATAATATGTTCTTTGTACGACTTCCATATATTCAACTCTTGAATTCTAGACATTTGAAATGAAGATATCATATCCTACAAAAGCTACTATCCAGGATTTGATTAAATGACTTATGCTTACTTCCACCTACTGAGTCTCCCGACTCATGCCTTTGTTTTCTCCAAACCCTTTCAGATTGAAGGTGGATGCAACTTCGGCTACAGGTTTCTTTCATTTCCACTGTAGATCTAGAAGAAGTGCATAAGCTTAATGACTCCCTAGAAATTTTTGTTGTAATATTAAAGGACCAGAGAGAGTGTTTAGCTTTATGTAAATTATGAATGATAGTACAAAAGAACTTTGTTGTTGTGTAGTATGTTTAATGATGATTTTGTGGAATGGTTTGCCAGTCTTGCGCATGACACAGATTTGTCTGTCTATAAAAATTTTGTTAGTGCAACCTCTCTTCCGTACAAAAGTTATGTGTTTTGTGTGTGTGATAGGAAGAGGGTGTTACTAAGGTGGTATCAGAGCACGGTTATGGGTAATAGACATTTCTGTGACCATTTTCACAAAAAATAAATAAAACATTTGTATTTATCTTGGAATGTCCAAAGATTAGTTGCTCTTAAATTTCAAGTGCTTACAATGAATTAATTGGATGTGTTTGATGGTATTCCAAGAAATGGCAGGCAAAGGGAAAGCTATCGACACATCCAGCGGGGAAAGACCTGAGGAAATAGAGGAAGGTTCTAGGGAGGAAGTCCCCAGTATTCCACCAGCCAGTAACCCTCAAAAAGGAAGAGCTGGGACTCCTAATTTGGCCACTATTATGAACTCATTTCAGGGGTTAGTGTAGATCCTAATGAAGAACCAACAACACATGAATGGAGAAAGAATCTATGGAGCATCATTGCTAGAAAAAATCAAGAAGATGGGACCTCCAGCCTTTAAAAGTAGTCAGCCTGAGGTGGTAGAATGATGGGTTAGAGAAATGGAGAAGATATTTATGGCAATTAGATGTGAAGAGGAAGACAAAGTCATACTGGCCACTTATATGCTTCAGGATAGAGCAGATGAGTGGTGGGAATATGCCATGAGGAATACATTCAGTATTAGAGGGGATAACATCAATTAGGAGAAATTTTTAAGAGAGTTATATAAGAAATACACCCCACCGCACATCAAGGATGGAAAGAAGTGGAATTTTTGCAATTGGGGTAAAAAGATATGACAATGGCAGAATATGAAACAAAATTTAGTGAACTGGAAAAATATGCACCCCGCATTTGCGATAATGAACTCAGGAGGGTAAAGAAATTTGTGAGAGGGTTGAAACCCAGTGTGAGGAGCAAGGTAGCTCCACTAGATCCCTAGCGCATGGTGGTGGTTCTAAAGACTACGTTTATAGTTGAATCTGAATTTGCAGAGTATATAAAAAACAAAGAAACTCATGGGGGCAAGAAGAGAAATCTTTACGCTAATGAAATGAAAGGTCAAAAGCGAAAGCTTGTTCCAGCTAAGAAACATCATGAACAGAAAAATAGTTGGCCTATGTGTGCCCAATGTGGAAGAAAACACCCAGGTGACAAATGTTGGAAAGTAGCAGGAAAATGTTTTGGATGTGGTCAGAAAGGACATATAATTAAAGACTGTTCACTCAAGGTAGACCAGTCAATTCCGTAAAAGCCACAACCTGCTTCCAACAAGCCCCAAGATAACCAGCCAAAACACCAGCTAGAGTTTTTGCTTTGAAAAAATAGGAAGCCCAAGACACCCCCACTATGGCCGAAGGTATTCTCCTTACTGAAAATATGTATGTTAGAGTGTTATTTGACCCTAGAGCTACTCACACTTTTATTTATTGGATGTTTGTTAATTCTAGATCTTAGAAATCAGAACAATTGGTAGAAGGTGTGATACTTGACTGTCCTACTGGTCAATAGCCGTTCTTACTTCAGTCATCCCTGAAATAAACCTAAAAATTGGAGAGCATGACAACATATGTATATGTACTAGATAACATGCAAGATTTTGACATAATATTAGGAAAGGATTGGTTGGCAGAAAATCATGCATTAACATTTAAAAAGCGAACATTGGAAGATTTCAGCTATAGATGTCCAAAGATTAATGGAAATAAGAGGACTATATCAGCACTTAAAGCCATTAATGGTTGAGAAACAGTTGCCAAGGCTATCTGGCAAGTGTACTGGGCATTTCAAATGAACATAAATAGAGATTAGTCCATGATATTGATATTGTGAAGGAATTTCTAGTTGTTTTTCCTAACAATCTATCTGGATTATGTCCAAGTAGAGAAATTGATTTTGATATTGAACTTTTACCAGAAATTTTACCTATATCTATAGCCCCTTATAGAATGGCACCAACTGAGTTGACAGAATTAAAGAAGCAGTTGCAAGACTTATTAGACAAAGGCTTTATTAGACCAAGTGTGTCACGTTGGGGAGCTCCAGTATTGTTTGTTAGAAAGAAAGATGGATCCCTCAGATTATGCATTGATTATAGGAAGTTGAATCAGTTCACAATCAAGAACAAATACTCACCGCTTAGAATTGATGATCTATTTGACCTACTTCAGTCTGCCACACCATTATCTAAAATAGATCTAAGGTCTAGGTATCATCAATTGAGAGTTAAAGAAGATGGCATCCCCAAGACAGCATTTAGAACCGGATATGAACATTATGATTTTCTAGTACTACCCTTTGGACTGACTAATGCACCTGTAGTATTTATGGACCTGATGAACAGGTATTCCGACCTTATTTGGACAACTTTGTGGTGATATTTATAGATGATGTGTTGATATATTCATCTAGTGAAGAAGAATACAAGGAACATTTGAGAATTATACTACAAACCTTAAGGAAACATCAATAGTATGCAAAGTAAAGTAAATGTGAGTTTTGTCTCAAGGAAGTGAAAATTTTGGCCATGTGATCTCTGGAAAAGGTGTGACAGTTGACTCGAGTAAAGTGGAAGCCATTCTGAATTAGGAAAGACCAAAAAATCCATCAGAAATTCAAAGTTTTTTGGGATTAGTTGGCTACTACAAGTGATTTATTGAAGGTTTTTCTTCTAAAGCTATGACTTTGACCCAATTAACCACAAAAGAAATACCTTTTGTGTGGAATGAAAAGTGTGAAGCCAATTTTCAAGAATTAAGAAAGAAGCTTACCACTGCTCTAGTTCTTACTTTACCTCATGGATCAGGAGGATTTATAGTGTATACCGATGCATCTCAAAGAGGAATTGGATGTGTTCTTATGCAACATGGGAAGGTGGTAGCACATGCTTCTAAACAATTAAAGGATCATGAAAGGAATTATCCAGGCCATGATCTAGAGTTGGTAGCAATTATACATGCTTTGAAGATCCTGCGCCACTATTTATATGGAGAACAATTTGAAGTTTATACTGACTATAAGAGGTTAAAGTACATATTTTCTCAGAAGGAATTGAATTTAAGACAAAGGAGATGGTTAGAATTTTTGAAGGATTATGATCTTACAATGAATTACCACTTAGGTAAGGCTAATGTGGTAGCTGATGCCTTGAGCAGAAAGAAATTGAGAGTACTACAATTACACCAACAATGGAAAGAAATGACAGATCTAATTGATTACTCACCAAGGTGTGGTGAAGAAAATATGATATTGGCACAATTGTTAGTATGGTCAGTACTAGTAGATAGAATTGGTGAGGCAGATAACCAAAATAAAAAACTAAAAGAGATGGTAAACAACCATGATACATCAATGATAATCAAGGAATAATCAGGTTTCAAACAGAATATGCATACAGGAAAGTGAAGAAATCAAAAAGGAATTATTGAAGGAAGGACACAAATCTTAGTATTCAATCCCCCTGGTAGATCTAAAATGTATCAGGATGTGAAAAAGTAATTTTGGTGGCATGGAATGAAAATGGACATAACAAATTTTGTGAGTAAGTGTTTAACATGACAACAAATTAAAGCTGAACATCAAAAGCCAACCAGACATATGCAACTAATTGAAATTCCAGTGTGGAAGTGGGAGCAAATAACTATGGATTTTGTAATGGGTTTGCCAAAGACAGGAAGAAGCATGATGCTATTTGGGTAATTATGATAGATTAACTAATTAGCTCATTTTCTATCAATTACAAACACTCAATCATTGGAAGACTTGGCTCAACTATATATAAAAGAAATAATGAGACTTCATGGAATTCTTTTGACAATCATTTCAGATAGAGATACAAGGTTCACTGCTAGATTTTGGAAAAGTCTGCAAGCAGCCAAGGGTACACAATTAAGATTTAGCTTAGCATATCATCCTCAAACTAATGGCCATTAGAAAGAACTATCAGAACACTAGAAGTATGAGATGCTGAGAGCATGTAGTTTAGATTGGCATGGCAACTGGGATGATTACCTACCCCTAATTGAGTTTGCATATAACAATAGTTACCATGCACGTATCGAAATGACACCTTATGAAGCATTATGTGGCAGACCCTGTAGATCACCCCTTTTCTGGGCTAAAGTGGGAGAGAAGAATCTCATTGGACCAGAATTAATTCAAGACTGCTTAGAGAAATTTGAACTAATCAGGAAGAGATTGCTAGTAGTTCAAGACAAATAGAAAAATTATGCTGATAAGAGAATTATGCCACTGGAATTTAATGTGGGTTATCACGTATTTCTAAAAGTCTCTCCAACCAAAGGCATCATGAGATTTAGTAAGAAAGGAATGCTCAGTCCAAGATATGTAAGACCTTTTGAAATATTGCAAAGAATAGGGGAAGTAGCATACCAGTTAGTTCTACTACCCTCTTGGTCACACATCCATAATGTATTTCACATATCCATGGTGAGAAAATACATAATGGATCTTTCACATATAATCAGTCATGAAGATGTGGAGATACAATTAGATTTAACATATAAGAGAGACGAGTGAAAATTTGTACAGGAAGGAATGAATTCTCAGAAATAAGGAAATTTCTATGGTGAAGATCTTAAGGTGAAATGCAGTGATGGAAGAAGAAACATCAGAATTAGAACAGAAATGAAAGAGAAGTATCCACAACTATTTGGTAAGTAAATTTTGTCAGTTTTAAAGAAAAAATTTATTTAATAGGGGGAGGAATGTAATATCCTCAAGTTTTAGACATCGTGATTTACTTAGTAATTTTTGTTTATGTATAATAATTAGTTTTAAATCTAGATATTTAGACCCAAGGGTGCATATAGGACACACTCTCATACACCGCTACCACTTTTGGTTGTGCATACCCTGACAGGGCGACACCCGATTTTGATAACAGAATTAATTTTTACACCACCATAATTCTCAAAAAAATGTGTTGATTCCAAAAATACAGATATTAAGAATTAGTGGTGCACGTATATCGAGATTTAGTCAATTTATTCATTTTTTGGGCAATTTTTATCTAGTCAAACTTTAATTTTAAAAAAAATCACCGTAATTTGGAGCACCTTGCAATTGGTTTATGTTTCAAATTTCATCTTAAATGGATATCATACGGATACTAAATTAAAGGTTCAAAGGAAAAAGAAGAATTAAATAGTATTTACGTAAATGATTTATATAACATTTTTACTCACGAAAGATACTTAGCCTTGAAGCAAAGTTATGGTATGTGATGGGGTGTGGGTGAAAGCTCTCCCAACGTGGCTAATGTTACCCTCAAGTTAGAAAGATGATAAGGCTTAACCTTTCACATGTTTGCATGCATGAAAAAGCATGCAACCGTAGGCTTTGATAAGCTCCTAATGTGACTGATGGAGGAGGTTGAGGGATGATGAGGATTTTCCTTATCCTCACCCCCTTCATAGCTAGGACAGCTTATATAAATCCCATTTATTCATTCCTGCGTACCCTTTGGACACCTACATCATCTCTTTTGCTACTGCTCCTTCTACTGCTGTAGGAGAGGCTATGCCCAGGAGGAAAGTAGAAAAAAAAGGAGGATTTTTTTCTTATCATCAGGTAGGATTGCCATTTCTCTCTTTTCTCTTTCAATTAGGGACCTTGAAATTAAGCCTCCACCTTTGTTATTATCTTTTCTCTCTCTTCTTATTTCCCTCACATGCTATCCGTACTGTGAAGGTTTCCTCACTTCACCCTACTAGTTGTTTCATCACGTTGATCATGGAATCTTGTGCACAGGAATGTGCTCAAGACACAAAACCATTGGTTGAGCTTCAATATAGAGTAGGATCACTTTAAAAGTGTCTTTCCAGCCGATTTTAACCCCTCCCAAAAAGAAGACTAGCATCTGTCGACTGACATATTGTATTTGTCGACAAATACCAATGGATTCCAGAACCCATAAACTAGAGCTGTCGACAACCAATCAATAGTTGTCGATAACCACTAGTGGCTGTCGACAACCACTAGTCGGTTGTCGACAACTAAAGTCCATGTTCATGAGTGTAGTTCTGGATGGAACAATAGCTGTCGACAACCAACCAGTAACAACCACTAGTATTTGTTAACAAATACAACCATTTCTTCATCAATTCAAGTTGATACACTTTTGGACTGTTCAAACAAGTTAACTCTTCTATTTTCTTGGATTCTAAACTACTATACTACGAGGATGACTTGATTAACCGTCAACCAACCCATCTTTGAATCTCTATCTCTATTGTGCTCATGAAATATGACTTATGATCATAAGATAGTGCTCTCTTCAAAGAGGGAATTAGGATCACTTGTGATAGCACCAATCATTTGTGGTCAGCTGTGGGCGACAGTTTTTAAGTAAATCCAAGTTAGTTGGTCTGATGATGGTGGGTAATAAACCTCGTTCTTACGTAATGAACAAGATCCGAGGTGCTGGAATCGCCTAGGCACTAAAGATGCATTTATGTTATTTATTAAGCTCTTGAGAGCAGTATGATGTCTGTCGAATTCAATTTCTAAATTAAGTTATGATCTGAATTTTGAAAGATATATGTGAATTTTGTTCTAAAATTTGTTTGGGCTAGATATGAAATCAAATTGGGCTATTTGTTTATGTTAACTTTGAAAGTTCATGAGGAAGTATGTCATTGATCCATAGGCACACTTTCTGGATATTCATTTAGCTCTGCGCAATTTGAATTCATGTTCTTAATTGCTTAAGTTTTATCAGATTAAGTTATGAAATTTGACTTATGACTTATGTTCTAACATCAGGTCTAAATCCGTACTTTGTACGACTTCCATACATTCAACTCTTGAATTCTGGACATTCAAAAATGAAGATATCATATCCTACATAAGCTACTGTCCAGGATTTGATTGAAAGACTTATGCATACTTCCACCTACTAAGTCTCCCGACTCATGCTTTTGTTTTCTCCAAACCCTTTCAGAATGAAGGTGTGATGAACCACGTCATTCAAACCCGTTAACCCAATAACAAGCATGATCCGACTCCGTCCCCTGTGAATAAACCGAAGCCTCGCCACGGATATCAACACACATGTCTGTGGAAATATAAAAAACACACTGAATATATATAAGATTGTACATCTCACACATATTTACATAAGGATTACATAGCCAAGTCTCAATAGAAGTCATGTATGAAGTACAGTAGCCTAGGGCATACTCTGGGGCACATCAGAAATAAATTTACACTACTGGAGGGGTCGACCCAACACCGCTATGCCGCGGCTCTGAACTAGAAGACGGATGCGTATCCTCCTGCTCACCCTCACCAGAAAGGAGTAGGGGTGAGCCTCACAAGTCACTGGCTCAGTAGGGAAACTCCCTCAAAAGTCGAAACAACAGTAAACACGTGAGAAGCAGGAGTGAAGCATCAATATAACCAATTAACAAAACTACTTGAGCATGAAACTACAATTTCAGTAAATAAATAAAACTATGCTATCAATATGAATTCAACTTTCATAAAGAAACGGCAAACCACGCTCAGTAGTACGAGCTAATGAAGGGTAACACCAAACATGAGTCACGAAGACTGGTTCACAACACCAGCTGCTGATCCAGACAAGCGACACAGATTTACCTCTTAGCCTCGCACCTAAGGACGAAAGGTCCAGCTATCACTCCACCCCAACAGAGTCAACAAACTATAGAGACCAAACAACACCACAACCGTAGCCCACATAGTTGTAGCTCCATGTCTGGCACCATTAAGGACTCCAACCCGAGCTCCCTAAAGTGAGGCACTGAATACAGGACTAACTGGGGACCAGTACATCTATCGATGTATGTCCCCCAACCAAGAGCGTGCTACAAGAGACCAAGAACAACTACAACACACGAGTCGTTGTCCCACTGTTATCATTCCCTCCACTGGACGTACAACTCAAGCTAAGGAGTGAGGGTGTCCAAGAAGACGCACATACCTTGGTAGTACTCACACTATACTAAGACAAACCCCGAGCACCACGTGCCTGGCTCACAGAGAACATGTGGTACCCAACTCTAGAGGTAACCACAGAAGGTGTCGTATACCCGACTTGCCATGTACACAAAACATGGCTACCAAACTGCCTCCGTCCATTACACACTGGGTAAAGCAACCAAGCTTCATTGACTCTGGTGAACCCTACGTATTCTTCTCTCGTGATGAGGTGGGTAAAGTCTATTCAAACTTTCAGACTAGCTTTGATTGCTCTGTGTGCATATGGTCGATGCTCCATCACAGAATTTAAAACAGTTCTCTCACAAAGACTGCTACTTAAGGGGGATTTCATTGTTAGTGTCCCCAACAACCGTCACTTGTTGTTGCGCTTTGATGAGGTGGAAGATTATTTGAAGGTCATCATGCATAGAAACCTTTACCTCAAAGGTTTGTTATACAGGTTTTTCAAATGGGATCCACAGTTTGATTTTAATGCAGATCCTACTATTATTCCCATTTGGATTGGTCTTCCGATGCTTCCTGTAAATTACTATTATGAGGACTTTCTGAAGTCCATAGCAGGAAATCATGGCCATGTTCTCAGAATTTATGAACCCACCATGGCTCTCACGCAAACTAATGAAGCTTTTGTGTGTATAGAGTTAGGCATTATTAAGCACAGACCCGACAGGATATGGATTGGGTGTGGCTCTGATGGGTTTTGGCAGAAGATTAACTATTATGGTATCCCTGAGTTTTGCTCATTTTGTCACAAGTTGAACCATGCAGTTTCTGACTGTCACAAAAAGCATTAGCAGTCGGAGTTGCAACCTACAACCCAAAGCAATCCGTCTAAGCAAAATCATGTTTAGAAGGATGTGCCTACGCCTATGCCGGTGAAGAAAACATGGCATCAGAAGATCACCCAGGAGGAAAGTGGAAGAAATGTCTTATATGCTGGAGGATGAGGTTAGAATTAAGCAAGATCAGTTTGATAATAATCCAACTCTGGATAACCATACTATTTTGGGGGAGGTGACTGCTAATTACATGAGAGCTATTCATTGCATGGACACTTTCTAGGCTCAAAAAGCTAGAATGGACTGGATGGAAAAAGGGACAGGAATTTTGCCTTTTATCATGTTGTAGTTCAAGGCAATAGAAGACGCAATAAATTCAGAGGCTTCAAATTGATGGAATCTGGACTGAGGACCAAGAGGATGTCCGAAATGAGGCTGCTCATTTCTTTGGCAATCTTCTGCAGACTTATGATCATTCAATCGATCATATACTTCTTGACGTCATCCCCCATATGATTTCTGATGACCATAATCTAATTCTCTGTGCTTCTCCTAGTATGGAGGAAGTGAGGAATGCAGTTGGAGTATGAATGGCAATAGCTCTCTTGGATCGGAGGGTTTCACTGATATCTTTTTCACCTCCTGTTGGAATATTGTTTAGGCTGATGTTTTCGCTCTTGTTAGTGGTTTTTTCCATGGCCATTCCTTTCCAAGAGGGGTTAATCTACATTGATTGCTCTTGTCCCTAAGAAGGCTCACCCAGCCTCCTTCCATGATTTTCATTCGGTCAGTTTATGCAATTTCTGTTATAAAATTGTTTCCAGGATTTTATGTGATAGGTTCGTTACTATTCTTCCTGGCATTATTTCTGAAGAGCAGAGAGCTTTTGTTAAAGGGAGGTTTATTCTGGATAATGTGTCTCTCTCCCACTAGCTTGTGCGGGATGTTGACAGGAAGATTAGAGGGGGTAACGCCATTTTTAAGTTGGATATCAAGAAGGCCTATGATAGTGTTGAATGGGATTTCTTATTTGCTATCCTTAAGAAGTTTGGTTTTGCCTCCAGATTTGTTTCTTATGCTGGTATGTTGCTCTCTAATTGCTGGTTCTCAGTCTTGGTTCATGGCTTGCATGTTGGCTATTTCAAATCCACTAGAGGCCTTAGGCAGGGAGACCGATTGCTTCTGCTCTCTTTATCATTGTGGAAGAAGTGCTTAGTCGAGGCTTGAAGAACATAGTTTCCACCGGTCGCCTTATCCCTTATGCTAGTCCCAGAGGTTGCCCGCCTCCTTCATACCTTCTTTATGCTGATGACACCCTCATCTTTCTCAATGGTATTATTCATATGTGAAGCGCCTCATGCAGTTTCTGACAGATATGCTCAGTCTTCTGGCCAGATTATCAACTTGGGTAAACTCTCTTTTATGGTATCTCAGAAAGCCTCTATGAGATATATTCAAAAAGTCAAGGATGTTACTGGGTACATGAGACAAAATGGCTCACTTTCTTACCTTGGCGTTCCGCTGAGATCTGGTAAGGTTCTCACTTCTGATTACAAATCCCTCATAGAAAGAGTTAATGCTAAACTTGGTAGCTTGAAAGCCAAGCTTATCTCTCAAGCTGGCCGGATAACCTTGATCAACTCGGTGATCTCTTCCCTCCCGATCTACCTGGCGACAGCTTCCAGCCTTCCTAAATCTATTATTTCTTACATTGAGAAATGTTCAACTGCTTTTTTCTAGAATGATATCTACGGCTCTCGTCGTCGTCATTGGGTTGCATGGCATAGAATTCAATGTCGTAAGGTGGAGGGTGGTTTAGGAGTTTGCAATATTCATCATGTGCAAATCTCCCTAGTTGTGAAGCAAATTTGGAATATTCGTCATGGCAGTTCCTTATGGTCTGGGTACGCTAGAAGGTGTTTTGAAGCTACCAACTTCTCTCATATTCTTGGTATGCCCAAGAGTGTATGCATGGATGACAATTCCATTATCCATAATAATACTAGATGGATTCATGGTAAGGGTGATAGGATTGACATTTTAAAAGATACCTGGTTTGGTGACCAGCCGTTGTCTGCTATTCTTCAGGGTCCTTTTCAGGACTCAGGGAGTTCCTTGCAGGAGGTCGCTTGTGATGCTTCCCATCCCTTGAGGTCGGTTATCCCTGCTAGTATTTTGAATGACTTGCACCTAACAGATGATGATGACAGGTGCATCTGGGCCGCTTCCTCTAGTGGCGAGTTCTCTACTAAATCCACTTACAACTTGGTCAGACATGTTGGGATTCGCCGCCCTACTATTATGAAGATCTGGCATCATTCTTTCCACCCAAGGGCTTCCTTATTTTGTTGGAAGATTCTTAACAGAGCGGTGCCTGTGGATGGAGTAATTTCTGAAAGTGGAGTCCCTATGGTTTCTAAATGCCATTGTTGTTCATCTCCACAGTTTGAGGGCCTCAACCATGTTTTTATAAACAGTGAGATCGCTGCTATTATGTGGAAATGGTTCCTACATCTTACTAGCAACAAAGTTCATCTACATACTCATATCACTGCAAGGATTTGGATTTTTATCCAACATCGAATGTTTGCTCTCCTTTTGGATTCACTTCCATATATTGTCTAATTCTGATGCTTTGGGAGCTTTGGAAATGTAGATGTTATGCTAGAGACATTGTTAGAAATATTAAGCTTCACATCTGCTTTGCTCTTGGCAAGTCCATTTTCAACAGTGCCCCAACGCTGGCTGAGGAACAAATCCTCCACAACTATGGCTTTCACTCTTTCTCATCTCCTAAGCAGGTGAAGTTGGTCCGCTGGATACCTCCCAATGTGGATTTTTGCTTAAATGTGGATGAGGCGTCCAAAGGAAATCCTGGTATCTGTGTAGGTGGAGGGTGTATCCGGGATATGTTGGGATTGGATAGGTGACTGAATTCAAGTTAATTACAAATGTGTGTGTATGGCAGCGGAATTAAAAGAGTAATACACATAATTCGATTAGATCCAGGAGGCTATGTGAATATAGAGTGAAATGATGTAGCAAACCACACATAAACCACAGTTAACAGAGAGTTTTAAGGTGGTTCGAAGAACACAACTTGTGTCTCCCACGTCCACCTCCTCACGACGGAGGAACCACTAACACTAGTGCATACAACCTAGAGCACGACGACTCAAAGAAACCCAGGGGATAGCATGACGACCTACTCCACAGACCACTTGTGAATTCAGCAAATTCACAAGCACTTGAGCATGATGGCTCAAGCACCAGAGCACAACGGCTCCAACTCAGAGCACTACGGCTCCAAACCTGAGTATACAATACTCAAAACCTCTAGACCACAAAGCATCCAAGTTCTGCTAGAACAAGCATAATTAGAGAGTAGATCCTCTAGAACGATCTATCTCAGTACAATGAAAAAGTAGAACAAAACGGAATTAGGCGATCTGTGTAGAACACATACACAGATCACACCAAAAGAAATTAATACTCAAATGAAGTACAGACTCAGATGGATCTCCGTCTGATCAGAAAAGCTTCAATCAGGAACTCCTCCTCTTCTTCCCTTCTCCTTCTTCCCCTTGGCGGCGCTCCTCTTCCCCCCTTCTGGATGCAAGAGCTTTTCCCGCTCTTCTCCTCTTCTTCTGGAAAAGTCCAAGCTCCTCTCCTTTTGGATTATGAGGATCATGGGTATATATAGTCCCATGTGTCCATGTGGACCTTGGAGTGCGTGGGCACAAATATCTAGGTCAATTCCCTTGATTCCCATGCAGACACGTATCCAGAAAAATTCTTATTTTTGAGCTTCAGTCGAAGTGTGTCGACACACCGGCAGACTGTGTCGACACCACTGGCTACTAGCTTCAGAACAGGTTCTGGGAGGGACAGTGAGTGTCGATACACAAGCAGACTGTGTCGACACCACTAGATATTGCTTCCTTTACTGTTTTCTGAATTCATACACTGTGTCGACACAACATCCACATGTGTCGACACCACTGACTCTCTTATGCTATGAATGTAGAGGGTGTGTCGACACACTTGACATCTTGTGTCGACACAACTTTGACAGAATTATGTGAAGCTGAAAATATGAAATGTAGACCATTAAAACATGTCATTAATAGTAAAATGTAAAATATTAAATGTCAAGACATGTTGTTTGAGCATTATTATAATATTTCAATATGTACAAATTGTCCAATATGTCATCATCAAAATCAAAGTATGACTGATGTACAATGGTCATCATTACAAAAATCAACTTTAAGAAATTCCAATACACACTCAACACAACAAGATAGTCATGGCAAAGTTCTTTTTTGCTTTTGCTAATTTCAATGGAGAAGTTAACAGCATTATAGCTGAAACTCGGGCGCTTTGTGATGGTCTTTGCCTAGCTCACTTTCTGGGGGTCCGTCTTTCTGTTGTATATTCAGATTCGTTATCCCTTGTCAACTCTCTCCAGCAGAGTAGATGCATTACTTGGCACATTCATAGATGGTGGCGAGTCGTCAAGGACTTGTTGCATGAGGATTTTAGTGTTATCTCTCATGTTTTTCGAGGGACTAACCAGGTGGGATCAGCTTGGTAACCAAGCTATTGTTTCTATGCGTAATGAGATTTTTATGGGTGTGCATAGCCTTCCTCATGCTTGTATAGGGCCTTTACTTATTGATAGATCAGGTCTTATGATGTTAGACTGGTCTAATAGGGGTATGCCCCCTTACTTTTGTACCTTGTTCTTCATATATAATATTTTGGCCCAGAGTTTTATGCTAGTGGAGTGGGTCCATTCTCCCCCTTGGGGGAGGGTGCACTCTCCTAGCCGACCCTCTGTGGACCAATTTTATTAAAAAAAAAAAGTTGTCGTCAACTGGAATAGGCGTCAATCGATGTTGACATCTTGATCCTCTGGCTACACAGTCAACGACTTAGAAGTTGTCGTCAACATGCTCTTAACGTCAAGGGATGTTGTCGTTAAACAGGATTTTGGGCAGAACTTCAAAACAAACATACATGCAAAGAATAAACAATATCATATGTACAGAAAAGAAATAAACACCATATGCACAGAATTTGAGGGCCTTACAATCTCACTGATTGCTGACCACTAGGAAGGATCTTGAATATATATCTTGAGCATTGAAACATGAACACATCATGAGCATCTATGAAGTCTGCTTGGAGATCCAATCTATAAGATGTTCACCGATTCTTTCTAAAATATAGAATGGCTAACATATCTTGGACTCAATTTGCCTTTCATGCTGAACCTTAACACACCCTTGGTAGGAGAAACCTTCAGAAACACATAATCACCAACTTCAAACTGTAGAGGCCTGTGTCTGGTATCTACATAGCTCTTCTGACGACTTTGCACTGTTTGAAGCTTTTCCTTGATAAATTTAACCATTTCTGAACATTGTTGAATCAGTTATGGACCCATAACCTGTCTCTCACCTACTTATGCTAGTTTAATGGTGTCCTGCACGGTTTGCCATACAAAGCTTCATAAGGTGCCATTCCAATACTCGCATGATATCTATTATTGTATGCAAACTCTACCATGCCCAAGTGGTGCTCCCAGGTACCTCCTCATATCAAACAACAACAAGCTTTCAACATATCTTCTATAGTTTGGATTGTTCTTTTTGTTTGTCTATCTGTCTGTGGATGATAAGCTGAACTGTATCTCAATTCTGTGCCAATCACTCTCTGTAAACTCCTCCAGAAACCTAAAGTATTTGAAACAATGGTAACTAGAATTCTATGTAGTGGTACTATTCTATCTACATACAATCTAGCGAATCTATCCACAGTCCATGACATTCTTCCTATAACCTGCAAACCTTAGTCAATCTGTCCATAAAAACCAAAATTCCATTGTGACCTGCTACTATTCTAGGCAAACCAACTACAAAATCCATAGCTATGTCATCCCATTTCCACTGTGGAATGGGCAATGGTTGTAATAGTCCTCCTGGCCTCTGATGCTCTGCTTTTACTTGCTGACATACCAGACATCTTGATATAAATTCTATAATTTCTTTCTTTATGTTTGGCCACCAGAAATGCTTCTTTAAATTTTGATGCATCTTGGTACTGCCTGGATAAATAGTGTACCTGGACCTATGAGCTTCCTCTAATACCATCTACCTCACCTCAGCTTCTGCTAGAACATGTAATCGGCCCTTGAGCCTAACCACACTGTCATCATCAAGTGTCACTTCTTCCATTCACACAATATCTACCAAGTTCTCATCTGTTCTCTACACCTCCACTATCAGTCAATACAAAGAAAGCTCCACTGCACTGGTTGCTTATATTGCTCGCTGCTAATTATTTGCACAAATAGTGAATTCTCTGCTATATCTTCATATAGTGTCCATTCTCTGGTCATCATCGGATTCATAACTACCTTTCTGCTCAGTGCATCTGCAACCACATTAGCTCTGCCCAAATGGTATGCTAAGCTGAAATCATAATCTTTCAAGTATTACATCCATCTATGTTGCCTCAAATTCAAATCTTTCTGGAGAAAATGTACTTCAAACTCTTATGATCCGTGAATATCTCAAACATCTCACCATATCTTCAATGTAAACACAACTACTGCCAACTCTAAGTCATGTGTAGGATAATTCTCCTCATGCCGCTTTAACTGCCTGAATGCATAGGCCACCACCTTTCCATGCTGCATTAGTACTACTCCCAGACCTCTTCTAGATGCATCTGTATATAATACAAATCCTTCGTTGCCTGATGGTATTCCCAATATAGGTGCTGTGGTAAGCCTCTTCTTCAACTCTGCAAAACTGCACCGACAATCCAAAGACCACACAAAGGTACTCCTTTTCTAGTCAATCTTATCATGGGTGCTGCAATCTTTGAGAAATCCTGGATGAACTGCCTATAATAGCCTGCTAGACCAAGGAAACTTCTAATTTCTGACATTGTCTTCAGCATTTCCCATTTCATGACTGCCTTTATTTTAGCTGGATCAACTGCTATGCCCTGACCTGAAATTACATGCCCCAAAAATTGAATCTCTTTTAACAAAAATTCACACTTACTAAACTTGGCATATAACTGATTATCTCAAAAAGTCTACAATGTAATCCTCAAGTGTGCTGCATGCTCTTCCTCTGATGCTGAATATACCAATATATCATTAATAAATATCACAATAAATTTATCCAGGGAAGGGTGAAATATCATGTTCATCAAATTCACAAATGTTGCCGGTGCATTAGTCAGCCCAAATGGCATGACAACAAACTCATAGTGTCCATATCTAGTTCTGAAAACTATCTTGTCAATGTCTTCTTCTTTAATCCTCAACTGATGATACCCTGACCTTAAATCAATCTTAGAAAATACCCTGGCTGACTGTAGCTGATCAAATAAATCATCAATCCTGGTAAGTGGATACTTGTTCTTGATTGTAACCTTATGAAGTTCTGATAATCTATACACATTTTCAGGCTGCCATCTTTCTTTCTGACAAATAATACTGGTGCTCCCCATGGTGAATGACTGAGCCTGATAAAACCTTTCTCTAACAATTCCTGCAACTATTTCTTCAAGTCCTTCAATTCTACTGGTGTCATTCTGTAAGGTGCCTTTGAAATCGGCATACTGCCTAACTACAATTCTACAGTGAAATCCACCTCCCTATGTGGAGCTAACCCTGGCAACTCTTTTGGAAACATCTGTAAATTCTTTGAGTACAGGTACCATCTCTATAGACTTACTTGACTCAACTAGACTAACTGAAGCAAGGTATGCTACACACCCTGCATTAATCAACCTCCTAGCCCTAAGTGCAGAAATAATAAACTTAGGAGTGTAAAACAACATACCATGGAACTCAAACACAGCTCCACCGGGTCGACAAAACTTAACTCTCTTCTTCCTACAATCCACCACTACCCTATAGGCCTCTAGCCAATCCATTCTAAAAATCACATCATACTCTTTCACTGAAGTACATACAACCTTGCTGGTAACTGATTTCCTTGTATTACTATTGAAACTTCATCTAATTAGCAAGAAGTGAGCATAAAACCACCAGAAGGAACCTCCACAATCATTTCACACTGCCTCTCTTCTAAGGGATGTACCATACTATCCATGAAATCTTCGGAAATAACGATGCGATGCACCCGCGTCAATCAAACTCTAGCAGAAAATTCAAAAAGAGGTAATATACCTTCAATCAAGTTAGAAGCCTCTGTTTGTGCTCTGGTGACAACCATAACTCAATCTCGCCCTCTCTGGAAAGGTGCACCTCTACCTCGCTCTACTGCTGGCTCCTGGAATGGCTGCTGCTGCTGCTGCTGTACCCCTTTACCATAGTTGTACTCCCGAGGATGCAGACAATTTCTGGCTAAATGCCCTCGCTGCCCACAATTATAACACCTAAAACCTGGAAAAGATGCGGGCTGCCCCGCTGTGCTCTACTGCAACTCCTCTAGAGCTGGCCTGAAACCTCGGCCCTGTTGGAAACCCAGCTGGAAGCTCTGCTACCTACCACCACCTCATCCTCCTCTTAATATCTTCTTCAACTTATTACCCCACTTGGAAATCCGAACGATGATGATGCTCCTAAGGGTGTCTTACCCTTGCTGATACCTGTGGACTGCTGTGGAAGTCGAAAACTGCCTAAACCTCCTATTTGTGACTATCTAGCCTAAACAGTCCTCTCAAGTATAGCTTCCTTCTGTGTTGCTTCCTCCACTTTCTTGCACATAAAGAGAATCGCTACATCCTATAGCTCTGGTCGCAATCCTCTAATGAAATACTCCACCATCATAGCATTATCTGTAACCACAAATGGAGCATATCTACTCAATGCCATAAACCTCATCTAGTATTCTAATACTGACAGATTCCCCTGCTGCAATGTCCTGAACTGCTCCCTCTTGGCCTGCTATATCTTAACTGGGAAGAAGGTATCATTGAATACCCCCAAGAACTCTGGCCAGGTGATGGTGTCCTCTATCCTCCCAGCAAGCACTGTCTGTATCTTCATTCTCCACCACTCCTGTGCAAATCCTCATAGCTGGTAGGTAGCTAGAATCACTCTATCTGCCTGTAGACACCTCATCGTGACAAAGACTCTCTCTATCTCATGCACCCAGTGCTCCGCTGTATCTGGATTAGGTCCTCTGAAATAAGTTGGTGGCTGTCACTGCAATAACCTCTCCACAAGTGTTGTAGACTTCTCTACACTGGATGATCATGTTGGTATTGCTGGGAGTATGGGTACAACGGTTGGTACCTCGACTCTTGGTGGGGGTGGGGGTGGTGCTACTGGTACTGCCTCCCCACAATCTACAGTGCCACAACTGCTGGCTGTACTAGTGCCTGCTTGTCCAGTCTCGTCCGAATATCTGTAATGCTTTCCCATAGTCTCTCAATCATCTATTATGTAGTGTTCTCTAGCTCATCTCCACCACCTCCCCAATCTCTCCTGTCTGTCATTTCTGATCCTGCACAACCATCAATCTAATCACACAACATACAACAAATCATAAAAAAACTAGAGTAAACTACCACTAGTGGACTAAAGCAGAGACCAGGCTATGCAAATTTCTGATTCCTTTATATTCACACGGACCTTGCTCTAATACCAACTGTGGCGGTCCTCGTCGATCAAATGCGTTAACCTAATAATGAGCTTGACCTAACTCCGCCACCCACGAACAAGCCAAAGCCTCTCAAGGGATACCATTCACAAGTCCGTAGAAATATAAAGGAAACAACTCAAATATATATAAGTCACATCTCACAAATATTTACATGAAATATACATAGCCATTTCTCAATTGAAGTCAAACTCAAAGTACATCAACCTGGGCATACCCCGAGGTGAACAGAAAGAAGAGATTACACTATTGTGGTGCAGACCCAACTCCACTATGGTGCGGCTTCGAACTAGGCCAAGGGATGAAAGCCTCCTGCTCTCCCTCACTTGAAAGGGTAGGGGTGAGCCTCGCAAGTCACTAGCTCAGTAGGGAAACTCCCCCAAAATCCGTACAAAACCAAACTCACAAAGTGCAGAAACAGGAAACCATACTAGGCAATTTATAGAACTATCTACACAGGATATAAAGCTGTAAATAACATTTATCTCATGCTATTAACATGAATCAACATTTAAAAAATAAATGGCAAACCTCGTCCAAGTGTACGAGCTAAAGTAGAAGAATGCCACACTTAGGTCTAGAAGACTGGTTCGCGATACCAACAACTAACCTGGACAAACCACACAGGATTACCTCTCAGTCTTGCAGCCACGAACGAAAGGTCCAGCTGCCGCTCCACCACAACAAGCCAGAAACTGTGGAGACAAACCAACACCACTTCTGCGGACCACACTACCGCAAGCCATGCTTGGAACCTTTAAGGACTCTGGCCCGAACTCCCTAAAGTGAGGCACAGGAAAATAGGACTAGCTGGGCTCAATACGTCTACTGGTGTCTGTAACCCTCAACCACGAGCACGCTACAAGCGACAAACACAAACTCTCACAAGTCGTTGTCCCACTGTCGTCTTTCCCTCAGTTGGACGTACAACTCCACACAAGAGTGACGGTGTCCAGGAAGATGACACAAACCTCGATAGTACACAAGTACTAGGACAAACCCTGAGCACTAATGTGCCTCGCTCACACAAAACCTGGGATACCCGACTGGAGAGGTAACCACAGTAGGCGTCGTACTACTCGCCACGTAGACACAAACCACGTGAACACCACTGTCCTCGATCTCAACAAGTGTCGATGCACCGCTTACCATTGCCAGACAAAATAAATAAAGATAATCAATAATCATGTAACCATGCAAAGACCATTAGTCCTTGGAAGCCTGAACGCGATAGGGTCAACTATCACCTTCAGTACGCGATGCCTCGATACGACGCATTTTGAATAAGAACACGATGGGTCGGGTTGTCACGTTTTGAATGCGACACCCAAGTCCGTCGCCTTCACAGACAGTGACCAGAATATGGGGTTCCATCTCCGGAATCCCCATGCAAACCATGTAAACTAATAAGAAATGCAGGTTTTCATGCTCTAACCATTACACTAGCATGGTATCTATCATTTAGAACGCGTAAAGCAAGCTAAACGTGCTCAACACACAATTCACAATGAGAAACAAGGTGGAATCTCTCTACCTTCACGAAATACATGAAGAACAATGATAACCTGGCATTTCCCCAACTCCGTACAATGTCCTCGCAATGAGACCATGACAAAAATAGCTCCAGACCTCAAATCGTCCAAGAACCAGCAAAAACCTCTTCCTCCTGGCTGAACAGAGCTTGTTGAGCTCTATTTGGCAGACTTAGGTTAATAGCCCCTCAGAGTTCAGAACACGACGCACCCTGCCGTCATGACCAGAATGCAATGGTTGAGGCCGTCGCCTTCTCAATGCTGACACCAGCAAGCCGCCCACCGGCGGCATGCAGTCGAGACCTTCAAGTGGCGGTAACCAGAACGCGACACCCAGGATCATCGCGTTCAGAACACGATGTCTACCCCTATTGCGTTCACAGACAGTGAACCAGTGGGTGCTTTGGGCCCAATTTTTCAGCCTACGAAGCCCCGCAACTTGCGGAAACACCTCAAACACAAACTATAGGCCACACACTGGCTTCTACAACCACTAAATCTCCATCCGAACGGTCAATATGCTATAGTATCTCCCATAAAAGGTGTTTTGAGGTTTAGTAGGAAAGGTAAGTTAAGTTCGAGTTATGTAGGTCCCTTCAAAATTTCTGTATGAATTGGAAAGACGGCATACATAATAGATCTCCCAGCGGACTTTACAGATGCACATGATGTTTTTCATGTCTCCATGTTGAGAAGATATATCCGAGACCCGTCGCAGATAGCTAGCTATGCACGAGATGATTTAAAGCCAGATATGTCAATGTCAGAGTACCGAATATAGATTATAGGTCAGAGAACACAAAAGTTGAGAATATGAAAATAGAATTGGTAAAGATCAGATGGGAGAATAAACAAGGATGAGAGGATACATGGGAGTTAGTAGAGGAGATGTACAAATCGCATCCATTCTTGTTTGAGTAAGCTTTTTAATTCTTTTTATATGATAGTACTATGTGTGATTGATTGTAAATTGCGTGTTAAAGCTTTTTCTAGATTTGGAGGTCGAAATTTCTATTTAGATGATAGTAATGTAATGTCGCGACTTTTTAGATTATAGTTTAATGGGTTTGGGGGCTAGTGTTTGGCCAAGTAGTTGAGTTTTTGGTGGTTTATACAGGTTGTGTGGGGATGGGGTGCCGGAAATACGAGCCCAACCAACCTCTGGTGCAACTTCCATAAAAGTGACCAACACAGGCGTCGCATTTTGGAAACACGGCCATCTTCCCCGTCATGATTCAAACACTGTTTTCCTATGTGCGCATCTACATGCACGCCGCATGTTGCATGCAGAGGCGTCGCGATTTAAATGCGACGACACAGACCACATCATTCAAACCCGTGAACCCAATAACGAGCTTGATCTCACTCCGTCTCTCGCGAACAAGATGAAGCCTCGCCAGGGATATCAACATATATGTTTGTGGAAATATAAAAGAACAAACTGAATATATATATGATTGTACATCTCACACATATTTACATAAGGATTACATAGCCAAGTCTCAACAGAAGTCAAGTAGCCTGGGGCATACCCCAGGGCACAACAGAAAGAAATTTACACTGTTGGAGGTGTGTGCCCAACACCGCTGCAACACGGCTTTGAACTAGAAGATGGTTAATGGGTTTGAACAACATGGTCCATCACAGAAGGTGGACGCAACTTAGGCTACAGGTTTCTTTCATTTCCGCTACAGATCCAGAAGAAGTGCATAATCTTAATGACTCTCTACAAATTTTTGTTGTAATATTAAAGTGTGATGGACAACGTCGTTCAAACCCGTTAACCCAATTACGAGCTTGATCTAACTCCATCTCCCATGAATAAGCTGAAGCCTTGCCAGGGATATCATCACACATGTTTGTGGAAAATAAAAGAACACACTAAATATATATAAGATTGATATCTCACACATATTTATAGAAGGATTACATAGCCAAATCTCAACAAAAGTCAAACTCAGAGTACAGTAGCCTGGGGCATACCTCGGGGCACACCAAAAAAAAAAAATACACTCCTGGAGGCGTGGACCCAACTCTGCTGTGATATGGCTCTAGACTAGAAGACTAGTGTGAAACCTCCTACTCTCTCTCACATGAAAGGAGTAGGGGTGAGCCTCACAAGTCACTGGCTCAGTAGGGACACTCTCTCAAAAGCCGAAACAACACTAAACAAGTGAGAAGCAGGAGTAAAGCATAAATATAACCAATTAACAAAACTACCTGAGCATGGAACTACAAATGCTATAAATAAATAAAACTATGCTATCAATACTGAATTCAACTTTCATAAAGAAACGACAAACCATGCTCAGTCATATGAGCTAAAGAAGGGTAACGCCATACACGAGTCACGAAGACTGGTTTGCAACACCAGCTACTGACCTGGACAAGATACATAGGTTTGCCTCTCAGCCTCACAGCCAAGGACAAAAGGTCCAGCTGTCGCTCCACCTCAACAGAGTCAACAAACTGTGGAGACCAAATAACACCACAACCGCAGCCCACACCACTGTAGCTCCATGCCTGGCACCTTTAGTGACTCTAGCCCGAGCTCCCTAAAGTGAGGCACTGAAAAAAGGACTAGCTGGGGACCAGTACGTCTACCAGTGTTCATCCCCCAACCAAGAGTTCGCTACAAGCGACCAAGAACATACTGAATATATATAAGATTGTACAACTCACATATATTTACATAAGGATCACATAGCTAAGTCTCAACAGATTCAAGTACGAAGTACAATATCCTGGGACATACCCCGGGGCACAATAGAAAGATATTTACACTGCTGGAGCCGTAGACCCAATACCGCTGCGATGCGGCTCTAAACTAGAAGACGGATGCATATCCTCCTACTCTCCCTCATCTGAAAGGAGTAGGGGTGAGCCTCACAAGTTACTGGCTCAGTAGGGAAACTCCATCAAAAACTGAAATAACACTAAACATGTGAGAAGCAGGAGTGAAGCATCAATATAACCAATTAACAAAACTACTTAAGCATGGAACTACAATTGCACTAAATAAAAAAATCTATGCTATCAATACAAATTCAACTTTCAAGAAAAAAATGACAACCCACGCTATAATGTAACGTCGTGACTTTTCGGATTATAGTTTAATGGGTTTGGTGGTCAATGTATGGCCCAGTAGTGGTATTTTTGGTGTTTTATATAGGTTGTGTGGGGTTGGGGGGTCAAAAATCCGAGCCCCACCAACCTCTGGTACGCCTTCCATAAATGCGACCAACACAGGCGTCACGTTTTGGAAACGCGACCACCCTTGCTATCGCGTTTTGGATGCCGCTTCTACGGGTGCATGTCTGCATGGGCGCCACATGTCGCATGTAAGGGCGTCGTATTTTAATTGTGATGACCAGATCATGCTATGTAATCTCCTAGTTCCTCCATATTTGCACGGACCTTGCTCTGATACCAACTGTGAGGGACCACGTTGTTCACACCTGTTAACCCAATACGAGCTTCATCTGACTCCATCTCCCATGAACAAGTGGAAGCCCCGCCATGGATATCAACACACATGTCCATGGAAATATAAAAGAACATACGTAATATATATAAGATTGTACATCTCACACATATTTACATAAGGATTACATAGTCAAGTCTCAACAGAACGCATGTACGAACTACATTAGCCTAGGGCATACCCCAGGGCACAACAGAAAGAAATTTACACTACTGGAGCCGTGGACCCAACACTACTGCGACTCGGCTCTGAACTAGAAGACGGATGCGTATTCTCCTGCTCTTTGAATTCTACTCAATTTTGGTTTAAGTGGATCATGATTAAGGTGTTTAATGCATGGGATCGGTTAACTTGAGTAGCAAGCATGTGTAGGCTTTTATTTGAATGCAAATATCTAAGTTTTTGGCGTTATAGGGTGATTTGTGTGATTTCTAGAGATGGGGTTTTGGGTGAGGTTGCTCAGCTGAAAAGGCAACGAAACTAGTCATCACGTTTTGAGTGCGAAGACCTGTCCAATCGCGATTCAGTCTTTGCGGCAAAGGTTCTCCCCATCGCGATTTGGCCTTCAAATGGGGACAACTATATTCGTCGCACTTTAGAAGGCAGCCACCCAACCACTGGCTTGACTGCATGATGCTATGAGTTGTTTCTAGTTATGGATATGTATGACTAATAATTTATGTATTATGAGTTGTAAGTGGTGCATTGGCACACGTTATGATCGGAAATGCAAAGTTTTCATGGTTTGTGTGTACGTGGCAAGTCGGGTATACGACACCTTTCGTGTTACCTTTCGGTCAGGTACCCCAGGTTCTCAGTAGCCAGCCACATAGTGCTCGGGGTTGTTCTAGTACAGTAGGAGTACCATCGAGGTCTGTGTCATCTTCTTGGACACCCTCAATCCTTAACTTGAGTTGTAAGTCCAGCAGAGGGAAGACGTAGTGGGACAGTGACTCGTGTGTTGTGGTTGTTCTTGGTCGCTTGTGTTGGGTTCACATGTGTGATGTTTTGATTCATGTTGTCGATGTATGAACAATATAAATTTGATGTTGTGTGAATGGTTGTAACATGAGGACATTGACAAGTCAAGCAACATATCAACCATGCTACAAATTGATCATCTATATATTCATTATATCTCTCTAATAATTGTTCTTTAATGTAGATGTGAATGCATGCAAGACAAGCTTCAAAATCAAGAGCAAAAGCTCAAAAAAAAAAACACATCAAGCAAGTGCCTGTCGCAACCCCAAAAGAAACCTATCGACAGCTAGACATAGGGAAGACAGATACCTTCAGAAACACAATTGAATAAGTACTGTCGTCGAAACCCACAAATCGCCTGTCGACAGCTACACACAGGAAAGCACTTCCCGAAAGACCAGTGTTATGGAAATTGCGAAACTGTCAGGATCTGTCGACAGATTAATAGTGGTGCTGTCAACAGACATAGAGAAACCTCAATCTGAGAATTGGATACGTTCCATATTTGGGTGTTTCCTTTTTACCACGTCTCTCCTAACTTGGACACCCTTATATAGAGAACATAAGAGGTATTTTCGCAGCAAGCAGCCTCCACACCAAAAACCCTAAGCAAAGACCAAGAAGAGAGGTTTCTCCTTGCTGCTCTGCTTCAGAACTTCAGATCGTTCAAAGAGAGATCATCTCATACAAGGAGTTGAAGCTGGTTCGTCTTCAAGTCAAGCTTCTCTCCATCATTACGTGGTCTTCCAACGACGTGATGCTTGAGTCTTCCGACGAACTCCCTGACGAGTTCATCTTTCGATTTGATATTCAACTCAGAACTCTTCTTACACCTTATCTTCTATCTATATCTATGTGTGTGTGTACTGATTGGAGATCAATATGTGGTTTTGTAGATGTGTGCGTGGTTTGTGATCTATGCAAGGGTGTGTGCAGATTGTAGTGTGTGTTGTCTTGATCAGATCAAGGCTAGAGGATATGATATTTTGTGGACTTGATCTAGCGTGTGTGGTGTGTGGTTGAGCCATTGTGCTCGTGTGTGTGGTTGTACTCAGTTCTTGAGTAGTGTGTCCCTACTGTGTGAGGGGTGGACGTAAGAGTTCACGTGGTGTGATCTCCGAACCACATAAAAATCCCTTGTGCACTGTGGTTTGATTTGTGGTTTGATCTATATTGCGCTAGATGCATGCATAGGATTTCGTCTACACACTAACTGCTAGTTTGCTCACACACATTGCATCAAATCAAGGGTTTTAATTGAGTAGATCTTTTAATCCCGAAGTAGTTTTTAAATTGCTTAGTTTCCGCTGCAAATCTATTCAACCCCCCCCCCCTCTAGCTTTGTCGTTACCGAATAACCGATCCTAACAATTGGTATCAGAGATAGGTTCTCTGTTGTTTGGTTGTGTTTTTGGAGATCTGTCTTTGTGTGCTTAATCCTCTGATTCCTAATATCATTTGATCTGGTTGAACTGATTGATTGCTTTTTGATCTGACTTAATATTCTGTTGCTTGATCTAATCATCTGAAACACACTAAAAATAGGCTAAGTTCTCAAGCATTTTAAATAGACCTATGATTATTGGTTTGATGACAAATTGATAAAATGCAGGACTCTTTTGTGAAGACAGGAAGATTGCAAATAAAGCCAAGGACAAATGCTTCATGGCTCATGGCAGCTCGAAAGGCTTCCAAGCTTAGATACTTAAGGATCACATTCGTCAGAAAGTCAAGAAAGTCTCAAAATTCATGTAAATCTGATTCTGACCTATTTGATAGATCAATATCTGATTATTCAGAAAATGATATATCTTATGATGAATTGATAGAATGTTATGAGCACATGTGTCAACAATTTAAGAAGTAAAATCTCAACAAGAAGTTAAAAGAAAAATTGGAGAAGACTGAAATGATATTGATAATGCTCAAGTATTCTATGAAGAAAATGAAAAATTGAAAGTGGAGAATGAAAATTGGAGAATGAAGTCATAAACTATGGAAACAAGCTTTCTAAATTGAAAGAAGATCATGATCAGTGGAATCTGAAAGTTTGGTTTGAAAAATCAAATGTAAAATTGATTGATCACAATGAAAATCTCAAATTTGATAATGATCATTGAACAAACAAATCTCCCAACACGGCTCATGATCATCAAATAAAAGAAAATGCAACAAATTGGTTGAAGAAAATAATCATCTGAAAAAGAAGATGGAATGCTTATATCACGACGACCATTAATGATGAATGAAACAATTCTCAAAGAAAATTGCTGACTTGGAAATCAATTGTTCATGTGAATTGAAAAGAACAAATGAAAATGATCTGCATGTCATGACAACCCTACTCCAAACTTATGAAAAAGAAATTGTGCATTATAAAGCTGATAAAGAAAAATTGTCAAATGAACTTGAAGTGGCTATTAAACCAAGTCAAAACTTTCTAAGTTCATGTTCAGAAAAATGTTCAAAAACAAAGTAAAAAATTGAATAAAAGGAATTGGAAAAAAGAAAACAAGATCTTGGTTCAACTGTAAATCATAAAAGGAATTGGAAAAGAAAAAGGATTCTATAATGTTTCAACTCTCCTCCATCAGCTAAAAATCTACATGGCACTCTTCCTCTCCACATCATGTCAAGAGCTACCAAAGGGTACCACCTCCATCCTTTTGCAACCCAAGGATGATCAAGGTATTCTAAAGGATCTAAGAATTTCAGCAAATGCATTTAAACTATGGTAAGCTTGAGGTAATTGTTCAAAACCCATTTGTTTTAAATGCAATAGTCTAGTCATCTTGTTAAATATTGCTGGAAGAAAATCTACACTCTCACAAATATGCTAAAACAAGTTCAATGCTATACATGTCATCAACATGGATATTTGTCTAAGAATTGTTGGCATAAGAATCATGATTTTGTGCATGTTCCCAGCCCCATGCTCATACACAATCCCATGTACACACAAGAACATGATTACTGGAACAAAGAAGTGTTCTGTTCTTCATGCAAAAAATCCTAAAACAAAAAATCTTATGAAAACAAAGATGTATTGAACCAGTCCAAAGAAAAAAGTGGAACTAATGCTGCTCATTTTCCATTAATGAAAGAAATACATCCATTCCAAAAATGAAATCACATTGAGTTTGAAATCATTGTTGTATCCTAACATTGATGTCAAGACCCAAGCAAGTGTGGGTTCCAAAGCCAGCTTAATCAACAAGCTGAAATGTCTTGCAGCCATTAGTGTAAATGGATTCATGACAGGCGGGCAAGGCAAGAAATGATTGGAGAACAAAGGTAAAATTTTTTAAATTGTATTGAAGACTATTCACGTAAAATCTATCTCTCACTTCAGCTTTGAACTGGAAGAATTGAAATAGATTTTTGAGTTTACTGAGCAATGAAAAATGAGCCTTAATGCAACCCCCACATAACAATATTGATTGCATAACTGTGCTCATGACCTCTTAAGCACACACATTTACTTTGACCTTTTTGTATATCAAATGATGATATGTGGAAAAACAAGTATGCTTGTTTGGAACTATCATTATGCGTGAGTAAAAATGCTCCGCCAAGTACCAAAAGTCATGTTATTCATAAGCTAATGTGTGCATGATAACGTGTGAATTGCTTGCTATTATTTTTATTCTATGCATGTGTTATGGGGGAGTAAATTTGAAAGTGCACAAAAATGTTGCATAATTCATTGAATATCATGTTTACTATTCTGTGCAAATTGATAAGATGCAATGCTTGAATGCTTGAATGTTGAATCATTCACATGGCACACACTATGGGGAGGGAGTTAAGGCTTGGTGAGTGAAATTCATGAGGGAAAATCTCTATCTTGATATGTCCAAATTCCCCAAGCATGTAGCTCAAATTTCCCTCCATTCTCAGCCTTAAACTGATTTGTCAAGCACCTGTCGATAGATCTCAACCCATCTGTCAATAGACCAATCTCTTTGTGTCCTCCCAACTCCAATCATTCAGTCTGTGTGCATCTGTCGCCAGAAGAATTCCATCTGTCGACGGGCATGCTCTCTCTGAAGCAAGCTTTTCAACAACTGTTTGCATCTGTCGATAGGCCCACTCTTGTTGTCGACAGATACACATTATCTGTGAATTCTTCATCCTTCTTCATCCTTTCTTCATGAGTATGTTTCCATTATTGGCAATGGAAGAATTGGGGTATAAATATTCATTATAACCTTTCATACTCACATAGTATCAAAGACATTTAGTTAATCACAATGATTCTAAAATAATATTTTGTACTTGAGTCTAGATGTATCATCTTGAAAACATTGAAAAAATCTATGATTTTAACCTAACTCACTTGAATAACTCCCTTATGGATGATCATGCTCCTATATGGATTGACAAGTAGAAGGTTTTTGAACTTTGTCTTTACATTGGCCTTTGACCTTATTTACCTTTAAACTTGATTTTCTACTCAAGAAAAAGGAGAAAAACTGCTACTTCTAAACTCAAAAGTTTAAACAAAATTATTTGAAACGTGCAAAAGGCAGAGCAATGATGAGCATTACCGAGTAACCGGGACATGGGCATCACAAATGTCTGTCTTCGCGTCAAAAAGTCCTTTCATTATCTCTGCACAATGGTATGGTGGTCACTCACACTGAGTAACTGGGGGTACGGGCATCATAAATGTCTACCTTCACGTCAAAAGGTGAAAGTGATCTTAATTACCCCTTCTCCCCACTCTCACTTGATAAAAGATAATGTTTAATGCATGAAATGAGTGAAGCCTCCATGTTTTTAAATCAAGGGCAATGAGTTGTCTATTGTCAATTGTTCATGTGGACATGGCCTTCATTCACCTGACTGAACATCGCCCACTAAGGTATATGATTTTCTTCAATGTTTTATTCAAAGGGTTATCTTATTTTCATATGGTTTTGAACGATGTATCCTAAATGTTATAACTGAGATTCCCAGTGTATTATCTCTTAACCATTGTATAATTTTTATGTGTTTTAATACTAGTGTTTATGACACTTTGTAGTGGATATCAACCTATTCTCAACTTGCAGTCCCTTTGAACACTCATTCCCCACTCATATCTTTCACAATCCAGTCTAGGTCAAGTAGTTCTTTGCTTCATTCTTATCCTTGCGTGCCTAATTTGTCTTTTTGAAAGTTGTCAAAAGGGGGAAAACATCAATTATGCATAAATTGAAATTTTGTCATCATCAAAAAGGGGAGAATGTTGGGTTCCACATGTGTGATGTTTGTGATTACATGTTGTTGATGATGAACAATAAATCGATGTTGTGTGAATGGTTGTAACATGAGGACATTGACAAGTCAAGCAACATATCAAACCATGCTTCAAATTGATCATCTATATATTCATTATCTCTCTAATAATCTTCTTTATTGTAGGTGTGAATGCATCAAGACAAGCATCAAATCAAGAGCAAAATCTCAAAGAACAACACCCAAGCAAGTGCATGTCGACAACCCAAAAGATCAGCTAGACACATGGAAGACAGATTCCATTCAGAAAACACAAATTGAAATGTGCCTGTCGCAGCTACACACAGAAAGCACTTCCCGGAAGACTAGTGTTCTAGAAATTGGAGACACTCAGGATCTATCGGCAGATGAACAATGGTGCTGTGACACACGTAGAGAACCTCAATTTCCGAGAATCGGATATGTTCCATATTTGGGTTTTTCCTTTTACCGCGTCTCTCCTAACTTGGACACCCTTATATATAGAATAAAAGGAGGTATTTTCGCAGCAAGCAGCCTCCCACACCAAAACCCTAAGCAAAGGCCAAGAAGAGAGGTTTCTCCCTGCTACTCTGCTTCAGAACTTTAGATCGTTCAAAGAGAGATCATCTCATACGAGGAGTTGAAGCTGGTTTGTCTTCAAGTCACTTCTCCATCATCACATGGTCTTCAATGACGTGAAGCTTAAGTCTTCCGACGAACTCCCTGAAGACTTCATCTTTTGATTTGATATTCAACTCAGAACTTTTCTTACACCTTATCTTATCTATATCCATGTGTGTGTGTACTGATTGGAGATCAGTACGTGGGTTTGTAGATGTGTGTGGTTTGTGATCGTGCAATGGTTGTGTGCAGATCGTAGTGTGTGTTTGTCCTTGATCAGATCAAGGCTATAGGATCTGATCTTTTGTGGACTTGATCTAGCGTGTGTGGGTGTTGTTGAGCCGTTGTGCTCGTAGTGTGTTGTACTCAGTCTTGAGTAGTGTGTCCTCACTTGTGAGGGGTGGACGTGGGAGTCACGTGGTGTGATCTCCAACCACCTAAAAATCCCTTGTGTACTGTGGTTTGATTTGTGGTTTGATCTATATTGTGCTAGATGCATGCATAGGATTTCATCTACACACTAACTGTTAGTTTGCTCACACACATTGCATCAGACCAGGGGGTTTTAATTGATAGATCTTTTAATCCGAAGTAGTTTTTAAATTGCTTAAGTTTCCACTGCAAATCTATTCAACCCCCCCTTCTACCTTTGTCGTTACGGAAAATAACCGATCCTAATAGCTTGTAGCACGCTCTTGGTTGGGGGATGGACACCGAAAATGTACTTGTCCCCAGCGAGTCATATTTTCGGTGCCACACTTTAGGGAGCTCAGGCCAGCATCCTTAAGGTGACAACAGAGAGCTATAGCAGTGTGGGTTACGGTTGTGGTGTTGTTTGGTCTCCATAGTTTGTTGACTTTGTTAAGGTGGAGCGGCAGCTGGACCTTTCGTCCTTGGCTGCGAGGCTGAAAGGTAAATATGTGTTGCTTGTCAGGTCAGCAGCTGGTGTCGTGAACCAGTCTTCGTGACACTTGTTTAACATTACCCTTCTTTAGCTCGTACTATTGAGCATGGTTTGCTATTTCTTTATGTAAGACCCCCGATTTTTGTCCCTGTATATATATGTATAAATGTTTTGCTCTTCGTTCTTGCATATATGGTGTGCATAAAAAAAAAAATTATACATGTTATAATTAATTATTTCACATGTGTATAGGCGGGGTATTTTATTTTCATGAATATAAGTAATTAGCCAATCTTGTTTATAGGTATCTTATTTAAATATTATGCATGATATATTAAATGATGCTACGCTATAATGTGAAGTGCTATTCATGCATTTGTACTTAATTATCATTGTACGCGTATAGAGGTATAAAACTAATATGGACATTTGATATTTACTTATTGCAATATTCATTACTACTTGATTATGACATGTATGATATCTAAAAATAGTGGTGAGTATTACATTTATATTGAAATCTGTGTTTAATACATGTAACTATGGTGCATAAGTATACATATGTATGCCACTTAATGTATGTTATTTAAATTGAGATTGGTGTAAATTATATTTATAATTAATGTGTAATGCATGTAATTAGTGTAAAAATATTGTATTATGTTCATACTATATGGTTGGACCTCAATATATGTTAAAACGGACAAAATCAATGTTTTGGGCTATCTGCACAGTTGCGGCCAGCACTGTGCCGCCAACCTGTAGAGGCCCAGTTGGAGTCCACATCCCTTGACGCCAAGTGCCAGTGGGCGGCCACCCCCCTGGACGCCCACTCCACTCTGCGGCCAGACCTTGACGTCAACTTCCAGGTTGACTACAACCGATGTTGACGTCAATATCCTCTTGCGTAACGGTTCCAGAATTGTTAATGCTTGCGTTTTAGTGGGTCCATTTTAGGAAACCCTTCCTAAACCTTAGTTAACCTACCCTAGTGATATGCATAAGGATGTGTCAATGAGTTACTTGCTGAGTTTTTGTGAGACTCGTACTTGCTAAACATATAGGTGGAGAAGTGTCTCCGTGTTTGAGGATGACATTGTGAGGAGTGACTCCGAGCGAGAGGAGTAGCGAGATTGTGGAGGACTATTGCATAGCTTGTACTTCTTTACTAGTATGTGGACAATGGTGTTATGTTATGGACTTGTATAATTATGGTCTTTGTTTATTTTTTTTATTGCACTATAAGGCTGTGGAATGTGTGAATGATGATGGAATACGAATCTCTTTCAATTCTGCTATACTTCTTTTGTTATTTATGTATACTCTACCTACTGTTGTGTTGATACATATCCTACTGTGACGACGCCTTTTATCGACGTGAATTGGTATAATCGTACCGGTATAAAGATGGTCGTTACATAAATATCACAAGAGAAAACACTCCATAGAGATCATTTAGGTCCTTGAAGAAGAAAAGCAAGACTTGCTTCTTAAGAAAGTTAAGATTCTGATTTAAAGATAAATAGTCATAACTTACCCAAAAAAAGCATGAATAGTCATAACATTTAAGAACAACCACTTTTGCTTTGTGTTCTTCTTCTACTCATAATATTTTATTCTTGCATATCATAATATTTAGCAGTTGACATGAACTTAAGCCTAATGCTATGATGCATGGTGGAGAATTGTTAAGATATGAAATCCTAATGTGTTGATCTGTTCAACAACATGACAAAGTGATAATAGTTTTAAATTTCAAGGTCTTAATGTATTCGAATTTTATAAATATAAGATGAGAGATAATTAAGAAAATAATAACAAATCTGGTGTTTTTTTTTCTTTTTTTTTTTAAGGGGGTGGTGGTTTTGAGGGTGGGGTTTTATGGAATAATGGAATGAGGATTTAGTAATACATTGGGCACACGAAATCATGATGTGCCACCAAAGGGATGGTCTAATATTTAATATACCCTCATCCCCACTTTCTCAATTTTAAAAGGTTGAAGTGGCACATCATCACTTTATTTTGATGTGCCCAATTTATACACGTCAAATGATGTGAAGTATTTTCCTAATGGAATATGAAATAACTTCCCAAAAAGTAGAAGCCAAACAGTCGTCGACCAAATGAAGAAAATATAATCCAATCAGTTTTTTTTAAGTTATCCATAAAATAATTGCTTTTAAAATTCTAAAAGGATCGAAATTTAACCCGATTCATCAAGAAAGACTAGCGATCGGCAAGCTCCAACAACCACCACCACCAAAAACCAAAGAAAAGAAGAAAATGGGACGAACCAATAACTTGAGCAGATAAAGTCTACCCACATCTGAAAAAGTACAAGAATTAATATGAGTAAACTCATAACAACGAGATAGTATTCTCCAGGCCAAGAAATTATTATAGACGATTAGAACGAGATCACTCAAACTCTGTTATATATACTGAATACCCATAACCATTAATCCCAATTCCGAAACACTCCAAAAGCCATATAGCGGGAATTTCAAAAGGCAAAAATAAGAAAAGAGAACAACAAACGCCATCACCTATCTGGTTTCTAATATTTCCTTCCCTATACCAAATTAAGAATAGAAGAGTACTATAAATGCTAAAGACATGGAAGGAACCATTACTACTTGCAGCTTTCATTTTTTGGTCTTATATTTTGTTATGTTTTCCCTATATTTTTCTTAATTTCCCGGACGCCACAGCACTTCTGACCCTAGACCTTTTCTTGGTTTGGCTGGTGGCTCCTGTCGCCGTTCTTGCTGCCAGCCATCATCTTCTTGAACTCCTCGAAGCTGACGCCGCCGTCACCGTCGCCGTCCATGGAGCCGATCATGCGGGAGCAGTCGCCGACGGAGTAATCGTCCCCGAGCTTCCTCAGCACCTGCTGCAGCTCTCCGGGGGAGATCAGCCCGTCGCCGTCGACGTCGTACATCTGGAACGCCTCCAGCAGCTCGCCCTCCCAGTCCCCCTCGCCGTCCTTCCCTCCCCGGTCTCTGCGGTGGAACGCGGCGAACTCCGCCAGATCGACGAAGCCATCGCGATCGACGTCCATCTCCTCAATCATGCGCCGGATCTCCTCATCGGAGACGGCGTCGCCGGCGAGGGAGCGGACGACGCCGGCGAGCTCGGAGGCGGAGATCTTGCCATCGCCGTTGGCGTCGAAGTGGCGGAACACGCGCTCCAGCTCGTCCATGTTGCCCAGGGAGACGGGGGAGCGGCCCTTCACGCCGACATGGTCGCCGTGGCTACCGGCGGTGGATTCCAAGGGACTCGCCATGGGAAGCAGAAGTAGATCACACTCTCGGTCTCGGTCTCTCGCTCGGGATGGGGAGAATGGCGGTGGGAGAAGCAGAAGGGTGAGTGATATATATATATATATAGAGAGAGAGAGGGTAGTGCTACGATGGTGCGGCCGGTCACATTGTAACACTCTGCTTTGCTGTTGGAGGGAAATGAAAAAAATGACGCGAGTGCGGTGGGGCTGTGATACTTGGCTAATGCGTGGGAAGGATGGGAGGTGGCGGTGAGCAGGCAAGGAAGGTGTGGGAGGATTCGGCTCTTGTCACGAGGGTTTGGACGCTACTTTCCCCGGTCCTTTTCATAAATGAGAATAAGTGGAAACACCCGCTTCCCCGCGTGGCTTTGAACAGCCACATGTTATGGAGGCCTAGTACCCGTCGGGGGAAGCTTCCCTTTTTTTTTTCCCCTAGTTTTAGAATTAAAGTCGAGTACGGTTAGGTCTCGTTTTTTTTTTTTCTTTTTGAAGTTATAAACCAGTGTGATTGCCATCTAAAACAAGATATAAATTGACAAATAGTTGTATCTAATTAACAATGATAGGGAGAGAACCGTCAATGGCGCGGTGGTCGCCCCCCCTGCCAAATGGAGGGGGGAGACGGAGGGCGTGGGTTCGATCCCACGTCGTCTCCTCATTCTCCCCATCCCAACCAATCACTACTTATCAAAAAATATATATATATATATATAATAGAGAAATAATAATTCTAATCCATCTTCATCGACATGAAAAGGAGAAAAATGTGAATTTTTTTCCCTCTTGTAAAAATCTGAGATGCCTACTAAAGCGTGCAGATCTCAATTTCGTGGAGAAGATCCTGTTTCCTACCTTAACTTCATATTCTAAACCACCAGATTAAAATGGCAACGCATTTAATACACCGTGCTTACTATGTTAACAATTTTCATATTGAAGAGGGTCGATTTTGTATGACGTTGTAAGTTGTTGGATAATCTAGATATTGAAGAAGTTGCACACACTCTTCTCTCTATCTCTCTTTCTCTCTCTCTATGGAGATCTGTAAATAAAGATAAAAGATCAAATGTCTTGAGATTGGGGTCTTAAGAAAAATCCTCTAACATCTAAATCAATGTTAGACAAGAATGTAAGACAAAAAGGTAAGAGGATTCAAAATCACTCTTCACAAGTGAAAGTGTAGCTAGTTTAACATACTTTCATTAGAGAGATCCCCAAAGTTTATATAGTTGTCAGTTTTCCCGAATGATTCTACAAAATTCAGTCAAAGATTAGGTTGGATCGTGGGGGTGTATTTGAGAGGAATCTATGCCTAATATTCAAAGGCTAGTTATGAGATTTACGAGTTATGGTTAAAGATAATCTGGTAAGGACTCTTATCTCTATCTTAATCCTCCCACATCCATTGAGGAAACCACCTCCATATGGGATTTGCCATCCATACCATCGGATAGGAGCCCAGTTGGTTGGTTCTTCTCGTGGCCATCCGAATATCCCACAGAATCGATCCTATGTATCTAGCTGGGTTAAAGATCCTTGGTGTCAAGTGCCATTGAGTTAAGGGTTTTCTCAACCTATAGTATGAATCTTCCGAGCTATGGACTGTATGATTTGGAGATATGACCACTTGTCAAGCTTACTTCTTACTATAGTGCATTTTGAAGGCCTTTCGAGAGCAATCCACTTGCTTAGGACATCCCCTCAAGTGCTCTTCTCGAACTTGGGGATCTAATCTCATGGCGACTTGATTGTATTTCTTGGATTGTACTTATCATCTGGGCTCTTATTAAGTAGGCTATGATTTAATAATTAGATTTTTATTTTTTGGGCCATGTTAAGCATGTTGGGCCTTACGATTTAGGCCAAAAGACTAAGATTTACCCTCTTTGTATACTCCATCTTAGTGCAAATTAGCATGTCAAGTAATTATTTATTTGAATATTTTTTTACATAAATATTTATATTTGAATGATAATTATCTAAGAATACATTATGCATTTGGAAATGTATGTATATTTTTGTGATGAATAACAAATATTCTAAAAATCCCCATCATAACCATGATAGAAGTGATGAATCTAATCAATTGATATCTACATCAAACCATCGACTAATTGAAATGTCAAGAGTGTCCTTCCTTGTTCCGCAAAACGCCCCCTTTCCCAAATTGATGCCGAGTGGAGGGGCGGTGACATGTAGAGGGAGGGCGAGAAAGGGGGGTTGTCGTAATGTCACCTTTTGAGCAATAAAAATGTTCAAGTTAAACCTAATGGTCACTAAAATGGACCTTAAATGAAGAACAAAACATATTCCTTACTTGAGGTCTCTCAAAATATTTTATATCAAGAATAGATGTATTTTTACAATTGTAAACGCATGATGGATCCTTGCACAATTAGTATTTTAACAGAGGTATTTATGCACAAAACCAATTTTCTTAACATCATGACAGTTAATTATCAATATGTAAACATATAATGTTCGACATTCTTTATTCCTAAATACCTTAACATGGTATTATAATGGTTATAGAAAGCGAACTGGATCTTGCATAAAAGTTGATAAGCGGTAAAAAATAAGAAGAAATTTTGACAAGAGGGTTTAAATAATTTTTGCAATAACCCAGATTAATTAAAAATAAATAAATTGAAATTTAAAAAATAATAAATAAATAAATATTTATAAAAGAGTATAAAGATGATAATGGGTCAAAAAGAAAACATAAATAACAATAAAAGAAGAAAATATTATAAAATTTAAAATGTCTAATTATCTATAATTAGTTGGGCTAATTAAGCTTAATTACAAAAGATAATGAGCCAAGTTCGTGCCTAAATCTTAACCCAACATGGAGACCACATTTTCACATCAAAATCTTACTCAATTGAGATTGGGAGCATCACATCTCGATGCGGAATATTGGGACATACAGTTGTAATCGATCCAATATTTAGAAAATTTGCTAAGGAATAAACATCAAATCATTGGACTATTAAATTAAATGCCAATGATCAACACATAAATTTAATTCATAATTAAAATATCACACTAATACAACCAATAATGCCAGAGCCAAACATAAGACCAATGATTCAAATACATCAACTCTTACTAAGGAGCAAGACAACCACTAAGTTCAAATGATACTAAAACAATTGTAAACACTCTAAGGTAACTATGGTGATATCTGGAAACCTCTTCATTCTTCTCTGTTGCCTACATACTCCATCTCTTTAGTGGCTTCATTTGAAAATGTTAAATACACATAATGAGCATAAAATTCAGTAGATTTACATCTAGATGTGCGGATATGTATTAAGTGGATTACATTATTTTCATGTTGGCATGCAATCAAAATGGAATATCAAATAATACAAGGCTGTTAGGCAATGATCATATAGCAAGATAGACATTTAAGCAATGACATGAAGATATTATGGAATAACAAATAGACATTTAACTGAATAACAAAGGAGTGTGACAAAAGATTAATTGCCCAAATCGAATGTTTCTAGAGAATGCTTTTCATATAACAAAAGATATTGCAGAATTGGCCATATATCACATGAGTCAAAGAATCATTTTATTCATATCAAGCATAGCAATGACATTGGAATTATCAAGATCAACTTTGCATCTCATAATGCTATGCCACAAGTCTGTTGAACAACTCTTATATTTATCCTTGTATTTGTTGATAACTAACACTCATGAATATTATGAATATATTTAATAATAATTTTAAGATATTTATGTATAAGAAATAAGATAATTTCTATCGCTGTAAAAAGAAATGCACTAAAAGTCTATATTGATTAGAGTTTAATGTGTATTGATTAAAGATTAAAGTGCTACATCGATTGCTGAAGAAGCTTTCTACCAATTGGAGAATAAAGTTTCTATCGATTGGGGAACAAAGTTTAAGGGTTCTTCCGATTGGAGAACAAACGCTTCTTATCGATTGTTGTTTAAGTGTTACATCGATTGCTGAGTAACATTTCAATTGATGTTTAATTTGTTTCTTACTGAACAATGGTTCAAAATCATTTTGATTGGTATTGTACACATTCTGATTGGTGAACAAATATTCATTACTCATTCTGATTGATGAACAAATGTTCACCACTCTTCTGATTAATGCTATTTACATTCCAATTACTGTTAATATGACTTCAAATACATTGATTGGTGTTATAAGTGTTCAGTACTTATATTTTGTACCGATTACCGATGTTCTCACATGGATTGACCATATCTTGAGCTTGAATATCACCCCATCGATTATTTTGGCACGTGAGCATGCATGATTTCAAATCTTCTTCGAATTTATAGTATCGTAACTTGACTACAGTAGGCACAGATTTTTGTACATAGCCTACATACGATAATATATGTTCTAATTGTTGGGTATGGAATGAATATCTAGGGGGGGGGGGTGAATAGATATTGACCTCTTAAAAAATTTAAGAACCCAAACCAAACCTTAAGATATGGAAGAGCTATTTATATCAAACAAGATAGAGCTATTGAGCAAATGCACAACACACCACACAATGCAAGCAGGATTTTTAAGGTGGTTTGGCTCCAGTGTGGAGACCTACATCCACCCCTCACTAAACTCAGTGAGGCTTCACTCAACAACCCAAGACTGTGAAACACTCACACAATTGTTGATTCACAGCTTCATACAACATGCTGATTCATAGCTTCAATACATCTGATTCACAGCTTCGAGATTGTATCAATCTCACAATCCTCACACACAAAGTGGAGGATCAGTCCTTCTACTCCAACTGGAGTAGACAACCAAGCAGCTTGGTATTTAGAAGAAATAAGAAAAATCATACAAGAGAGATCGCTAAAGGCATGCAGAAATTTTACTCTTTGTGTTGTTTCACTGCAGTTGAGATTTGATCAAATTTTTGCTTAAACTCCCAATTGCATCTTCTCTAGGCTTGAATTCATCAAGCTCTTCTTATGGCCGCAACTTAAGGATCAATTGTTTCTGAATTGAATGGAATTCTGATGCTCTACTTCAATTGATCAGCAACAGGTCTTCACATAAGATGAAGAAACGATCTAGCATCTTTTCTTCTTGATGAGCAAACTTTACCGAAGCCTGTTCTTCTCAGCTCTCAAGCTCTCTGCTTTATTTCTCTTCTCAGCTCTCAGACTCTCTACTCTATTTCTGTGTGTACTCTTTCTCGAAGAGGGCACCATGCCCCTTTTTGATTGGCATATCAGAATCTTCTTGGTGGGCCCCAACAGAATCCCCAATTCATTGGAAGGTGCTTTGCCGCTAAAAAGAGTATCTTCCAGAACCTTGTAAAGTGTGCCTAGAATCCCAATCATTTGGCCTTGGGTCAAGTGCTTGGAACAATCATGCTAGCAATCTCTTTTCCTCTCTGGAATACAAAGGTTATAGTGTCAACACAACTTTTGCATAATGTCGACACACATAGATTTTGACTTAGATCAATGAAGATGCTTCAGTATAGTTGACTCCATTCCTTCATGAGTCGACCATATGCAGTTCTTTCCTTTTAGCGCTAACAGGAAGGCCAACTGGTGTCGACCTAATCTTCAACTAGAGTCGACCTTATGTGATTCTTTCCCTCCAGCGCTTACAAGAAAACCAACTAGTGTCGACCTGATCTTCAACTAGAGTCAACCTTATGTGATTCTTTTGACTTCTGCGCTTATTGGAAAACTAGCAGGTGTCGACCTATCCTTTGGGTAGAGTCAACTCAAGTGATTCACTGAACTCTAGTAAGTCACCCACTTAGACATGTGTGTCGACCTATGAAGCAACCAGTGTCAACACACATGAGATCTTTTGACTTTGTGAAATTTTCTGTCATATAAAAACTTGTGTTAGGAAAATTCTTAGATATTTATGATAATTTTGCTTGGCTCATGACATCATCAAAACTAGGGACACAACAATCTCCCCCTTTTTGATGATGGCAACAATGATTCATAGAAGTTTTGACTGTGACTTAATTAAGTGTATATTATTTGAACAACTCATAAGTATACAAGTCATCACACAAATACAAGCAATCCACACAAGAGCAATCCACACATGACATAATAAGCACATAGATTATTTCATTTCATTTCATGTGAAATTTTTACATATAGAAAAAACTCAAAAGTACAATCAAAGTCAAAAATCTATGAAATGGCTTCCCCTATGACATTATCAAAACACAAGACTCACTGAGGGGAAGGAGGAGGTGGAGCTAGCTGCATAATGTGCCTGTGCTCAATCCTTGCAAGTCTTGCTTCCAAATCATCATAGTTGTCTCGAAGATAAATCTGAATTGCCTTCAGCTGAGTGTTTAGAAAGCTTTGAATTTTATCTAATTTGGCAGACACAACAACTGGAACTTGATCTATACCATGAGGCATGGGGGGTGTAGTAGTGGAAGAAGTGGCATGAGTGCTCTCAGTTGTTTCTGTATCTCCATGGAGCTTCCAAACTTGGTCAAATTCGTGTCTCATGGATCTGATAAGATTAAACATGGTTGTATGATACTCTCTGAGGGTGTTCAAATTTCCAGCCATTTGAGTGTAGGAGTTTTTCATAGCTGGAAGATCATCTAGCTTTTCTGATCCCTTAAACAATGTTTCTTCAACTGACTGCAACTTGTCAAAAATTTGAGCTTGAGTAAAAGCGACATGGTTGAATACTTCTCCAATTTTCTCAATTAGCTTATTAGATCTAAAAGCTGCAAACCTTCTTGATTGTTCTTGCTTGTCTATGTTGTCACTTAGCTGTCTTTCAATTTCTTCCAACCTACTTTCAAATCTAAGTGACTGTTCTTCAACCTTGGCATTTAGCTGGCCAACTGATTCATTTAGGGATGCAAACTGTTCTTGAAAGAATTGTAAGGGCTATGGAGGAATAACAACTTCAGCTGTTGAGGTTGAAGGTGGAGCATGTTGAGAAGTGAAGGTGTCTGGTTCTGTGTGAGTAGCAGGAGAATAATGAGCAGGATCAACACCCAGAACATCAAATCTTGAAATTGAAGAGATGGATCTAGGATCAAAAGATGGTGTGGGTGAAGGATTATCCTCAGCCATCTAAAATCTTTGAGTATCAATATCATCTCCCAGCTATTCAGCATAGGACTGGCCCTCATTATGTTATAGAGGTGGTTGTTCCATAGCAACTTCTTCAGACTAATGAACTTGAGAGGAAGCTGGTCCTCTCACCAACTAGACTGCTTCCAGTTTAAGCTTCATGAACTTCACTATGTGTGCCAAACATTATATGTTGTACTTTAGGATTGTTCTTGATTTTTGTTCTCAAGAGGAATATTTGCTTTCTGAAAAATACTAGACATATGAGTAGCATATGGTAGACTTCTTTTGAGTTCAGGTCTTGTGGATTCATGAAGAAGCTAGCAAAATATGGTTGACATGTTTACCTTCTCTCTAGTGATCAGATAGTAGAGAAGAAATCTTTGAAGGTTTGTGACTCTATGTCTCCCTCCTCCTTGAGGGGTCAGAATAGTAGTGCAAATGTGGTGTAGCACTCTATTCAGTGGTGAGAATTTGTTTGCATTTATACTAGACACCCTTGTCTGGACAATGTTTTCTCTTTCATGCTCTAATCTTATCGTAAGGGTATATGCTTCATGCAGATAGAAAGTATACTCATGTGGATTGTGACCTTCATTAGGAATATCCAAAGCTTCACTCACAAAGTCTGTGGTGAGAATTATGGGTACCCCTCCAATTGTTGACTCTAAAGTGTGTTCTTTGTTAACCAAGTTCTTGTAAAATTCTTGAACCAAAATTGGATAGAAAACTCTGTGCTCACTTACAAAATTTGACCAACCTTGAAATTCTATCATATCAAACAGTTTTGGAAAAACAGATTGCATACCTTCATCATGAACATCCACAGTTCTTGGATGCAGAATCTATTTATTTTCAATTGTAAAAGGAAGTGCCTCCTGTGCCTGACTGGTCTCATTATCAGTATTTGTTTCCCCATTTTTGGATTATGAGGGTTGACCAATGCTCTGTGATTTTGATTCACTGCTTACTGCTGTCTTAGGCAACTCTCCAACTTCAGCCTTATCCCCTTGAGAATTTTCATTATCAGAACCATCTGTGGCAACTGGATTACTGTCCCTGGATCCCTTCGAGTGTGAACTTTCTTGATCGTTCGATCCCTGATTATCATAGGACTGGATTGAACTATGAACATCAGGGTTTTCTTCTCTAGAATCTTCAGAGTGCACGACATGAGATGCTTGCACACTTTCATCCTCATCAGAACTGTTCTAATCAACGAACTCAGTCTTCTTTTTCCCTTTGGAGAAAGTCTTCTCCTTAGCCGATCTTGGATGTGAAAATTGTCGACTAGTAAAAGAGGGAACTATGGGCTTCTTCTCCTGTGATGCTGAACGTTTCCATGGTCGTTCCTGGATTTGGTGCGACGTTCAGATGAATCTAGTTCAATGTCCTTCTGCTTGCCTCCTCGACGTGCAGCCATCTTGGGTGCCATGATGAAATACGAGAGATGGAGGAGAAATTTTGCAGGCACAGAAAGAGGGTTTGTGGACAGAAGAAGAGGAAAAGCAGTTGGATTCAAAAGAGTTCGAACGGGCACATGAGTTGAGACTATTTGGGGAAGAGACGCATCAAGCGTCAACCTGCCCTAGGTGATACAGTGAGCATACGAAATAATGAAAGGTAACATGTTCCAATGTAAGTGATGAACAAGATGTGTCGACACTAACCAAACATGTGTCGACTCTAGCAAGAAGGATTCAGTGAACTGTTTGGATAAAATTAGGAAACGAGCAATGTACCATGATTAAATGTATATTTGGAAAACTTTGAGAAAGTTAAAAAAAAATTTATGCTCTATCCTCACTTTATACTCCTCTTACTGAAATTAATGGTTTGAAAGTTATAAACTTTAGTTTATCCAATTAAAGACATTGAAAGACTAAGAAGCAAAAATAACAGGAGAAAAAATTCTATCAAGTGAAATTGCAGTCTTATTAACTCTTACTTAACACATGTAAAAAGGTGACTCTGTATAGATATAAAAAGTAATCCAAGATGTATTGAACTAAAAACTATCTTGAGATTTTTCAGAGATTTGAATTTCAATTTTAACTGGCATTTTGCATTTTCATAAAGAGTTGAACAATCAGATTTACCATTTCTTTTTCATGCAAGAGCTCATGCTTTTTACACACCAGAGCTCCTGATTACTCAAATGAGGTAATCATCTTGTCTCAAGGGTTGTGTGCAACTTTTCATGTGAGGATACATGTTGGTTAGACACAAGAATCCCCAGTCACTTAGTAAGCACAAAAAGAATTTTATCAACCCTGAACAGAATTAACTAGCTCATCATGATGTACAATTGATCTTTTACCTCTCAAGAAAAATTTGAAACCAATACAGCTCAGATGATTTTTAGAATCTAGCCAGAGAGACCATAATACATAGGAATTTCAGAAATGAATATGATGCAATTTTCATTTGATACAATATTTTCAGAAACTGTTATTTAACTTCTTTGGTATTTTCAGTGAATTTCAAAGTTAAACTTAATAGTTTATAATTAACAAACCATTTCTTTTACTCTCAGAGATAATGGAGTTTAGAGTATAAGAATTTTAACTTCCCCTAAAAATTGCCCAAAGATAAAAGTCTTCACAGTTAAACTACTCCCCCTCAGAAAATGGATCTATGTGAAAAGAAAGAGAGTGATCAGAAACTGGAAAAACTGAAGAGAATTCAGGATCAATGAAATTAGTGTCGACTCACTTGCTATTAAAGTTGACCTTATTCAAGACAAATCACAGACTTTCTGAAGGAATCATTCTTCTCAAATAGCAGTCACTGTGTATCCAATATTTTCAACTTTTCTGATCATTCTGAATTACTGAACCTTATCTTTCTAAACAAGGAAATCTTGAACCAACCTCCCTCTCACCAAGTGCACCAAATATTTAAGTGAAGTGATCAATCACAAGCAATATTAAATCATATGACAAGCAATCATCCAAGTAAGCATCAGCAAGCAATTTACCAAACAATCAGTCATGAATCAAATGAGCACAATCCAAGTTCTCTTCTTAGAGATGATTACACAAGGGTTTTGTAAAGATATCAGCAAATTTCTTAGTTGTTTCAATGAAATGCAATTCAAAAGAGTTCTTGTTGACTTCATCTCTTAGAAAATGATGTCTGATTTCTATATGCTTAGTCCTAGAGTGCTGGATTGGATTTTTAGCCAAAATTATTGCACTAGTGTTATCACAAATTATTGGGACACATCTAAGATCTACTTAGTAGTCTTGGAGTTGATGTTTAATCCATAACACTTGAGTGCCACAACCCCCTGCAGCTACAAATTCTGCTTCTGCAGTAGAGAAAGCAACTGAGTGTTGTTTCTTGGAAGCCCAAGAGACTAAACATCCTCCCAGTAATTGGCAATGACCATTAGTACTCTTTCTATCTAATTTACAGCCAGCATAATCCGCATCTGAATAAGATATCAATTTATACTCACTAGATGTAGGATACCACAATCCCAATTCATGAATTCCTGCCAGATATTTGAAAATTCTTTTTGCAGAACTCATGTGAGATTCTCTAGGACTAGCGTGAAATCTAGCACACTTGCACACAAAGAATTGTATATCAGGTCTAGATGCTGTAAGATAAAGCAAGGATCTGATCATACTTATGTAAGTCTTTGGAACTACCAAGTTACCTTTCAGATCAGCATCCAAACTCAATGATGTGCTAATTGGTGTTGCCATGGCTTTAGTGTTTTTCATTTTGTACTTTTGTAGCAAATCTTGTATATACTTTAACTGATTAATGAAAGTTCCTTCCCTAGTTTGAAGAACGTACAAACCAAGGAAAAAATTTAGTTCTCCCATTAAGCTCATTTCAAATTCACTTGTCATCAAATCAGCAAATTCCTTATACAAGGAAGATTTTGTTGACCCAAATATAATATCATCAACATAAATTTGGACAACTAAAATATCACTTTCGTGCACTTTAGTTAAAAGGGTTTGATCTACTTTACCTCTGGAATATCCTTTACCTATAAGGAATGAGCTTAATCTGTCATACCAAGCCCTCGGAGCTTGCTTTAATCCATAAAGAGTCTTTTCAAGCTTGAAGACATGGTTAGGAAAATCCGTATATTTAAATCCAGGAGGTTGTTCAGAAAAACTTCCTCTTTTATTTAAGAAGGCACTCTTAACATCCATTAGCTGTAATTTAATACAGTGAGCACATGCAAATGTGAGTAAAATTCTGATAGCTTCTAGCCTAGCTATAGGAGCAAAAGATTCTTCAAAGTCAATTTCAAATTCCCAATTATAACCTTTTACAACTAGCCTAGCCTTATTTCTTATTATCTTGCCTTCTTTATCAGTTTTATTTCTGAAAACCCATTTAGTTTCAATAACACTTTGTGTGGAAGGTCTTGGAAGTAAATGCCAAATCTTATTTATCTCAAATTGATTCAGCTCTTCTTGCATGACATATATCCAAAAAGCATCTTCAACATTTTTGGGTTCAATTTGTGAAATAAGAGCCACTTGATCTAATTTAGAAATAAGTTTGAAATGAGGTTTTGTTCTAGGTGGATCAAGCAAATTACCAATGATACTGTCTTGAGGGTGATCCCTTAGCATTCTGATGTTCAGTTGTTCTCTATTCTCATTGACAGTTGTTGTTTCTTGCCTATCTTCATCATCTGAATTTTTGCTTGTGGCAGATTCCTTTCCTTGCTGGCCGTTTGAATCCTCCTTTTCTAGGAATTCTCCATCATCTTTTTCCCTGCACACACCATCATGGAATTCATCAAAGGTTATGTGGGGGATTCTTCAACAATTTGATCTTTTACATTATAAACTCTATATGCTCTAAAATGATTAGAGTAGCCAAGAAAAATTTTCAATTCACTCTTGGGTTCAAATTTATCCAAATCACTTTTATTATTGTTCAGAATAAAGCATTTTGCACCAAATACTTTGAAGTGAGCAATTGAAGGTTTCTTACCTTTCAGAAGTTCATAAGAAGTCTTTTTACTTAGAGGCCTTACCATTGCACGATTTATGATGTAGCAAGAAGTGTTTACTGCTTCTGCCCAGAATTTTCTAGGCAACCCACTCTCAATCAACATAATTCTTGCCATTTCAACTAGTGTTCGATTGCGCTTGTCTACCACTCCATTTTGTTCAGGGGTTCTGTGTGATAAAAATTTGTGAGATATTCCTTCTTCCCTACAAAGATTTTCAAAATCAGTGTTCTCAAATTCACCACCATGGTCATACATGATTGATTTTGAATTTTCCTTCTTGAAGGATTTTCTTATAGAATTCTTAAAATTCCATGAAAACATCACTTTTGTGAGCAAGAAAGAGTACCAAAGTAAAATTTGAAAAGTCATCAACAAGTACATATCCAAACCTTTTCCCATTGAGACTATTTGTCATTGTGTGTCCAAACACATCCATATGAATAAGTTCAAAAGTTTTAGAGGATTGACTTTCAGATCTACTTTTGAAGGATTTTTTGGTTTGCCTACCTTGAGTACATGCTTCACAGATTTTGAAATTTTTCTTGAAGGAAATTTTTCGCAAACCTTTTACCATGTTGAATTTAACTAATTTATGTAGCATATTCTAGCTAGCATGTCCTAGTCTACGATGCCACAAACATGCAAAATCATTTTTATTAGCAGCAAGACAAAGATTATTATTTTAAGGTTCATCCAAATCAACTATGTAAACATTATTGATTCTTTTACTAGAAAATTTTACACAGTTTGAATTTGGCTAAAAAATTATGCAACCAAGGGAATAAAAAATTACCTTGTGACCCTTGTCACAGAGTTGACTTATGCTCAGAAGGTTGTATTCCAACCCACCAAAAGTACATCAACAATTGAATTTGAAGGACTTTTACCCATTTTACCTGAACCAACAATTTTACCTTTGTTGTTTCATCCAAAAGTCACATGTCCAGCTTTCTTTTCAGACAATAAGCAAAATTTATCTTTGTTCCCTGTCATATGTCTTGAACAGCCACTGTCAAGATACCACTTGTTGTTTTTTGCTGTAAGACATATCTGCAACACATTCAAAAAAAGATCTTTGGAACCCAAGTTCATTTGTGTCTCTTCAAATCACCCAGTTCAAGAACATATGAAAGCAGACTTTTTAGAATCCATACTTGCCTTTTTATCATGGGTTAAATGATATTCTTGGTTTCATTTTGTCTTTGATTCTTTTTGTTGTTTCCAAGAATTTTTTGATCACTGCTTCTTTTCATTTTCATGAAATGACCTTCAGATTTGCCTTTAGTACTCCTTTGAGGGAACCATGAATAATTATGATAACTAGACCTCTTGGGATATCCTGAATGTCCAGATCTAGCAAAACTGTGACAGCGTGTTGACACTCTATAGAGATAGTGTCGACCTGTTTGAGTCCATCTGGGCATTTTCTGTGGTTTGGTAAATAAAGGTGTCAACCTGCCATATGTATTCTGTCGACCTACCCAGTCATGTGGTTGCCAAGATTTGTTCCATTGACACATTTTTATTGATTTAAATCTAGCACCTACCTTGCCGTTTTTATTGAATTTTCCAATTTTAAAATTTTTAACATTTTTTCTTTTCTTGTTTCTTTGAGTTTTTCTTCCATTGAGTTGATTTCTAGATGAAGAGGCTTCTGAATTTGTTGAAAAAATAAATGTTATTGTCTTCAAACCTATTTCTTTTTTTTTGAGGGATTGAAGCTCAACCCTTCTTTGTTAAAGTTCACTTTTGTTCCCAACAAGGCTTCAAAATTTTTTTTACCACTCACAAACCTTTCCAGAGCTTCTTGTTTCTTGGTTACTTCTTTCTGAAGATTTTCAATTTCTTTTGTCATTTCAATATTCACACTTTTGATGACATCATATTTTTCAGCAACCAGTTTCATTTCTTTGACATAATCAATCTCCTTAACTTTCATTTCACTAACATTTTCTTTTAACAAAGAAATTTATTGAGCAAGCTCTTTTTCTTACTCTTCCATTGAGGTATCATGAACAATATGATTCATTTTTCTTTTGAGCAGTTTGTTTTCCTTTTTGATTTCATCACATTGATCAAGTAATTCAAAATAGACATGGTCCCAATCACTGAATGAAAAAATCTTTAAATGGAGATGCTACCTCTTCTTCATCTCTTTCTTCTCCTCTAGCCATCAGACAAATTTTGGTATTTATTTCATCAGCTTCTGAGCTTTTTTCATCATCATCATCTTCTACTTCAGTCCAAGTTCCAACCATAGCCTTTTGCTTGTTCTTCATCCATTTGCGTTGAGTCTTCTTCAGAGGCTCAAGACATTCTGATTTAACATGTCCTGATTTTATGCAATTATAGCATACAACCTTGTCAGATCTTTTATTCAAATATTGTTTAGGCTTTGAAAAATTATTCACCTGTGATTTCTTTTTCAGAAATCCCTTACCTTCTTTTCTTAGAAATTTTCTGAACTTCCTTGTGATAAGAGCAAACTCACCTGAGTCATTTTCTGAAGTGGATGACTCACTTTCATCAATTGCTTCCTTGATGCTTGGACTTGCCTTGAGAGCAAGTGGCTTCTTTTTCTTGACATCTTCTTCTGTTCTCTTTAAACCCAACTCATAAGTCATCAAAGAGCCAATTAGTTCATCAACAGATGTAGTTGATAAATTTCTTGACTCTTCCACTATAGTGGCCTTTGTATGCCATACAGGGGTTAAAGATCTAAGAATCTTTCTAACAACTTCCTGTTAAGTATAGACCTTTCCTAGATTCTTTAAGCCATTGGTCAACAAGGTCAATCTACCATACATTTCTGAGATGGTTTCATCATGTTTCATTTTAAATGCTTCATACTCAGATACTAGCATATTAGCTTTTCTTTCTTTCACATCAGACGTACCTTCATAGATGACCATTAAGCGATTCCATATCTCCTTTGCACTAGCACATGAGGAGACCCTCAAAAATTTTGTAGGGTGAAGTGAACATTGCATAATGTTCATAGCGCTCCAATTTGCATTTGACTTCTTGATTTCTTTCGGAGTCCACTTTTCTTCATGTCACGCCCCGACGCGGAATATCGGAGCGTGAAGGCAGTTACAAGAAAAAGGTATAGAGCGTATACTAGACATCAAACCATTGCACATTGAATAATACTAAAGAAAATCTTTCTCATTAATAACTTTTCAAATGTCTAGTTACAACCACTAATATCAGAGCCAATCTATAGGGCCCAATTACATTGAAAGAAAGCAAAGACTAAACTTCAAACCTAACTACTACAACGCTAAATATAGCAATCGGACGCTAGGGTACTCAAGACATCACTCCAGGTCGTTCCCGTCCTCTTGAGTGTATGGTTCATCCTGGGTCTCATCTGAGAACACAACGACAAATAACGCAGGGTGAGCGATAACGCTTAGTAGGACTTAAATCTCAGGATCAAGCATGCTTTACGTGATTAATGTCTTATAAAGCAGGATAACTAGAGAGAATAACGAGAAACATATAGAAAGTATTGGTACACGATAATGAGGGACAATAGCACGACAAGTTTTGATATCGGATTGGCCGTATAACAAGATAACAAGTAAAGTTGCACTTCAGTGCACAAGTCAAGATAGCAAGTGTCGGTCGATATTCTTTCAACCAAGAGATTCAAGTAAACCAATAATTGACTGTTTGATTAATTGATTGCCATAGATCGAATCTTGTGTGTTTATGCGTTAGGTGCATGCCATCACCCAAATCATTAGACCCCCGCGAGTTATAGCCTTTCAGGTGCTCCTCCCAAGGACCAGACCGGGCCCTTATAATGTTGCCTAGCATAGTCATGTTTTTATCGTAGACAATCAATTTAATGGCCAAATAGAGTACCAAGAAATAGATGAGAGTACTAGATGAATAGATGAGATAGTAGAGTGAACGTGAATAGATGAGTGAGTAGAGTATAGATGAGGGCTAAGGGATAATGCACGTAACTCTCCGAGTAAACAGGCGATAGTAACAGTTGCACAACACGCGCACATGGTGTTAGCAGTCAGGTGGAACTCACGACCCTACCACGGGCCATGTTAAGCACAGGTCCAGAGGTCCGGCGTGATTCGAGATGAGAGCGAACTTCTAATAGCTGTTTGGCCCATATTGATCCTTAAATGGTGTAATAGGTGTTAGGGTACAACAGGCTTGTCGACCATGTGGGAATCCATGATCAGAGGAGACTTACGAAGGCCTTGAATAAAGACTCACTAGTCCGGCAGAAGGAGTATCCGACGGAGAGTTTGTCCAAGCCAAAAAAGTGTGTATATAGAAACAAGTGCTCGACGTTCTAGAGGAATTCTAGAACAGTGGATCGTTGATATCGCTATATAAACAACGCAAGAAACGAATACAAGTCCTTTAAAATAGGGAAATTAATATACTTTATTGCAATAAATTACCAGATACATTATGAGATATTTTATGCTAGATTTCAGCCATATATGGATGGTTCATGTGTGTGCATGTGTAAGAGAAATCATAGACAGAAAAGAAGTCGTGAATATGTATTTTAAAGCATTCAATATACCTCCTTTTAAAACAGGTGTTTTTACTGTGTGTATGACTACAAAATCCTGTGAACGCGACGTAGGCCAATAAGGGTAGCGACAGGGTCAGGGCAGATCATGACAAGGCCTGAAAAGGGTCGTTACAGGGCTGCCAGGATAGAAGACCAGAACGCGACGTAGGGTACTGTCGCGTTCAGAACGCGACAAGATGAGGCGTCGCAATGGGCTTGAGAACGTGACCTGTCGGGCCATCGCGTTCTCAGGTCCGTGGACTGAGTCTGACAGAGTTCTGCTCTGTCTTGGATTGCGGTCTAGAAATATCAGATTTTGATATAAGGTCATTCAGAAAATCATAACTAATTGTATACACGATGAAAAATCATGAAACCAGGGGCAAATCAAACTAGAGATGCGAGAGTACTTCCAATAAATAGGAATTAGAGAGAGAGCATGGTTTGAACATGTTTTGAGCATGAACAATAACGAGTAACACAGAACATGATACAGAGAGCAAGATTGATTTAATTCGAGCAACATGCTCAACAAAAATTAGGGCTTTCAGAGGCAAACGATGCCTAACATGCATCAGTTCCTACAGTAAAAATCTCGTAGCATGGAGTTGAGTATACAAGGAGATCAATAGTTAAGAAGAGGGTTCGGGGTCATGTAAGTTGCAGAACATGAAAAATCAAGAACAAAAGATATGCTCGTTGGAAAATTACGAAACCAAAGGACTTTTGCTCCTGATAGACGAGACATCCTGCAGAAAATGTTTCATGGTTTATGCTCGTGAGAATGCCTACCTTTGACTCGATTTGTCTTCTAGGGTTAAATTCTCCACGAATGAGGAAGAAGTTCCAAGAACTCCATCTCCCCACGAGATTCTCTCCTCCTTGGCCTCTTCTCCACGTCCAACAACCTTTGGCAACGAGCTAGGGCCAGCCAAGAGGGTTTAAGAGATGTATATATATAAATACAAGTTCCTATTCCTACTACTACTCAAATTCCTCTTAATTACGAGATTTCCTGACTCCAACCTTCATTTCTTGCTTTCCAACCTCTATTTAGGTTAGGATGGGATCTAAATTCGTGCTAGACTATATGGGGTAGGTTTAGGAATCCAATTCCAACTCTTATTGCCTCTTTTAATGCTTAAAGAATCCTTTTCTATTTAGGAGATATTAAGACTCCGAATTTAGGGTATTTTCTTTTTATTTCTTATTTGTAAATACATATTTTGACCCAATAAGTTCTAGAGGATCCATTAAGCAAAGCCCATTACTCTTTTCCATTTAATGGGTTTTATTTAATACTCTTTTCATTGAATATCCCTTTAGCTGAGTTTTTAATTTATTATTTAAATTTTTATTTTTCTCAAAAATTCAGGTTGCTACATCCTACCCCTCTTAAAAGAATTTGGTTCTCAAATTCATGTGACCTTACAGGAGAGAATGGCTTACCGAATAGATCAGGGTAGTTGCGTCTGATAATTCCTTCTAGTTCCCATGTGGCTTCTTCCACTCCGCGGTTATTCCATAAGACCTTCACCACGTGAATGGCACGATTTCTGAGTTTTTGTACCTTTCGTTCCAGTATCTTGATTGGCTTCTCTTCGTATGTCCCATCCTTGTTCAACACCAACTTCTCGTGGCGAATGATGTGTGTGGGGTCGTACACATATTTCCTAAGCATGGAAACATGGAACACATTGTGTACACATGACAGATCCGGTGGCAACGCCAGCCGATATGCAACCTCTCCAACCCTTTCGAGTACTTTAAAAGGACCGATGAATCTACGGCTGAGCTTTCCCTTTACACTGAATATTTCGATGCCGCGAGTAGGTGACACTTTTAGAAATACATGATCACCTACTTGAAATTCCAGATCTCGTCTTCTTTTGTCGGCGTAGCTCTTCTGTCTGGATTGGGCAATCTTGAGCCGATCTCTGATTACCTGAATGTCCTTTGTTGTCCGTTGCACCATGTCTGGGCCTAGCCATTGTTGTTCTCCAACCTCATTCCAGCATGTAGGAGATCTACAGTTCCTTCCGTAGAGCTCTTCGAATGGTGCCATCTTAATGCTCGCCTAATAACTGTTGTTATAGGCAAATTTGATTAGTGGTAGGTGCTCATTACAATAACCTTGAAAATCTATAGTGTAAGCTCTCAACATGTCTTCCACTATTTGGTTGGTTCTTTCGGTTTGCCCATCGGTTTGTGGATGGAATGCGGTACTAAAGTTGAGTTTAGTACCTAGTGCACCTTGCATCCCTTTCCAAAAGTGAGATGTGAATCTCGGATCTCGATCCAAAACAATAGATGATGGAATGCCATGGAGTCTTACAATCTCTTTGACATATAAGGCAGCTAGTACCTCCATTGACCACTTACTCTTTATAGGAAGAAAGTGGGCGGATTTGGTCAGTCGGTCCACTATGACCCATATGACGTCGAGCCCACCACGAGTCTTGGGTAAACCCATGATGAAGTCCATGCCAATGCTTTCCCATTTCCATTCGGAATATCGAGTGGTCTGAGTACACCCGCAAGGCACAGGTGTTCCACTTTTACTTGTTGGCAAGTAAGGCAGTGAGCAGCATGCTCGGCTACCTCTCTCTTCATGTTCGGCCACCAAAACGTTCTTTTCATGTCTTGATACATTTTGGTACCTCCAGGATGAATGGTGTACTTTATCTTGTGGGCTTCATCCATTAGCTTTCTCTTCAATTCTTCATTGTCGGGAACGCATGTCCTTCCTTGAAAGACAAGGCTTCCATCTTCGGCCATAGCAAAGTCTGGCCTTTCGGCTAGAGTTTCCTTGATGCAGACTAAGGATGGATCATTGTCTTGTTGGGCTTTGATCTCTTCTAGCAAGTCGGATTGAATCTTGATATTAGCAACCAAGACTCGATCATCACTATGTTCAATGGCTAAGTCTAACCTTGCGAATTGTTCTAGTAGTTGCATCTCGCTAAGGACTAGACTCGCAACAGATGCCATCGGCTTCCTACTAAGTGCGTCAGCCACGACATTTCCCTTGCCTGGATGGTATTGGATGCTGAAGTCGAAATCTTTTAGGTATTCTAGCCATCTTCTTTGTCTCATGTTGAGTTCCTTCTGAGAGAATAAATACTTTAGACTTTTATGGTCTGAGTAGACAGTGAATTGCTCGCCATATAGATAATGTCTCCAAATCTTCAAGGTGAAGACCACAGCAGTAAGCTTGAGATCATGTATAGGGTAGTTGACTTCATGTGTCTTCAGTTGGCTTGAAGAATAGGCGATGACCTTCTCCTTTTGCATGAGTACACACCCTAGCCCAATTCCTGAGGCATCGGTGTAGACAGAGAAACCTTCTCCCTCTATTGGCAGAGCGAGAACAGGTGCTGAGGTAAGACAGTCTTGAGAGTTTGGAAACTTTTCTCACACTCTTTACTCCAGGAGTATGGATTTTCCTTTCGTGTCAGATGTGTGAGAGGAGCGGCGATCCTTGAGAAGTCCTTGATGAACCGCCTATAGTAGCCAACCAGTCCTAGGAAGCTTCTGATCTCGGTGACGTTAGTTGGTCTCTCCCAGTTGAGTACAGCTTCGACTTTGGAGGGATCAACAGAGATGCCGTTCCTTGAGATGACATGGCCCAAGAAGGACACTTCTTCGAGCCAGAATTCACACTGACTAAGCTTTGCGTACAGCTTGTTGTCTTGCAAAACTTGTAGTGCTGTCTTCAGGTGTTCTTCATGCTCCTCCTTGGTCTTGGAGTATACGAGGATGTCGTCGATAAAGACGACCACGAACTTGTCGAGGTATGGCCGATATATACTGTTCATGAGTTGCATAAAGGCTGCAGGAGCATTGGTTAGCCCAAAAGGCATAACGATGAATTCATAATGTCCATACCTGCTCCTGAAAGCCGTTTTGAAAATATCGTCATCGTTGATCCTCATTTGGTGATCGCCAGATCGAAGATCGATATTGGAGAAATACTGCGCTCCAGAAATTTGGTCAAATAGTTCATCGACCCTAGGCAATGGGTATTTGTTCTTGACGGTAAGCTGATTGAGTTGTCGATAGTCGATGCACAGCCTCATCGATCCATCTTTCTTCTTTACGAATAGCACAAGAGCTCCCCATGGTGAAGTACTAGGTCTGATGAACCCCTTTTCTAGTAGCTCCATCAGTTGTGCCTTCAATTCCTTTAGCTCGGTAGGTGACATCCGGTACGGTTGACGCGATACTGGTGCGGCTCCAGGAATCAGCTTAATGGCGAAGTTGACATCTCGTTCAGGGGGAATCCTGGCAGGTCTTCGGGGAATACATCTAGGTAGTCCTGTACTATATGTATATCTTCTATCTTGGAACCCTTCTTTTCCACTACTATGGTGGCTAGGAAAGCAATACAACCTTTCCTCATCATGTTGTGGGCTTTTATAGTGGAGACTAGTGACATCCGTTTCTTATGTCTAATCCCAGAGAATGCCAATTTAGGAAAGTCACTAAATGTAACCTTCCCTTTCTTACAGTCGACACTTGCCCCATATGCGGACAACCAGTCAGCTCCCAAAATTACATCATAGCCTTCCATGGACATACACACTAAGTCGGCTTTTAGGTTATGGTGTTCGATCATTACATCGGCAGATGGGAAATATTTGTTCAGTTTCTCCTTTTCCCCTAGTGGCATTGTGACAGAGAACTCACAACCCATGGATATAGGTTTAGCATTCATAGTATCAGCAAAGTTTTGAGATATAAATGAATGGGTTGCTTCAGTATCAAATAAAACGAATGCTGATAGAGAGAAAACTTGAAGGGTACCTTCTACGATTCCACCCTCCTCGGTGGGCTCCACTTCCTGGATAGCTTGCAGTTGGCCAGGCTTCTTTTGCCTATTAGGGCGTTCTCTTTCTTTTGCTCCTTCAGCACAGGGCACTCAAAAATACGATGATTGCGATTCCTGTAGCGTAGGCAAGCGCCTGCTTTTCTCCAACACTCAGCAGCAGTATGACCAGGTTTGTCACAATGCTCACACTCGGTCTTGTCGGTGTTTGGGGTAGTAGGTATCTTGAGCTTCCTTTCTTGATTCGGCCCTCCCGTGATGTTGAACGGCCGCTTTTTGTCATTTGTGGGCTTGCTTGAGGAACCCGATGCTGATTCCTTCTTGACTAGTCTACCCTTAATGCGATCGGTAAGGTCGGTCGCATCCTCCAGCAGCTGTGCCTTCTTTACCATCTCGGCATAAGTCTGGATGTCGAGTGGAGGAAGTTGTGTAATATATGAAGGCTTGAGTCCATTAAGAAATCTCCTCGCCTTCATCTTTTCTGTGTTGACCAGATGATTGGCATAACACGCCAATCGGGAGAATTGCGCTTCATACTCCGCGATCGTAAGGTGCCTCTGTTTCAGTGCAGCAAACTCGGAGGCCTTCCTCTCCTAGATCCTTTCAAAGAAGTATTTGGAGTTAAAATGCTCCTTCAATTCTGCCCAGGTGAACTGTGCATCGGCCCTGGTAGCCTCCACAGACTCCCACCATGCACAGGCATCCCTTTCTAATTGAAAAGTTGCCAGTAGTAACTTATCACCATCCGCGTATTGCATGATGCGGAAGATGCGTTCTACCTTCTTCATCCAGTTTTATGCCTCGTCGGGATCAGTAGTCCCACTAAAACGGGGTGGGTTCAAGTTGCGGAAATTCCTATGCAGATCTCCGGCTCCTTGGTTTCCATGAGCTCCAGTAGCCTGAAGTAGAGCTTGAGTGAGCTGCTGGATAGTTTGTTGCTTGTCACGGAGTTGTGCACGCTCTGCTGCCATTGCTATGTTTTAAGTTCCTTCAAAAAGAGAAATTTTAATGTAAGATATCATGATTGCACTAAGTTGGTGTGTGTGTGAGTTTATTTTAGCTAGTTACCCTTGGCTCTAACCTCAACTCACATAGGTGGATAATTGACTCTAGTCGAGGGAGGTTAACCTAGATCATCCTATACTTAAGAATAACCTAGGCTCTGATACCACAAAACTGTCATGCCTCGACGCGGAATATCGGAGCGCGAAGGCAGTTGCAAGAAAAGGTATAGAGCGTATACTAGACATCAAACCATTGCACATTGAATAATACTAAAGAAAAATCTTTCTCATTAATAACTTTTCAAATGTCTAGTTACAACCACTAATATCAGAGCCAATCTATAGGGCCCAATTACATTGAAAGAAAGCAAAGACTAAACTTCAAACCTAACTACTACAATGCTAAATATAGCAATAGGACGCTAGGGTACTCAAGACATCACTGCAGGTCGTTCCCTCCTCTTGAGTGTAGGGTTCATCCTGGGTCTCACCTGAGAACACAACGACAAATAACGCAGGGTGAGCGATAACGCCCAGTAGGACTTAAATCTCAGGATCAAGCATGCTTTAAGTGATTAATGTCTTATAAAGCAGGATAACTAGAGAGAATAACGAGAAACATATAGAAAGTACTAGTACACGATAACGAGGGACAATAGCACAATGCACGAGAGTATAGCACGACAAGTTTTGATATCGGATTGGCCGTATAACAAGATAACAAGTAAAGTTGCACTTCAGTGCACAAGTCACGATAGCAAGTGTTGGTCGATATTCTTTCAACCACGAGATTCAAGTAAACCAATAACTGACTATTTGATTAATTGATTGCCATAGATCGAATCTTGCGTGTTTATGCGTTAGGTGAATGCCATCACCCAGATAATTAGACCCCCGCGAGTTATAGCCTTTCAGGTGCTCCTCCCAAGGACCAGACCGGGCCCATATAATGTTGCCTAGCATAGTCATGCTTTTATCGTAGACAATCAATTTAATGGCCAAATAGAGTACCAAGAAATAGATGAGAGTACTAGATGAATAGACGAGATAGTAGAGTGAACGTGAATAGATGAGCGAGTAGAGTATAGATGAGGGCTAAGGGACAATGCACGTAACTCTCCGAGTAAACAGGCGATAGTAATAGTTGGACAACACGCGCACATGGTGTTGGCCGTCAGGTGGAACTCACGACCCTACCACGGGCCATGTTAAGCACAGGTCCAGAGGTCTGGCATGATTCGAGATGATAGCGAACTTCTAATAGCCGTTTGGACCATATTGATCCCTAATGGGTGTAATAGGTGTTAGGATACAACCGGCTCGTCGACCATGTGGGAATCCATGATCAGAGGAGACTTACGGAGGCCTTGAATAAAGACTCACTAGTCCGAAAGAAGGAGTATCCGACGGAGAGTTTGTCCAAGCCAAGAAAGTGTGTATATAGAAACAAGTGCTCGACGTTCTAGAGGAATTCTAGAACAGTGGATCGTCGATATAGGTATATAAACAACGCAAGAAATGAATACAAGTCCTTTAAAACAGGGCAATTAATATACTTTATTGCAATAAATTACCAGATACATTATGAGATATTTTATGCTAGATTTCAGCCATATATGGATGGTTCATGTGTGTGCATGTGTAAGAGAAATCATAGACAGAAAAGAAGTCGTGAATATGTATTTTAAAGCATTCAATATAGCTCCTTTTAAAATAGGTATTTTTACTGCGTGTATGACTGCAAAATCCTGTAAACGTGACGTAGGCCAGTAAGGGTAGCGACAGGGTCATGGCAGATCACGACAAGGCCTGAAAAGGGTCGCGACAGGGCTGCCACGATAGAAGACCAGAACGCGACGTAGGGTACTGTCGTGTTCAGAACACGACAAGATGAGGCGTCGCGACGGGCTTGAGAACACGACCTATCGGGCCGTCGCGTTCTCAGGTCTGTGGACTGAGTCTGACAGAGTTTTGCTCTGTCTTGGATTGCGGTCTAGAAATATCAGATTTTGATACAGGGTCGTTCAGAAAATCATAACTAATTGTATACACAATGAAAAATCATGAAACTAGGGGCAAATGAAACTAGACATGCGAGAGTACTTCCAGTAAATAGGAATTAGAGAGAGAGCATGGTTTGCACATGGTTTGAGCATGAACAATAATGAGTAACATAGAAGATGATACAGAGAGCAAGATTGATTTAATTCGAGCAACGTGCTGAACAAAAATTAGGGCTTTCAGGGGCAAACGATGCATAACATGCATCAGTTCCTACAGTAAAAATCTCGTAGCATGGGGTTGAGTATACAAGGAGATCAATAGTTAAGAAGAGGGTTCAGGGTCATGTAAGTTACAGAACATGAAAAATCAAGAACAAAAGATATGCTCGTTGGAAAATTACGAAACCAAAGGACTTTTGCTCCTGATAGATGAGACATCTTGCAGAAAAAGTTTCATGGTTTATGCTCGTGAGAATGCCTACCTTTGACTCGATTTGTCTTCTAGGGTTAAAATCTCCAAGAACGAGGATGAAGCTCCAAGAACTCTTTCTCCCCACGAGATTCTCTCCTCCTTGGTGTCTTCTCCACATCCAACAACCTTTGGCAACGAGCTAGGGTCGGCCAAGAGGGTTTAAGAGATGTATTTATATAAATACAAGTTCCTATTCCTACTACTACTCAAATTCCTCTTACTTACAAGATTTCCTAACTCCAACCTTCCTTTCTTGCTTTCCAACCTCTATTTAGGTTAGGATGGGATCTAAATTCATGCTAGACTATATGGGGTAGGTTTAGGAATCCAATTCCAACTCTTATTGCCTCTTTTAATGCTTAAAGAATCCTTTTCTATTTAGGAGATATTAAGACTCCGAATTTAGGGTATTTTTCTTTTTATTTCCTATTTGTAAATTCATATTTTGACCCAATAAGTTCTAGAGGATCCATTAAGAAAAGCTCATTACTCTTTTCCATTTAATGGGTTTTATTAATACTCTTTTCATTGAATATACCTTTAGCTGAGTTTTTAATTTATTATTTAAATTTTTATTTTTCTCAAAAATTCAGGTTGCTACACTTCGTCATTCAGTAACTCATAGGGTCCATTATTGACTACCGTCCAGATTTGATGATCCTGTGCTTGCAAGAACACCTTCATGCGAGTTTTCCAATAAGTATAGTTAGTTCCATCAAAATAAGGATTTTTTTTTACAGAATGACCTTCTGTAATATATCCTTTGGAATCCATTCCACACAGATCTCTCCTAGTTGTTAAACCAGAAAATTGGAGAGCCTAGCTCTGATACCACGGGTTGGGTATGGAATGAATATGCAGAGGGAGGTGAATAGATATTGACCTATTAAAAAATTTAAGAACCCGAACCAAACCTTAAGATATGGAAGAGCTATTTACATCAAACAAGACAGAGCTATTGAGCAAATGCACAACACACCACACAATGCAAGTAGGATTTTTAAGGTGGTTCGGCTCTAGTGTGGAGACCTACATCCACCCCTCACTAAACTCAGTGAGGCTTCACTCAACAACCCAAGAGAATGAAACACTCACACAACTACTGATTCATAGCTTCATACAACCTGCTGATTCACAGCTTCAATACGCACCTTCATACAACTTGCTGATTCACAGCTTCAATACATATGATTCACAGCTTCGGGATTATATCAATCTCACAATCCTCACACACAAAGTGTAGGATCAGTCCTTCTACTCCAACTAGAGTAGACAACCAAGAAGTTTGGTATTTAGAAGAATTAAGAAAAATCACACAAGAGAAATCGCTAAAGGCATGCAAAAATTTAGCAAACACTCTTTGTGCTATTTCATTGGAGTTGAGATCTGATCAGATTTCTGCTTAAACTCTCAATTGTATCTTCTCCAGGCTTGAATTCATCAGGCTCTTCTTCTAGCCATAGCTTAAGGATCAATCGTTTCTGAATTGAATGGAATTCCATTGCTCTGCTTCAATTGATTAGCAATAGGTCTTCACACATGATGAAGAAACGATCCAACATCTTTTCTTCTTGATGAGCAAACTGTACTGAAGCCTGTTCTTCTCAGCTCTCAAGCTCTCTACTCTATTTCTCTTCTCAGCTCTCAGACTCTCTGCTCTATCTCTGTGTGTACTCTCTCTTGAAGAGAGCATCGCGCCCCTTTTTGATCGACATATCGGAATCTTCTTGGTGGGCCCCAATAGAATCCCTAAATCATTGGGAGGTGCTTTGCCGCCAAAAAGGGTATCTTCCAGAACCTTGTAAAGTGTGCCTAGAATCCCAATCATTTGGCCTTGGGTCACGTGCTTGGAACAATCATGCTAGCAATCTCTTTTCCTCTCTGGAATACAAAGGTTATAGTGTCAACACAACTTGTGCATAGTGTCGACGCACATAGAACTTGACTTAGATCAATGCAGATGCTTCAGTAGAGTCGAGTCCATGCCTTCATGAGTCGACCTTATGCAGTTCTTTTCTTTCAGCACTAACAGGAAGGGCAACTGTTGTCGACCTGATCTTCAACTAGAGTCGACCTTATGCGATTATTTCCCTTCAACGCTCACAAGAAAACCAACTAGTGTCGACCTGATCTTCAACTAGAGTTGACCTTATGTGATTCCTTTGACTTCTACGCTTACTAGAAAACTAGCAGGTGTCGACCTATCCTTTGGGTAGAGTCGATTCAAGTGATTCACTGAACTCCAGTAAGTCACCCACTTAGACATGTGTGTCGACCTATGAAGCAACTAGTGTCAACACACATGAGATCTTTTGACTTTGTGAAATTTTCTATCATATAAAAACTTGTGTTAGAAGAATTCTTAGATATTTATGACAATTTTGCTTGGCTCATGACATCATCAAAACCGGACACAACATTGACTTCTCTCTTCTTGGTATATGGAAAGAAACTTACCTAGTATATTAGGCTGTTAGCATGAAATATGCACTATAGGTAAAAGAGGTATGGACTGAATGTCTCTCTCCCTTTAATAGCATTTATTCCCTAAAAGTCTACGGTACTCACATAGACACAATGTTGGACCTTGGAAACATGCATAAGCTAAAAGACTCACCTTTGTTCCAAGTATCCGGTAGACTCAAGAAGACAGACTTTAGATACAAGGAGAGCACAAGAAAAAGAACAAGAGCGACAGGAAGAAGATGAAGCCTCAAACAGTTACCTCAACAGTCTTCTTCAGATGCTCTATAAAGAGTCAAAGGCTTTGAAGCATAAAAAAAATAAGGAACACAAAAAAAAAAGAAAGAAGCTTTCTGCTCAAGCATTCCAAGTGTTCAAGCCTTCACTCCTTCTCATCTCTACTTGTGTGTCATTGTAAATCTGAGAGAGAGTTTGTAAGCCTGAAAGCCTTGTATTTATCTTTTCTATCTCTTTATCTCTCAAGTTACCGTCGAGATCAAAGAAGCCAAGTTCATCATTCCTGAACTTTATCTTGACAACTTGTTCTTTCTTTCTTAAGAAAGACTGGTGTGTTCCTCTTCAGGTGTAAAGAGAAGACCAATGAGTGTCCTGGGTGTTGTGACTAGCTGGGGTCTGTACCAGTGGAAACTGTGCTAGGGTTTGTACCAGCAAGTTGGCTTCTGAGCTCTGAAAAGAAGCACCTAACTGAGGTTAAACAATGGGTGCGCTCACACCCAAAAATAGAGTAGGTTTGTCTAAGCCTGTAAAAGAAGTGGGCTTCCTTCTTGCCCGAAAATTGAAGAAGACTAGCGGGGAGTTTGGTATTGTATGTCCATTGGGGGGGCTATACCCCGATTAGTGAAATCCCAAGAGTTTATTTGAGGACTAGACGTAGGACTTGTTGAGCAACTATCATTTAGAAAATTTGTTGAACAACTATCTTATTTTAATACTATGTTTTTGCTATGACAAAACCTTTTAAGATTTTCTCTACAAACAAATTAATTTAAATATACCACAAGTAACATGACCTGTATAATACTATAGATCAACACTTACGAAAATTCTCTAAGTCCACAGCGTATACTATGTATCATACTAACTCTGACTGTGGACTCCTACTCTAGAAAAGTCAAAGTCTAGACTCTGACTCTTTTAAAATCAAAGTAAGATCACTTTCATTCTGACTCTTGAGAAGTCGAAGTCTTTCACTCTGACTCTAGATAAGTCTAAGTCTCTGTATTATACTCCAACTCTTTGAAAGTCAAAGTCTATTATTGTTTGCACTCTGACTCCCCAGAAGTCGATGTATGACTGTTTGATATCACTCTGACTTCCCAAAAGTCGAATTTTGTGATTAGTCTCACTGCAACTTCTATAAAGTCGAAGTTCATCTTATATCTCTTGTTTCTGACTCCGACTTTGGGAAAGTCGAAGTGTACTATCAACTTCTGTGTACTTAACAATAATTTCTGTCTAAATTTGTTAGTTCATAAAATCCATGCAATCTTGATTATATGTAATTTAATATGGTTGTTATCCCTAAGGGACCCTTTACATAATGATTAACACTTACACATCCTACTGTATAATGCTATTTCTTTTTACCATCATTTAAATATTCTGTTAGGTTGGATAAATTATACTCAAAATGACCACATAAAAATATCTTTGTGTAGATTAGATATACTTTCACAAATTGGTCTCTTGCTTTTTATCAGAAGTCCAGTTCTTCTCTCCTTTGACAGTTGTCTTAAAGTAAATGCGATGGTCAGTATAGGCTGCATGGAGTATCTGTCAGTAGTTCACCTACCACTGTCAGAACCTCACCTTACCTTTTGGATGCAACTGTCTGTCTCTCTTTTATTGCATTGAACATCTGTCCATCCGAGGTTCTTACACTTTACATATATTTCTGTCTCACCTACCTCTGAAAGTATGGAGATATCATTTTTCTTGTCTTGTCCTTTGTTGCAGAACATTTATGAAGCATGCCTTGCTCTCAGTCTTCAGCATGGAGTTTTACAGAACAATTAATGAAGACTGATGCTACAAGTTTAGCCTGAAGACATTGGAAATCCAAAAACTGAAGGACTATTATATAACAAAGTCTCAATCCAAATGATCAACAACTACTTCTCAAACGGCTACTTCTCTAACAGATTATTTCAAACAGAAACTCAAGGCCTCTGAAGCATATATAGAAGCTGGAGTTTTGAACAAGAGAACCAACTCAGATAGAGAGACAACAAACACAACTCCCATCTGCGTTGCAAGCAAAAGTCTCCGAAAAGCCTTCTACTGAACTCAAAGAAAGAGAGAGCTGCCTCAGTCTTCAATCTTCCAAGCTCTTAAGTTCTTAGGAGTTTTTTTTTTTTTTCTGTTGGGTGGCATTTGTAATCTTAGATCTATTTTTCAGTCCACCCTGTTAGGTTCAGAAAGAGTTAGAGCTGAAAATTCTTATTTGTATCTCTTTCTGAATTCTTTGTGTTTCTCATCCTTCTAAGCAGGCACACCTGTCTTTCTCATTTGTGTTCTTGATAACCCACAGAAGGTTTGTTTCTTGTAGTGCCACTCTTGTGAAGGGAAGACCTATTGTATACGTAATCTTTGTACCCTTGGTTAAGGGAAGACTTGCTTGGGAGCAAGTGAGTTTGTGATTCCTCTCAGGTTGAGAGAAGGCCAAGTTCTCTTGGCAGTTAGTGAAATCCCAAGAGGTTGCTTGGGGACTGGACGTATGATTTCCATGTGGGAAGGGACGAACCACGAAAAAATTCCTTGTGCATTTGTGTGATTGTTTCCGCCAATTTACACTTCTTTCACATACTGCACCAAACACTAACAACTTTACTTAGTGTTGTCTACTTTCAGATAAAATTTTTGAAAGTGCAAGAAGTCCTATTCGCACCCCCTCTAGGACATCATTAGTGCCATCTCGATCCAACATGTCACGTCCCAAAGCATGGCAGCGGAAGAATTTCATTTGAGTGTTGAGATGTGAACAGTCGACAAATAAGCCTCTAGGGAGCAATCACATATACACAACTATTTGTGCTCATAATAAAACTCAAACTCTTTATTTCATTTCAAAATGAGAACTAGTACATATTTCAACTCAATTCGAGCTACAAAACTAAGACTCAAATAAAAAGGGAAAAGTACATACTATCCTCACTCCTACTATAAATCTCTAGTACTCTCATTCTCAGACTATAACACTAAGACACTAAGATATCAAGACTTTGATGAGAATGCTCTTCACTTCTGTTCATCCCCAATGTAGTCTTGGTTTTCTACGCCATCAATGTCCTGTTCATATGAAAGGTTGGAAAGTAGGTAATGAGCGCACTCGCCCAGTAGGATTTACATCTTCCAGCAATGATATAAGTTTTAATAGTTTAAAAGCTAGAGGGTATGAACATGATATGTAATTAAAATGGCGGTAGTAACACGTGTGCAATGTATCGTGCAAGATTGTGAGATCAGGAGATGTAAAGATCAATCTAGCAAGAAAGTTATATTCAAGAGTTCAAGATATTGTGAACAATGATCTAGCAAGATGGTAACGATCAAGAACAAGATAACATGTAACAAGATTGGCCATTTCACTAGCATGCAAGCAAGCGCGCACGAGTAAGAACTTTTAACATGTAACAGTAATCAGGCATGAAGACACTAAAGTGCACCAAAGAAAGATCCACCTTGAAATGCACAATAGGACCGGTGTATGTGGATATTGTATCTATCATTCAATACGCAAGTACTCCCAGCGCAGATGCAACGCCAGTAATCATTATACCCCATGGTTAACAATATATTTATGACTCTCCATCATTGGGGAGCCCTTGGACACTCGTCGTGCCAGATCCGCATCTCACTTAATTTCAAATATAGATAGCCATAGCCATTCATGGCCAGTAACAAGAGTTCAATAATGTCATGATATTTGAGGTGATAGTTCAAGAGTTTAATCCGGTAGCATAACGACGTATTTTCAATTTAGTCCAAGCACTTAATAATATTTTGGTCTTATGTTCAATAGAGGTGTACTCCATAGTTAAGATGAGAAGAGAAATATCTCGTCAAGAATATCAAGAGAAGAGTGGTACGTGCACACTAGCTTCTGGGTACTTCATTGGTACAACCTGCTCGTCGACCAAGTGGGAATCCATGGACAGGGGAGACTTACGGAGGCCTTGGTCAAGGGGTCGTAACACCCAAGAAATTTAGTAATTTAAAAATTAGGAATAAATAATTTTCACATTATCAGAATGATAAAACTTACGTACCATTATCGTACGTGAGGAAATACATCGTAAAATTCTATAACAATTATAAATCAACCCCAAATATTATCCCTATGTGTTCCACGAAGATATTCATGCAATGAAAAATCCGATTGGCCCTATGTATGTCACAATGTGACGAATTACCCAATTAGGAAACTAAGTCGGAAAATCGTTAATGCGAAAAAAGGACACGACAATAAATTAAATCATTATGTTGGAAAGACTTCCAACATCATGTATTAGAGATCCATTAATGCAATTGGGCCAATGGATTACTTTTGGCCCAAGAATAAAATTAGAACAAGAAAATACCCAAAAAAATTCATGTATGTAATTATGCAATAATTAGGGAGGGCAATTTAGGGTTCAAATTAGGGTAATTAGCTATGCAAGATAATCCAAAACCGGACCCAACCCTAAGAGGTGGTTTCCTAAAAACTTTGCCACTCTAATTGGGTTAGAGAATTCCAAAACATGGAAGGGCCAAGCAGATTTTCGCAGCCTCTTTCCTAACACCATTGGGACATGGATTTAAACCCTATTGGTATATAAACTCGAGAAGAGATCTTAGGGAAGGCTTTACCATTGTGTTGGGGTCGTTTGGAGGCAGGCTAGGGCATTAGAGGAGGAGGAGAACGCCTGGAATCGAAGCTTTTTCCCCGTCTACCCTCCGTTGCATCCAGAACGACGACATCTCTTAGATCTTCACAAAGGTAGGTGTTCTCGGGCCAAGATTAAATGAAACCCATACCATCGTGTGTAACTGCATGTCTAGGTTCATTTGCACTTGGTTTGCCTAATTTTCATGGAGTATACATCGAGTTCTAGTCGTTTTCCCTAAGTCTCGCACAGTTAGGGCTTTTTATGTTCTTCTTATTATGCACATGATTCGAGACTAAATTTGATCCAACCCTCAACATAAAAGTTCTTCTACTAGTTGTCCTCGTCATTTTTCATGTTAAACATTTTGCCTAAATGTCAACAGATAGAGATTTATCGGCATGGTAAGAGAGTCACTACATGAATACTGTGTTCTCGGGTTGCACTTGGAATCGCGTCTGGTCTAGGCGACGCGATTTACCTGTCTTCACGTTTGGTCTATTTAACTGTACACCGTGTTTTGAGAAACGTCCACTGTGTAGGATGCGGTTCATAGACCGACTCGAGACTGTTCTTTCCTGCTAGCCAGTCAGCATGTTTTGTCTCTTAGTCCATAAACATGTTACTTAGAGTAGATTGACCTAAAAGCAATCAACCCATTTGAAACAGTAATGACATAAATATGATTCTAATGTGTATTATGTGATTGCTCTTATGTTCATTTGATTTCCTTCTTGTGATCTACCTTAATGTGAAATTGACATGATAAGAATATGATATGAATATGTGATGAATACATGATTAGAATGGACTTGTTTAGTTAAGTTTCTATCATGATTTGCATGTGGGTTTTTCCTTATTTAATTGCTTTATGACATTCCATTATTTGTTCATCAATTGCATACATGTGTAGGAAAGATCTGTGACACGTCACTTACACATTTGAACGATTAAGCACACCCTTCTTGGGGAATTGGAAGCTCTCTATCGATCATTCCGTATTGGCAGACAAGCGATCTTTTCCTTAAGACCTCCGTAAGTCTCCGTACTCTACGGATTCCCTTATAGAGACCGAGCTGGTTGTACCATGAAGTACCCTGGACATAGAGCGCACTTGTTTCGCGTACGATCTGCCATTAGTCATCCTCATATCAGGATATTAATGAATTATGAAACATAAGATACGTCGTTATGCTGCCTGATAACTGTATAATTTTTCGTATTAAATTTCATACATGTAGTTGATTTTAGACAGTCTTTGTCCATAAAGAATGTGCAATTTGATTTTAATTTTCAGTTCATCCATGAATAGGATTTTGAACATGTTAGTTTATATTGGGGTTAGAACACATGTTAGATTTTCATTTAATAAGTCATTTCTTTCATATGACTAATTAGATTCACTTTGGAAAATAAAAGCCATTTGTAAATAGATATTGCTACAATAATGTTTCTTTTGTAAATATTTTTAACAATAATAAGTTTGAGTTTGTAAATAAATAAATAAGATTTTCTTTTACCCACCCAATCCCAATAAATAAATAAATACTTTTAATAAAATCCCATCATTTATCCAACACCATCAAGCCACATACCCCCCTAAAATCCATTTTACCATTTCTCTCATCTCACTTGAAATGGCCACGTACCCAACTTTGATTTAAATTGACCTTTCTTTCTTACCAAACAGATGGAAGCTGCTGGAAGCTGCTCTTTCGGGAGGTCTCCTGTGCTCTGGTGATGGAGGCGATTTGGGCTGTGGGGAGTGCTGGGCGCTGGGCAAGGTAGGAAGAAGGGGCTGGAGCTGGGACGGCCAGCTGAGGAAGGTCAGCCGTGCGACCTGGTGATGCTGGCGGGCCAAGGCTTGGGTGATGTGGGGCGCGACTGGATCAGATGGCGGTGTTGCTGAGCTTTGGCGGCTGGGGCATGCAGAACCCAGGCGCGGTGTGGAGCACATGCAGAAAGCGCTGGTGTGCTGGGCTAGGTGCGCAGCAGCAAGGCATCCGACTGAAGCTGGCCGAGTGAGGTTGCCGGGTTCGTCCAGATCCAGTGCAGAGCAGTGAAGGCGGGAAGGAGGCTGACGTGGCAATCCTGGTGCAGAGCTATTCGGCATCCAGGAAGCGGGGAGAGGCGACTGCAAGGGCCATAGCCCCTATAAAAGGAACCCCACGGTCCTCTTCCCAACGGGTTCGGAGGAGAGGGAATTTTAGCTTCTGCATTTTTTCCAGTTTTATTTCCTGTAGTTTTCCTTTTGAGTAGAGCAGAGATACGAGGGTTGGGAGATTCTGAGAGTTAGAAATTTTTCTTCTAGTGTTCTTTGCTGCTGGAGGGGATCGAGTGTTCCATTTTGTTTTGTTCTGCTGTGAGAGATTTCAGAGGATTTGGAGTCCGGGTTTTGTCTTTGCTATTTTTTCTTCTTTGCTTCTTCTTCCCTTCTATAAGGAATTTGTGCAATTTGTGAGGGTGATCCAGAGGCACTTGTTTTGCCCATTTCGTCTAATTTACTTTGTCATTTCTTCTGCCTTACTGCAATTGTTCTTTATTTCTGTAAGCTTTTGAGCATTTTCCTGTTTTGCTGTTGGCTGGGAGGTTGATCTGGAGTTCTTTCATTATTCTTGCTGTGTTCATCTTGGGGATCTAGAATTTGATCCAATCAAGTTCTGCTGCTTGGATCTACTTCCTCCTTTGTTTTGTGCGATGTCTAATTCTTCTGTGCTATTTTAGTTCTTATGTGCTGCTGAGTGGAATCAGATTGTGTTGAATTGTCCATTTTGCTCTTCCGTTCGTCTGCTATTCTTAGTTTATAATTTTACTTCTCTTCTGTGTTGCTGTGAAGGATTTGAGGGTTACGAAGTGTTTCTTCCAGTTCTTTGTCGACAGTTCTATATTTCTCCTGTCTTCTGCTAGCTATTGTGTGAGAGGACCAAGTGCATTTCTTCCATTCATCTATGTTTAATTGGTTTGCAAACATTTATTTCCCATTTTTCTTCTACATTTTCTTCCTGTCAGTTGTTGTGTGCAGAGATTGAGTTCTTCTTCTTTGCTGCTGGGAGGGGATTGCTACTGTGGGGATTCAAGGGGCTGCATCCTGTTCCTCGTGGAAGAGAAGAGGACGATCCAGAAGTGCATATGCTGCTTCTTCTATGAGAAGGTGCACTGCAGAGAAGGGCTACAACATCTAGGAGAATTCTAGACATCTACAAAGATCAGATCCATAGTTGAGTGCTAGGTCCATGTTGCTGTCATAGCAGAGGATGAGGGTGATTGCATGAGGATTAGAAGGTTGTTTAGTTTGTTTCGAGGCACTATTTTGTTCTTATTTTCTATTCTTCATAGCATAAGGATTCCTAATTAGTTGTTCTTATCTTCTGTTATTATTGACAGTTCATCCCCTAAACTGTAGGGGTACATTGGTGGGATAATATTTTGTTGAGGACCTTGCTCTGTCATCATTTTATCTTCTTGCATTCTGAATCATTTCAGAATTAAATTGGTCGTATGTTTGTTGCTTAGATTTCTGTCTACCTTTTTGATCCCTCGAGATGTGAGGGTACATTGGTATCATTTCTCTTTTCATTACAATTCAGCTTGTTCCCTTATTAAATTTAATCCGTCAAGATTATGAGTGATTTGATCGGTATTGTTTACATATTTACTTTTAATGCATGTCGATAGAGGTCTCAAGTTGAAGTAGTTTTAATTCAAGCTCTATTCAGCCTCTCCGTGGATATGACCTGTTCTCACCACCATGCTAGTTCATCTTTGTTATTTTAATTTTGTGAGACAGTTTAGAGGAAGTGCGCATATTGACTTGTGCGAGGAACTCTGGACAACGAAAACGCACAGTCAACATGCTACGCGTTCATCTTGGCGCCGTTGCCAGGAGGCATTAGAGTTTGATTTAATCTGCTTTCATTTGATTTCAATTGCATTGGGCTTCTATTGACTTGTTGTTGGCTTTTATTTCAGATTTGCACATAAGGAGGAACTGGAGATTGGGCTTGGCATTTGAAGCCATTGGAGGAGCTTGTTGATTTCTTTTCCCATTTGTTTTTAATTCAGTCTTTTAGATAGGGGAGTGAGAGAAATTTGTAGTGAGGTTTGATGTACTCTCTGTGCATGTCTAGAGATTTCTTTTCAGTTGGCATGTAATAATTGGACTTTTGTGGTTTGTGTGGTTTGAGAATTAGTTTATAGTAGCATCTTATATTTTCTTAGTTTCATTTCATTTAGTTCAAAAACCAATAAAAATTAAAAAATAAATCTAAAATCTAAATTTTTTCAAATCGCTCTTTCATGTTAGCCGTTTGATTTGCAAATAAAATTTCATCTTCTTAAGATTAGAATCCCATGTTTTAGGACATCATCATCTTAATAGTCATTTGAATTCCATTCTTTTTCTTGCATTGAAGAGTGCGGGGGAAAGGTAAGACTTCCAACGCTTGTTTCATGCATTAGACTTATCATTAGAAAACCTCTTGTTTGAACTTGATTGCCGCACTTCATATTTTAAATGGGACTGCTTAAGGGCTTCACCCATTAGAATAAAAAGATAAGGTGAGGGATTCATCACCCTTTCCTTTGCCCAAAAATCACAAAACATTTCCACATTCTTGCATTTGGCTCAGCTTTAATATAAACCAGTAGACTTGGCCCGAGGGTTCATAAATAGATTTGTTCTTTCTTAATTCTAAGACTTCTCTTTGAGTCTGGTGTCTAGGATTAGAGGTTAAAAAGCTTACGCTTAAGGAGTTAGAGGTTAATTGGGTCCTTGCGAAAGCAAGAGGGGCCTCCCTCTACTCCACCTCTTACCTGGCCAGTACAAGAAGAGTTAGGATTGGACTTAAACAAGCATAAATTTGATTTTGAGAAAAATAACAAAAGTCTAAGGAACACTTAGAGTTTAGGATAATTTGTTTTGAAAGTGTTTGATTATTTGTGTTTGTCATAAAAATTCAAAAATCAATAAAAATCTAAAAAATTCAAAAATCAATAAAAATCTAAAAAATTCAAAAATCATAAATAGAAAGCTTTTCAAGCTTTGCATGCTTGGTAGATGTTCTCTGGACTTAGATTTGGCTCAACCTATAGACGAGATATAAAGATTCTTTCATAGGATGGCCACCAAGATCAAAACCAAATTGCTAGGAATATGGAGGAGGTTGCACCCAGAAGATGAAGGAGTACTTTATTCCTTCTAATTATCAACCTACCACTTGCATTAGACCAGAAATTCCGGCAAATCATTTTGAGATCAAGCTTGGAACATTCAGATTTTGCCTTCTTTTTATGGCAATTCAATGAAGATCCTTATAGGCATATAGATGTTCCTAGAAATTTGTTCCACTGTAAGGATCCAGAACTTCACTGAAAATGCCTTGAGATTGACCATATTCCCATTCTCTTTGTAAGATAAGGCCAAACATTGGTTAGGAACCATAGGAAAAACCATCACAACATGGCCTGAAATGCAGCAGGAATTTTAAAGAAGTTTTACCCCATGGCCGGACCAACACCATGAGAAGGGAAATAACTGGATTCTCCCAACACCCGGGAGAATTAATGCATGAATCATGGGAAAGACTAAAAGAGTTGCTTAGAAAATGTCCTCATCATGGTCTGTCGAGGTGGTAAATTGTTCAAGCTTTTTATGAAGGATTAACAGAATCAAATAGGTAGATGGTTGATGCCTCGTGTGGAGGAGCATTCATGACGAAGAGCGAGGATGAGGCATATAATCTGTTTGAGACATTGAGTGAGAACTCTATCAATCATGCCTCACTCCACTCTTATGAGAGAGCACTAGGACCTATAAAGAAGGCATGGATGTATGAATTAAAGAGAGGGGAGAATCAGATTCTAGGGGAGAAGACATGTTAGCTAGACTTGATCAGAGATTGGAGCAGAAGTTGGAACAAAATTCGATCAATTGCTATCTTTAACTGGGCAAGCCACACTAAATTTTCTCAACCACCTGAAACTTGTGCTATGTGTGCTAGCCCAGCTCATCCCACCAGTGCTGTCCCACTACTGCCCAATTACCTCCTTTCATTCAAGAACAAGTCCAAGCTGCCCAAGGTTTCTACAAACGCTCCCATGATCCATACTCTAACACATACAACCTTGGTTGGAGAAATCACCCGAATGTTTCATGGAAAAATCAATCAGAACAAGTTTCTCAACCTGCCTTTAAGCAAACCATGTACGGTCAATCCTATCCCAATCAGAATTCAGGATTTGGCCAATCTTCTTTCTCCAAACCTCCACACGTCCAGGGAAATCAACACTCAAATCAATTTGCTCATACCAATTTCCAGCAACCTTCATATCAACCACCACCTCCTCAGCCTAATTAGGATGATAAAATGAATCAACTCCAAAATATGATGGTGACTGTATGCCAACTGTGCAAGAACAACAAATCAATATCAAACTCAAAATCAAAATTTTCAACAAAATTTGGCAAGGATAGAGTCCCAAATTGCTGATGTATGTCAAAGGAGGGAGTCCGGTCAGTTGCCCAGTCAAGCTATAGCAAAACCAAGAAACAACCCTCCCAGATTCTATCAGAACCAGCAATACCATCAGGCTCAGGGATACAGACCACCACCTTCTAGACAAAATGCACCTCCACCACAGAATCCACAACAAGCTTTTGTCCAGAACATTCCTGCTCCACAAAATCAAAATCAACCTATCCAACAGGATCATCCTCCTGCCTAAGCTAGGGGCCCCCAAGTGGAAGATGTCAAAACTGTGTCAACTTTAAGAAGTGGAAAAATCTTGATAGATCCTCACCCACACATGTCAACATTGAATGAGGATAAAGAAAATGAAATTGAAGAGGAAATTGAAGAGATGTTGAAAAAGAAAAATCCAAGGGAAAAGAGAAAATGACAGAAGAATCCCTAGACAAAGTCAAAATGAATGAAGATCGAAGCTGCTACATTCCAGAGTCCCTTTTCTTGAAGCTTTAAAACCAAAATCCAAAGCAAACCAATTGGTAATGAAGAACTTTTGGAACTCTTTAAGCAAGTTCATGTCAACATTCCTCTCCTTGATGCCATTAAGCATGTGCCTGCTTATGCCAAATTCTTAAAAGAATGTGCACTCCAAAACGTGAAATAAGGAATAAAATTGAAACAATCATTCTTCCAGAAACTGTGAGTGCCGTTATCTTGAACCAACTCCCTAAGAAGCTTAAAGATCCAGGCACTCCACTAATTTCTTGCACCATCAGTGGAGTCACTTTTGAAAGCAATCTTTTGGATTTGGGAGCCAGTGTCAATCCCCTACCTTATGCTATTTTGAGAAATTCAAGTTAGGAGAATTGAAACCCACTTCTGTCGTCCTTCAACTAGCTGATCGTTCTGTTACCACTCCTAAAGGCTTAGTTGAGGACATTATTATAAAAATCAATGATTGTTACTTTCCTGCCGGTTTCATTTGGGGATGAGCAGGTTAGTATCATTATTTTAAGGCATCTGGGCATTATGATCAAGGAGAGAGTTGTCTAGTGGTAGACTTCTTGGAAGAATCTGGTGTAAAAAAAAAAAACAGTAGACCAACCCTGTGCTCTGGGGTTTAAGGGAGAGAATAAGACAAAGCAAAAGCCAAAGATCTATAAAGACAAGTCAAAGCATTCCATGATAAACACATTCATAGAAAAAATTTTCAAGTGCATGATAAGGTCTGGCTATTCAATTCTAGGCTTCGTCTGTTTCTGGGAAAATTGAAGTCCGATGGGATGGTCCTTACACTGTTGTCAAAGCTTACGACAATGGTGCTGTCATCATTCTTGACCCTAAAACGAGACAATCATTGACTGTTAATGGGCAGAGGTTAAAACTTTTCTTTGAAAGCCCACCTTCTTGAAAATTGAATCTACCAAGCTAGCTGAGCCAAATGGAGCTTAATTGCGTCTGGCTGAAGACGATAAACTTAGCGCTTCTTAGGAGGCAATCCAAGTGTACATATTTCCTTCATCAGGTAATTCTCTGTCTTACTTTCTTTTCTTGTAAATAAGTAGGGGGGAGAGGTAGAATAAGTATGCATTCATAGTCCTCATCCCAACCATTGCTTTATTCTTTTTCTTGAGCTTGTACATATGGAAATAAAAATTTCACAATGTTTCATCTTTGAATAAAAATGCGTGACTTTGCGCATCCCATGACTAGGTGTATGATCTTTAACCATTAAAATTTTGTGGTTTTCACATTCCCTGTGCAAGTATCCATGTTAGGTAGCCTCTAGTAAAGGGTTACATAAACTTCTTGTCTACCTTATGTAAGGATTTATGGCAAGAAGTTTTCATACACCACACTTCACAACAACTCAGACTAGCTAAACCCGAATGTAGTAAATTTGTCAAGGCTAGTAGGAGAGAGGTGATTGATTTCTCCCTTCCCCTTAAGTGAATTGTGAAGGAGGTGAAGGCTTGTGATCAAGGAACCTGACTGTTCATCCTTCCTTTAAGAGGAAAAGAAAAGAAAAACAAAAGCAAAAGCAAAACCAAAAAAAAAAATATATCTATGAAAAATGCCCCGGATCTGAGTAAAGTTGGACTCGCTACTCTTGAAAAGTGATGGGTTATGCAGCATTGTGGATGAAAAAGAAATAAAGAAATTTCGAGTGCACAAAGTGCAAATAAAGGGACAAAAGTCCTCAAACTCAGAGAAATAATCCTCAAGGAAGATGAGCAGAATGGAACTGAGAGAAACAACCCGATCTGACTGAGCAAGGATCTTATTCACACTCTTTTCTTCTCTCTCGAACTAATCTAATCTCAATTACTAGCCGAAGCAGAAGAGCTCTAGGAGGGCTGATGTGAACTCTTAAGTGTGCTATCACTCATGCACTAATTCCTTGCCATAAGCTTTTACAATTAGGAAAGACACGTCTTTACATTAATCTTTTACATGATGACTGTTTAGCATGAGACCTTATATCTTCTAGTCCTACATTGGAGAAATTTTATTGCTAAGGGACTAGTAATGTTTAAGTAGGGGGGAGTGATAACTGTATAATTTTTCGTGCTAAATTCATACATGTAGTTGATTTTAGACATTCTTTGTCCATAAAGAATGTGCAATTTGATTTTAATTTTCAGTTCATCCATGAATAGGATTTTGAACATGTTAGTTTATATTGGGGTTAGAACACATGTTAGATTTTCATTTAATAAGTCATTCTTTCATATTGACTAATTAGATTCACTTTGGAAAATAAAAGCCATTTGTAAATAGATATTGTTACAACAATATTTCTTTTGTAAATATTTTTAACAATAAATATGTTTGAGTTTGTAAATAAATAAATAAGATTTTCTTTTTACCCACCCAATCCCAATAAATAAATAAATACTTTTAATAAAATCCCATCATTTATCCAACACCATCAAGCCACATACCCCCCTAAAATCCATTTTACCATTTCTCTCATCTCACTTGAAATGGCCACGTACCCAACTTTGATTTAAATTGACCTTTCTTTCTTACCAAACAGATGGAAGCTGCTGGAAGCTGCTCTCCCGGGCGGTCTCCTGTGCTCTGGTGATGGAGGCAATTTGGGCTGTGGGGAGTGCTGGGCGCTGGGCAAGGCAGGAAGAAGGGGCTGGAGCTGGGACGGCCAGCTGAGGAAGGTCAGCCGTGCGTAGGCTGTACGACCTGGTGAAGCTGGCGAGCCAAGGCTTGGGCGATGTGGGGCGTGACTGGATCAGATGGCGGTGCTGCTGAGCTTTGGCGACTGGGGCATGCAGAACCTAGGTGCGGTGTGGAGCACATGCATGAAGAGCTGGTGTGCTGGGCTAGGTGCGCAGCATCAAGGCATTCGACTGAAGCTTGCCGATTGAGGTTGTCGGGTTCGTCCAGATCCGGTGCAGAGCAGTGAAGGCGGGAAGGAGACTGACGTGGCGATCCTGATGCAGAGCTATTCGGCATCCAGAAAGCGGGAGAGGTGACTGCAAGGGCCATAGCCCCTATAAAAGGAACCCTATGGTCCTCTTCCCAACGGGTTCGGAGGAGAGGGAATTTTAGCTTCTGCATTTTTTTCCAATTTTATTTCCTGTAGTTTTCGTTTTGAGTAGAGCAGAGCTACGAGGGTTGGGAGATTCTGAGAGTTAGAAATTTCTCTTCTAGTGTTCTTTGCTGCTGGGAGGGGATCGAGTGTTCCATTTTGTTTTGTTCTGCTGTGAGAGATTTCAGAGGATTTTGGAGTCCGGGTTTTGTCTTTGCTATTTTTTCTTCTTTGCTTCTTCTTCCCTTCTGTAAGGAATTTGTGCAATTTGTGAGGGTGATCTAGGGGCACTTGTTTTGCCCATTTCGTGTAATTTGCTTTGTCATTTCTTCTGCCTTATTGCAATTGTTCTTTGTTTCTGTAAGCTTTTGGGCATTTGCCTATTTTGCTGTTGGCTGGGAGGTTGATCTGGAGTTCTTTCATTATTCTTGCTGTGTTCATCTTTGGGATCCAGAATTTGATCCAATCGAGTTCTGCTGCTTGGATCTACTTCCTCCTTTCTTTTGTGCGATGTCTATTTCTTCTGTGTTATTTTCAGTTCTTATGTGCTGCTGAGATGAATCAGATTGTGTTGAATTGTCCATTTTGCTCTTCAGTTTGGCTGCTATTCTTAGTTTATAATTCTACTTCTCTTCTGTGTTGCTGTGAAGTATTTGGGGGTTACGAAGTGTTTCTTCCAGTTCTTTTGTCGACAGTTCTATATTTCTCCTATCTTCTGTTTGCTATTGTGTGAGAGGACCAAGTGCATTTCTTCCATTCGTCTATGTTTAATTGGTTTGCAAACATTTATTTCCCATTTTTCTTCTACATTTTCTTCCTGTTAGCTGTTGTGTGTAGAGATTGAGTGCTTCTTCTTGCTTCTCGGAGGGGGATTGCTACTGTGGGGATTCGAGGGGCTGCATCTTGTTCCTCGTGGAAGAGAAGAGGACGATCCAGAAGTGCATATGCTGCTTCTTCTATGAGAAGGTGCACTGCAGAGAAGGGCTACAACATCTAGGAGAATTCTGGACATCTACAAAGACCAGATCCATAGTTGAGTGCTAGGTCCATGTTTCTGTCATAGCAGAGGATGAGGGTGATTGCATGAGGATTAGAAGGTTGTTTAGTTTGTTTCGAGGCACTATTTTGTTCTTATTTTCTGTTCTTCATAGCATAAGGATTCCTAATTAGTTGTTCTTATCTTCTGTTATTATTGACTGTTCATCCCCTAAACTGTAGGGGTACATTGGTGGGATAATATTTTGTTGAGGACCTTGCTCTTTCATCATTTTATCTTCTTGCGTTCCAAATCATTTCAGAATTAAATTGGTCCGTATGTTTGTTGCTTAGATTTCTGTCTACCTTTTTGATCCCTCGAGCTGTGAGGGTACATTGGTATCATTTCTCTTTTCATTACAATTCAGCTTGTTCCCTTATTAAATTTGATCCATCAAGATTGTGAGTGATTTGATCGGTATTGTTTTCATATTTACTTTTAATGCATTGTCGATAGAGGTCTCAAGTCGAAGTAGTTTTAATTCAAGCTCTATTTAGCCTCTCCGTGGATATGACCTGTTCTCACCACCATGCTAGTTCATCTTGTTATTTTAATTTTGTGAGACAGTTTAGAGGAAGTGCGTATATTGACTTGTGCGAGGAACTCTGGACAACGAAAACGCACAGTCAACAATGCCGCGTGTTCACTGCCCATTTGATCTCTTGAGCTTTTGTCATACCTTGACTCTATGAATGATCATGTTCTTATTACATTGAGCTTGTTATTGAAATTCTGTGGCCATAATATGTATATGTTTGTTCGGCACAACTTAGGACTTCAGTCCATTTGACTAATGCCTGTGCAATAGGGGCCGGGTTTGGTCCTGGGGAGGAGCGCCCCAACGTACTTATTAACTACGGGAGTATGAACTTATGGTGCTTAGCATAGCATAACGAATACGCTAGATTTGTGTGAATGTGCCTTCGTTTGATATGATATGTCTGATCACGTGAAAATGTGATATCTGTGCGAATATGGCCAATTCCTATTGATATGCTTCTATTCTTGAATTACCTGTCCAATGTATATGAAATTCACTATTTGAGCTGATATGATATTCGTTCCATTCAGCTATTTGACCTGTTAGTATTGCATGCATTGTCATCATGTTCTTATGCATGTCCTGCTACTTAAATTGTTAATCATGTATATTAGTGCCCGCACAATGTTGAGATTTAAATCCTGAGCTAGTTCGCTCACCCCTATCATCCTGTCCTTTTCAGGTAGTGATGAGGATGTTGCCCAACTAGCAACCCAGAGGGGGGGTGAATGAGATTCTAAAAATTCGTTTTAGATGAAAAACCTGTCAACAAAAATGCTTAACAGAAAAGTACTGAGATCGATGGTTAGTGTTAGAGATAATGAAGACAAACAAACAAAGAAATAATCACACAACACATAGGATATTATTCTGGTTCGGACCTCCTATCCCAAGGAGTCCTACGTCCAGTCCCCAGTAACAACTTGGCATTTCACTAGCCAAGGGTACTGTCCCCCTTAAGGACCCTTATACATCCAGCCGCAGCTGACCTTCTCTTCTAACCCCGAAGAGGTACAGACCACCCTAATACACAGGTCTTCCTTCCTTAACGAAGGGAATATAAACCACCTATTTCCAACAGGTCTTCTCTTCACCACCCGAAGAGGAACTTCACAACAGATGTCAAAGAAAGCGAAAGTCCCCGAGACCAAGCTTACAACGAAATGCTTGATCTGAGGCGAAGTCTGAGAGAGAAAGATTAACAATCATAAAATCTATCAGAACTACAAGCTCTCGAAAAAGTCTAGACAATGAAAGGCTGAGAGCTACGAGCTAAGGAATGAATGGAGTGAAGCAAGAAGCACTTCTTCGTTGTTGAAGGTTTTTCTTGAAGGCTCTATCACACAAAGATTCAAATTGTCTAACTGTCTCTCATGGAGTCTCCAGTCTTCTATATATCTTCTCTTGAAATATAATTGTTGAAGTATCCGTTGTCTATTTGATAGATGCACGTTTGACAGTATGGTGCGAGGTGTACGACAAGTAAGCTTGCAGCCATTTAATGCTCTGGAGCCATGCACGCAAAGAGAAGATTCATCCAGATATCCTTCAGCTTCTGATTGTCCAACGTTGTAAGATATGATACTAGCAAATACCTGCACACAATAAATGTCTAGACTGTCTCTATGCTTGTCAGTCAATGTTAGAAACCATGCAGTAGGAACGTACACCAAAATAGTAATGCCATTCTGCCATCCTGAAAAGTGTTTGCTATAGAAACATAGGAATAGAAGGCACCCAGATATGCAATGTGCAGAGAAGTGTACAATCTCATTAAATGCAAGGATATTAGTGATGCACGCGGGAAGACTTTGACTTTCACAATATTTGAAAATATATTTGAATATCATGTATGAAATTGATGTAATCCATGAAGTCGTTATCACAATGAAATAGTTGTACAACTTATGAAATCGTTATTTATGCAAATCGTTATACAAGAGAAAGCAAATCATTGTATAAGCAAATCGTTATAAAGATATAAGCAAATCATTGTACAAGCAAATCATTGTAAAGATATAAGCAAGTCGTTGCTCAACCAAATCGTTGTTTGAGCAAATCGTTGTTCAAACATAAGCAAATCGTTGTTTGAGCAAATCGTTGTTCAAACATTAAAAATCGTTGTTTGAGCAAATCGTTGTTCAAACATAAGAAAATCGTTGTTCAAACATAAACAAATCGTTGTTTGAGCAAATCGTTGTTTGAGCAAATCGTTGTTCAAACATAAGCAAATTGTTGTGAGACCGAAATCATTGTTTCACTTAATGAATCGTTGTGAGACTGAAATCGTTGTAGTGATAGAATCGATCTTTGACTTATGAAATCATTATGCCATAAAGTAAATCGTTGTTCTACAAAGGAAATCGATGTGTACTTAGAAGAAATGCATGCTCTGAACTTTGAATGATATAGTGTAAGAATTACTTATAGATTTTGCTCGATTTATTCCTGTGGATGAACTTCATAAAAACTTGTTATAAAATAATTGTTAGGGTTTTTTTTAGTCTCCAAAATTATATATAATTAAATAAATTATATGGGGATGGACTGATCATTAATCTCCCCCTTTTGGTGATGACAAAACATAACAAAACATAACATATAATGTTCTAAAATAAACTTGAGTAAATTTTCTAAAGAGGGATTAAAGTTGTAGATATGTATTTCAGAATGTTTTATTTTCTCTACCTTTTTGTCATTTAAGCAAAAAGAATCAAAACACACAAGAGACAATAGGAGAAAGATAAATGGGAGCCAGAAGAACATTGTATTATATCACTGAGGAGGTACAAGAATGTAGAAAGCAGGGGGCAAGAGGGAGGCATAGCGAGTAATGATCGGCCATGCCTTGCGTTCCTGCTCTTCAAAATAACCTTGGAAGACTCCATAAACCATAGAGTAGGAAGGACTCATAACAGGAGCCATCCTCTGGATGTGCAGTTGCCTTTGAGCTTCCACGAAATTTCCATACTCATCCTTGCTAAGAGACATTTTGTAGGTGCTGGAAGTACCAAAGCTAGCATGTTGGAGGAACTGATCAATGGAAATGTGGTAGAAGTTCTACTGGCACTTCAGTTCCTTTTTCATTGAAACATAGACTTTGTATCTCTCAACCCACATGTCAAATGGGTCTCGAACAAGATGAATGGAGTTAAGATCTAGAAATTCTACAGCAGACAGAGGAGGTTGATTTGATCTGGCTTGAGAAGCATTGAGATCAAGAAGCTGCTGAGTAGTGAGATGGTAATGTCTTTCCCAACATGATGGAGATAGCCGCTCACATTCAGACAAAGAGGGGCAAGAACATCAGACTTGATGTGGCCTTGGTGATATTCCCGGTAGATGAATCTATGGAATGCAAGGGAATTTCCTTTCTCCACTGAAATGTGCCCCATGACCCTAACTAATCTTTCAAAAATAAGAGGGCCTACTGTAGATTCCATGATTAAGGAATGAAGTGGAGGTAGGAACACAACATCTGGTATCTCTAATGTGGCAAAATCCACTTGGATGGAGGTGGAATGAGCAGCATCCGAACCTAGAAGAGAAATAGCTTGCCGGAACTGGCCAAGCTGAACTTCAGGCAGATTATTGAGATAGCTATAATTGTTAAACATTTAGAAATAGAAGATAAGCTTGATTTCCTTCTGAACAAATGGACCCCAGGTATTCTTGTGATGAATCATAAACCACTCAGAGAGAGTGAGTGGAGGATCCCTGGGTGGGAATCAATCAGATCTGGCAAGTATGAATTTCTTGTAGAGAGACTGATGGCCCCGAGCCCACTGATCTTCATTTTTAGCCTCAGTCATGGAGAAAATTTTTGACTGTTTAGCTTTGGAAAGAGGAGAGAGGGGAAGAACAACATTTAGATGTTTAGTGAGGTTGAGATGGGGAAGTCCAAAAATAGTGGCAAATGTAGATTTTTGAAGGAATTCACAATAAATAGACCTTCTTCGATTTTCAACAGTGAGAGAAAACCAAAGAGGTGGAAAACGAGGCTCAGAAGAAATAGCAAGGTTGGAAGATATTTTTCTCTTTTTAGGAACATGGCTGGAAGAGCCTGTCCTATGAATGTGAGTGCCAACTGACAGGACTGAGCGAAGTATGGCTACTTCAAACTCATCTTTGATGTCCTGTATAATGTGACCTTCAAGTTGGGCACTCTCTGGAATGATGGTAACAAAGGAGGGAGGAGTAGGAGGATGAAGGAAAGAATAAGAAGTAGAAGGAGGTGGTATAGATGGTCCAGCTGATGAGGGACCAGAAGATGAGGCTCCAGCTGAGGAGGATGATGCTGGAGGTGCCTCAGAAGGAGGAGGAGAAATAAATGTGGAGGAAGCAGGAGAAGAGAAGGATGTGGTAAGAAATGGTGTAGGTGAGAAAATGTTTTTAGGAAGAGGTTATTTGAAGGTGGCAGGAGCTGGAGGAGCAGTGGAGGATGAAGGTGGAGAAGGAGGGGCTGAAGTTTGAAGAGGAGAAGTAGGGGGCTCTGGGGGCACAACCTCTTCTATAGGTGCTTCAACTCTTCCATGCTCATCTTGAGATTCCACTGGCCCGGATGGCCCTGATGCATCCATAACTGGCCCTGATTACTCAACGGATGGCCCGGGTGCTGCCTGACCTTGCTCAAACTGCCTTGATTCTTCACCAATCTTTGGCCCAGATGGCCCTGAATCCTCTATATTAACTGGCCCTGATGGCCGGACTGCTTCTTCTTCATTCCTTGGCCTGGATGGCCCTGAGCTATTTGCTGGCACTGTAGGAGTGGGAGCAGAAGGGGCAGAAATGGGCAAGTGCGCCCTCACAAAAACTGATAGATCTTATACTAAATGCTTTATGCTTCCCAACTCACCCTTCAATCCTTGGAGCTCAACTTTCATTGCTCCAATCTGCTTGGCTCCTGTGCTTTGGCTCACAAAGATAGATGATACTTCATTTTGCAATGAGCACAGGATCTCTCTATGAGCATCTAACCGGTCTATTATTGGCTTTATATTGACCCTCAACTTCTTCTTCTTGGAACAATGATGTGCTCTTCTAGTAAGCAAAGGAATCTGAGCTACACCCTTGCCTTTAGCACTGGCCCTAACAGCGGGCTTCACAATATCAACAGGAGGTTCTTCTTCATCTGAGGTGTTGTCCACAACACCTTCTTCGAACTGATCAGCATGGGGGCTAACTGTGTGCTCCCCCTGAATCTCTGCTTCTTTCTCAACTACATGCTCCTCCTGAATAGGAGCATCTTCCATAGGAACATCTACACTGTGGCCTGGTGCCACAACTTCAGCCATAACTTCTTCTTGCTCCCCATGAATATTTGCGACAGTATCCAAAATATCTTCAATTATTGCTGCAACAACTGTCGAAGGGGACTCAACCTCTGAGGATTTCCCAACGGGCTCAATGTGTTATGGAGGAATTTCTTCAATTCTTCTTGGACTGGCCATTGGAACTTCAATTCTGATATCTGCTGCTGCATCTTTTCCTCTACTTGAACCACTGGAATTTCTGTTCTGACTTCTTCTGGCTGTTCTTGAACTGCTGGAACAACTGGAGCTTCTGCAACAAGGGGTTCAATTCTTACAGCAACTTCTTCCTCTGCCTCTAGAATCTGAACTTCTTGAGCTTCTCCGATGATGGCCTCACCTTCGGCGACTGAAGTCTTTGTCTATACCCCTGCTACCAATGAGAAGCCACTCTTCTTTAGATTTCTGCTTCTAATGGCTTGTTATTGAACCACTCTCTATTTGTCCTTATATTTTGGTGATAACAAAACTTATGATGATAACAAAATTTATGAGTAATTAAATTGAATATCATGTTTCATCTGTGTCCACTCTCTGTTTGTCCTTGTATTTTGGTGATAACAAAACTTATGATGATAACAAAATTTATGAGTAATTAAATTGAATATCATGTTTCATCTGTGTCACATCAATCTCATAATGATTTGATAAGTGAGCGCAACGATTTGCCCTCACATCGATTCGCCTACTATAAACGATTCGCTAAGGCTCATAACAATTTGATAAGTGAGAAACAACAGTTTGCTTCTCACATCGATTAGATAAGTTTCATAACGATTTGATACCTATAACGATTTATTAAGTGAGAACAACGATTTGTTCTCACAACGATTTGCTAGTCACAACGATTTGATAAGTCCTTCTTACATCGATTCACTTCTATTTAAACATAGATTTCTTATAAATCCTCTGAAGTGTTTTTGGCGCCTAAATGAGAAGTCAAATATCCTCTAACAGAAAATGCTGCATGCATATTTCAGAGTCTTGTCAGAAAAAGATATGACCTATCAGTTTTTAGCATGATAACAGAAACACAGTAGCATGCACTGTTATCTTGTAAACACTCTTTTATGCTAACACTCTCTTCTATGCTTACAGACCTGGAAGACCACCAGAGTCTGATTAAGACAAACGAAGAGAAGATCAACAACATCTAGAAGAGCTCCAACGGATCTCTTCAATGGATCTATTCAAAAGCCTCTCATATAAAAGATGAAGCAAGGCTGAAGGAAAAGGTAGAGCTTTCCTGAAAATCTTTGAAGGAGTGTACAACCAGTGAGGAACCTCAACGCCACATACACTCAAAGAAAGAGAGAGAGCCTGAGCCAAGAAGAAGCAAGCAAAAGCGTCTCAAGCTTTCAAGCCTTCAAGCTTTCTTTTCTCTTTTCATTCTCTCTCTGAGCTCATTGTAAATTTGGGGGAGAGTCCTTGACTGTGCGCTAGTTCTAAGTGTTCATCTTGTAATAGCTCTCGGTCTGATCTTTCTTTTCTAAGAAAGATTTCTGTCCAGCTGTAGGACTATATACAATGTAGAACCTAGCTAGGGTTTGTGTCTAGCAGAACCGCACTGGGGTTTGTACTAGGAGGTTTGCTTCTGAGCCTGTAAAAGAAGTGGGCTGCCTTCTTTCCCGGGAAGGAGAAGAAGACCAGCTGGGGTGCTAGGTGTTGTAGTGTCCTTGAGGGGGACTATACCCTTGGTTAGTGAAATCCCAAGAGGTTGCTTGGGGACTGGACGTAGGACTTCCATGTGGGAAGGGCCGAACCAGGATAAATTCCCTGTCTCATTTGTGTGATTGTTTATTTGCTTCCGCACTGCTCTCTTTATCACACTAAACTAACCAAACTCTCTAGTGATAATTTTTGTTTTAAGTTTCTGTTTCAGATTGCAGAAAACCTATTCACCCCCCCCCCCCCCTCTAGGTAAACTTGTTGTCGTACCTAAAGGGCCAACACTTGTCCCATCTTCTTGGACACTTCACCAGTCACATTTATGTTGAAATGCTGGAACATTTTTGTCAGTAGGTGAGCATAAGGAAGAGATACATTCAATTTATTTTTCTTGTCCCATATCATCACAGATGCAAACTTCATCCTTTCAAAAATCACCTTTGCCATGTTGATATTTTGTTCTGAATCGCCCAGAACATCATATCGTAGTCTGCCTTAGTGCATGTGGAGAAAGTAGCATCCTGTGTACTAGAATTTGGCAAACAATGAAGTGCAGAAGCCAGTTGAAGGCATTCAACTGGTTGATGTCGATTTTACCATCCTTCAGCTTATATTCAGTACCGATAATCCCCAGGCCTTCAACTGGTTGATGTCGATTTTACCATCCTTCAGCTTATATTCAGTACCGATAATCCCCAGTCCCTTGACATGGATGTCAACGCTATCTACCCCACTGTGACCACTAGTAGACACTCCAAACAAACTCTTCAACAGATCATATGTGATGTGGATAGGAATACCTTTGACTGTGGAGGTCAGGGACCCATCCGCTTTGGATTTCAAATAGGTATAGAAAGCCTTCACCAAATCTGGATAGCTTGCCTCTGAAATAGTCACCATCTTCGTCCATTTCATTCTCTGCATTGCTACTGCCACACTGTGCATCCCATTCTTTTCCAAATCTGCAACATCCACTGCCTTGTTACCATAGAGCTTCGTTTTCACCACTGCAAATCTCTCCTGCTGCTCTGCTATGAGGAATGCAACGCCGTAGCCACCAACAGTGTCGGAAACCCCAGAAACTGCCATGGAAATGAACAAAGAGAGGTTCTGGAGGATCGTGGGAAGGAGTAGAACAGAAGCCCTCAAGAGATTTTGGTGCGAACAGTGGGATTCTTTTAAAATCACACAGAGAGGATGCCAGAATCGATAGGGTTTATCGTTTCAGGCGAGTCGAAAGAGATGAGAGAGAAGGATGAAATCGATATGGCATAGATTGTGGGATTAAAGCAGGACTTAAAGAGCTTTTGAAAAGACATATCAATAAATGCGGAAAACGACAAAAGGAGACAATTTTTCAAGAGATAAAGCCATTTGAAATAACGAACCGTCAAAGCTAGTTATGACGCAAGCAATTTAAGAAGTTACTTAAATCCAGGGGGGAGAATAAGCATTATTATGAAGATATTATTATTTCAGTTATGTGCAGAAAAATCTATCACAAATTACACATGCCTAATTCCCTTTTAATAGACATAAATCTCTCTTCAGGTAAGGCCTTTGTGAAGATGTCTTCTAACTGATTTAGAGTATCTATAAAAGAAATATTTATATTGCCATTTGCTACATGATCTCTAATAAAATGATATCTAACCTCTATATGCTTGGTTCTAGAGTGCTGAACTGGATTCTTGGTAAGATTTATTACACTTGTGTTGTCGCACAGCAAAGGAATGGTCTTGATGTGCAATCCATAATCCTCAAGTTGTTGTTTTATCCATAGGAATTGTGTGCAACAGCTTCCAGCAGCCACGTACTCAGCTTCATCTGTTGATAGTGCTACTGGATTTTGTTTTTTGAGGACCACGAAATCAAGCATCTTGCAAGAAATTGACAACTTTCATTGGTGCTTTTTCTATCTACCTTGCATCTAGCATAGTCAGTATCAGAATATCCTACTAAACTAACTTCGCATGATTTTGGATACCATAAACCTAGATCATGAGTTCTAGCTGGATATCTAAAAATCTTTTTAATAGAAATTAAATGAGATTCATTAGGATCAGCTTGATACCTTGCACACATGCATACACTAAATAGAATGTCAGGTCGACTAGCAGTTAAGTAAAGTAATGATCCTATCATACCTCTGTAAAGTTTTTGATCTACTTTCTTACCATCTTTATCACTGTCTAACCTTATAGATGTGCTCATTGGTGTGGACAGTGGCTTTGCATTATCAAATCCAAATTTCCTTAATAATTCCTTGGTGTATTTCGCTTGGCCGATATGTGTGCCTTCTTTGCCTTGCTTGATTTGAAGTCCAAGTAAATAATTTAGTTCCCCCATCATGCTCATTTCGAATTCTCCCTGCATAAGCTTTTTAAAGTACTTGCATAGAGATTCATCAGTAGATCCGAATATTATATCATCCACATAGATTTACATAAGCAATATATTTTTGACTTTTGACTTAATAAATAAAGTGCTATCTACCTGTCCTCTGATAAAACCATGGTTTAATAAAAATGTACTAAGCCTTTCATACCATGCTCTAGGTGCTTGTTTTAAGCCATATAGTGCTTTATGCAATTTAAAAACATGATTTGGAAATTCTTCATCATCAAAACCAGGAGGTTGTTCTACATAGACTACCTTCTTTATATATCCATTTAAGAATGTAGATTTCACATCCATTTTAAAAAGTTTTAAATCTAATGCAGATGCATATGCAAGTAAAATTCTAATAGCCTCTAGTCTAGCCCTTGGTGCATAGGTTTCATCGAAATCTATGCCTTCCTCTTGGGAATAGCCTTGAGCAACCGGTCTAGCCTTGTTTCTAGTGATAACACCAGCTTCATCCAATTTGTTCCTGAACATCCATTTGGTGCCAATCACGGGATGATCTGATGGTCTCGGAACAAGGGACCAAACTTGGTTTCTCTTGAACTGATTAAGTTCATCTTGCATAGCTATAATCCAAGATTTATCAGACAGTGCTTCATTGACTATCTTAGGCTCGATTTGAGATACAAAAGGTAAATAATCCCAGGGAATAACATTACCTCTAGTTCTTACCCCAACAGATGGATCTCCAATGATGTTGTCTCTTGGATAATCCTTCATGTATCTCCATTCCTTTGGAAGATCATCATGCACAATTTCCTTTTGTTGTAGTTCTTCCAAGGGTGGATCTTCATTATCCTTGATAGATGTATCCTTCAGTTTCTTGGATAATTTTTCTGCATCTTCATCATCACTATCTATTTCTTTTCTCAAGGAAGGGTTAGATTCATCAAAATAACATGGACAATTTGTTCAATTAATAAACTTTGTTTATTAAAGACTCTATAACCTTTAGGTTTAGAAGCATACCCCATGAATATTCCTTCATCAGATTGCGGAGGATGAATTTCAGATTGCCCAATCTATGTTTGATGTTAATGCTTCTCAGGAGAACAATCATCTCCTTCATGCATCTCGTCAGTCTCTTGTGCGTATTCATGCCCAGGAGGAAATTTTTTGGAGAAAAAAATCCAGGATGAAATGGCTGAAAGAGGGTGACGGAAACACGAAATTCTACCATGCTTATGCTAATTCTCGTAGAAGAAAATCCATGATTACTCAAATCAATAATGATGATGGTGTTCCTGTGGTGAATAAAGATGATATTGTTACCTTATTTGTCTCGCACTTTACCAAGGCCTTCACTTCGGATACTCATAGCATCAATCAGGAGTTACTTGGTGTTATCCCTTGCATTCTGGACAACAATCAGAATGATATGCTTTGTATGATTCCTTCCAATGTAGAAATTAAAAGGGTCGTCATGTCTATGTCTCCTAATAGCGCCCCGGGGCCTGATGGTTTTACAGGTCATTTTTTCCAATCATGCTGGAGTTTCATTGAGCTTGATGTTAGTTCTGCTGTGCAAGCCTTCTTCTGTGGCCATGCTTTACCTAGGGGATTTACCTCTTCCTTAATTGCTTTGATTCTGAAGATTGATATCCCAAAGATTTGTGCTGATTTTCGGCCTATCAGCCTCTGTAATTTTTTCTGGAAGATCATATCTCGTATTATCAATGACAGGCTTGCACAGCTTTTGCCCATTTTAATCTCTGAGGAGCAGGGTGCCTTTGTTAAGGGGATGAATATATCTGAAAATGTTTCTTTGGCTATGGAAATGGCGCAGCACCTGGGTAGGAAGTGCAGAGGTGGCAATGTGATTCTGAAGCTGGATATGGCTAAGGCCTATGACCGTTTAGAATGGGATTTCCTCTATGTTGTGTTGCACAAGTTTGGGTTCTCATTCAGATTTATATCCCTTGCCGAGCCTCTTCTTTCTAACTGCTGGTTCTCGGTGCTCTTGAATGGTGAAACTCATGGCTACTTTAAATCTTCAAGAGGTATTCGCCAAGGGGATCCTCTGGCTCCGGCCCTCTTATTTTGGCTCAAGAAGTTCTTAGCAGGGGCGTGTCAGCCTTGTTTCGCAAGAGTCTTGGTGGAGCATATCAGACCATGAGACGGTGTCCTCTTGTTTCCCATCTTTTATTTTCTGATGACACTTTAATTTTCTCCAATGGTTCGGCAAGGCATATTAAGCGGCTTATGGTTTTTCTAAGGGATTATGAGGCTTCTTCTGGGCAATTGATCAATGTGGGCAAGAGTTCTTTTATTCTACATGAAAGGGCTTCTTTAACTCTTAGCCGATCCATTGGCCACATCACTGGTTTTATTCGGGGTTCTCTTCCTTTCAAGTACCTTGGTGTTTCAATTTTCTCTGGAAGACGAGGACCTATCTATTTCTCTCATATCCTGTCTAAAACGGCTATTAAATTGCAAGCTTGGAAGTCAAAATTTCTGTCATCCGGCGGCAGACTGGTCTTATTAAGGCATGTGCTATCAGCTATTCCTATATACTCTATGTCCTCCTTATCTGTCCCCAATATGGTCATCAAGTCTTTTCATAAATTGCTTGCTAATTTTTTCTGGGGTTCTTATGAAGGTTCTCCGAAGAAGCATTGGGTTTCATGGAAAAACATTGCTCAGCCCAAGGAGTGTGGAGGTCTTGGAATTATTAATCTGCAAGACATGCAGATTGCTTTGAGGACTAAATTGTTATGGAAGGCAATTACTGGTTTTTCCCTGTGGGGCAATTTTTCAAGGCTAGATACCTTCATAACAGTCATTTTTCTGAAGCCTCTTATGATCTGATGTCTGTCGCTGATAGCCGCCTTTGGAGACTTGCGTCTTCCTTAGTTGCATCCAATCATCGGGTATTTCTTGCTAATATGGAATCTAATGCTAGCTTCTGGTTTGATGTTTGGACAGGTTCTGTCCCGTTACATAAATTTATTCCAGAAAACATCTGGCGGAACCTTGCAGGGAAACACTTATCTATTAAGCAAGTTGTTCATGAGCCTGGGGGTAATCATCTGATGTTGGCCCATCGGTACTGCCCGGCGATGGTCCTAAACAATTCTATTGCGGTTCATGGGAACTTGGATAAGTGGATTGGTGTCCAAATCCAGATGGCATTTTCACCTCTTCCTCTATGCGCAAGCTCTCTCAAGGCATCATCATAGCTGGCTGAGACAAATTGTGGAGCTCTGCCATCCCATTAAAATGGTCCATCCTTGCTTGGCGTTTAGTGAGGGGCTGTGTGCCTACTGATGAAGTCATAGCGGGTTGTGGTATCCCTCTCTGTTCCAGGTGTTCTTGTTGCTCTTCTCCTAGTGCTGAATCTTTTACCCATTTGTTCTTTCATAGTGACGTGGCTAAGGATGTGTGGGGTCTCTCTTTGATATCCTCCAATTTTATAACATGTCGGTCCAAAGTGCAGCGCAAGGAACTATCCTTTTCTTGTCTGGTTATTCTGACAGTGTTTCCTTGGAAAAGATGGCTCGGTTTATTTTCCTCTCTGTCATTTGGGAACTGTGGTGTAGTCGCAACCGTGCCAGATTTGATTCAGCTCCTATGTCCAACTTTCAGGTGCTGTTTAAAGTTCGGATGAATGTGCAGGATGCTATTAGCGCTTCTTTGTTTTCTCTGAAAGATTTGGCACCAGCTCAGCTTAGGAACTTATCTCAGCTGGGGATTCACCTTCCTCAACCTCGTAATCCATGTCCAAGGATTGATAGATGGTTACTTCCCTCAACGGGGAGATACAAGCTCAATGTTGATGGCACCCTCAAGCAATCTACGGGTATTGCAGCAGGTGGTGGTATTCTCTAGAATGATCATGGAGATATTATCTTCTCCTTTGCCAATCGCTATCCCCAGATTCACTCCAGCCTTGAGACAGAAGTGCTAGCTCTAAGGGATGGACTCTCTCTGTGCTGCGATTGTGGTTTTACTAGTCTATTGATTGAATCAGATTCTTTGGTTCTAGTGCAAATCATCAGGGGTCGATTTCTTTGTCCATGGCGGCTGGCTTTCCCTGTTCATGGCATTTTATCCAAGTGTCAGTCTCTTCACAGCTCTATTTGTCATGTATTTAGGGAGGCCAATCAGGTTGCGGATGCTCTTGCTAACTTTGGTTGCTCTTCTCCACATTCTTGTAATTTCTGGTCTTCCTGGGCTGATCTCCCCCCTTCTGTAAAGGGACCCTGCCGTCTTGATAAGGCAAGGTTCCCCTCCATCAGGCCCTAAGACCTTTTGTGTTCTTTTGATTATCGCTATTATTAATAAAATTTCCCTGGGAGTTGTGTGGTGGTGGAGTGGTAACCTCATCCCTTCTCTGAAGGGGTGAGCACTCTCCCTCTACCTCTTCTAGGTATTCACCAAAAAAAAAAAAAAATTTGGAATCTAACTTACCAATATCTTTCTTACCATTATTGTGGATGAAGCAAGGGCATCCGAACGTCCTGAAGTTACTAATCTTGGGCTTCTTTTACTTGTAAAGTTCATATGCTATCTTCTTCAGGATTGGCCTGATCATCACTCTATTTATTATGTAACATGCTATGTTGATTGCTTCAGCCCAGAAATATCTAGGAAGATTGTATTCTGATAACATGGTTCTAGCCATATCCAATAATGTTCTATTCTTCCTCTCAACTACTCCATTCTGTTCTGGTGTCCTTAGTGCTAATAAATTATGCTCAATTCCTTGATCATCACAGAATTCTGCAAATTTTTATTTTGAAATTCTCCTCCATAATCTGATCGAATACTTATTATACTGAACTTCTTGTCCTTATGAACTTTCTTACTGAACTTAACAAAGCTATCAAAGGTGTCATGTTTATGCTCCAAAAATGATACCCATGTAAATCTTGAATAATCATCTACTATCACAAATCTAAAGTTCTTTCCTCCTAGGTTGGTGGTTCTCATCGGCCCAAATAAATCCATATGCAGTAACTCTAATGGTTTCAAGGTGGTTACCACTGTCTTTGATTTGAAGGAAGACTTAGCATGCTTCCCTTTTGCACAAGGTTCACACACACCTTCTATCCTTGAGCTCATTTTGGGCAAACCTTCCACTAGATTTCACTTGACCAATTTTATAATTCCTTCTAAATTGTAGTGACCCAATCTCCTGTGCCATAGTTAAGCTAATTGCTCTTTATTTGCTGCAAGGCATACATCCCGATCCTTCAACTCTTCTAGATAAAGCACATATAGATTCTTTTCTCTGCAGGCTTTGAACATTGTTATACCATCTTTCATAATTATGCACTTTGACTCTTGAAACCTGATTTGGTGACCCTTGTCACACAGCTGGCTGATACTTATCAAATTGTGCTTGAGACCTTTAACGCATAACACAACTTCTATGAGAATTCTGCCTTGGCTACCAACTGGTCCACAACCGATCACTATACTGTGCCTTCTTCATCTTTGATGTGCGAGAATAGTTTTCTGTTGCCTGTCATATGCCTTGAGCACCCGCTATCTAGGTACCACTTTGATGCTTTAAGGCTTCCCTGTAAGAAAACACTATGATTTAGGTACCCAAGTTCTTTTGGGTCCTTAATGGTTAGTTTCTTCATTTTTCCTTTCAGGAATTTATTTTAGGATTTTGTCGTACAGGTTGTTCTGGTATATCCTAATTTATTACAATGACTACAGCAGGATATTCTACTTACTTTTTCAGTTGGGATGTACTTAACGTTGGATTTATATTCAGTGTTTTGCTTAGCTATAAATTTTGGTGTTGGATAGATTTTAGGATGGATTATTGTTTCTTCATTATCCGGTGGAGTATATCCTAAACCATGCTTCTTCTTTCCTAATCTTCTAGCTCCTTTTGATATTGAAGTTGATTTACCATTTGTAAACTTTTCAATTGTATTAGTTAAATATTAATTTCCTTAGTTAGTGTATCAACTTCCTTTTTAAGTTTATTTAAAGTCTCCTGATTTTCCAGATTTGCTATTGTTCATTTTTAGCTTTTAGATCTTTACATAACAATTCATTTCTCCTTTATAGTTCGGAAATTTATTTTTCTAACTACTCATTTTCTAATTTTAAATCTGAGTTAGTAATTTCTAAACATGCATGACTTTTCTTGGTGACCTTTAATAATATACATACATCTTTATATTTGCTATATAATTCATTAAATGTGTCTTTTAAACTATCTGAATCAGAATCATTACAAGAAGTGAATGAAGAGTCAAAGGTTACCTTATCATCAATATTTGCCATGAAGGCCAGGTTAACCTTTTCTTCTTCTTCTTCGCTGGAGCTTAACTCGCTGTCTGAGTCGCTGTTGTTACTCCATGCAGCTGCCATGGCTTTCTTTTTGTACCTTTTGAATTTCTTCGAGCTGTCCTTCTTTCTGAACTCCATCTTCTTTAGTTTTGGACATTCAGCCTTGATAGTCCAGGTTTCTTACATTCATAGCATATGGGTTTAGTTTTCTTTGTATCCTTGACTTCGGGTTTCTTGAAGTTTTTTCCTTTCTTGAAATATCTTCTTCCAGACTGGTATTTCTTCTTGGCCAATATGTGCTGCAATCTTCTGGATAGGAATGCTTCCTCATCTTCACTGGTTCCAGTGCTTTTATCACCATCTGATTCATCACCAGATGTGTCTTCTACAGCTTTGAGAGCGTTGTTGTGCTTCTTTCTGTTGGAGGACTCCCCAAGCCTTTCCATGTTTATTTTGTGGGCCATTATTGACCCAACGAGCTTCTCAAGTGACATCCTTCTCAAGTCGTTTGCTTCTTCTATGGCTGTCACCTTCGGAGTCCAAGAAGCTGGTAGGGATCCTAATATTTTTCTTACCATGTCACCCATGTCATAGTTCTTTCCAAGACCAGCCAAACCATTTGTGATATCCGTGAATCTGTTGTACATTTGTGTGATTAATTCTCTTGGTTGTATTTGAAATCTCTCATACTGAGCTACCAGGATATCTATCCTTGTTTCCTTGACTTTGTCTGTTCCTTCATATGTGATTCTGAGTTTCTCCGACATTTCCATTGCTGATTTGCATGATGAAATTCTATTGAACTCTTTCTTACTAAGAGCACAACATAATATACTCTTAGCTTTGCAGTTTAGAGAGATCTTCTTCTTATCATCATCTGTCTAATTTTCTGTGTTGTTTAGAACTACTAGATCTCCTTCTTCTATGATAGACCAAAGTTGAAAATTGAGACCTTGCAGGAAAACTCCATTCTGGTCTTCCAATAGTTGTAATCATCTCCATTGAATAGAGGAGGTCTGTTAATGGACTGACCTTCTGTATACCCTTGAGCTACCATTTATCTTTTCTCTTCAGATCGTGAGACCTTCTTTGACGAAGAGACTTGGCTCTGATACCACTTGTTGCCCAGCTAGCAAGCTCAGAGGGGGGGGGGGGTGAATGGGATTTTAAAAATTCATTTTAGATCAAAAACTTGTCAACAAAAATGCTTAATAGAAAAGCACTGAGATCGATGGTTAGTGTTAGAGATAATGAAGACAAACACACAAAGAAACAATCACATGACACAGAGGATTTTTATCCTGGTTCAGACCTCCTATCCCAAGGAGTCCTACGTCTAGTCCCCACGCAACAACTTGGGATTTCACTTGCCAAGGGTACTGTCCCCCTTAAGGACCCTTACACATCCAGCCATAGCTGGCCTTCTCTTCTAACCCCAAAGAGGTACAAACCACCCTAATACACATGTCTTCCTTCCTTAACGAAGGGAATACAAACAGCCTGTTTCCAACAGGTCTTCTCTTCACAACCTGAAGAGGAACTTCACAACAGATGTGAAAGAAAGTGAAAGGCCCCTAGACCAAGCTTACAACGAAATATTTGATCTGATGCGAAGTCTGAGAGAGAAAGATTAACAATGAGAAAATCTCTCAGAACTACAAGCTCTCGAAAAAGTCTAGACAATGAAAGACTGAGAGCTACGAGCTAAGGAATGAATGGAGTGAAGCAAGAAGCTCTTCTTCATTGTTAAAGGTTTTTCTTGAAGGCTCTATCACACAAAGATTCAAATTGTCTAAATGTCTCTCATGGAGTCTCCAGTCTTCTATATATCTTCTCTTGAAATATAGTCGTTGAAGTATCCGTTGTCTCTATGATAGACGCACGTTAGGCAGTATGGTGCGAGGTGTACGACAGGTAAGCTTGCAGCCAATTAATGCTTTGGAGCCATGCACGCAAAGAGATGATTCATCCAGATATCCTTCAGCTCCTGGTTGTCCAGCATTGTAAGATATGATACTGGCAAATACCTACACACAATAAATATCTAGATTGTCTCTATGCTTGTCAGTCAACATTAGAAACCATGTAGTAAGAACGTACACCAAAATAGTAATGCCATTCCGCTATCCTCAAAAGTGTTTGCTATAGAAACATAGGAATAGAAGGTACCCAGATATGCAACGTGCAGAGAAGTGTACAATCTCATTAAATGGAAGGATATTAGTGATGCACATGGGAAGACTTTGACTTTCACAATATTTGAAAATATATTTGAATATCATGTATGAAATCGATGTAATCCATGCAGTCGTTATCACAATGAAATAGTTGTACAACTTATGAAATCGTTGTTTATGCAAATCGTTATACAAGAGAAAGCAAATCGTTGTACAAGCAAATCGATGTAAAGATATAAGCAAATCATTGTATAAGAAAATCGTTGTAAAGATATAAGCAAATCGTTGTTCAACCAAATTGTTGTTTGAGCAAATCGTTGTTCAAACATAAACAAATCGTTGTTTGAGCAAATCGTTGTTCAAACATAAAAAAATCGTTGTTTGAGCAAATCGTTGTTCAAACATAAGCAAATCGTTGTTCAAATATAAACAAATCGTTGTTTGACCAAATCGTTGTTCAAACATAAGCAAATCGTTGTTCAAACATAAACAAATTGTTGTTTGAGCAAATCGTTATTCAAACATAAACAAATCGTTGTTTGAGAAAATCGTTGTTCAAACATAAGCAAATCATTTTTCAAACATAAGCAAATCGTTTTTGAGCAAATCGTTGTTTGAGCAAATCGTTCTTTAGACATAAGCAAATCGTTGTGAGACCGAAATTGTTGTAGCGATAGAATCGTTCTTTGACTTATGAAATCGTTATGCCATAAAGGAAATCGTTGTTCTACAAAGGAAATCAATGTGTACTTAGAAGAAGTGCATGTTCTGAACTTTGAATGATACAGTGTAAAAATTACTTATAGATTTTGCTCGATTTATTCCCTATGGATGGACTTCATAAAAACTTGTTAGAAAATAATTGTTAGGGTTTTGTTAGTCATCAAAATTGTATATAATTAAATAAAATTATATGGAGGTGGACTGATCATCAGAGGAACCAGAGGAGTCCGATGGGGCAGGGCAAGAGTGATGAGCACCCGCCATATGAGGAGTTGACTGTATAGGAATAGGTATTTGAGTAGTCTATATGATAGCAACACTTTTTCTTGAAGTATTTGTTTGAATAATGGATCTTCAGTTGGTTCATCTTATGTAAGGTTGTAACTAGTGGAATGGAATGGAATAAAGTGTACTTTTGATGACAATATTATAGTCTCATATGTGTTGTTATGTTTAATTGTGACTCTACGCTATTCAACTGTGTTACATCTATTTGTATCGTTCACGCAACCCGGTATTTACTCTACTGCTAAATATCTGGGTGTGACAGTTGGTATCAGAGCCTGAACTTTAGGATCTAAGGGAATAGGAATATAGAATGAACTAGATCACACAAGTCAAAAATCTGTCATACCTGATGTGAGCTTTGGTTAGAGCTATGGGAATGGAGTCACATGTGTTATATTTAGATGTCTAACTTATATTATTATCTTGAAGGTACTTAATACCTCAATGGCTGCTGAACGAGCCCAGGCTAGAAACATGCAACAAACCCTGCAAAACTTGACTCAGGCAATACTGCAAGCCACCCAAGGTGGGGGTAACTACGGAGCCGGTGATCTCCATCGGAATTTATGAAGTATGGGTCCACCTAGGTTTGAAGGAAGTACTGACCTGGATGTTGCTGAAAACTAGGTTAAGGAGATTGAAAGGATCTTTAGGGTCATGCAATGCACGGACCAAAACAAGGTACTGTTGGTGACTTTTCAATTGGAAAAGGATGCCAGGGCATTGTGGGAGTCGGTTGAAGCGACTCTGGAAGGACAATAACTGACATGGGCTCAGTTCATTGAGTGTATCAACACCAAGTACTTTTCTGAGAGAGTCCAGGAATGGAAAGCATCCGAATTTGTGGCTTTGAAGCAGAGAGGACTCACTGTGGACGAATATGAGGCCCAATTCTCTTGTTTGTCCCGATATGCTATTCACTTGATTGGGACAAAAAGAATGAAGGCAAAATGTTTTATGAATGGCTTGAGGCCCCAGTATATCACACAACTGGCGCCAATGGACATTCAAACCTATGCCGATATGGTAAAGAAGGCTCAGTTACTAGAAGATGCCATGGAGACAGCTGAAAGAATCAAGGGGAAGTCTGTGAAAAGAGAGCAAGTGTCTGCTACTGGAATGTATCAACCAACTGTTGGAAGGAAGAGAACCAGTGGTGGTTTAACGGAACAAGCGGATAAGAAGCCGGAGGAGTTAGGCAAGCAGATAGTGGTGGCAACTGGAGAAAGATGCAAACATTGTGACAAGGCTAGTCACCGGTCTGAACAATGTTGGAGAGCACAAGGGAGATGTCTGCACTGTGGAAGTAGTGACTACAAGATCTCTGACTGCCCAATGATGAAAGAACAAGCCCCTCAGGACAAGCGTCCGAATGGACAAAAGAGGCAAGGCCACTTACAAGCTATTCAAGAACCTAAAGCGGAAGAAGTAGGAGGTGTTGTGGAAGGTACACTTACTATTCTTTTCCGTCCTACATTTGTTCTATTTGATACGGGAGCCACTCACTCTTTCATATCTCAAACTTTTGCTAACACCTTGCCTATAAAACATGTCCCAATAAAATCTGGAATAGTTGTGTCAACCCCGATTGGTCTTGGCACCAATCGTAGAAACCATTTGCCATCTAGTGAAGTGTTGATTGACAGCCAAAATCTACCTGCAAAGTTAATTTGCATGGACATGGAGGGTTGTGATGTGATATTAGGAGCAGACTAGTTGTCTGAACACGGGGCTAGTATCAATTGTAAGAGAAGCAAGGTGACCTTTGGTCACTACCCGAAACTAGTGTTCTCAGGAGATAGAAACCGCAGGAGATTGTCACTTATCTCTGCACTACAAGCCAAAAGGATGATGAGGAAAGGTTGTATGGCCTTTCTTGCTGTTGTTGTCATCGCAAAGAAGGAGGTTAAGATTGAGGACATCCATGTTGTCAGCGAGTACAATGATGACTTTCCCGAAGGCTTGCAAGGAATCCCTTCTGAGCGAGAGGTTGACTTTACCATTGAATTGGTCCCTGGAGCAGCACCAGTATCTAGGGCACCATATAGAATGTAACATCCCGGGTTTTGGTTCCCTTGGAGTTGTCCTTGGGATCATGACGTATAGGGTTGTTGCGTTATGAACGCGATGCATTCCATGTCGCCTTATGGTTAAGAAGGCGACGACCCCTGTGTCATGTTCCAGTGGTCTTCTGTGGCTATTTGCCATGTGTCCGCAGCGTGTGTGTGAAGGCGACGTGCCAGTTGTCGTGTCACCTGAGATGCTTGGTGTGTGACACGTGGTCTGGAGGCTGTCTGTCTTTCAGAAGACCTATCAGAACTTTTGAGAAGGCGACAAGATAGGCGTCACGTTCTGGTTGAGAATGCGACAAGCATCTTGTCACAACTTCAGTTCTGAGGCCTTAAGGCTGGCAGGCGCCTCTTTCTTCTCTTTTCTTCTCCTTTCTCCCTTCCCTCCTCTTCTCCGAGGTGGGGTAGCTTCCCCTCTTCCCTCTCAGGTGGCTTGGGCTGGAAGGTGCCGGCGTGCTCGTGGCGGAGCTTGGGAGCGGCGTCGTGGTGCGAGGAGGAGGTGGCCGAGCCTTCGTGAAGGCCCTTTTTGGGTTCGGTTCGTCATTGCCGGTAGGGATCTCTTGCTCTCTTACCTGATAGGGTGGATGGAGCTTGTTTTGGAGCGATCCGCTTCGTGCTCGTAGTGCTCTTGTGGTTTGCACGGGTGGATGCTTGCCGGTGGTGCTCCTTCCATGTGTTTAAGCTTAGTGCATGTTATGTATGGGTGAGGATAGGTGGCGTTGGTGCCCTAGAGCCCTCATTAGTTTCTGTCATGGCGTGCTCCCATCCCTCTCTCGTTTAGAGGTGGTTTTTAGCTTCGGGGACCATGGTATGGCCCTAATGCTTGGTTCGGGCTTCTGTCTGAGGTCGCGATAGGTTCGCTGTCGCGACACCAGACAGAAGGCGTCGGGTAACCTATCACGTTCTGGTAGCGACATGTTGGTCGTCGCGTTCCCCTCTGCCTTCTGTTTCCAGTTTCGGATCGTGGCGGAGGATGGCTCGTGTCCAAGTTGGTTAGAGGGAGGTCTCACCAACTTGGCATGAGGCCAGTCCTCCTGCTTAGGGCCTTGGCCTTGCGGTCCTTTGGGGTGTGGGACTTGGGGTGGTTCTGCCCCAAGGGCCCTGCCTTCAGATGAGGAATGCGATGGTTCGATATGTCACAATTCGAATCTGAAGGAGACACCCGGTGTGTCGCTTCCTGGTTGCGACATGAACCATGTTGTGTTCTACCTTCGGGCCGTGACTGGGTTCTCGTTGCCTTCTGGCTTTGGTGTTTGTTGGCTGTGGGTCTGTTGACCTGCTTTGGGGTTCGGCCTTCTGATGCTGAACGTGACGGGTTGATATGTCACATTTAGGTCAGAAGGCGGCACCCTGGTCGTCGCGACTTGGTGGCGAAAGGTTGGTCGTCGCCTTCTTGTTCATAAGGCGACGCCCTTGTGGTCGTTTTCTGGTTGCCAGGTTTCTGGCGGTGGTTTGTGCCTTGGTTGGCCGACGACCCTCCTAGGGGTCTCCGGGAGGTGTGTCGTGCATGCCTGTGCCGGCTGACTTGTCTTGGTTACAAGCTAGCTGTGCCGTTTGCTTGTGGTGGTTGCCCTGCCAGTTCTCTTTCGCTCGGTGCTTGGCACTTGAGGGCTTGTCCCGTTCAGAGGTTGTCTCTGTTTTCCTGGGATCCCCATCCTCGGGAGCCTATTGAGGGAGTTCTCTGGGCTACGAGCATGCTCGAGTTGGCATCCGTGTTGGCGGACTCCAGAGCTGAGGTGAAAACGGTGGTGGGCAGTGGTGTAGAGTCGCTTGTGGAGCTCCCTTATCTGAGTCTGTGTCGCCGAGGTGGTTGAGGCATTCTTTCCGGTGTGGATCATCTAGTCCGTTCTCACTACCTCTCTCGGCGTTGGTTCCGGAGCCACGTCATGGTGTCAGGCGTGGGGCTGCAGCTCGGCTAGGCTGCAGTGTGTTCTCAGCGGTGGCTCAGTAGCCTCACTCTACCAGAGAGGTTGTGGGCAGGAGTTAGTGGCTGGCAAGCTGGAGGTGTGGACGGTGTGTCCTCCTCGCAGCTGCCAGTGGCGGTGGCTTGGTTGCTCTTGTTGTGATGGAGTTTCACACGTTGTTTCCAAGTGAATCTCGTTGCCCTAGTCTACATGATGGCTGTAGCCTAGCCGTGTCTAGCTTTCGTGGGCTTGTCGGTCTGGCCTTGTTGGCTTATGCTTGTAGCGGTGTTCCGCATAGTGTGTTCTCTCAGGGTGCCTTGGGTAGGCACCCGACTGCTGTTTCTATAGCTTGTCCTTTGGTGCCGTCTGTAGTGGCACAGGCGAGTGTGTAGTTCCATGTCCTCATGGCGTGTCTGAGGTCCAGGGCAATTATTCTGCTTGTAGGCCCTCAACCTTGTGGAGGTCTGAGGTGGCCGTGTTTGGGGTGAGATGTTCCTTCTCACATGGTTGCTCGGTGTCATTCGTGGTGACACCTGTCTGTGCCTTCCTGACCTCGTGGAGGTCTAGGAGGTTGGTGCTTGCGTCATGAGACTCTGGTCTCACATGGTTGCTCCAGTGTTTTGTGAGCTTCTTGTCTCGGCGGGTGCGTGCTGAGGGTTGCTTCCGCATGTTTTCTGACTCTGCTGGTTTTGCGGGAGTCGTGTCTAACCCGACCCTGGTTGTGGGTCATGGCGTACTTTGTTCCGCTGCTTTGTAGTACTCTGCAGTAGGTGTTTCTTGCTTTATTGCCTTCTAGAGTAGTTTGCTTCCACTTTTGTTGGAGTTCCTACTACTCTGGCTGGTAAGGGACTGGTTATCCCTACTGAGCCTGTTTGCGAGGCTCACCCCCCCTACTTTCTGTTGGGTGAGTGTGTATTTGAAACCTTTAAATGATGACTTTAATCATGACTAATTGACATCACTAATAATTAGATTTTGATGATGACATTTGTACATTTTGTACATATTAAATGATGACTAATTGAACATGTTATACATTTATACATATCACAACAATGCTTAAACAACTATTTTTGATGTTTAATATCTCACATTTTAATGATAATATCATGTATAATGGTTTACACTTTATATTTTCAGGTTTACATAAATTTGTCACAGTGGTGTCAACACAGTCCACCTGTGGTGTCGACACAATGTCCTATGGTGTTGACATAGTCCACCTGTGGTGTCGACACAGTGCCCTGTGGTGTCGACACTAGATGACTGTCCCAGAAGCATGTTCTGAAGCAGTAGCCAGTGGTGTCGACACAGTCTGCCTGTGTGTTCGACACAGTCTGCCTGTGGTGTCGACACAGTGCCCTGTGGTGTTGACACTATATCACTATCCCAGAAGCCCAATTTGAAGACAATGCCTGTGGTGTCGACACAGTGCCCTGTGGTGTCGACAACTTCGACTGAAACTCAATAACGTGAATTTTTCTGGACACGTGGCTGCTTAGGAATCAAGGGATTTGACCTAGAATTTGTGCCCATGCACCCCAAGGCACTTTATGGACATATGGGGCTATAAATACCCATGATCTCCTACCCCAAAGGCAAGAAAGCCCATACACTTCCAGAAGAAGCTTTTTGCTTTTTGGCGGCAAAAAGGGGCTTTCCAAATCTGGCTCCATCTCCAGAAGCTGCAGGCCATCCTTTCAAGAGGAAGGACATGAGAATCAGGGGAATCTCAGAGAGAAGGTTGCTGTGCTAGGAAAGGGAGCAGATCCAACTGAAGAGCAGTAGTAGAAGAGGGATTTCTGGCATTTCAGATGCCATCAAAGCAGAGTATCGCCAATTGAGGAGAATCTCCACCGAATTCCATCAAGGCTCCTCATTCAAGCGTCTGCAAGACCTTTTCACCGAAGAACATCCAATCATACTTCTTTAACCTAATTCTTGGAGTGTTCATCTTATTTCTTCATGTGAAATCTGTACATGAAGTTCTATACAGATTTTGAGTTTATTGAGTCTGTGAATCAGATCATTGCTAGAGGATCTGATTTCTTTTTGTTTGATCTAGCTTTTGTATTGTGAGCCATTGAGCTCTGGTTTGTGAGTCGTCGCACTCACTATGTGGTTTGAGCCGTCGTGCTCAATTTGGAGTCTCGTGCTCTGGTTGTTGTTTGAGCCGTCGTGCTCAGTTTGTGAGTCATGAACTCAAGGTTGTGTGTTGAGCCGTCGTGCTCAAGGGTGTTTGGAGTCATCGTGCTCTAGTGTGAGTTGTACTCTTTTGAGTAGTGGAGCCTCACTGTGTGAGGGGTGGATGTAGGAATCACTGGTGTGATTCTTGAACCACCTAAAAATCCTTTGTGCAATGGTTTGATCTGCTTGTTGTGCTAGATGCTTGCATAGGATTTCACTTTCACACTAAGTGTTTAATTGCTTCACACATAATCTACACACACCCACACTTTCAGATCAGTAAATTGTTTGTCTGAATTGATCTCTGATTCGAAGTAATTTTGAATTGCTTAAGCTTCCGCAGTAATTTGGGTCAGATCTATTCAACCCCCCTTCTAGATCTGATCCATCCACCTATTCGATCCTACAATTGGTATCAGAGCGGGTTAATATCTGTTTCTGATCTGATTTGATTGCTTATGTTTGATCTCTTTGTTAATTGCTTGAATTGTTTGCTTGCCCTTTCATTGTCTCTCATTGTGATTGATGGATTCTCGAGGATTTGTAGTTGAGGGCCATTCCATTAATAGACCACCATTCTTTAATGGGTCTGATTACTCTTATTGGAAAAATCGCATGCAAGTTTTCTTAGGGCTCAAAACTATGAAATCTGGAGGATAGTTGAAGTGGGTCCTTATGAAAATCAGGGAGATGAGGAGAATTGGACTAGAGAGCAGATTAGGAAAGCTACTCTTAAATACAGTGACATGAATATGCTTTAGTGTGCTGTCCATCCTAAAGAATATTCAAGAATATCCATGTGTAAATCTGCTAAAGAAATGTGGGATAAACTTGAATTAATGTATGAAGGAACATCTCAAGTTAGGGAAACCAAAGCAAACATACTTGTTTCTGAATATGAATTTTTATGATGAAATCTGATGAATCAATTTCTGAAATGTTTGCTAGGTTTATGATAATTGTCAATGGACTGAAGGCACTAGGTAAGGAATACACTGATGCTGATTTGGTAAGAAAAATTTTACGTTCTCTATCATCTATTTGACACACAAGGGCTATAGTGATTGAAGATTCTAAGGATTTATCCAAAATTTCTTTGGATGAACTCATAGGATCTTTAATGACTTATGAAATAAATCTAAAAAGAAGTGAAGAACATATGCTTAAAGCTAAACCAATAGCACTTAAGGCTTCATCAAGCAATAAAGAGAAAAATCAAGAACAATCAAGTTCTGATGAGTCTTAGTCCAATGAGGATGAACTTGCCCTCATGACTAGGCAATTCAGAAAAATTTTAAAATCAAGAAGAGGAAAATTCAATGGAAAAAAAAATATTCCTCTGGTAAAAGGAATGCTTCTTCTTCAAATTTTAATGCTGGTAGAAATCAGAAAACTGATGAAGGTATTATTTGCTACAAGTGCAACAAGGCAGGACACATGAAGGGTGAGTGTCCTGAGATAAAAAAAGGACAAATACAAGAAGAACAACAAATTGAAGAAGCCAAAAGCCATGATAGCAACTTGGTCGGATGAAGACCAAAGTGAGATGAAGAAGAGAACTCCTCAAGTTCTGTAAATGAGGAGTTATGCTTTATGGCAAACAATAGTGATGGAAAGGTAAGTCCTTCTTTTGAACAATATATTGTTGAAGATTGGCAAGATGCATATGCTGAGTTGATTGAAAAATATTCTGAAATAAGAAAAGAAAACAAATATTTCAAAAAGAAAATTGAAAAATGTCATGCATGATACTTCCTTAAATAGAAGAATATTTGAACTTGAAAATGAAATAACTGAACTCAATGAAGAAAAGGAAGATCTTTTGAATGACATTGATGAATTTAAAATTGCATCTCAAAAGGCCAACAATGATTTTGAAAAACTTTCTGAAAGAATAGAATTGCAACAAAAAGAAAAGCAACAAGTCATTGATGAAGTTCAGAAACTCAAGAAGTTGTTGGATGAAAAGGAACAAGTGATAAAAATTTCACAAATGGAAAGAAAACCTTGATGCATTGTTAGGACTAAATGAATGCTACAAACATGGACTAGGATTCACCACAGAAAAATTTTTGAAGAATAAATCTGGTGAAAAGAAAGAAAAACCTTAAAAATTCTTTTGATAAATTGTCAAAAGCACTAGTCCAAAAAAAATAAACAAGTGTCAAAGAACACATCTGAAATACCCAAGAATCAGAACAAAAAGAGTTTCTAACCAAAAGAAACAACATGGTCGACACACATTGCTGATAGGTCGACACCAGTCAACCACAAGTTGAAAACTGTGGCTGCTGAGTCGACACCAGTCCAACACAGGTCGACCTGTTCAATTCTAAAAAACAACCAGTTGGACAGAAATTCAAATAAAAATCTGAAAAATTGTAAAACACAAAAACAAACTTTCATGATGGTTATTGGAGATCCAGGACATCATGTCAATCTAATTGGATCAATTCTTGGAATCAATGGTATCATAATCCTTATTGGTACCATTCACAATCTTTTATCCAAAGGTTCCAAGATATCAACAAATTCTTGGTTTGGATTTCCATACATGAACAATCATGCCAAAATTAATTTCCATGTTTATGAAAGGAAAAACACTGGTGTTTTCATTCCAAATCAGAATGTTAAAATGCCAAAAAGGGAAATCATTTCTGAAACAAAACAAAAGCCAAAACACAACTAAATTTGATCAGAAAAGACTTATTGTTTTGTTTGCTCAAACACTGATGGTCCCAACAATGTTTAGGTACCAAAATCTTTCTTCTCTGATCTGATTTATGCAGGAAAGTTGCACCAACTCCAATGTGTGGTTCCTTGACAGTGGGTGTTCACGACACATGACTGGAGACAGAACAAAGTTTTCATTTCTGATTGAAAAGGAAGGAGGATCTGTTACTTTTGGAGGTAAAAATAAAGGGAAAATCATTGGATCTGGAAAGGTTGGTAAATCCTCCTCAAACTCAATTGAAAATGTTTTGTTAGTTGATGGTTTGGATTATAATCTTTTGAGCATTAGTCAATTGTGTGACAAAGTCACAAGGTGTTTTTGAATCTGATTTTTGCAAAATAATTGATTCTTCAACTGAAAAATAAAATTCTTTGCAAAAGAGAAAACAATGTCTACATGATCAATCTTGATAAAAACTTTGCTGAAAACATTTGTTTGGTGGCAAATAAAAATGAAATTGCATGGACATGGCACAAAAGACTTGGTCATGCAAGTTTCAACACAATAAATAAACTCTTAAGGCTAAATCTGGTTAAAGGACTTCCTGAATCTCTTCCCATGTAGAGAATCACTTTGTGGGATATGTGCTCAAGGAAACAAACCAAAAATCTTTTAAAATTTTCAATGATGTACTCACTTCTAAGCCACTAGAATTACTTCATATGGACCTTTTTGGCCAACAAGAATTCTTAGTCTTAGTGGTAAAAGATATGGATTTGTCATCATTGATGATTTTACTAGATACACTTGGGTCATCTTTCTATCTCACAAAAGTGATGCTTGTTTAGAATTCAAATTTCTGCACCACTGCCTTAATGGGTTTTTCACATAAAATCAAATCCATTTTGACTGATCATGGGGGAGATTTGAGAACAAACTTTTTCTGATTTATGTGCTGAACTGAACATTTTTCACAGATTCTCTTCTCCAAGAACTCCAGAACAAAATGGAGTTGTGGAAAGGAAGAATAGAACTCTGGTGGAAATGGCTAGATCTATGCTCTTGGAAAGTAAATTGCCCAAATCTTCTGGGCTGAAGCTGTGAACACAAAATCACATCTTGAACAGAGCATTGGTCAGACAAAAATCAGAAAAACCCCTTATGAACTTTTGAAAAACAAAAAGCCAACTCTGTCTTATTTAAAATCTTTGGTTGCAAGTGTTTTGTACATAACACAATAAAGAAAATCTTGATAAATTTGATGCCAAAAGTCATGAAGCCATTTTTCTTGGCTATTCAGAAATTTCTAGAGCTTATAGAGTTTACATTCTCAAGAATAAACTGTGGAAGAATCTCCACATGTGGTTTTTGATGAAAACTCATATCAACTGATGACTCTACATCTTGCAGGGTTCCTCAAAATAATGAGAGGATGACTTCGTTGTCGAATCTTCACCAACTGTTGAAGAGGATGAAGATCCATTTGAAATCTGGACAATCAATCACCTACCACAAGTGGTTCAGGTATATATTCCAGAACTAATGCATCCCAAGAGGTAATTCCTGAAAACAGATTTTTAAGAGATCATCCAATTGAGAATGTAGTTGGTAATGTGCATGATAGAGTTAGAACTAGATCATCTTTTCTGAATGCAATAAATGAAGACCCACTAGCACTAATTTCCCAAATTGAACCAAGTCAATTGATGAAGCTCTAACTAGTGAGGATTGGATCAATGCAATGCATGATGAACTTCATCAATTTGACAGAAATCAAGTGTGGGAATTAGTACCTAGACCTAGTGACCAATCTGTTATTGGTACTAGATGGGTGTTCAGAAATAAATTGAATGAAAATGGACAGGTTGTTAGGAATAAAGCTAGACTAGTTGCCAAGGGGTACAATCAGGAGTTTGGATTGATTTTGAAGAATCATATGCCCCTGTAGCTAGACTAGAAGCTGTGAGAATATTTCTTACTTTTGCATCATCCCTGAAATTTAAAGTTTATCAATGGATGTGAAAAGTGCTTTCTTGAATGGATACATCAAGAAAATGTTTTGTAGAACAACCCTCCCGATTTGAAAATAAAAAATATCCTGATCATGTTTTCAAACTCAATAAGGCTCTTTATGGTCTTAAGCAAGCTCCAAGAGCTTGGTATGACCGTTTGAGCTCATTTTTGTTGAATAAAGGTTACACAAGAGGTAATGTAGACCAAACCTTGTTTACAAGAATTGTCAAATCAAATCATTGTTGTCCAAATCTATGTTGATGACATAATTTTTGGTCTACAAATAAAGAACTGTGTACTGAATTTGCTGATCACATGAAAACTGAATTTGAAATGAGTTTGATGGGAGACTTACAATTCTTTTTGGGATTGCAGGTACATCAACCAGTGAAGGGATTTTTATAAGTCAAACAAAATATGTGAAAGAACTTCTGAAAGGTTTGACTTTCAGCACCTCAAGATTCAAGCACACCAATGGCAATAAATGTAAGACTAGAGGAAGATTCATTTGGTAAGTCAGTAGATCAAAGACCTACAGAGTATGATTGGTTCTCTACTTTACCTCACAACCTCTAGACCAGATATTCAGTATAGTGTGTGTATGTGTGCTAGATTTCAAGCTAATCCTAAAGAAAGTCACATGTTAGCTGTCAAAAAATTTTTAAATATCTTGTTGGAACATGTGAACTTGGAATTTGTATCCTGCTGGTTGCAAGTTAGATTTAATTGCTTACTGTGATGCTGATTATGCTGGTTGTAAGCTTGATAGAAAAAGTACTAGTGGCTTGTGTTTATATCTAGGTGGATGCCTAATTTCATGGGCTTCTAAAAAGCAACATTCAGTAGCTCTATCCACTGCAGAGGCTGAATATGTTGCGGCTGGTTGTTGTGGCACTCAAGTTCTTTGGGTGAAACATCAGCTCCTAGACTATAATCACAAATTGGGTTGTATTCCTATTTTGTGTGATAACACTAGTGCTATTAATTTGTCTAAAAACTCATTCCATTCACGAACAAAGCATATTGAAATAAGGCACCATTTTCTAAGGGATGAGGTCGCTAAGAAATCATTTGAACTTCTTCATTGAAACTGAAAACAAATTGTAGATATTTTCACTAAGCCTCTTCCAAAAACAAATTCTCATCTTTAAGAGAGAGCTTGGTTTGTGCAAATTTCCACATTCTTGATATCTTCTATCTCTTTTTTCAAATAAAAGTCTTCCTATTCTTGCAAATAAATTCCTCACTCTCACATTGCATTGGCATTCTTGGTATATCCAATGGGTGATTTGAAGAAAAGACAAGTCAGGCTTGTCTGGACACTTTCACTATGCGTGAGTATATGTCTCCGCCAAGTATCAAGAGTCTTGTATGCAATTGTTGAGGGGAGTCTCTGTCTTTCAATAAAATATTCTTGTTCATTCTATTTTCACTTCATTCCATTCCTATTTCTTCAATAATCCTCATGTTCACCTTGTGAGGGGGATACATGAAAGGGGAGTCATTGTCACATTCCTTGACTTACTTGTCTATCTTGAACCCAAACTCATCAGAATGTTTGAGTCATTGTGCTATTTTCTATGAGAGAATTAAGACATTGAAACTAAACTCATTATGCATTTAGTTTAATTTCAAAGATTCATTATCATTTCAAGGTTAAGCAATCTTAATACTGAATGTTTTTAAAATGATTTCAAAACACTATTATAGGCACATGAGTGGCTTTAATATTTCACATATGTATGTTTAAGCTTCATTTTACCACATGTTAAGAATAATTTTTCTAAATTCATAGTCATGACTTTTCTTGTCAAAGCAACATATTCCTGCAAACATCAAAAGAAAATGATCAACAATCTGGAAAGATACAAACAGAGCAATGCAAATTCTTGAACCACTGAGTAACCGGCCATTTCACCTAAAAAGTGATTTGTTTCGCGTCAAAAGTGGAAATCAAAATTTTCAACTCTGTATAAGATAATAAAGTTAAACCACTGAGTAATCAGAAGGTTTACATCTGATCAATGTGATCTCTTGCACTGAAAAGTGAGATTTAACTAATTTATTCTTGTATTCTTTCTTAGCTAAAATTGAAAGAAAATCAAAAGACAGGATAGAAAAGCTTAAGAATCTTAATAAAGTTCATGTTACTGAGTTTAGACCTATTATTCTACATTGTGTTAAAATAAAACTCCTAACATCCTTGTTAAATACTTCTGCTCATTATATAGGTCACTTTACTTCACATTTGCATCAATATTTTAACTACATTCAGATCATTATATCTTGTATACCTTGTGTTGAGTGTGTCTTTGTGATTAAACTTTGTTGCACAATACCAAACACACAATAACTTCTCTCTCATATGTCAATATCACTTTGCCTCATTTATTTTGATCATTTCTGACCATTCATTTCCTACATTTCATTTCTTGATGTCCTACAATCTTTGTTTCTCTCTCTTATCTATCTTTTTGATGCTGTCAAAAGGGGGGAGAAAGTTCTTTAAGGGAGAATGTTTCTTATGGGAGAAGTTGTTCAAAGGGTGAATATGGTTAAGAGTAGTTATTACGTCAAGGGGCAGGCTATTGGGAGATTGTGCATATATTTTGTCATCATCAAAAAGGGGGAAATGTTTGGGTTGAATGTGTATTTGAAACCTTTTAATGATGACTTTAATCATGACTAATTGACATCACTCATATTTTAATTTGATGATGATATTTTGTACATTTTGTACATATTAAAATGATGACTAATTGAACATGTTATACATTTTATACATATCACAACAATGCTTAAACGACATGTTTTTGATGTTTAATATCTCACATTTTAGATAATATCTTGTATTATGGTTTACACTTTATATTTTAGGTTTACACAAATTTGTCACAGTGGTGTCAACACAGTCCACCTGTGGTGTCGACACAATGTCGTGTGGTGTTGACACAGTCCCCTGTGGTCGACACAGTGCCCTGTGGTGTCGACACTAGATGACTGTCCCAGAAGCTTGTTCTGAAACAGTAGCCAGTGGTGTCGACACAGTTTGCCGTGTGTCGAACAAGTCTGCCTGTGTGTGGACACAGTCTGCCTGTGGTGTCGACACAGCCCTGTGTGTCGACACTAGATCACTGTCCCAGAAGCCCAGTTTGAAGACAATGCCTGTGGGTCCCGACACATTGCCCTGTGGTGTCGACACACTTCGACTGAAACTCAAAAATGTGAATTTCTGGACACGTTGTGATACCCTGAATTTTCATCATTTTATGTTGTGCATGTAATATTTTACTTGTTGTTGTATACATATGTATTCAATTGTGCACATGCAAGAATTTCTTTGTTGTATAGAGTAGTCTTAGTTAAACTTATCCCTATCGCATCTTACGCGTATGTCATGTACTCTATCTTGAAGTTCATATAGATACTGCTTATTCCATGGATATTGTGTGAAATATATGAAGTACATATTATCTATGCATGTTATCTTATACATGGATATCTATCTATCAATTCTATGTACATGAGCTGTCTATAGCATATGAATAGTACTTAAATAGCAATGTGCATGTGATAGGTAAGTATTGCTGTGGATCATGTAATATGAAGATGGTTTTTGTACAAGTATATATATATATATATAAATGTGCATGCTTATCTAGCTATCAATGTATGTAGATCTCATGCATATTGTACGTGTTGTGCCATAGTAAGAAATTATTATCATATATTTTGTAAATAATTATGATTTTTTCCGAGCATGCAATATATATTTAAATATATATGAATTATTTAATTATTGATGTGCCTCCTTGTATTTAATTATTTTATATACATGTTGAAGTAACCATGGTGTGTATATGTATCAGACATATGTTATTCTTATTTAAATGAAAATATGTACTTTAAGCATGTTAAATTATTTATGGTGTTAAGGTACTCAATAATAATGTGCATGTAGTATTTAACTATTGATGAACATATTTCATTCATAGTTCATACATGATGTTGTAATCATGTAATGTGTATGTATATGTACATACATGTATGTTATTGATGTATATTATCCTTAATTATGATTAGTGTAAGTTATATTTATTAAATATTATGTACTATTTTTACATATACTAAATTGTTTTTGGTCTATTTATACATTTATTTTAAGGTTTGATGGAGTTTTGACTGCACTGTGCAGTGGGTGGCCAGACCTGGACGCCAATTGCCAGGACTGTGATGGCGTCCACATCCCTGGACGCCAATACATAGTGAGCGGCCACCTCTTAGACGCCAACCCCCTATTGGCGGCCAGACCCTTGACGTCAAATGTGCAGTTAACTACAACCAATGTTGATGTCAATATCCTCCTGTGTAACGATTCCAGATTTGTTAATGCCGCATTTTGGCCGGTTCCAGATTAGGAAACACCATCCTAATGCGTAGGAAACCTACCCTACCTACGTACCCCAACCCCAAACCCCAGCCTTAAAATACCCATCCTAGGTCGAGGAAAGGTTTTTAGCATTTAGTGAAACCCTTGGACCCGAGATGAGGAAAAGTTAATCTTTGGAGGGCCAGATCCGTCGACTGGAGGTGTTCCCTGAGGAGCTACACCAACTGGAGGATAGCCTATGCATAGGAGAAGAGATCCAACTCCGAGGAACCGTCTGCATCCACAGAAGAACCAGATCTAAGGCGTTTCTGAGCACCTTCTTGGCAGGGCTGAGGAGGGCTGCACCGACGATTCTTGATCTTTGTAGATTTTTTTAGAGGTAAGTAAACCCTAGATCTTATCCTATACATGTCCCCTAAGTCCAAGGTATTTTTCCAGATTTTTCCTCGAGTCCTGGAACCCCAAATTTGCCCTTGTATGGAGTGCTGTCTGTGTGCCTGCTGGGAGCAGGTTGCGGCAGCATCTGCTGCAGTTCAAGTTCTTGAGTTGGCGACAAGGGATGCTACAGTTGAAAGTAAACGGCCACATTCCTTGACGTCTACTTCTTCAGTGTCCTGAAAATGTACTGTTTGATATTATTAAGCTGTTTTAATGAATTTTGGATATAGGTACATGCTGTAAATTTTATGTGGGGTTATATACAGTCATTAGGTCATATCATGAGGTTGCCCTAATTTTATGTGAACTATGTTAATTATTAAAATTCAATAATTGTATTATGAGCATCATATAAACATGATTAAATCTTGTAAAAGATAGATTTACTATAAGATAGAGTTCTATGATTTTTACATGACATCATGAGGTCTGCTATTTGATTTTTGAACTGTTAGCTCCCAACCATGTTAATGTGTACTATGTTTAATGATATTTCAATGAAATTGCCTGAAATATTGTTTAAATTGTAGAAATTATGTTTACTGTTTGAAAAATCTGGAAAATTGTATATGTGATATGTTTACTGTTATTAACCTATGGTAAAAATTTGGAACTAATCTGATGACAGTAATTGTAATTATTAGTTAAACTAAGGGAACTATTCACATTTGATATGATAAAACTAATCTTTGTAATTCATGATTAACAGCAGTCTAAGACCGAATTATGAGTTGTTTTATTTAGAAAGCTGTAGTATCATGATTAGGCTAACTGAGACATGTGCAAATGATAAATAAGATAGTAAAGTGATTAATAGTATATATAAAATATGTAAATAGAGTGTGGAAATGTGATAAAGTGAATGTGTAATAATTGGGCCAAGAATGACACTGCTACCCTAGAGGCTTCGAGAGTTGTACATAGAAAAGTCCCTAAGGAAGGTCTACAATGTATCCCAAGGAAGGCTCTACAATGTAAAAGTATGACTAAGGGCATTAGGAAAAACCTGGAGGTGGACAGTACCACTAGATAGGTAGAGAGGGCTTCTCCCGGTCTGCGCAGTTACCAAGATTCACCACTACATTGCCTAGGTGGTGGGCATATGATTATGAGTTGTGTTATGAGATATGTGTTATGAGATGCGATGAGTTGTGCTATGAGATGAGTTATGAGTTATGAGATATTAGTTTATGTCCTCTAATAGGTAGTTAGGACTATGTGTCATGGCATTTTAAGTAATGAAATATGAATAAAGTGTGAGATGATATGCGAATGTGGCACGTGATGAGTGCAAATGATATAATATGTGATAAGTGAAAACCAAAGAGTAAATGATATGAAGAATGTATGAAAAGATATGTAAGAGAGAGAGTAAATATGAATGAGAATGTGATTTCATGTGAAACCAATATGATAGTGCAAATGTTCATACTTCCATGTATTAATACTTAAATTGCAATATCATGTTTAATATCATGTCATGTATTCATTATTCTTCTTGTAATAATGTATGGAGTATATATATATATATGTAAACATGCAAATTATGCAACACAAAAAGGGTGAACATGTGAAATTGCTAAATGAATAAGATAAAGTGTAAATAGATCTAATTCTATGTAATTGAGTTTGTTTCATGTCAAAATAGCAAGTAAAGTGTGGCTATGAATGTGATAAATACATGTAAGAATGTTAGTTCCATGCTAGAAGTAATGTTCAATTAGTATAAGTTCCATGCTTAAGTGCTTATTGTTGCCAACCAATTTGACCATGTTTCAACTTTTCAATTCATGCTATAAAATATGAAACCATGTGTATGAGATTTAATTATATTAAACAGCAAGCAAATGTACAATTAAATGTGAAAAGTGCATGTGAAAAGTGAATAGTCATCATGTTAGGTTGTTCTTTTCTTTATGCTCATTCTATGCTCTAGTTGTAGAAATATATCATGAAATGGAATAATGTGTGGATGGATGAATCATGCTACATGTTAGGGTAGAAAATATGTACATCTGTATAATATAGTACCCATGATTTAGAATAACACACGTGATAGACTAAGCATGTTTAAGTGATTAAAATATCCGTTGATAATTAAGAGTAAGTACCATGTGTATTTTGTAGTTTAAATGATAGTATGTATTCTTTAGTGTTTAATAACTTCACATGAATGTGATATGTTTAAGCTTAAGCCTTTGGTTTGCTTGCTGAGTCTTGGACTCACCCTTGCTTCGACGTACAGGTGAGACAGGTATTCACTTTTTGGAGGAAGGCCATAGCGAAGGTTGATCTCTTGGAGGAGTAGCTTTTGAGGAGCGATTAGCAGTTGTACTTTTCTTTTTCATAGCTTGAATAAAGTAATTGTATGGACAATATTGGACAATGTAGTTCTTTTATCATGTAATAATGTGGACATTGTCATTTTATTTCGCTATATAGACTGTGGAATGTGTAATGGTGATGGAATAAACATTGAGTAATTATTTTTATTTCTACTATTATCAATTGCTATCTACGTACTTTTCAACCTATCGGCTAGTGTTGGGCTATTATCCCACTGTGACGATGCTCTTTATACCGATGAGGATTGGTATAATCGTACCGGTATGAGGAGGGTCGTTACAACGTGGCTGCTTGGGAATCAAGGGATTTGACCTAGATTTCCATGCCCATGCACCCCAAGGCACTTTATGGACATATGGGCTATAAATACCCATGATTCTCCTACCCCAAAGGCAAGAATGCCCATACACTTCCAGAAGAAACTTTTTGGCGGCAAAAAGGGGCTTTTCAGATCTGGCTCCATCTCCAGACGCTGCAGGCCATCCTTTCAAGAGGAAGGATGTGGGAATCAAGGGGAATCTCTGGACACAAGGTTGCTGTGCTAGGAAAGGGAGAAGATCCAACTAAAGAGCAGTAGTAGAAGAGGGATTTCTTGCATTTCAGATGCCATCAACGTAGAGTATCGCCAATTGAGGAGAATCTCCACCGAATTCCATCAAGGCTCCTCAATTCAAGCATCAGCAAGACCTTTTCACCGAAAAAATCCAATTCATACTTCTTTTCACCTAATTCTTGGAGTGTTCATCTTATTTCTTCTTGTGAGATCTGTACATGAAGTTCTGTATAGATTTCTGAGTTTATTGAGTCCGTGAATCAGATCATTACTAGAGGATTTGATTTCTTTCATGTTTGATCTAGCTTTTATATTGTGAGCCATCGAGCTCTGGTTTGTGAGTCGTCGCACTCACTGTGTGGTTTGAGCCATCGTGATCAATTTAGAGTCGTCGTGCTCTGTTGTTGTTTGAACCGTCGTGCTCAGTTTGTGAGTCGTTGAACTCAAGTTGTGTCTTGAGCCGTCGTGCTCAAGGGTGTTTGGAGTCGTCGTGCTCCGGTGTGAGTTGTACTCTTTTGAGTAGTGGAGCCTCACTGTGTGAGGGGTGGATGTAGGAATCACTGGTGTGATTTCTGAACCACCTAAAAATCCTTTGTGCCATGGTTTGATCTGCTTGTCTGCACTAGATGCTTCATAGGATTTCGCTTTCACACTAAGTGTTTAATTGCTTCACACATAATCTACACACACCCACACTTCAGATCAGTAAATTATTTGTCTGAATTGATCTCTGGTTCGAAGTAATTTTGAATTGCTTAAGCTTCCGCAGTAATTTGTGTCAGATCTATTCAACTCCCCCTTCTAGATCTGATCCATCTACCTATTCGATCCTACAATTGGTATTAGAGCGGGTTAATATCTGTTTCTGATCTGATTTATTGCTTCTGTTTGATCTCTGAGTTAATTGCTTGAATTGTTTGCTTGCTCTTTCATTGTCTCTCATTGTGATTGATGGATTCTCGAGGATTTGTAGCTGAGGGCCATTCCATTAATAGACCACCATTCTTAATGGGTATGATTACTCTTATTGGAAACATCGCATGCAAGTTTTTCTTAGGGCTCAAAACTATGAAATCTGGAGGATAGTTGAAATGGGTCCCTATAAAAATCAGGGAGATGAGGAGAGTTGGAATAGAGAGCAGATTAGGAAAGCTACTCTTAATTACATGCCATGAATATGCTTTAGTGTGTTGTCCACCTTAAAGAATATTCAAGAATATCGATGTGTAAATCTGCTAAAGAAATGTGGGATAAACTTGAATTAATGTATGAAGGAACATCTCAAGTAGGGAAACCCGAAGCAAACATACTTGTTTCTGAATATGAATTATTTATGATGAAATCTGATGAATCAATTTCTGAAATGTTTGCTAGGTTTATGATAATTGTGAATGGACTGAAGGCACTAGGGAAGGAATACACTGATGCTGATCTGGTAAGAATAATTTTGCGTTCTCTAACATCCATTTGGCTCACAAAGGCTACAGTGATTGAAGATTCTACGGATTTATCCAAAATTTCTTTGGATGAACTCAGGATCTTTAATGACTTATGAAATAAATCTAAAAAGAAGTGAAGAACATATGCTTAAGATAAACAGTAGCACTTAAGACTTCATCAAGCAACAAAGAGAAAAATTAAGAAAAATCAAGTTCTGATGAGCTGAGTCCAATGAGGATGAACTTGTCCTCATGACTAGGCAATTTAGAAAAATTTTAAAATCAAGAAGAGGAAAATTCAATGGAAAGAAAAAATATTCCTCTGGTAAAAGGAATGCTTCTTCTTCAAATTTTAATGCTGGTAGAAATCAGAAAACTGATGAAGGTATTATTTGCTACAGGTGCAACAAGGCAGGATACATGAAGGGTGAGTGTCCTGAGATCAAAAAGGACAAATACAAGAAGAACAACAAATTGAAGAAGCCAAAGCCATGATAGCAACTTGGTCGGATGAAGACCAAAGTGAAGATGAAGAAGAGAACTCCTCAAGTTTTGTAAATGAAGAGTTATGCTTTATGGCAAACAACAGTGATGGAAAGGTAAGTCATTCTTTTGAACAATATACTGTTGAAGATTGACAAGATGCATATGCTGAGTTGATTGAAAAATATTTTAAAATAAGAAAAGAAAACAAATATCAGAAAAGAAAATTGAAAATATGATGCATGATACTTCCTTAAATAGAAGAATATCTGAACTTGAAAATGAAATAACTGAACTCAATGAAGAAAATGAAGATCTTTTGAATGACATTGATGAATTTAAATTGCATCTCAAAAGGCCAACAATGATTTTGAAAAACTTTCTGAAAGAATAGAATTGCAACAAAAAGAAAAGCAACAAGTCATTGATGAAGTTCAGAAACTCAAGAAGTTGTTGGATGAAAAGGAACAAGTGATAAAAAATTTCACAAATGGAAAGGAAAACCTTGATGCATTATTAGGACTAAAAATAATGCTACAAAACATGGCTTGGATTCACCACAGAAAAATATTTGAAGAATAAATCTGGTGAAAAGAATGAAAAACCTTCAAAAATTCCTTTGATAAAATTTGTCAAAAGCACTAGTCCAGAAAACAAAATAAACAAGTGTCAAAGAACACATCTGAAATACCCAAGAATCAGAACAAAAAGAATGTTTCTAACCAAAGAAACAAAATAGGTCGACACACATTGCTGATAGGTCGACACCAGTCAACCACAAGTTGAAAACTATGGCTGCTGAGTCAACACCAGTCCAACACAGGTCGACCTGTCCAATTCTGAAAATAATAACTAGTTGAACAGAAACTCAAATAAAATCTGAAAAATTGTAAAAACACAAAAACAAACTTTCATGATGGTTATTGGAGATCTAGGACATCATATCAATCTAATTGGATCAATTCTTGGAATCAATGGTATCATAATCCTTATTGGTACCATTCACAATCTTTTTATCCAAAGGTTCCAAGATATCAACAGAATTCTTGGTTTGGATTTCCATACATGAACAATCATGCCAAAATGCATAATTTCTATGTTTATGAAAGGAAAAACACTGGTGTTTTCATTCCAAATCAGAATGTTAAAATGCCAAAAAGGGAAATCATTTTTGAAACAAAACAAAAGCCAAAATAAATCAAATTTGGATCAGAAAAGACTTATTATTTTTGCTCAAACAAACTGATGGTCCCAACAATGTTTGGGTACCAAAATCTTTTCTTCTCTGATCTGATTTATGCAGGAAAGTCGTGCACCCAACTCCAATGTGTGGTTCCTTGACAATGGGTGTTCACGACACATGACTGGAGACAGAACAAAGTTTTCATTTCTGATTGAAAAGGAAGGAGGATCTGTTACTTTTGGATGTAAAAATAAAGGAAAAATCCTTGGATCTGGAAAGGTTGGTAAATCCTCCTTAAAGTCAATTGAAAATATTTTGTTAGTTGATGGTTGGATTATAATCTTTTGAGCATTAGTCAATTGTGTGACAAAGGTCACAAGGTTGTTTTTGAATCTGATTTTTGCAAAATAATTGATTCTTCAACTGAAAAAATAAAATTCTTTGGCCAAAAGATAAAACAATGTCTACATGATTAATCTTGATAAAAACTTTGCTGAAAACATTTGTTTGGTGGAAAATAAAAATGAAATTGCATGGACATGGCACAAAAGACTTGGTCATGCAAGTTTCAACACAATAAATAAACTCTTAAGGCTAAATTTGGTTAAAGGACTTCCTGAATCTATTCCCAATGTAGAGAATCAACTTTGTGGGATATGTGCTCAAGGTAACCAAACCAAAAAATCTTTTAAAATTTTCAATGATGTACTCACTTCTAAGCCACTGGAATTACTTCATATGGACCTTTTTAGGCCAACAAAATTCTTAGTCTTAGTGGTAAAAGATATGGATTTGTCATCATTGATGATTTTACTAGATACACTTGGGTCATCTTTCTATCTCAAAAAGTGATACTTGTTTAGAATTCAGGAATTTCTGCACCACTGCCTTAATGGGTTTTTGACATAAAATGAAATCTATTTTGACTGATCATGGGGGAGAATTTGAGAACAAACCTTTTTCTGATTTATGTGCTGAACTGAACAATTTTCACAGATTCTCTTCTCCAAGAACTCCAGAACAAAATGGAGTTATGGAAAGGAAGAATAGAACACTGTGGAAATGGCTAGATCTATGTCTTGGAAAGTAAATTGCCCAAATCTTCTGGGCTGAAGCTGTGAACATAGAAATCACATCTTGAACAGAGCATTGGTCAGACCAAAAATCAGAAAAACCCCCTATGAACTTTTGAAAAACAAAAAGCCAACTCTATCTTATTTTAAAATCTTTGGTTACAAGTGTTTTGTACATAACAACAATAAAGAAAATCTTGATAAATTTGATGCCAAAAGTCATGAAACCATTTTTCTTGTCTATTCAGAAATTTCTAGAGCTTATAGAGTTTACATTCTCAAAAATAAAACTGTGGAAGAATCTCCACATGTGGTTTTTGATGAAAATTCATATCAAACTGATGATTCTACATCTTGCAGGGTTCCTCAAAATAATGAACAAGATGACTTCGTTGTCGAATCTTCACCAACTGTTGAAGAGAATGAGGATCATTTGAAAATCTGGACAATCAATCACCTACCACAAGTGGTTCAGGTAATATTGTTCCAGAACTGAATGCATCCCAAGAGGTAATTCGTGAAAATAGATTTTAAGAGATCATCCAATTGAGAATGTAGTTGGTAATGTGCATGATAGAGTTAGAACTAGATCATCTTTTCTGAATGCAATAAATGAAAACCCACTAGCACTAATTTCCCAAATTGAACACAAGTCAATTGATGAAGCTCTAACTAGTGAGGATTGGATCAATGCAATGCATGATGAACTTCATCAATTTGATAGAAATCAAGTGTGGGAATTAGTACCTAGACCTAGTGATCAATTTGTTATTGGCACTAGATGGGTGTTCAGAAATAAATTGAATGAAAATGGATAGGTTGTTAGGAATAAAGTTAGACTAGTTGCCAAGGGGTACAATCATGACTTTGGAATTGATTTTGAAGAATCTTATGCCCCTGTAGCTAGACTAGAAGCTGTGAGAATATTTCTTGCTTTTGCATCATCCCTAAAATTTAAAGTTTATCAAATGGATGTGAAAAGTGCTTTCTTGAATGGATACATCAAAGAAAATTTTTGTAGAACAACCTCTTGGATTTGAAAATAAAAAATATCCTGATCTTGTTTTCAAACTCAATAAGGCTCTTTATGGTCTTAAGCAAGCTCCAAGAGCTTGGTATGACCGTTTGAGCTCATTTTTATTGATTAAAGGTTACACAAGAGGTAATGTAGACCAAACCTTGTTTACAAGAATTGTCAATAATCAAATCATTGTTGTCCAAATCTATGTTGATGACATAATTTTTGGGTCTACAAATAAAGAACTGTGTACTGAATTTACTGATTACATGAAAACTGAATTTGAAATGAGTTTGATGGGAGACTTACAATTCTTTTTGGGATTGCAAGTACATCAAACCAATGAAGGGATTTTTATAAGTCAAACAAAATATGTGAAAGAACTTCTAAAAAGGTTTGACTTTCAGCACCTCAAGCATTCAAGCACACTAATGGCAATAAATGTAAGACTAGAGGAAGATTTATTTAGTAAGTCTGTAGATCCAAAGACCTACTGAGGTATGATTGGTTCTCAACTTTACCTCACAACCTCTAGACCAGATATTCTGTATACTGTGTGTATGTGTGCTAGATTTCAAGCTAATCCTAAAGAAAGTCGCATGCTAGCTGTCAAAAGAATTTTTAATAATCTTGTTGGAACATGTGAACTTGGAATTTGGTATCCTGCTGGTTGCAAGTTAGATTTAATTGCTTACTGTGATGCTGATTTTGCTGGTTGTAAGCTTGATAGAAAAAGTACTAGTGGCTTGTGTTTATATCTAGGTGGATGTCTAATTTCATAGGCTTCTAAAAAGCAACATTCAGTAGCAACTTATGACGAAATTAAGGATGCTGTTTGGTTCATGAATGGCAATGGCGCTCCTGGACCTGATGGGTTCTCCGGTAACTTCTTCACCTCCTGTTGGGAGATTATTGGCCCAGATGTTGTGGATGCAGTGAAAGGTTTCTTATTGGGTTTCCCGCTTCCTCGTGGTATCACTTCTACTGTTATTGTTCTTATTCCTAAAGTGAACAACCCAACTTCTTATGCTGATTTTAGACCCATCACCTTGTGCAACTTTTCCCACAAAATCATTTCCAAAGTCATTCGCAACCGTATTACTGATATCCTGCCTCATATCATTTCTGAGGAGCAAGGGGCATTTGTCAAAGGGCGATCTATCACTGATAATATTTCTTTATCCAAAAGCCTGTTTAGAAGTCTGGGCCGCAAGATCAGGGGACACAATGTCATCTTTAAATTAGACATAATGAAAGCTTATGATTGTGTTGAATGGGATTTTTTATTTGTTGTCCTTCGCTCCTTTGGTTTCTGCAATAAATTTATTTCTTATGTCAGCATGCTGATTTCAAACTGTTGGTTCTCGGTTCTTGTCAACGGTCATCAAGCTGGTTACTTCAAGTCTTCCAGGGGGCTCAGGCAGGGAGATCCAATTGCTCCTACTCTTTTCATCATTATGGAGGAGGTTCTCAGTTGAGGCCTGCACAAGCAGCTATCCAGTGGTCATTTTAAGCCTTATGCGGGCCCTAGAGCTTGTCCTCCTATATCTCATATTTTGTACGCTGATGATACTCTTATCTTCACCAATGGCCATGCAACTAATATTCACAAGATGCTTAAGTTCCTCACAGCCTACGAAGCCGCCTCTGGTCAGCGCATCAATAATAGTAAGAGCCAGTTTGTGTTATCCCGGAAAGCTCCTGCAGCCACCTCTGCCTCCATTAAAAGAATCACGAGATTTAGATCTTAGGATGGTTCTATCAATTGCCTGGGTATTCTTCTCCATGAAGGAAGGGTTAAGATATCTGATTTAAAATATTTATTTGAAAAAATCAACGGTAAATTCTCCTCCTGGAAATCAAAGTTCCTCTCGCAGGCTGGTCGGACCACTCTTATCAACTCCGTGCTTTCCTCAATCCCTATTTATACTGCATCTGCTATGGTCTTGCCCAAAGGTGTTATTCGGTTGTTGGAGAAAGCTTGTGCTTCTTTCTTCTGGAGTGGCCTTGTTGGGGTCCAAAGACGCCACTGGTTACCTTGGTCTACAATCTAATGGCCTACTGCTGAAGGAGGGCTTGGAATTCGTAGCTTATGGCATGTGCAACTCACTATGGCTACTAAATACCTTGGAATATTTACCATGGCACTTCTCTTTGGGCTCGGTATGCTAAGCTGGACTCCACCTATGTTCAATCTCCCTAAGCAAGTCTTCACCGCAGCAAAGGCCGCCATTGACAATAACACCAGATGGATCTTGGAAAATGGTAAGAGTGTGGATTTCTTTTATGATATTTGGGCAGGTAAAAGCCCTCTTCGGTTACTCTTGCAGGATCCCTCCAGCGCTCCCCATGTTTCGGTCCATGAGGCTCTCTGAGATCCCTCTCACCATGTGTGGTTGCTTCTGCCTGGGGTTCAGTGTTTAGGCAACATCACTCTTTCTGATGAAAATGATAGCTGGTCTCCCAATAAAGATGGTGATTTCTCCTCCAAGTTTGCGTACAATATCTTAAGACCAAGGGGTACTCATCGACCTGCGTTATCCAAGATCTGGCACCACCTCTTCCTCAAGAAGGCTGCTTTGTTCTGCTGGAAAATATTGCACAGGGCGATTCCTGTTGACTCCAGAATTTCTGATATTGGTTTTTACTTACCTTCTAAATGCTCTTGCTGCATTAATCATCAGATGGAAGATATTGATCACCTCTTCTCCAGTAGTGATATTGCTGCTCCTCTTTGGCGCTGGTTTGCTCCTTTTCTAGCCCCTCCAGATTCCACCCATGAGCATTTCACTTCCTGGTGCTGGAGAGCTATCAAAAATGCTAAGATGTCGTCCCCCTTTGGCTTTACTTCTCTCTATGGCATGATCCTTATCACGTGGGAGATTTGGAAGGAACGATGCACGAGGCTCTATAACCATAATTTCAGATCCAAAACTATCATCATCGAGAACATTAAATTTCAGATCTCTCATGCCTTCAAGCAGGTCACTTTCAAGCATACTCCTAATGTGCCCCAGCTGCTTTCCTTGTGCTATTTCATCTGGACCCCATTATTAGCAGAACCAAGATGAGGCTTGTTCGCTGGATCCCTCCTATATCTGGTCTTTGTTTGAATGTGGACGGGGCCTCCAAAGGCAATCCAGGTCCCAATGGTGGTGGCGGTTGAATTAGGAATTCGAATGGTAATATCCTCCTGGCCTTTGCATTCCACTATGGTTTCGGTAACAGTCTCCAAGCTGAAGTTCGTGCTCTTCGTGATGGTCTCAAGCTGGCAAAAGAGTTTGGTTTCCACATCTCTATGACATTTTCTGACTCTGCTACTCTAGTTACCTCTCTTTCCACCAAATCCCCTCCTAGCTGGGATTGCTTAAGATGGTGGCGGCCTGCCCTTGCTATCTACCAGAGAAATGACAGTCACATTCGCCATACTTTCAGAGAAGAAAATCAGGTTGCTGACGGCTTGGCTTCTTATGCTTGTTCCATTAATGAAAACCATGTGTACTCCTCTTTAGCTGAGTTACCCCTGGCTTGTAGGGGCTCAGCTATGTTAGACAAGACTGGCCTACCCTCCCTGCGGCTAGGCTAGCCTCCACGGTCTTCTGTAAGGGTTCGCCCGGATACTCTTGTATTTGACATCTATTTATTTTCCGGCCCAGAACATCGCTGGTGGAGTGAGAACACTCTCCCCCGCTGGGGGGGGGGGGGTGCACTCTCCTAGCCTGATATCTGAGGACCATTTTTGCCAAAAAAAAAAAAAAAAGCTCTATCCACTGCAGAGGCTGAATATGTTGCTGCTAGTTGTTGTGGCACTCAAGTTCTTTGGGTGAAACATCAGCTCCTAGACTATAATCACAAATTAGGTTGTATTCCTATTTTGTGTGATAACACTAGTGCTATTAATTTATCTAAAAACCTAATTCAGCATTCATGAACAAAGCATATTGAAATAAGGCACCATTTTCTAAGGGATGAAGTCGCTAAGAAATCTTTTGAATTTCACTTCATTGAAACTGAAAAATAAATTACAGATATTTTCACTAAGCCTCTTCCTGAAAACAAATTCTCATCTTTAAGAAGAGAGCTTGGTTTGTGCAAATTTCCACATTCTTGATATCTTCTATCTCTTTTTGCAAATAAAAGTCTTCCTGTTCTTGCAAATAAATTCCTCACTCTCACATTGCATTGGCATTTTTGGTATATCAAATGGTGATTTGAAGAAAGAAAAGTCAGGCTTGTCTAGACACTTTCACTATGCGTGAGTATATGCCTCCGCCAAGTATCAAGAGTCTTGTATGCAATTGTTGAGGGGGAGTCTCAGTCTTTCAATAAAATATTCTTGTTCATTCTATTTTCACTTCATTCCATTCCTATTTCTTCAATAATCCTCATGTTCACCTTGTGAGGGGGAGATACATGCAAGGGGAGTCATTGTCACATTCCTTGACTTTACTTGTCTATCTTGAACCCCAAACTCATCAGAATGTTTGAGTCATCGTGCTATTTTCTTATGAGAGAATTAAGACATTGAAACTAAACTCATTGTCCATTTAGTTTAATTTCAAGTATTCATTATCATTTCAAGGTTAAGCAATCTTAATACTGAATGTTTTTAAAATGATTTGTAAAACACTATTATAGGCACATGAGTGGCTTTAATATTTCACATGTGTATGTTTAAGCTTCATTTTTACCACATGTTAAGATAATTTTTTCTAAATTCATAGTCATAACTTTTCTGGTCAAAGCAACATATTCCGGCAAAACATCAAAAGAAAATGATCAACAATTGGAAAGATACAAACAGAGCAATGCAAATTTTTGAACCACTGAGTAACCGGGCCATTTCACCTAAAAAGTGATTTGTTTCACGTCAAAAAGTGGAAATCAAAATTTTCAACTCTGTATAAGATAGTGAAAGTTAAACCATTGATCAGGAGGTTTTGCATCTGATCAATGTGATCTCTTGTACTGAAAAGTGAGATTTAACTAATTTATTCTTGTATTCTTTCCCAGCTAAAATTGAAAGAAAATAAAAAAGATAGATAGAAAGCTTAAGACCTTCATAAAGTTCATGTATACTGAGTTTAGACCAATTATTCTACATTGTGTTAAAATTAAAGCTCCTAACATCCTTGTTAAATACTTTTGATCACTCATATAGGTCACTTTTCTTCACATTTGCATCAATATTTTAACTACATTCAGATCATTATATCTTGCAATACCTTGGTTGAGTGTGTCTTTGTGATTAAACTTTCTTGCACAATACCAAACACACAATAACTTCTCTCATATGTCAATATCACTTTGCCTCATTTATTTTGAGGGGAGAATGTTGGGTTGAGTGTGTATTTGAAACCTTTTAATGATGACTTTAATCATGACTAATTGACATCACTCTTAATTTGATTTTGATAATGACATTTTGTACATTTTGTACATATTAAAATGATGACTAATTGAACATGTTATACATTTTATACATATCACAACAATGCTTAAACAACATGTTTTTGATGTTTAATATCTCACATTTTAATGATAATATCTTGTATTAATGGTTTACACTTTATCTTTTTAGGTTTACCCAAAATTGTCACAGTGGTGTCAACACAGTCCACCTGTGGTGTCGACACAATGTCCTGTGGTGTTGACACAGTCCCCTGTGGTGTCGACACAATGCCCTATGGTGTCGACACTAGATGACTGTCCCGGAAGCATGTTCTGATGTTGTACAGATTTCTGAGTTTATTGAGTCTGTGAATCAGATCATTGCTAGAGGATCTGATTTCTTTTATGTTTGATCTAGATTTTGTATTGTGAGCCATCGAGCTCTGGTTTATGAGTCGTCACACTCACTGTGTGGTTGAGTCATCGTGCTCAATTTGGAGTCGTCGTGCTCCAGTTGTTTTTGAGCCGTCGTGCTCAGTTTGTGAGTCGTTGAACTCAAGGTTGTGTGTTGACCGTCGTGCTCAAGGGTGTTTAGAGTCGTCGTGCTCCGGTGTGAGTTGTACTCTTTTGAGTAGTGGAGCCTCACTGTGTGAGGGGTGGATGTAGGAATCACGAGTGTGATTTCCGAACCACCTAAAAATCATTTGTGCAATGGTTTGATCTGCTTGTCTGTGCTAGATGCTTGCATAGGATTTCGCTTTCACACTAAGTGTTTAATTGCTTCACACATAATCTACACACACACCCACACTTCAGATTAACAAATTGTTTGTCTAAATTGATCTCTGATTCGAAGTAATTTTGAATTGCTTAAGCTTCTGCATTAATTTGTGTCAGATCTATTCAACCCCCCCCTTCTAGATCTGATCCATCCACCTATTCGATCCTACACTTTCTTCAAGTAGGGACTCGCTATCGTAGGAGTTCGTTGCCAGATGGTTGTGGTGGTGGTTTGTTGCGCCGTGCGTTGCCAGCAGTGTGAGTTGTGAGCGTGAGCACTTGTGCAGGAGTGAGTTGAGAGTGGCCTTTTAGTAAGTCCTCGGGATATGCCCCTTAAGGACTACACCTTTCTTTCTGTACCTGTACTTTTATTTGGGACATGTTGTACATAATTTCCTTATTATTGTACGAACTTTCTTGTTATAGTTATTTGAATTCATTGCTTATCTCAATTGACTAGATTCTAACCCTTCCGGGTCTTCAGATCCATGGGTGGCAGCGCGACCTTCGGGATCCCTGGCACGGGGTCCGGAGGTCAGGTCGTTACAGTGGTATCAGAGCTCAGGGGTCCAACGAGATTTGTAATGATTTAATAACTGTGGCTGTCCCAAAGAAAGGTACTAGTATGTTGCTGGCCCGTTCGTGTAGAGTTCTGTTAGGTGTGAGTTTTTGGTTCTTTGTTGCAGGTGGCTAGCTTTCCAACAGGATCCGAGTGTAAGCTGTAGGAGAGTGCTGCTGCTGTTGCTGGTGTGCGTGCGACGAGCTTGGTCATCTGGTTCGCTCGTGCTACAGTTGGGTTCTTCGTTGGCTTGCTCGTTTGTGTGGGTGTGTCGTGAAGGCTGAGAGAGCCTACGTGTGGTGTGGCATTCACCGATGCAGGGTTGTGGTCTGCAGAGCCGGTCGAAGGTGTCCTTGCCTTGTTGGCTGTCCCCTGGTTGTTGGGGTGTGTGCTATGTTGGTTGTGTTTAGCCTCGCGTGCCTGTGTGCCGTTGTGTGCTGTGCTCTGCTCAGTTGGCGTCATTGCTCGAGCTAAGCAGGTGCTTTGTGTGCCGTGTTGCACCGCTAGTTGAGCACCGCGACACCTGTTTATGGTTGTTGTCAGCCTTTGTTGGCTGATTGTGAACTCTGGTGAGGTGCTCTCGGAGTCCTTCTCTACTAGTTCTGGTGGAAGTGTGGTTTCCCCAGAACTGTGTTGTGCTCATTTCTGGTTGCTGTTGCGTTGCCCCTTGGGTTGAGGTGCATTGCTTGGTTGCTGTGTTCTGGTGATGTTTCCCATAACTATTTGTTGATGTCTTGGTGAGGGTCTCTCTCTCTGAGGCTATCTCTATGCTCGTCGATGTCTTCCGCTGTGTTACCTCTCTGGTTTGAGGTCTTTGATGCTTAGTTGGTTGTGTTGCACTAGCACTTTGCTGTGTTGCGCAACTCTTGGTTTGGACTGTTGTGTTCAGTCTGCTTATCTGCCTTTGGTCAAGGTGAGGGACCTTGACCATGGTGTGGCCCTGTGTAGGTTGCTTCGCCGTGTTGTTTGGCTGTTTGGTTGGGCTGCGTTCTAGTGAGGTTCTCCCAGGACGACTCTTGGCACTTTTGGGGGAGATTCTCCCCAAAGCTTCCTTGTGTTTGTTTTGGGTTGTCGCTGCTCTCTCTGTAAAGATGAGCTGTCGCTGTTGCCCATTGACTGTCTGTTTTACAGTTTGCTTGGGCGTTGTCGGTCAAGGTGTGGTGCCTTTGACGCGTGTGTCTGGCCGTTGTGCTGGCCAGGTTGTCTTCCTGTTCATTTTCAGTTTCTTGCTTGTGCTGGCGGGACCGCGGGTGTGTCCCTATGGTTTAGTTTCCGTTTGTTCTTCAGTGCCGACGTGCTCTTGCCAACGTTTATTTGGCGAGCGTCGTGGTGTTCGACTGGCTATGCCTCCCTGGGAATGCTAGCCTTGTGCTGTTGTTTTCTTTTTCGTGTGAGGAGGCGGCCTACTGCGTGCCTTTTTCCTCTGCTTTCCATAGGTTGTCGGGGCGGTGGTGCACTTACCATGGCATTGAATGCTGTGTTGTGCACCGTGGCGACCTTCGTGGCGAAGGTCCCTCCCCTTGAGCTATTTTGAGGTTAAGCTGGTTGCTCCCCTTGTGCGCTTTGTTTCATTGTGGCACAATGGGTCGTGGTGTACCTATTGGCCGTTTTGTGCTATGCCGTTTTTCTTGTTGGCTGACTAAACGATGTGGGGCAATGTGCAAGGCCCCGAATTTCTTTTTTTTCCCGCTTCTATTTTATGTATATGATGTTTACTTGTTCTTGCATAAATGGCGTGCATGAAAATGGTGCATATTATAGATATAAATTTTGCATGTGTATATGCGTGGATGTACATTATTATCGTGAATATAAGTAATTGGCCAATTTTGTGTATAAGGTATCTATTCAAATATTATGCAGTACCATCTAAATATTGAAGTGTACCTTATATTACCCCTTTCATGGATATTGTGTAATATATGAAGTGCAAATGTGTATGTACGCATGTATGTTATCTTATGCATGTGATAATTGTGTACCTAATTTTACATATGTAACACATTGGTATACTTATGTATGCATGTGTATGCCCTGGTATAATGTTATGGATTGCACGGTGTGGTAATATACATATTATACCTTATACATTGTATGTATATACGTAGTGTAAACATAGTTCTTTGTGTGTTGAGTCATGTTGTGTGTGTGTATATATATATATAATATATATATATATATATATAAATATATATATATATATATATATATATTTATATACGTTGTATGCGTATGAAGATATTCATGTACGTGTTATTATCTTGATGTACCTATGTATGTATGTGTAGGATTAGTAGTAAATATTGGATGTTTACATGGTGTAGTGGTGTATACACTATACTACATAGGTTTCATGTGCATATATGTGTGGATTAAGCATGGTTCTGCATGATTTTAAGTTCTGGCAGAAGAGTGTCTTGGCGTCAACATGGATGGACGCCCATGATATGTCAGCGTCCATATCGACTGACGCCAACCCTAATATAGCCGTCCATGGATGTGGACGTCAATATCCCTAATTTTTTATGCACAACAGAGCGCAGAGAGCACTCATTGGGCCAGGCTTCTGATTGGGGAGATGTCTTCCCAACGGCTCTTATCTGTCCCTTCAACCCCTGCACGAGCCCCTCTTGTCCCCTAGTCTATAAAACACATCCCTTTTGCAACCTAGAGAGCTCTCTTGGCTCTTTACTAGAAAGGAAACCCTAACTGAGAGAGAGAGGAAGGACTGACCTTGGAGGGCTTGGATCCGGCGACTGAAGGCGTTTTATGGTGATCTTCTACGACAAGGAGGAAGGCCATACGTAGGAGAAGGCTTCCCTGGCGTTGAACTGCAGCCTGCAACCCCCTAGAACCCGGAGCAAAGGATTTCTGGAGGCTTCTTGGCGCTGTCCAAGGAGGGCTTCATCAGCTTATTCCGATCTTGTAGATTTAATTGAGAGGCAAGTAACCCATAGATCTCAATCCCATACATGTGCCCTAGGTCCCAGCAATTTTTTGGATTTTAAATCGTGTCCTGGACCCTCCTTTTCACTTGGTATTTGGAGTTCGGTCTGTGCTGTTGCACAGACAGGAACTTGGCGTCAATACCATTGACGCCAAGATCTCCCATCGGCGTCCAGCGATCGTGCCGTCCAAACCCTTGAACGGCCAGAGGCTGCCGCCAAGTTCTTCAGGATAGAACAGTGAGCTGTTCTTCCTGGTAGATGATTATTTTCGATATGTTTTCGCAATGAGGATATAGTGTAAATTTATATGCTATGTAAAATAGATAATGTGATGTGTGTGGAAATTTCTGCATTTTTCTGTGGATGGCATGAATTTTTAGATTATTGAAATACATGTTGGGAAAAGATGGATTATGTATGTTCATCTACTGTCTACCTAATTCCTGAGGAATTAAATGCCCTAGATTTTTCTATACCATGTGCAAATGTATCAGTCCATGCCTTGGAATTTTGAGAATTTTTCCATGACTGTGGGATTTACTGGAATTTCTGTTTTGGAAATGAAAGACATGCATAGAAATTGTAAAATTTACATTAAATTGTGTGCTGTGCAATAAATCAAGGGAAAATTTCTGTGATGATGATTATGTTAGAATCAGGTTGTGAATGGTTAAATCTGATGTTCGTGTTATGTTCCATGTTAAAGTGAATTATGAATAGCATGAAACTGAATGTTTTAATTTCTGTAAATGTAATATGATTCAGAAAAATCTGAAAAATTGTATGTGCGATTATAAACCTTAAAATTGTCTGTGGTTAAAATCTCATGTTATTTTGATGACAGTAAGTATTGTTATGGATTTTTAATGAGAAAAATGACTATGTGAGCATGTTAATTGTGACTTGATGTGATTCAGTAAATTTCAGTATGATTATATCTATATTATGATTATTTGGCAGTTGCAACAGTGAGGTTAAAATCAGTAAATGAGGACTTATGTGTGTATGAATTATGTATGAGTGTGTACATGGGACGTGAGAGAACAAGTGGTGTAGGTGTGTAAAATGGTTAATGTGATAAGATAAACAAACATGCCCATAAGACACTGCCACCCTAGATGCTTGGAGCTGTACGTAGTAATGCCCCTACGGGAAAGCTCAATGTGTATGTGATACCCTAGAGAAGGGTCTTGATAAAGTGTATACCCTGGCAAAGGTCTTGTAAAATCCTGGAGGTGGACAAGTTCCACTGGTAATGGTGGGAAGGGCTTTCCCCGGTTTCTGCAGGAACTAAGACTTATCACTATGCCGGTGATTAAGTATGTGAATGTGAATGTGTGTGTATGTGATCGTCTATGTGGTGGTTTGGGCTGTGTCTTGGCATTAAGTGAAATAAGTATAAGTGTGATGTGAAAAGTGATATGTGTTCATAGCACAAGGTATGTGCAAGATATGTGTAAATGTGGCACATGTTATGTGCAAAAGTGAAATGATAAGAAGTGTGTGAATGTGAAAGAGGAAATAATGGGAAATGTGTGTAAGTATTGTGTGATAAAACCAAAGTGAGTGTATGTGAAAGCCAAGGTTTATCATATGGTTGTGTGTAATGAGAAAATAGTATAAGTGTAAATGACAATAGTGTTAATTGATAAATTGTTTATTGATGTGTACAATGTGTGTGTGTATGTGTTTTATGTATAAATTGTCAATTGCTAAAAGTGATGTTACCATTAGTACCAAAATGTAAGTATATGCTTTCATATTCATGGAATTTGAATGATTGGATACACATGTGTTTAGTATTATGTTGTATAGTTAAAAGTGATCCCTATGCAAAGGTAATATGAATGTGATAAAATTTGTATAAAATCAGCAAGCTAAATGTGAAGTAAATTGTTATGATTGCATGCGAAGTGAGTTAGAAATCATGCTAGGAGTGCACCTATCTTGTATATGTTTCCATGGTTTAGTTGTGCAACTTTACAATGACTTGGATAAAGTATGAAAACGTGTGAATGTGTATTTTACTCATGTTAATGACACCATGATGTTAGTGATCTTGTTTAGATTCTAGTTTTACATTTGTTTAGATAATTGTTTAATGGAATTTGTTAGGTTATAGCATGATCATGTATGATTTAACTGCTGAATTTTATTGTGTTAATTGGTAAAAAGCATGTATGTATTGAATCTTAAGTTACTTGCTGAGTCTATTGCGTAGACTCACTCTTGCTAAACATTTCAGGAAACTAGCAGCTGAGGAGCTAGCAAGATTTGAAGTGGAGTTGGACCAAGGGATTGAAGAGTTGTAAGTTTATATTTCATAAGTATGTAATGCTACAATTGAAATTTGGATTTTGTTCAAATGTACTTGGAGTCGGCTATGTATTTGGAACATTTCTCTTATGTTATCTCTTGTTGAACTATACAGACTGTGGTATGTGGATTTAAAAGTTGATGGAATGAGATTCATTTAAATTCCGTTGCATTTATTCGACTCTATTTGTGTATATCTCAGCTCATTTGTTACTTGTTGGGGTATTCTCCCCTGTAGCGGCTTGCTCTCATCCGACGTGGGTTGGTATAACCGTACCGGGTGGAAGTGGGTCGTTGCAGAGATGGTATCAGAGCCCTTTGGGTTGAGCTTATACATAAATAGCCATCAACTAAATCACATCTCTAAGTCTTTGTAGTGGATAGCCAGATCCAAGAGTAATAAGATAGTACTAAAAAGTAGTAAGAAAATTACATGATAGCATGTTAAGTCTGAGGATAAATGGAGTTTAACTTAGTGTTTATTTTTATAGCAATGGCTGGAAGGACTCGACGTTCGAGCCTGCCCATTGAAGATGAGGAATTAAGTAGGACTGACGGAGAGCAACATGAAGTACCAGCACCTCAGGATCGTCTGCGCCACCCCGCCACCGTTGGCTGATTATGGTACAGTCATGCAAGGGATGGTACAAGCAATACAAACTCAAGCGCAACACAAGCGGCTTTTCAAACTCAGTTTGAGGCTCAGGTTCTAGCACCAGCTCAACAGGACCGTGGTTCAGGAGGTATCTGTCATGGAGAGGTTCTAGAGGATGGCTCCACCCTCTTTAAGGGGGAGAGTGAGACGTTAGTTGAAGAAAGTAGGATCAGGGAAATCAAAAAGATATTCCGAGCTATCAGGTGTGCAGAGGATGACAAGATCAGTCTGGTCATACATGCTTCAGGAGCGAGCAGATGTGTGGTTGTCTTCCGTTCTTCGCACGCGGTTTGAGGGAGTGGAGCTAGAGGTTACTTGGGAAGATTTCGTAAGGATGTTTCAGGTACAGGACAAAATGGAGCAGGAATTCTTAGCATTGACTCAGGATCGATGACAGTTTTGGAGTATGAGGCTAGATTTGCAGAGTTGTCTAGATATGCACCACACATAGTTGTTGATGAGAGGCGCAAGGTAAGGAAGTTTGTAATGGGGCTTAGACCGTCAATGAGGGCCAGACTGGCGGCATTTGAACTTGGAACTATGGATGTAGCTCTTAGCGCGGCGTGCAAACAAGAGAGTGAAATGGAGTTGTACTTGGCAGAGAAGAAAGCAAGACTAGAAATGTTGCCAGAACCATTTCAGCGGCAAACAAGGAAGATGAAGAAGCTCATGAAAGAACAGCAACCAATTATGATACCAATAGAATCAACCTTTCAGCCAAGTTTCGGCCGGCAACGAGAAGCCCGCATGTGTGCATTGTGGCTGAAGGGTTGCGGAATTCCCAATATGGTAATCTAGAAGGGGGTTGAATAGATTACTGTCTCTTAAAAACTATTATCACGTTCTTTTTATTAAAGCACAGAGTATCAAGACAGTATCAATATCTAGACTATGTGTAGATGATGTAGAAACCTATCTGACGTGTGAATATGCAACGTGTCTATCAAACATCTATCGTAGAAATGATCAAACCACGAGACACGCAGATTTACGTGGTTCGGAGTACACAACAGTGTATCCTACATCCACGGCACACCACAACACCACGGAGAAACTGCTTATGAGCGAGTTCGGTGACTACAACTCACACACACACGTGTTTTCTGATGTGCACCCACGATCAGAACAACACACACACTTGATCTCAAGCACAAGAGACGCTTGAATCACACAACCCACACACGGTTGATGAGAATTGTGAACAGGAGAGTTCAGAGTGTAGGAGTAAATCCTGATGTGGAACTCTTCTGAGAACGTCTGGATGGAGTTCAAACTTCGACTTGACTGCTTTGACTTGATGAGGAAGGTTGAATCCACGACGATCTATCTTCAGTACTGCAGGATCATTGATCTTTCGGTCTCTGCCACTGCAGACTTGAAGCAGAGCAGCAGCAACTCTTTTCTCTTGGACTTGGCTTTAGGGTTTTTTTGGTTGTGGCTGCTTCTATATGAGATTCTCTTCAAAAAGGATGCTTATATAGTTGTGTTTTCATGTGGAGAGTCGTGGGACTTGAAAACACAATCTTTGGATATGAAGGGAAGGTTTCCGTATTTGAAGATCCTCTGCGTCTTCGACAGGTTCTGAGTATCTGTCGACAGATTGCAACAGATTTGCAATAGACAGACTTCAGGTTGCTCTGGTCTGTGGCATCTGTCGACAGGCGATATCCATCTGTCGACAGGCAGAGACAGTTTTACCAAAACACAGAACTCTGGGCATTTCTGTCTGTGACATCTGTCGACAGGTCTCTGAGAATCTGTCGACAGGTGCTCTCAGTATTTTTCTGTCTGATCACACCTGTGGCATCTGTCGACATATGCCTTTGGGTCTGTCGACAGGTAAATGTCTACACTGTGATTGTGATCATTTTCTCATGATTTGAGAAGGCTTGGTTATATGCATTTGTACCTACATGATAAAACACGTATAGTTGGTATAATGAAGACGTAGATAACCAATATTGTATCATGTTAATTGACATGTATGAAACCTCAATTCAACTCATTCATCATAAAAAACATTGTTGGACTTTCATTTATCACTTAGAATGTGAATTCACTATTTTTCCAGAATATGAACCCAACATTCTCCCCCTTTTTGATGATGACAAAATGTTCAATTAATGCTCATGAACTGAGGTTTCTTCTCCCCCTTTTGACAACATCAAAAGTAAAGACAACAATCACATATGTAGATTGGCACAGAACATGTGATTTCATTCATTGGAAAGTGAGGCATTTCACATGACAAAAGTGTGACTGAGGTAACATCAATTGAAGACTCTTAAAGGAAATAACAAAGGACAGAAACACATTGCTCAGACTGAAATGAAAATACAGGACATGACCCCTCCTAGATCGAGTACATCTAAGCAGCATCATCTTCAGGAGCTTGAGGATGGGCATGACGCTCAGTGGTAAGCCTGTCAATGCGTGTGTCCAAGGTATCCATTCGTGCATTCAGCCTCTCAAAGCCATGTGTCATTTGACTTGTAGCTGGGCTATCAAATCCCTAATGGAGGGCTGAGCAGCTTCACCAATACCAGCATCTCCCGGAGCATCTAGTGGCTCTGACTGGGAGTCTTCATCACCGTCTTCATCATCTTCTTCATCATCAGCTTGATCGTCATCCCCAATGACGTCTTCATCCTCGGCAGCAGCAGGTGCCTTGCCTTGAGTTCCCGGGTGACCACCCCCATCCACTAGCTTGTATCCCATGCGTGAGGCGGCAGTGATATCAAAACGTTGCGGGAATTGAGTGAGACACACTCACCATCTGGAATGGGAATGCCAATAAACTTCAAAAGAAAGTAATTTGGCAAGCAAAGGGCATGGATCTCCGGGGTTGGTAGAAGCACTTGGTGATCAAGTGAACCATGAGGAGAGAAAGATTTATGGGTTCACAATTAAGGAAGAAGGTGAACAGTGATTTGTGAACATTTGTGACTAGTTCACGACTGCCATGCTTTGGCGCAATGCATGTGGTGAAAATTTGGTGAATCATGCGATTGAGTGGAGGGAAGGTGTTGGCATTGAGCTAACAATCTCCTTGTTGTATCATAAGGTTGAAGAGTAAGGAGGATAATAGACAGAGGCGTCTGGAGTATGAGCAAGAATATCCGCCCCGTTGTTCGGAATCTGGAGGGCAGTGCTAAAAGGTTAGCAGTGAGTTTAAAGGGAGTGCCCTTCACAGAGGTGTAGAACCCTTGATCGGAGGAAGAGAGGTTGTTGAAGAACTCAGTTACGGCATGGGAGAGTATGCCGTATGAGCGTAGAGAAAGACCGTCCAACCTTGGTATCGAACAGAGGTTGGAGGTTGGGAAAGAGATCGGCCAAGGAGTGGAAATCCACAAAACGTGGAGGAACGAACTTTGTGAATGTACCGTGAACCCGTTTGAGATGGAGACGGGGGGGTACAACCAACTCTGGAAGGCGATCATCCCGGTGTTTAGTCCGACGTTCATCGTGAGCCCTGGATCCTTCGCCGGGCGAGGAGGAGGCGGGCGACCGACGTGAGGCCAACTTCTTCGCCTTGGTGCCATGGAAAGGATGAGGCACGGTTGGAGAAAGGGGAAGAAGTGCTGGAGACAGTGGGTAGAAGAAGAAGGAAGATGGAGGTAGGGTTTCCCGTCCAGAAAGGGGAAAGGATGTATGTGGGAGAGGAAAGGGATGCTGGGGTGTTATTGGAGTTGGAAAGGGCCGGAGTGCCTATATAAAGAAGGAGGGGGAAGTTTAAAAGGCAATGGCCCACCAAATCTGCCCCAAACGGCGTGTCCGTTGAGCTTCCATAACAGGACAGCCGGCGTCTGTCGACAGACAGATTTGTATCTGTCGACAGATGCTTGCAGAATATGACTTTGTAGGATTTTTGTAAGGAATTTGAAGTAGACCTCTTGAGTAGTGTTGTTTAACAGATTACCTAAGGTGAATAGATGACGAATACATATATAAGAACCTATCATATACATGAAGATGTAAGCCACTTCAAATATCTTAATGGTCAAACATAATACTGAATTAGCCTAAAGTTGAAGCATGAAGAAACACTTACTGATATCAAAAAAAAAACACTGTGACTCTCTTTTTATAATTAGATTGTAGGACAACACAATCCTCAGTTTTAAGGTGCTAATGATCAAGGAGGGAATATCTAAATGCCAAGATATTCAAAAACATCAAGTACTCATGGGAATTATCACTCAGTGGAGGCTTCACACTATTCCATTATTTTCTTGATGTGCCATTGTTTTATGCAATTGAAAAAATGGTAATTTAGATAACTTTGCACCTTGAACATGAGGGTAGACATTATCCGTGCCCGTACCCCCAGTTACGTAGTGAAAGTGTCAGTATACCTTTGTACAGAGTTGACGAACTAGCCTTTTGACGCGAGGGCAAACATTTTTGATGCCTACTCCCCGTTACTTAGCAAAAACTCATCATTGCTCTGATTCTAACAATTGTATCAGAGCAGGTTCTTTTTATCGGTACTGATTTGGCAGATCTATTTTTGTGCACTTAATTGCTCTGATTCCTAACAATTGGTATCAGAGCGGGTTTTCTGTTCATCGGTTGTGATTTGGCATATCCGTTTATGTGTGCTTAATTGCTCTGATCGGGTTTATAATTGATTCTGAACTGATCTGATCACTTCGTTGGTGGTTTTATTTATCTACTACATACTCAGAAATATGTCTGAGTCTCAAGTATCATAAAGTAGACCAATGATTATTGAGTTTGATAACCATGTTGATAAAATGCAGGACTCCTTTAAGAAGACAAGCAAGATTGCAAATAAAGCCAAAGACAAATGCTTCATGGCCCTTGGCAGCTCCAGAGGTTCTCCTAGTTCAGACAAATCTGAAAGATCATATCCGTCAGAGAAGTCAAGAAACTCTCAAAGGTCAGGTAAATCTAATTTAGACCCATTTGACGCATCAATATCTAATTCTGATTCAGAAGATGATATTTCCTATGATGAGTTAATAGAATGCTATGAGCACTTGTCCAATCAACTTAAGAAGGTAAAAACTCAAAACAAGAAGCTAAAAGAAAAATGGATAAGAATGAAATGAGAATTGATAATGCTCAAGCATTTTATGAAGAAAATGAAAAATTGAAAATGGAGAATGAAAAATTGGAAAGGAAGTCAAAAACTATGAAATCAAGTTTTCTAAGTTGAAAGAAGATCATGATCATGTGGAATCTGAAAATTCTGATTTGAAAAATCAAAATGAAATTGATTGATCATAATGAGACTCTCAAATTTGATAATGATCAATTGAACAAACAAATCTCCAACATGGCTCATGATCACCAAATAAAAGAAAAATGCAATCACTATTTGAGGAGAACAATCATCTGAAAAAGAAGATTGAAGGCTTGTATCATAACAGACCATTAAATGATGAATGGAACAATGCTAAGCAGAAAATTGCTGACTTGGAAAATCAAATTGTTCAAAGAAATTGAAAAGAACAAAATACAAAATGGTCTAGATGTCATGAAAAGCCAACCTCAAACTTCAGAAAAAGAAGTTGTTTGCATTAAAAGCTGAAAAACAGAAGATTCAAAATGCATTGAAGAACACAAGTCATGCTTCTGTGAAAAATAAGAAAAATGTTCAAAAACAAAAAAAAATTTGAACAAAAATGCAGCAATTAGAAAGAGTTGTTTCAACTGAAAATTCGAAAAGGAAGTGAAAAAGAAAGCAGGATTGTACAAGTTTCAACACCTCCACCAGCAGCTCACAAAGCTTCAAGGCAATCTCCAACTCCACATCATGTCATGAGATACCAAGGGTACCACCTCCTTCTTCTCAACCCAAGGGTGATCAAAGGTACTCTAGGATCTCAGAGATTCCAGCAAATGCAATCACACTATGGTAAGCTCCAGGTAAATGCTCAACCCGTTTGCTGCTCAAATGTTTGCTGCAAATGCAATAAACTTGGTCATCTTGCTAAATTCTGCTGGAAGAAAAATCAACACTCTCATAAAAATCATGATGTTGTGCATGCTTCAAGGCTCCATAATAATCCATGTGTTCATACACACAAGGATAAACATGTTCATAAAGATCAGAAATTTCATGTATCTATGAACAGGAAAACTGCACAAAACAACAGAAATCCAAAAATCAAATCACTTTGGATTTTTAAATCTTTGTTATATCCTAACATTAATGTCGTTGCAGGACCCAAGCAAGTGTGGGTCCCAAAACAAGTTTGATCAACAAGCTGAGATGTCTTGCAGCCAAAAATTACAATGGATTCATGACATTGGCTGTGCAAGGCAAGAAATGATGGAGAACAAAGGTAAACTGTTTTTACTATGATTGAAGACTGTTCAGGTAAAATCTCCCTATCACTTCATATATGAACTGCTGAAATTGAAAGGATTCTTACCTTTATCTGAGCAATGCAAAATGTGTCTTAATGCTACCCCACATGACAATGCCTCTTAGCAATTGGAATCATGCCATTTTGCTTACATAACTGTGCACATGACCTCTTGGTATATCAAATGATGACATGTGGAAAACAAGTTATGCTTGTTTGGAAACTATCATTATGCGTGAGTAAAATACTCCGCCAAGTACCAAAAGTCATGTAATACATAAGGCTAGTTGTGTGCTTAATACGTGTGAATTGCTTGATACATTTTCTATGCATATGTTATGGGGGAGTAAGTTTGAAAATGCTCATGAATGCTCATGAAATTTGTGTGCAACTGCTTGTGATGAATGTCTAAATCATGATTGAATTGCTTGAATGTTATCTCATCACATGCACACATTATGGGGGAGTAAGTTTAAGGCTAGGTGAGTGAAATTCATAAGGGATACCCTTCATATTCAATGTGTACTTATCCCTCAATCTTATGGTTCAAATCACTCTCAATTCAAAGCCTTAAAGCTGAAGTTTCAAAGCCCCTGTCGACAGCCCCAAACAGCCTGTCGACAGATATGGCCTCACAGAACCAAGAATTGGACTCTGTGTGCTTCTGTCGACAGACAAAAATCCTTCTGTCGACAGCTTTACTCAATTCCTGATTTCCCAGAACCCCAACTGCTATGTCTGAGTGCATCTGTCGACAGACACTCCCTTGCTGTCGACAGATACACATTTTCTGTAAATTCTTCATCCTTCTTCATAATTTCTTCATGAGTATGTTCATATCATTGATGCAAGGGGAGAATTGGGTATAAATATTCATTATAACCTTTCATCCTCACATAGTATCAAAGTCATATGGTTAATCACAATGATTTTGAAATAATATTTTGAGATGAGTCTAGGTTGTATCATCTAGAAACATTGAACAAATCTAATGATTTTAACCTAACTCACTTGAATAACTACCTTGTGGATGATCATGTTCCTATATGGATTGACAAGTAAGAAGGTTTTGAACTTAATGTCTTTGCATTGGCCTTGACTTTAATAAACCTTTTGAACTTGATTTTCCAACTTAAAAAAAAAAGAGAAAAGCTACCTATTTCTAAAGTCAAAAATTAAAAAAACAAATATGTGAATTGGGACAAAGGCAGAGCAATGATGAGTATCACTGAGTAACCGGGGACACGGGCATCACAAATGTCTGTCTTCACGTCAAAAAGTCCTTTCATTATCTCTGCATAATGGTATGATGGTCACTCACACTGAGTAACTGGGGGTACGGGCATCCCAAATGTCTACCTTCACGTCAAAAGGTAAAAGTGATCCTAATTACCACTTAAATTGTTCAAATGCTAGAAATAGAGTGAAGCCTCCAAGATTTAATCAAGGGCAATAGGTTGTCTATTGTCAATTGTTCATGTAGACATTGCCTTCATTTACCAACTGAACATCACCCACTAAGGTATATGATTTTCTTCAATGGTTTTATTCAAAAGGGTTATCTCATTTTCATGTGTTTTTGAACGTGTATTCTAAATGCTATAACTTGAGATTCCCGGAGTATTATCTCTTAACCATTGTAGAATTTTTATGTGTCTTAATACTAGTGTTTATGACATTTTGTAGTGGGTATCAACCTATTCTCAACCTTGCAATCTCATTTGAACACTCATTCCCCACTCAACTCTTTCACAATTCAGTTATGTGGTCACACAATTCTTTGCTTCATTCTTTTACTTGTGTGCACCCATTATCTTTTTGAATGTTGCCAAAAGGGGGAGAAACATCAATTGTGCATAAATTGAAATTTTTGTCATCATCAAAAGGGGGAGAATGTTGGGTTCTCATATTGGAGAATGTTGGGTTACAACAAGTGCTTAAATGTTTTTGATGATGAGCAATACTAATTGATGTTATGTGAAATGTTCACAAATGGTATGTTTGTTTTTTGATGATGAACATTTCATGAACAGACAAAATTGTTGTGTTATGAATGTGTGAAACATGATGAGAATGACAATTGGATGCAAATGAAACACATGTTTTATATGTTCATTATATCTCACTAATTATGTCTTTTAATGTAGGTGAGATTCCATGCAAGACAAAGCCCAAAATCCAAGTGCAAAAGAACAAGACAAGTTGCTGAAATAGTGCCCTGTCAACAGATGACAGTGCATCTGTCAACAGATGAATAGTGCATCTGATGCATCTGTCGACAGATGATTTTCGCCTGTCGACAGATACACTCAGAAATCTATTTCCAGAAAGCCCAGTCTTCCGGTTCTTGCAAACCTGTCAGCATCTGTCGACAGCAGCAAGTCGGCTGTCGACAGACGGAGTTTTGGGAAGATCTAGTGGCCAGGATATGATCTATATTTTGGTGTTTCCTTTTAGCACGACTCTCTATGCTTGGACACCACTATATATGGATCATATGAGGCTATTTTCGCAGCAAGGAGCCACCATACCAAAACCCTAAGCAAAGGTCAAGATCAAGGCTTTCTTCCTGCTGCCCTGCTTCATCTCTCTGCCCAGAACAAAGAAGAACAACCTTCCAACCGGAGTTGAAGCCGGTTCGTCCGTGGTTCAAGCTTCTCCATCAACTGATACTTGTCAAGACGAAGCTTGGAGTTTTCTGGACGACCAACGAGAAGAGATCTACATCGGGATTTGATTCTTCATCTCAAACTCTTCTCCTTTCACTACTTTCATATATCTGTGTGTGTGCACTGATTTGAGATCAGTACGTGGATGTTGTGGAAGTGTGGATTGTTGTTCTGATTGCGTGTTTGCATCAGACAACGTGTGTGTGGTGTGTTGGTCAGATCAAGGCTAGAGGATCTGATCTTTTGTGGACTTGATCTAGCGTGTGTGTGTTGTGGTTGAGCCGGTGTGCTCGTGTGTGTGTTGTACTCAGTTCTTGAGTAGTGTGTCCTCACTGTGTGGGGGGTGGACGTAGGAGTCACATGGTGTGATCTCCGAACCACCTAAAAAATCCCTTGTGCACTGTGGTTTGACTTGTGGTTTGCATTATGTTGCGCTAGATGCATGCCTAGGGATTTCGTTCACACACTACTTGTTAATCTATTCACACACATTACATCAGATCAAAGGGGTTTTAATTGAGTAGATCTTTTAATCTGAAGTAATTTTCATATTGCTTAAGTTTCCGCTGCAAATCTATTCAACCCCCCTTCTAGCTTTGCCAATACCGAATATCCGATCCTAACAATTGATACCTTTGTACAGAGTTGACGAACTAGCCTTTTGACGCGAGGGCAAACATTTTTGATGCCTACTCCCCGGTTACTTAGCAAAAACTCATCATTGCTCTGCATTTTTCCAAATTTAAGTCAAAATTTTTTTTTTTAATGTAATGAAATTGGTTAAAATAGGTAGCTTTTCTCCAAGTATTGTGGTAAAGAACCCAAGTTTAATATAGGAATGATTATCTAGGAATTGTAAACATTAAGCTCAATGATCATAATACCCTTAAAAAAAAATCATGTTTGCCTACATGTAAATAATGAAGAAGAGTTAGGTGTTAAGTTTTTGAAAATGGTAAAATGTTTCCAGAATGATGGAACCTAGACTGAACTTGAGTATTATGTAAAAATCACAAGATTGTTGAAAATTGCTTTTATATCTATGCACATGATGTGATCAAATATGTTATTAACATCAAATAAACACCTTAGACATTTTAAAGAAACCAGCTCAAAGAGGTTTGGAGTTAATGGGCGTGGAATGCCAGGTAGAAATGAGTCTGTCGACAGCTAATTTGAGCTTGTCGACAGGTGCACTCAGACAGAGAAATGGATGTTCAGCTAGTAGTGAGTACTGTGATGTCTGTCGACAGGCGAGGGTGTGTCTGTCGACAGCTACACACAGACAGATTAGAGGCTGTGCGGGGAGGACAAAACCTGTGAAATCTGTCGACAGATGCATGGTCGTCTGTCGACAGATACACACAGAGTGCAGAACCTGTGGTCTGTGGATGCCTATCTGTCGACAGGAATGGATGGAGCTGTCGACAGATCCTTGTTGAATGCCAGTTTAAGAAAGAAGGGGAAGATGAAAAGATCATCCCAGGTGAAGGAGTTAACGAACAGCAAGAAGAAATGATTTCCTTCACAATAGCACCCAACTTTTGAACTAGCTCCCCATAATGTGTGCTCATGAAAAAAACACAAATTTTAATCAATACAAGTCATTCAAGCAAGATATGCACACATGTATTCAGCAGAGCATTCATGGTATTGAGACTGTTTTGGTGTTTTCCAATTTATGAGTTTTTTTTTTTTGTTTTAGATGTGGAGTATTTTGGCTACTGAAATGAGACGTACCCCTTTATCGAACATGAATGTCCCGTCATGGGCTCCAACGACGGGTACTTGGCGGAGAAAAATTTCTCACGCATAATGAAAGTTTCCAAACAAGCCGAACTTGTTTTTCCACAAATCACCATTTGATATACCCCATAGTTGTTGCTTACAAGGAACATTCATGAAGGACTTGGGATATGTGTCACTGAATTTTACATAAGCCTAATTCTCTTCTAAGAGATGCTTATATAGTTGTGTTTTCATGTGGAGAGTCGTGGGACTTGAAAACACAATCTTGGATATGAAGGAAGGTTTCCGTATTTGAAGATCCTCTGCGTCTGTCGACAGGTTCTGAGTATCTGTCGACAGATTGCAACAGATTTACAATAGACAGACTTCAGGTTGCTCTGGTCTGTGGCATCTGTCGACAGGCGATATCCATCTGTCGACAGGCAGAGACAGTTTTACCAAAACACAGAACTCTGGCATTTCTGTCTGTGACATCTGTCGACAGGTCTCTGAGAATCTGTCGACAGGTGCTCTCAGTATTTTTCTGTCTGATCACACCTGTGGCATCTGTCGACATATGCCTTTGGGTCTGTCGACAGGTACATGTCTACACTGTGATTGTGATCATTTTCTCATGATTTGAGAAGGCTTGGTTATATGCATTTGTACCTACATGATAAAACGTATAGTTAGGTATAATGAAGACGTAGATAACCAAATATGTATCATGTTAATTGACATGTATGAAACCTCAATTCAACTCATTCATCATTAAAAACATTGTTGGACTTTCATTTATCACTTAGAATGTGAATTCACTTAGTTTCCAGAATATGAACCCAACAGTGGCAAGCGCCACGACGGAGACATATGTTGGACGAGGTTAGGAAGATGTCTCAAGTGTGGTAGTAAGAACCATCGGATTAAAGACTGTCCGAATCAGAAGAAGAGGTTTGTTCCCCAAGATGTTCAAGTAGTAAGGAAGCCATCGGTAGGAATTTAGGCACCGGTCTAAGTGGACTAGAAGCGGCAGCGAGATGTCACCAAGGGTACGTGATCCGATCTTCGAGGACAAAGATCTCTTTAAGGGGGAGAGGGTGTAAGGCCCCAAATTTCTTTTTTTTCCCGCTTCTATTTTATGTATATGATGTTTACTTGTTCTTGCATAAATGGCGTGCATGAAATGGTGCATATTATAGATATAAATTTTGCATGTGTATATGCGTGGATGTATATTATTATCATGAATATGAGTAATTGGCCAATTTTGTGTATAAGGTATCTATTCAGATATTATGCAAGTACCATCTAAATATTGAAGTGTGCCTTATATTACCCCTTTCATGGATATTGTGTACGAATATATGAAGTGCATATGTGTATGTACGCATGTATGTTATCTTATGCATGTGATAATTGTGTACCTAATTTTACATATGTAACACCTTGGTATACTTATGTATGCATGTGTATGCCCAGATATAATGTTATGGATTGCACGTTGTGGTAATATACATATTATACCTTATACATTGTATGTATATACATAGTGTAAACACAGTTCTTTGTGTGTTGAGTCATGTTGTGTGTATATATATGTATATATATATATATATATATCTACATTGTATGCGTATGAAGATATTCATGTACATGTTATTATCTTGATGTACCTATGTATGTATGTGTAGGATTAGTAGTAAATATTGGATGTTTACATGGTGTAGTGGTGTATACACTATACTACATAGGTTTCATGTGCATATATGTGTGGATTAAGCATGGTTCTGCATGATTTTAAGTTCTGGTAGAAGAGTGTCTTGGCGTCAACATGGATGGACGCCCATGATATGTCAACGTCCATATCGACTGACGCCAACCCTAATATAGCCGTCCATGGATGTGGACGTCAATATCCCTAATTTTCTGTGTGCAACAGAGCGCAGAGAGCACTCATTAGGCCAGGCTTCTGATTGGGGAGATGTCTTCCCAACGGCTCTTATCTGTCCCTTCAACCCCTGCACAAGCCCTCTTGTCCCCTAGTCTATAAAACACATCCCTTTTGCAACCTAGAGAGCTCTCTTGGCTCTTTACTAGAAAGGAAACCCTAACTGAGAGAGAGAGGAAGGACTGACCTTGGAGGGCTTGGATCCGGCGACTGGAGGTGTTTTCTGGTGATCTTCTACGACAAGGAGGAAGGCCATACGTAGGAGAAGGCTTCTGGCGTTGGACTACAGCCTGCAACCCCCTAGAACCCGGAGCAAAGGATTTCTGGAGGCTTCTTGGCGCTGTCCAAGGAGGGCTTCATCAGCTTATTCCGATCTTGTAGATTTAATTGAGAGGCAAGTAACCCATAGATCTAATCCTATACATGTGCCCTAGGTCCCAGCAATTTTTGTGGATTTTAAATCGTGTCCTGGACCCTCCTTTTCACTTGGTATTTGGAGTTCGGTCTGTGCTGTTGCACAGATAGGAACTTGGCGTCAATACCATTGACGCCAAGATCTCCCATCGGCGTCCAGCGATCGTGCCGTCCAAACCCTTGAACGGCCAGAGACTGCCGCCAAGTTCTTCAGGATAGAACAGTGAGCTGTTCTTCCGGGTAGATGACTATTTTCGATATGTTTTCGCAATGAGGATATAGTGTAAATTTTATACGCTATGTAAAATAGATAATGTGATGTGTGTGGAAATTTCTACATTTTTCTGTGGATGGCATGAATTTTTAGAGTATTGAAATACATGTTGGGAAAAGATGGATTATGCATGTTCATCTACTGTCTACCTAATTCCTGAGGAATTAAATGCCCTAGATTTTTCTATACCATGTGCATATGTATCAGTCCATGCCCTGGAATTTTGAGAATTTTTCCATGACTGTGGGATTTGCTGGAATTTCTGTTTTGGAAATGAAAGACATGCATAGAAGTTGTAAAATTTACATTAAATTGTGTGTTGTGCAATAAATCAAGGGAAAATTTATGTGATGATGATTATGTTAGAATCAAGGTTGTGAATGGTTAAATCTGATGTTCGTGTTATGTTCCATGTTAAAGTGAATTATGAATAGCATGAAACTGAATGTTTTAATTTCTGTAAACGTAATATGATTCAGAAAAATCTGAAAAATCGTATGTGCGCTTATAACCTTAAAATTGTCTGTGGTTAAATTTTCATGTTATTTTGATTACAGTAAGTATTGTTATGGATTTTTAATGCAAAAAATGACTATGTGAGCATGTTAACTGTGACTTGATGTGATTCAGTAAATTTCAGTATGATTATATCTGTATTATGATTATTGGCAGTTGCAACAGTTAGGTTAAAATCAGTAAATGAGGACTTATGTGTGTATGAATTATGTGTGAGTGTGTACATGGGACGTGAGAGAACAAGTGGTGTAGGTGTGTAAAATGGTTAATGTGATAAGATAAAAAACATGCCCATAAGACACTGCCACCCTAGATGCTTGGAGCTGTACCGTAGTAATGCCCCTACGGAAAGCTCAATGTGACCTGTGATACCCTAGAGAAGGGTCTTGATAAAGTGTATACCCTAGCAAAGGGTCTTGTAAAATCCTGGAGGTGGACAAGTTCCACTGGTAATGGTGGGAAGGGCTTTCCCCGGTTTCTGCAGGAACTAAGACTTATCACTATGCCGGTGATTAAGTATGAATGTGAATGTGTGTGTGTCATGTGATCGTCTATGTGGTGGTTTGGGCTGTGTCTTGGCATTAAGTGAAAATAAGTATAGGCGTGATGTGAAAAGTGATATGTGTTCACAGAACAAGGTATGTGCAAGATATGTGTAAATGTGGCACATGTTATGTGCAAAAGTGAAATGATAAGAAGTGTGTGAATGTGAAAGAGGAAATAATGGGAAATGTGTGTAAGTGTTGTGTGATAAAACCAAAAGTGAGTGTATGTGAAAGCCAAGGTTTATCATATAGTTGTGTGTAATCAGAAAAATAGATATAAGTGTAAATGACAATAGTGTTAATTGATAAATTGTTTATTGATGTGTACAATGTGTGTGTATGTGTTTATGTATAAATTGTCAATTGCTAAAAGTGATGTTACCATTAGTACCAAAATGTAAGTATATGCTTTCATATTCATGGAATTTGAATGATTGGATACACATAGGTTTAGTATTATGTTGTATAGTTAAAGTGATCCCTATGTAAAGGTAATATGAATGTGATAAAATTTGTAAAAAATCAGCACGCTAAATGTGAAGTAAATTGTTATGATTGCATGCGAAGTGAATTAGAAATCATGCTAGGAGTGCCACCTATCTTGTACATGATTCCATGGTTTAGTTGTGCAACTTTACAATGACTTGGATAAAGTATGAAAACGTGTGAATGTGTATTTTACTCATGTTAATGACACCATGATGTTAGTGATCTTGTTTAGATTCTAGTTTTACATTGTATAGATAATTGCTTAATGGAATTTGTTAGGTTATAGCATGATCATGTATGATTTAACTGCTGAATTTCATTGTGTTAATTGGTAAAAAGTATGTATGTATTGAATCTTAGTTACTTGCTGAGTCTATTGCGTAGACTCACTCTTGCTAAACATTTCAGGAAACTAGCAGCTGAGGAGCTAGCAAGATTTGAAGTGGAGTTGGACCAAGGGATTGAAGAGTTGTAGTTTATATTTCATAAGTATGTAATGCTACAATTGAAATTTGGATTTTGTTCAAATGTACGTGGGGTCGGCTATGTATTTGGAACCTTTTGCTCTTATGTTATCTCTTGTTGAACTATACAGACTGTGGTATGTGGATTTAAAAGTTGATGGAATGAGATTCATTTAAATTCCATTGCATTTATTCGACTCTATTTGTGTATATCTCAGCTCATTTGTTACTTGTTGGGGTATTCTCCCCTGTAGCGGCTTGCTCTCTTCCGACGTGGGTTGGTATAACCGTACCGGGTGGAAGTGGGTCGTTGCACAATGTATCCAGTGTTAAGTGTGAGGCAGCACCGATTTTCGTTTGTTCGGCTTGCTTGTGCAGGCATTGTTCCGGTGTGTGTTTTGCTTGTGCCTCAACTGTGCTTTGGAGGCACTTGTCACGTTTGGTGTGTGCCCTCTCCACCTATGGTGGTAGGAGCGGTGCCTTGTGCTTGTGTGCTTCTAAGAGCCGATGTGGTTGTTGTGCTCTTGAAGCTGCTAGATTTCTGTGTGTTTTATTGTGGGTCTCTGGTGGGGAGTCCCCTTCAGTTGACCCTGTATCATTTCAGGCTGTGGGTGCGGTTGCGTACTACACCTTGAGCGTGTTTCTTTTTCGATGCTTCGTGTTTTTGTGCCTTGAGGGTTCGCGGCCGGTGTGGCCTGTTCTGCCCTTTTTGGCTTGCGGCTTCTTGCGAGTGGCGTTTTGGCAACTCTCTTGTGGAGAGTTCTTTCTATTAGCTGTGTTGTTTCTGTTAGTTATGGATGTCCTCAAGCCAATCATAACTTGTACAATCTTGTTCTTTGATAATAATAATAAGGCTTTTATATTCATTATGTGTAATTCGTTATCGTTTCATTATGAAGTCCATGAATATACGCAATGGATATTAATTATGATGAGATCATAACAATAAGATTAATATCCTTTAAACGTATATTCTTAATTGTTCCTAGTCGGAGGATATTCAAGAAGGACATTGAATATCCGGTTAGACTAGTATAGATTGCACCTGCTCATATGATGAGGGTGACAGGTCTCATAGTCACTTGTGTGGAGACACTAAGGTGAATCTGTAGGTGCTCATTGGAGAATGAGTTCACTGAACTGATCCATTATGAATCGCTAGATGGTAATGTTACCTAACTGTCAACCAGCTAGATTCATTGTCACAGTGGCGTGATTGGTCCTTAGACCTGAGACACCAAGGACACCTTGGTCGTGGACTTCTGGGTTTTGACCTTGACTTATAGATCTCTAGCCATGAGGTCTTAATCAGTTAAGTGATCGGATCTAGCGGAATACCTTGGAAGGTGATTGTGTGGTCAATATGGGATCGCTCGCTCTCGGTAATAGGAGAGTGAATGCTCTACGGAAGGATGCCTGATAGTCCCTGGCCAGGGCAAGACTACTTATCAGAAATGGAGTTTTCTGATATTGTTATGCGGCATCTAAACCAAGTGAGTACACACATTAGGGTTTGACAGTTGACCATACCCTAAGTGCACTCGGGAGCATTGTACGAGCGAAGGATTAAAGTCACGTGGTAACTGATGATACTAAAGGTTCCTTGAATGGGTTGCTGAACCCCAATGCTTTCCAGGATCAAGTGGTGTTGCTTGGCACCCAACTTGATTGGAAGCCCGGTCAATTATCGTGAGACAATAATTGATTGTGTAATTAATTAATATGAGATGCTAATTAATTACCATAAGTCAATAAAGAGTTATTGAGCTTAATGGGCTGAAAACTGGACTAGCAGTTGGGCCTAGAGGGTCACACGCATAAGAGTTCCGAGCAGACTGGGCAAGGTGTTCTTTATAGACAATGACTGAGTTTTTGTGAAAAACCGCGGTGTCTATAAATATACGCTGAGAGTTAAACCCTGGGCCAAGCTCCAGGCTTAACCCTGGCCGCCCCCCTCCTCTCTATCTCCCAGGGCGCCCCCTACCCTCTCTCTCCTCTCTTCGGCACATGGTGGAGCTGAGATCCGGGAGACGCGTGGAGAACGAGGAGATCCCGTCTGTGTCCGGAGCTCGTGTGGATACGTCTTGAGGCCGGACACTTGAACAGCTTGAAGCACCGGTGCCTCCTGCTCCACCTCCTCCCCGGATTCGGGAGTTTCGCAACCCCGCAAAGGTAAAGATGAGATCTCCTTGTGCGTGGGTTCTCGTTTTGTTCGATCCGACCGCGGCAACGATATCTACCTGTGGGATTCGCGTTTCCGCTGCGCTCTATACGAAACCGAATAGTGGTATCAGAGCCAGGTTGCTGGTACATTCGGAATCAACGTCTTGTGTATTATGTTTTATGCGTTTTCGTCGATTCACGTTGTGCATGAGTCGCCCTGTTTGATGTGTTCATGGGTCGCACATGAGATGTGCACTTGCCGCTTGGCACATGGAAGATGTTCTTGGTACCAAGGGCTTCGCGGAGAACCCTTTCTGGCGTCGTTTGGCCCACTGTGGAGGTCGTACGGCCGCCTGCAAAGTGCCACCGTCGCACAGGTTGCAGCTTCTTGGGCAGTCCAAGAAGCTAGTGATTTGCAGGTTTCTGGGTTTTTTCGGGATTTTCTGGGCAAATGGGGCGGTGGGTGGCGGTGCCCGGCGTCGCCGGCGCCGTCCGTGGCCGTTGGAGGCGGCGCGGGGCCGGCGGGGCCGCCCTCCGCCGGAGAGCGGCGGCGGCTAGGGTTTCACCCTAGCCGCGCACCCCTCCGTTCGGGCGGAGGGGGCGACCCTGCGCGGGCACCCGCGGGCCCGCGCGCGGATCCGCGCGGGTCCGCCCGCGGGTAAGTGGCGGGCGGACCCCGCGGGTCCCAGGCGGGCCGCGATCGGATCCGGCCCGCGCCGGATCCGACCGGCCCTTTTCCCCCATTTTTTTTAAATTTTAATGGTTTTTAAATTGTTTAAATGCCAGAAAAATTCTTAAAAATTCCAGAAAATTCTGAAATTAGTTTTAAGAGTTTTTAAAATTATTTTAGCTCTCTGTAAATTAATTTTCAGTTGTTTGACCCATTGCTTAATTAGTTTAAGGAAAATCTAAAATTGTTTTAGTTATTCCTACTATCTAATTAAAGCATGTTAATTGATTTAGAAATGTGATTTTTAAATTAATTAACTATACATCTTGGCGACTTCATGCAGTAACGCTGAATGACGTTTTATCTAATGTTGATTAGATGATATCCATGTTAGCTAAATTGTTTAGTTAAATGGTTTTCAAAGTATAATTATTATATTTTTGAAGTAAAATATTTCAGAAGTAATTATGTGATAATTGCTTGTTGATGCATGTGATGTATGTGGATGGATGATCATGGACTTAGATGTCATGTGATGATGTTTATGGTTTATGGCATGTGATGTAATTTATGAGGACTGCGTGCCTCCCTCTCTCCCTCTATTAAATCCGGGTTGTACATTCTATCTCCTTCCTGTTATGTACTCCCCTTGACTTGTTCAAGGTTTCTTATTATTATCTGATGTACATTTATGGGCCTGCGAGCCCAATTTAAATATTACTTGTAATTATAAGAAGCGGATTGGCGGAGATGGAGGAGAGTACCATGCAGGACCTTCATGGAGATAAAGTTACATCAAGCTAAAGCATAAGATGCGGGGCTACCATTTGTTCACCTTTTTTGTGGATTACCAACTGGCTCTGGTAATGCCACTCTAGGTTAAAGTCCATGATCATCCATCATTTTTCTTCATATATGATATGTGTGGAATGTGCTGTGGTATATATAATTAAATATATGATATTCCAAATTCTATATATCAATAGCACGCAGATATAGAGACCAAGATAAAATATGTCAAAATCCCTCCTCGTTCAACTTTAAGCCGTAGCGTAATCATTTAGAATGAATTATGTGGCCCTCCATCATTATAGTTTTAGGATTGCCATTAGATCGGGCAAGTTTGTTGTGCTATCCACAAGGCTTGTCAAGTCTAATGACAGACTAAAACTATGGCATGATGATGCCTTAAACGGGGTAGAGGACCGGTGTAGCTTTGTTGTGCTATCCACAAGGGCTACATCCAAATCTATGCTCGTTACGTAATGATGGTATTGCTTAGACTGGATTTAATGACTTGTTGTGCTATCCACAAGGTCATTAAAATTCAGGGCCAAAATAAGATCGGATATTGCAAGAGTTGCAAGTGTCAAGGGTTGACCGCTTTCAGATCATAGTATGGTTTATTGTGCTATCCACAAGATCATGCTATGAGTCTGTGAGATTCCGATCCCACTAGGAGACCGTCGGTGTCTCCCATTCTGTATATCTGAGGGTTATACAGTCTGCCAAAAAATAGTGGGAGCTAATCTTGATTAAAGTCCTAATCTAGATTTAATTATTATTATGAGTATCTGCTAATTGTCTTTACATTTCCTTTATAGGCAAAAATGTCGTCAGGTAACCCACTCCGTGGCATACTGGATGCCAACAGATTGACAGGCCCGAACTACTCGGATTGGCTCAGAAACCTGAAGATTGTCCTCAGGTCTGAGCGCATTGCCTATGTCTTGGAGGGTGAGATCCAGCTGAACCACCCCTAGATGCACCTGAAGGGGAAACGCTTGAGTATGCGAAGTGGAAGGAGGATTCCACTCTGGCCCAATGCTACATGCTTGCCTCAATGAGCAATGAGTTGCAAAGGCAGCATGAGAACATGGATGCTAGATCCATCATGCAGCACTTGCAAGAGCTCTTTGAAGAGCAGAGCAGGGTGGAGAGATATGAGATATCCAAGGCCCTGTTCAGAGCTCGCATGGCAGAGGGGTCTTCAGTACAGACTCATGTGCTGAAGATGATAGAGTGGATTGAGAGGCTCGAGGGCTTGGTTTTCCTCTTGACAAGGAACTAAGCACGGACCTCATTCTCCAGTCACTTCCAGATTCATATCCTAGTTCATTGTGAACTTCACAATGAACAAGATTGAGGTGAGTTTAGCTGAGATGCTCAACATGCTGAAGACTACTGAGGGCAACCTTAAGAAGGAAAAGCCCACTGTTCTCATGGTTGGAAAGTCCAACAAGAAGAGGAGAGCAGGGCAAGCCTTTAAAAAGGCAATGCGAAGAAGCAGTCTAAGCAGAAACAAAAGAAGGACACAGGCAAAGGAGAAGAAAAGGGCGAGTGCTTCCACTGCAAGAAAAGGGGCACTGGAAAAGAAATTGCAAGGACTATCTTGCAATGAAGGCTCAGGAGAAGCAGAAGCTTGGCGAAGCTTCAGGTATCTATATGATAGATCTTCACTTGTCTATTAGAGATTCTACATCTTGGTTTTAGACACTGGATGTGCTTCTCATATCTGCAATGATATGCAGGTGCTGACAAGTAGAAGGAAGCTGAGCAAGGGCGAGGTGAACTTGAGGCTTGGAAACGGCACAAGTGTTGGTGCACACACTGTGGGGACAGTGAAGCTCAAGTTACCTTCTGGAGATTTGCTTTTATTAGATGATTGCTACTATGCGCCTAGCATCATCAAGAACATTATTTCTGTTTCTTGTTTAGACAGAGTTGGATACAAGTTTACCATTGAGAACAATAGTTGTTCAGTTTATTTGAGAAATAAACTAGTTGCTTTAGCAAATTTGGTGAATGGTTTGTATCTACTTGATGTTTCTTATGATAATCTCCACGTTGATGTTTCTCCTAAGAGAAGTAAGAATAGTGTGAACACTGCCTACTTGTGGCATTGTAGGCTTGGTCACATTGGTGAGAATAGGCTTCAAAAGTTGCATAAGAATGGATACTTGGATCCATTTGATTATGAATCATATGCAACTTGCGAATCCTGTTTAATGGGTAAGTTGACCAAATCTCCATTTAGTGGACATGGAGATAGGGCCAAGGACATATTGGAACTATACATTCGGATGTATGTGGTCCAATGTCTACCCAAGCCAAGGGTGGCTACTCATACTTCATTACATTCACGGATGACTACTCAAGGTTCAGATTTATTTACTTAATGAAGTACAAATCTGAAGCCTTTGGGAAATTCCAAGAATTTAAGAATGAAGTTGAGAAGCAAACTGGAAAGAGTATTAAAATCCTACGGTCAGACCGAGGAGGTGAATACTTAAGTACAGAGTTCACACAATTCTTAAAGGACAATGGTATCCTTTCTCAATGGACTCCTCCCTATACACCACAGATGAATGGTGTATTAGAAAGGAGAAATCGTACCTTGTTGGACATGGTGCGATCCATGATGAGCCATTCTATAAGACCCTCGAATTTTCCGTCGTATTTCTCGTATTTATGTGTGTATGATTGTGCTTGTGTATGTACGTACATAATTACGTAGGCATTAATTAGTATAATTACGTGTGCATGTGTTTATATTAAACATAAATAATGTATGTATTGCGTGATGATAGTATGGATACTATACCATGTACATATGGCATGTATAGAAGCTTGGTATGCATGGTTTTATGCATAAATTAGGGTTCTGGCCGAAGGCCCTATTGGCGTCAACCCCTGGCCGTTGAGGTGGTGTCAGCGTCCAGCCCTGGACGCCAACACTCACTCCGGCGTCCAGCGATCTGGACGTCAAATTCTCTGACCTGCATGCGCAGCAGAGCTGCAAACTTCTGAAACAATGCATGGCAACCATTGGGGGGATGTCCCCCATGGCTCTAAGGCTGTCTAGTCGGTATGGTGAGTGAGTGAGGGGCTCTCCTACACCCTGAACCCGAGTTGGCCTCTCCCCACTTCTCATTTTCACCCTTGCAAGAGGAGAGAAGAAGAGAGAAAAACCCTAGAGCATTCTGTGAGAAAACCCCATAGAACCTTGAAATCCGATCCCTTGGAGCTGGATTTGGAGATCTTCTGCATCAAGGAGGAAGCTGAAGCAAAGGGGAAGGCTTCCCCATCATCCCCTCGGCGTGGAGATCACCCAGGAGCCCGGAGGAAGGCGATCTTGGAGGCACTTCTGCAACTTCTTGGAACTGCCCAAGGAGGTCTTCTTCGAGCCATAAATCTCTTGGAGGAATTTTAGAGAGGCAAGTGACCTATCTATGGTGTCCCCGTATGAGTCTAGGTGGTTTTTGACATTTTTATGGAATTTTCCTCGAGTCCTAGACCCTCCAATTCACCCAAGATTTAGAGCTCGGGTCTGTGTTTCTGCACAGACCTGGGTAGACGGCAAGGTCCCTGGACGCCCAGTTCATCCTTGGCGTCCATCGACCATGCCGCTGACCCTGAGTCAGCGGCCAGAGACCACCGTCTAGTTCTTCTGGACAGAACAGTGAGCTGTTCTGTCCCTCTTGTACATTAATTTCGGTATGTTTTATGCGATAAGGATATATTGTGCACCTTATACTCTACGTATATTGTGCATCTTGGTTGTGGATGAATGTGGTGTATGTGGGGTAATGATGTCTTGTAAACTTGTGAGCATGACTTGTAGACCATTTTGCAAAATCCATGATTTATGATTTAGATTAATGTGAATGCCTTAGTTTCAGTTTGATCATGAAAAATAGTGGGTCAGTATATGTGTTTGCAGATTTTAGTAAATTACCCATGCTTGTGAAATTTGTAAATAAGCTCGGTTCGGAAAAAAAAATGAGAACATGTAAAAATGGTTGTGGTAATTGATTTATAGATGTATGAATTAGGGTGATGTTGTATTCTAAAATCATGCATATATATAGTAGTCTCTGTGCAAAACAGTAAGTGGATAAATTGCAAAATGTGTTAGACCCATGTTAGCTTAAGTTGTGAATAATATGCTAATTAGGTGTTTGATTTTCTGTAAATCCTATTTAGCTCAGAAAAATCTGAAAAATTGGGGTATGATTTGGAACCCGACAACAGCATGTGGTTAAAATTTCAGGTCAATTGGGACAGTAAATAAAAGTTATGTGTTTTCATGTGAAATGTGATAATTCGTGCATATGATCGAAATGTGATTAGATTTTGTTTAAACCCAGCATGATTAATGTGTTTACTGTGTGTTAAACCTTGAAATTGTAGTATCGTGTTAGGAAAAGCAGAGATATTAATGTGAGTAAGAAAGTGAATGAGATAAAGAGTGTCAAGTGTAAAACCATGTGTAAAACGGTAAATGTGTAAAAGTGTAAGCTGTGCCAATGTGATACTGCTTCCGAGAAGGCAGTGGAGCCGTATCAGGGAAAAGTCCCCCTGAGAAAGTTCATTGTGTTAAGTGACCCTAAGGGCATTAGGGGGAAATCCTGGAGGTGGACAAGTACCACTGGTTAGGGTGGAGACTTGTTCTCCCGGTCTGCGCAGTCCAAGAGTCGCCATTGTATTGCCTAGATGGCGTCTATGTGATGTGATGTGTTTGTGTCCTTCTTTGGTGGTTTGGACTATGTGTAAAGTGTAATGTGTAAAGTGTATGTGACCATGTGTAATGTGTAAGTGACATGTGAATGTGTATGTGTAAATGTGTAAACATGTGAAAAGAGGAAACTAGTGTAAAGAAAAATGTGAAATCCTAGATATGTAAATGTGTCATTGAAACCCATGTGAGACTAAATCTGAAACCATGTGAATTCAGAAAATGTATGTTATCATACTCATGTTTATGTGTGTAAAAGTGTTTAGAATCCATGTTAGGAACAACAAATGAGTATGTGAGCAAAATGTATGTTATGTGTTAAGCAACGTTGTAGCTTTCATGTGTAGGTTTATAGTCATTGAACCATGTGAAATCAGCAACCTAAAGCATGTGAAAAAGTTATGTATGTACTTAAGAACATGTGGAATCCATGCTAATTATGTTCCCGTTCATGTATGTAAATTGTTCATGTCAATAGCTCTCACGTTTTGATTAAAGTCTCATGAGTGAATTGAATAGAGACCATGTGATAGGTGAATGTTATTTTGAAATCTGAAAGCATGCGTTATGTATAAAATTGTAGAACTTTCATGATAGATTGAAAACTTAAATGGACTAGCATGCTATGTGTTGCTAATTGTAATGTGCGTGTAGAAACCACTAGGACTTGTACGTTATATCATGCATAGTGTTACTTGCTGAGTCCCTGGACTCACTCCTTGCTTCGGCGTACAGGTATAGTTGGTGACACAGTACCCTCGGAGGAGGTAGCAGAGACGGACTCCGAGCGTGGAGACTAGCCAGTTTTGAGTTCTTTGTGATTGTGTACTCATAGTATGTACTTGAACATTGTATTAGAATTATCATTAAAAGAATGTAATATGTGGACATTTGTATCTCTATTTCACAAATTAAATCATGTGAATTTTAGTTCCTTTTTGCAAATTGTAAACTGCATGTATGTTTAATGTGGATGATGAATGAATGGAGATAGTTCTCTTTTACTTCCGCTACTCTGTTATATATATTCGCGTGTATCTCAGCTGTTTGTATCGTTGGGTAAATGTCCCACTGTGGCTGGCAGCACTCGCTATACCGACGTGGGTTGGTATAACCGTACCGGTATAATGAGGGCCGTCACACGTTCACAGTTACCAGTTTCCTTATGGGGATATGCGCTAGAGTCAGCGGCATATCTGCTGAACAGGGTTCCAAGTAAATCTGTGTCTTCCACTCCATATGAGATATGGAAGGGTAGAAAGCCTGATTTTAAACATGTTAAAATCTGGGGCTCTCCTGCCCACGTGAGGAGACATGACCCAGATAAACTGGAATCCAGAACCGATAAGTGCAGGTTTGTTGGATACCCAAAAGAAATGTTTGGGTACTACTTTTACCATCCTGGTGAACAAAGAGTGTTTGTCGCCAGGAGAGCTGTCTTCTTGGAAGAGGAGTACCTTACCCAAGAGGATAGTGGGAGTAAAGTAGATCTTGAAGAGGTTCTAGATCCACAAATTGTGCAAAGTCCACCAGGTGAAACATCGGTTCCGGAACCTGTTCAGGATTATACACACATTCAGCGTAGGTCTGGTAGAGTACCTAGACAGCCTGAAAGATATGTTGGACATATCAGTGAAGGCATGTCTTTTGATGAGGATGGTGATCCAAAGACCTACCAAGAGGCTGTTGATTGTCCTCAGTCAGGGAAATGGCGAGATGCCATGAATTCTGAGATGCAGTCCATGTACACCAACCATGTTTGGAACTTAGTAGACTTGCCGAAGGTATTGTACCTATTGGGTGCAAGTGGATCTTTAAGAGAAAGATCGGTGCAGATGGACAGATCGACACTTATAAGGCAAGGTTGGTGGCAAAGGGGTATCGTCAAAGGCAAGGAATTGACTATGACGAAACTTTCTCACCAGTTGCCATGATAAAGTCGATCAGAATTCTTCTTGCCATTGCTGCATACTTTGATTACGAGATCTGGCAGATGGATGTAAAAACGCTTTCCTAATGGAAACATTGAGGAGGAAGTGTATATGATACAACCTGAGGGTTTTACATCAAAGAGTGCCCAGACAAGTATGCAAGCTTTAAAGATCCATCTATGGATTGAAGCAAGCTTCTTGTAGTTAGAACATAAGGTTTGATGAGGCTATCAAATCTTATGACTTCATTAAGAATGAAGATGAACCATGTGTGTATAAGAAAATCAGTGGGAGTGCTATCACTTTTCTCGTACTTTACGTTGATGACATCTTACTCATTGGGAATGATGTAGGGATGTTATCATCAGTAAATGGTTTGGTTGTCAAAGAACTTCTCCATGAAGGATTTGGGAGAAGCATCCTACGTATTGGAATACGTATCTATAGAGATAGATCTAAGAGGATGCTTGGCTTGACCCTATCCATGTACATAGATACCATTGTCAAAAGGTTTGGCATGGAAAATTCCAAGAGAGGTCTCATACCTATGAGACATGGATTATTCTCTCTAAGGAGCAGTCTCCTAAGACTTCTGAAGAGAGGGCAGCCATGGATAGAGTCCCCTATGCCTCGGCTATAGGGTCTATCATGTATGCCATGATATGTACAAGGCTTGATGTGGCATTTGCTCTAAGTGTTACGAGCAGATATCAGGCAAATCTAGGTGAAACACACTGGATGGATGTGAAATGTATCCTTAAGTACTTGAGAAGGACTAAGGATAATTTCTGGTCTATGGAGGAGGGGACTTGAAACTCTGGGCATATACTGACTCGAGTTTCCAGTTGGATCCAGATGATAGCAAGTCTACATATGGATTTGTGTTCACTTTGAACGGGGGTGCAGTGAGCTGGAAGAGTTCCAAGCAGGAAACCACTGCAGACTCGACGACAGAAGCTGAGTACATTGCTGCAGCTGAAGCCGCCAAGGAGGCAGTGTGGATGAAGAAGTTCATCACCGACCTTGGTGTGGTGGGTGACTCTGATCCGATCCCATTGCTGTGTGACAACAATGGGCCATTGCGCAAGCGAAAGAGCCGCGGTTCATCAGAAGTCGAAGCACATTCTGAGGCGATTTCACTTGATCAGGGAGATTATCACTAGAGGAGATGTATGGTGGAAAGAGTTCCTTCAGTCGACAACATTGCAGATCCATGACGAAGCCTCTGTCTCAAATTGTGTTTGAGCGCCACCTAGAGTCTATGGGTTTAAACATAAAGGTGATGGACTTCAGTCCAAGTGGGAGATTGTTAGTTATGGATGTCCTCAAGCCAATCATAACTTGTACAATCTTGTTCTTTGATAATAATAATAAGGCTTTTATATTCATTATGTGTAATTCGTTTATCATTTCATTATGAAGTCCATGAATATACGCAATGGATATTAATTATGATGAGATCATAACAATGAGATTAATATCCTTTAAACGTATATTCTTAATTGTTCCTAGTCGGAGGATATTCAAGAAGGACATTGAATATCCGGTTAGACTAGTATAGATTGCACTGCTTATATGATGAGGGTGACTGGTCTCATAGTCACTTGTGTGGAGACACTAAGGTGAATCTGTAGGTGTCATTGGAGAATGAGTTCACTGAACTGATCCGTTATGAATCGCTAGATGGTAATGTTACCTAACTGTCAACCAGCTAGATTCATTGTCACAGTGGCGTGATTAGTCCTTAGACCTGAGACACCAAGGACACCTTGTTGGTGGACTTCTGGGTTTTGACCTTGACTTATAGATCTCTAGCCATGAGGTCTTAATCAGTTAAGTGATCGGATCTAGCGGAATACCTTGGAAGGTGATTGTGTGGTCAATATGGGATCGCTCGCTCTCGGTAATAGGAGAGTGAATGCTCTACGGAAGGATGCTGATAGTCCCTGGCCAGGGCAAGACTACTTATCAGAAAAGGAGTTTTCTGATATTGTTATGCGGCATCTAAACCAAGTGAGTACACACATTAGGGTTTGACAGTTGACCATACCCTAAGTGCACTCGGGAGCATTGTACGAGCGAAGGATTATAGTCACGTGGTAATGATGATACAAAAGGTTCCTTGAATGGGTTGCTGAACCCCAATGCTTTCCAGGATCAAGTGGTGTTGCTTGGCACCCAACTTGATTGGAAGCCCGGTCAATTATCGTGAGACGATAATTGATTGTGTAATTAATTAATATGAGATGTTAATTAATTACCATAAGTCAATAAAGAGTTATTGAGCTTAATGGGCTGAAAACTGGACTAGCAGTTGGGCCTAGAGGGTCACACGCATAAGAGTTCCGAGCAGACTGGGCAAGGTGTTCTTTATAGACAATGACTGGGTTTTTGTGAAAAACCGCGGTGTCTATAAATATACGCTGAGAGTTAAACCCTGGGCCAAGCTCCAGGCTTAACCCTGGCCGCCCCCTCCTCTCTCTCTCCAGGGCGCCCCCACCCTCTCTCTCCTCTCTTCGGCACATGGTGGAGCTGAGATCGGGAGACGCGTGGAGAACGAGGAGATCCCGTCTGCGTCCGGAGCTCGCGTGGATACGTCTAGAGGCCGGACACTTGAACGGCTTGAAGCACCGGCGCCTCCTGCGCCACCTCCTCCCCGGATTCGGGAGTTACGCAACCCGCAAAGGTAAAGATGAGATTCTTGTGCGCGGGTTTCGTTTTGTTCGATCCGACCGCCGGCAACGATATCTACCTTGGGATTCGCGTTTCCGCTGCGCTCTATACGAAACCAACATTTGCAACTGTGTTCATCTTGCCGAGTTTTGGTGCTTGTGGTGGCACCATGTGCTTTTGTTCGGTTGGTTTGTTTGTTCCGTCTAGAGCTGGCTCGTCCTTGTGGCTGTACCATTACCGCTATGGGGTGGTTGCTTTGCCTTGTCTAGGTAGCCTATCGGTGGTACACCAGGCTTTGGTCGTGGCCTATGTCTGGGTTTTCCCTCTCGCTTGGAAGCAAGTGCATTCAGTCGGGGTACCCTGCTTTGGTCTGGGTCCCTCTAAGGTCGACGTGCTATCCTCGACCTTTGCAGTTTTCTATTCCCGTGTGGTTTTACGACGTCTTGAGCTCTAGACTCTGCCAACCTCAGACGTCATCCCTAGTTTTGCCTCTGCGCGTGTGCCTGTGGAGCATTTGGTCTAGCGTTCTGTGGCTCCACAGTCATTGTGTGTCCTTGTCGGACCACGAGGATGATCTAGGTGAGATCTAGTGGTGCCAACGGACACTTCCTTGCTCGCCGTGGTTTCTCCACGTGCATGTCTTCCGCTTGGTTTTGGGTCACCCTTAAGAAACTCTCGTTTGGCCTTGTCGTAGGTGCTAGCTATTGCTAGTTTGGTGGAGCCATTCAGCGGAGTCTTGCGGATGACCTCTTGGCATTTTTTCTCGGTGTGCGGTCAGTAGCTGTGTCCTCTGTCTAGTTGTTGGTGACAGAGTGAGTTATTGACCGGGTTGTCTCACAGCGTGGTCTATTGAGGGCTCAGTCGCGTGGTTTTCGACTGGAAGTTTCGTTGTTTTTTCGGTTGGTTTGGTGCGCCCGCGCCTGTGGAGTTGTCGACGCCCGATTTTGTGCTCCGCACTGGTTGGTGTGCACTCTGTGAGCTGTCGGATGTCTGGTTAGGCTCTCCATTCGTGGCGAGGTCGTGGTGGTGACCACCGGGAGTTCATGGCACGACTTAGTGGTCCCTTTGCACTGGTTGTTTCTCCGACCAAGTTTCGCCTTTAATTTCAAGGATGAAATTGTTTTTAAGTTGGTTAGATTTGTAACATCCCGGGTTTTGTTTCCTTGGAGTTGTCATTGAGATTGCGATGTATAGGGTTGTCGCATTCTGAAAGCGACGCGTTCTGTGTCGCCTTCTGGTTGAGAAGGTGATGACCCCTGTGTCGTGTTCCGATGGTCTTCTGTGGCTGTTTGCCACATGTCCACAATGCGTGTGTGAAGGCGACATGCCAATTGTCGCGTTTGCCTGAGACGCCTGCATGTGTGACATGTGGGCTGGAGGTTGTCTATCTGTCATAAGAACTGTCGGAACTTTTGAGAAGGCGACGAGATAGGCGTCGTGTTCTGGTTGAGAATGCAACAAGCATTTTGTCGCGACCTCAGATCCGAGGCCTTAAGGCTAGCAGGCGCCTCTTTCTTCTATTTTCTTCTCCTTTCTCTCTTCCCTCTTCTTCTCCGAGGTGGGGGAGCTTCCCCTCTTCCCTCTCAGGTGGCTTGAGCTGGGAGGGTGCCGGCGTGCTCATGGCGGAGCCTGGGAGTGGTGTCGTGGAGCAAGAGGAGGAGGTGGCTGAGCCTTCGTGAAGGCCCTTTTTAGGTTTGTTCGTCATTTCCGGTAGGGATCTCTTGCTTTCTTACCTGTTGGTGTGGATGGAGCTTGTTTTGGAGTGATCCGCTTCATGCTCGTAGTGCTCTTGTGGTTTGCACGGGCGGATGCTTGCCGGTGGTGCTCCTTCCATGTGTTTAAGCTTAGTGCATGATATGTGTGGGCGAGGAGAGGTGGCGTTGGTGCCCCTCGAACCCTCATTTAGTTGCTTTAGTGGTGTGCTCCCCTCCCTCTCTCGTTTGGAGGTGGTTTTGTAGCTTGGGGGACCATGGTATGGCCCCAGTGCTTGGTTCGGGCTTCTGTTTGAGGTCGCGACAGGTTGGTTGTCGCGACACCAGACAGAAGGCAACGGGTAACTGTCATGTTCGGTGGCAACAGTGGTCGTCGTGTTCCCCTCTGCCTTCTATTTCCAGTTTCCAATCATGGCAGAGGATGGCTCGTGTCCAAGTTGGTAGAGGGAGGTCTCACCAACTGGCACGAGGCTAGTCCTCTTGCTTAGGGCCTGGCCTTGCGGCCCTTTGGGGTGTGGGACTTGAGATGGTTCTACCCCAATGGCCTGCCTTCAGATGAGGAACGTGATGGTTCGATACGTCACGTTCTGAATCTAAAGGTGATACCCGGTGTGTCGCTTCCTGGTTGTGACAGGATCCATGTCGCGTTCTGCCTTCGGGTTGCGACTGGTTCTCGTCGCCTTCTGGCTTTGGTGTTTGTTGGCTGCGGGTCTGTTGACCTGCTTTGGGGTCCAGCCTTCTGATGCTGAACACGACGGGTCGATATGTCGCGTTCTGGTCAGAAGGCGGCACCCTGGTTGTCGCGACCTGGTGGCGACAGGTTGGTCGTCGCCTTCTTGTTTAGAAGGCGACGCCCCTATGGTCTTTTTTGGTTGCCAGATTTCTGGCGGTGGTTTTGTGCCTTGGTTGGCCGACGGCCCTCCTGGGGGTCTCCGGGAGTGGTGTCGTGCGTACCTGTGCCGGCTGACTTGTCTTGGTTACAGCTAGCTGTGTCATTTGCTTATGGTGGTTTGCCCCACCAGTCCTCTTTCGCCCAGTGCTTGGCACTTGAGGCTTGTCCCGTTCAGAGGTTGTCTCCATTTTCCTGGGACCCCCATCCTTGGAGCCTGTTGAGGGAATTCTCCGGGCTATGAGCATGCTCGAGTTGGCAGCTATGTTGGCAGACTCCAGAGCTGAGGGGAAATGGTGGTGGGCAGCGGCATAGAGTCGCTTGTGGAGCTCCCTTAGCGAGTCTTTGTCGCCGAGGTGGTTGAGGCATTCTTTTCGGTGCGCATCAGCTAGTCTGTTCTCACTGCCTCTCTCGGCATTGGTTCCGGAGCCACGTCATGGTGTCAGGTGTGGGGCCGCAGCTCGGCCGGGCTGCGGTGGTGCGTGTGTGGTGTGTTCTCTACAGTGCTCACTACCCTCACTCTACCGGGAAGGTTATAGGCAGGAGTCAGCGGCTGGCGAGCTGGAGGTGTGGACGATGTGTCCTCCTCGCAGCTGCCAGTGGCGATGGCTTGGTTGCTCTTGTTGTGATGGAGTTTCTCACGTTGTTTCTAGGTGAATCTCGTTGCCCTAGCCTACACGATGGTTGTAGCCTAGCCGTGTCTAGCTTTCGTGGGCTTGACGTTCTGGCCTTGTTGGCCTATGCTTTTGTGGCGGTGTTCCGTGTAGCGTGTTCTCTTCTCCGGTGTGCCTTGGGTAGGCACCCGACTGTTGTTTCTGTAGCTTGTCCTTTGGTGCCGTCTATGGTGGCATCGGCAAGTGTGTAGTCCCTGACCTCGTGGCGTGTCCGAGGTCCAGGGCAGTTCTGCTTGTGGGCCCTCGACCTTGTGGAGGTCTGAGGTGGGCGTGTTTGGGGTGAGACATTCCTTCTTATGTGGTTGCTCGTGTCATTCATGGTGACACCTGTCTTTGCCTTCCTAACCTCGTGGTGGTTGTGGAGTTGGTGGTTACGTCATGAGACTCTGGTCTCATGTGGTTGCTTCGGTGTTCCGTGAGCTTCTTGTCTCAGCGGGTGCGTGCCGAGGGTTGCTTCTGCATGTTTTCTGACTCCACTGGTTTTGCGGGAGTCGTGTTTGCCCCGACCCTGGTTGTGGGTCATGGCGTACTCTATTCCACTACTTTGTAGTACTCTGCAGTAGGTGTTTCTCGCTTTACTGCTTTCTAGAGTAGTTTGCTTCCGCTTTTGATGGAGGTCCTACTACTCTGGCTGGTAGGGACTGTTTCCCTACTGAGCCTTGTTCACGAGGCTCACCACCCCCTACTTTCTTTAGGTAGGGACTCTCTGTCGCAAGAGTTCATTGCCGGACAGTTGTGGTGGCAGTTTGTTGCACCGTGCGTTGCCAGCAGTGTGAGTTGTGAGCGTGAGCGCTTGTGCAGGAGTGAGTTAAGAGTGACTTTTTTACAAGTCCTCGGGGTATGCCCCGTAAGGGCTGCACCTTCTTTCTGTACCTGTACTTTTATTTGGAACATGTTGCACATAATTTCTTTATTATTGTACGAACTTTCTTGTTATAGTTATTTGAATTCATTACTTATCTCACTGGACAAATTCTAACCCTTCCGGTCTTCAAATCCGTGGGTGGCGGCACGACCTTTAGGTCCCTGGCGGAGGGGGGGGGGTAAGGGAGGTCGGGTCGTTACTAGAATGTCCCCCTAGAGCTGAAAAATTAAAAGAGCAACTGATGGAAAATGTTAAAGAAAGGATTTATCCGCCCAAGCACATCACCATGGGGTGCACCTATCCTCTTTGTTAAGAAGAAAGATGGATCGATGAGGTTGTGTATAGATTATAGGCAATTAAATCAGTTAACCATCAAGAACAAATATCCCTTGCCAAGGATGATGAGTTATTTGATCAACTATCTGGAGCTAAATGTTTTTCTAAGATAGATCTCAGATCCGGCTATCACCAATGAGGATCAAAGAGAAGACATACACAAGACAGCCTTCCGAAGCTGGTATGAGCATTGTGAATTTATGGTTATGCCTTTTTGGACTAACAAATGCCCCTACAGTTTTCATGCAGTTGATGATAGCATTATCTCCCATATCTTGATAAATGTGTGGGTGGTATTCGTCGATGTTATTAATCTATTCCAACAAAGGAGAGCATGAGGAGCATTTGAGGATTGCATTACAAATTCTGAGGATAATATTTATATGCCAAGCTAAGTAAATGTGAATTCTGGCTTGAGGAGGTATCCTTTTTGGGGCATGTGGTAACCAAGGATGGTATCGCTGTTGATCCATCAAAAGTAGAGGCTGTGTTGAAATGGGAAAGACCGACAAGCGTCACAGAGATCATGATCTTTTTGGGATTATCAGGATTACCGAAGGTTTATAAAGGATTTCTCAAAGATTGCAGTACCATTAACCAGCTGACCCGAAAGGAAAATCTGTTTGTGTGGACCGAGGAATTTGAAGAGAGCTTTAATAGCTAAAGAAGTGCCTGACTACTGCTCCTATCCTCACCTTACCCCACGAAAAGGGAGGATTTGAAATTTATTCAGATGCTTCGGGAACAGGTCTGGGATGTGTCTTAATGCAACAAGGGAAAGTAATAGCATATGCCTCAAGACAATTGAAGATCCACGAAGTAAACTACCCAATACATGACCTGGAGTTAGCAGCTGTAGTGTTCGCCTTGAAGATTGAGGCACTTACATTTATAGTGAGAAATTTAAAGTCTTTTCTGACCATAAGAGTTTAAATACTTATTCTCACAGAAGGAGCTTACATAAGACAAAGAAGGTGGTTAGAATATCTCAAGGACTTTGACTTTTCCATTAAATATCACCTCAGGAAAGCCATGTAGTGTGCAGACGCTCTAAGTAGGCAACTAGGAGCTATGCTAGCTAGTATGATACTGGTGAATGGAAGTTGCTGGAGCAATTTGCAAGTTTGAACTTAGACATGGAAAGAAGGAAAACAAGTAATGATTTCCATCTCCAAATACAATCCGATCTACTGACCGAAATCAAGGAGAAACAGGGAGAGGATGCGATCTAGTTGAGATCAGGGAGAAGCTAGAACAGAGACCTGACTTTTCTCTATCAACTAATGGAAGGTTACTATTCCGAGGCAGAACCTGTGTCCCTGATCATGGGGAACTCAAGAAGAGTTTGTTAAATGAAGCTCACCAGTTAAAGTACACGATCTACTCTGGATCATCAAGATGTACCAGACATAAAAAGGTCGTATTGGTGGCCAAACATGAAGAGGGATGTTGCCGTCATGTGTCATACTGTTTAACATGCATGAAAGTCAAGGCTGAGCATTTCTGTACAACTGGTGGATTGCTACCACTAGAAATCCCGGAATGGAAGTGGGTTAGCATCGGTATGGACTTTATCATGGATTGCCCAAGACTAGAGGTGGTATGGATGCAATTTGGGTAATAGTTGACCGATTGACTAAGTCGGCTCATTTCTTGCTGATTAAGAGTACCTGGTCAGTAGATGTGTTGGCTGCATTGTATGTTAAAGAGATAGTTAGATTTCATGGGGTTCCATCTAACATAATATCAGATGGGACCCTAGATTTATTTTACACTTCTAGAGGGTTTGCAAGCAGCAATGGGTACCAAACTACTTTAGCACTGCCTTTCATCCTCAGACGAGGACAAACTGAGCGAACTAATCAAATTGTGGAGGACATGCTTCGTGCTCTGGTGCTAGATTTTAAGGACGATGGGATGATCAGTTACACTTGATGGAGTTTGCATACAACAATAGGTATCAAGCAAGTATCAGATGGCACTGTTTGAAGTCTTATATGGCAGGAGTTGTAGATCCCCCTTTGATGGGAAGTGGTTGGGGAGAACCAATGGGTTGGACCCGACTTAATTGAAGCGACTGTCAGGAAGGTTTAGATTGTCACGGAACGTCTAAAGATAGAACAATCCAGACAGAAGAGTTATGCAAATAAAAGAAGGAGAGAATTGGAATTCCATGTGGGTGACCATGTATTCTTAAAGGTCTCACCATCAAGGGGAATTCAAAGATTTGGGATCAAGGGAAAGTTGAGTCCCAGATTTATCGGACCTTTGAAATCTTGGAAAGGGTTGGTCGGTGGCGTGTAGACTTTCACTACCTCCACAGTTGGCAAACGTGCACATGTATTCCTTTTTTTTTTTTTTTAAAGGAGGTCACAGGGACAGTGAAACCAGCTAAGTGCACTACTGCCCAGAGGGGGAGTGTTATCACTCCTCTGGTGCGATCACCTATGCACAATGTATTCCACATATCCATAGTGAGGAAATTTTTATTCAATGCCGACCATGTGATTAACCATGAGGACTGGAGAATAGGAGGACCTGACCTATGAAGAAAAGTCGGTTAGACTGCTGGATCGACAGTTTCAACGACTCAGGAATCTTACCATACCTATGGTGAAGGTTCAATGGAGTCGAGATGGAGTTACAAATGCTATCTGGGAAACGGAGGAAAGAATGAAGAAAAACCACTCAGAACTATTCTCAGGTACGAACTATATCATTATGTGTAAATTTGGGGACCAATTTTCCTTAAGTGGGGGAGGATGTAACACCTCAGAAATTTAGTAATTTAAAATTAGGAATAATAATTTTATATTATCAAAATGATAAAACTTACGTACCATTATCGTACATGAGGAAATACATCAAAAATTCCGTAAAATTATAAATCAACCCCAAATATTATCCCTAAGTGTTTCACAAAGAACTTCGTGCAACGAAAAAATCCGATTGGCCCTGTGTACATCACAATAAGACAAATTACCCAATTAGGAAACTAAGTCGGAAATCATTAACGCGGCAAAAGGACATGACGATAAATTTAATAATCATGATGGAAAGACTTCACATCATGTATTAGAGACCCATTAATGGAATGGGCCATGGATTACTTTTGGCCCAAGAATAAAATTGGAACAAGAAAATACCCAAAACATGCGTGTATGTAATTATGCAATAATTAGGGAGGGAAATTTATGGTTAAATTAGGGTAATTAGCTATGCAAGGTAAGCCAAAATCGGACCCAACCCTAAGAGGTGGTTTCCTAAAACCTTTGCCACTCTAATTGGGTGAGAGAATTCCAAAACATGGAAGGGCCAAGCATATTTTTGTAGCCTCTTTCCTAACATCATTGGGACATGGATTTAAACCCTATTGGTATATAACTCATGAAGAAATCTTAGGGAAGGCTTTAACGATTGGAATCAGAGCTTCTTCCCCCTCTACCCTCTGCTGTGTCTAGAACGACGACATCTCTTAGATCTTCAAAAGGTAGGTGATCTCGGCCAAGATTAAATGAAACCTATACCATCATGTAGAGCTGCATGTCTAGGTTCATTTTCACTTGGTTTTCCTAATTTTCATGGAGTATACGTCGAGTTATAGTCATTTTCCCTAAGTCGCGCACAGTTAGGGCTTTTTACGTTCTTCATATTATGCACACGATTCATGAATGATTTGATCCAACCCCAACATAAAAGTTCTTCTACTAGTTGTCCTCGTCATCTTTCATGTTCAACATTTTGTCTAAATGTCATTAGATAGAGAGTTATAGGCATGGTAAGAGAGTCGCTACATGAATACTGTGTTTTTGGGTTGCACTTGGAATCGCATCCGGTCCAAGTGATGTGATTCCAGCGCCTGGTATCGTGTCGACCTGGGCTGACGCGATTCACTAAAAGGCGTTTGTGAGATCCAACACGATTCTTTCACTAACCAGTCAACGGCGCGTGTGAGACTTCGCGCCGTGTGAGAGTCTGTGCATGTCTGAACCACGGCGGGATCCCCCGATGCGATTCAGGTGGTTTTCCTGCCCAATGTTTTATTTAATGATTATTCATGAATGCGTCGGGATGCCCCGACGTGATTCACTTTAAAAGGCGGCCTAGGTGGCCGACGTAATTTACTTGTCTTCACGTTTGGTCTATTTAACTGTACACCGTGTTTTGAAAAACGTCCACTGTGTAGGACGCGATTCATAGACCGACCTGAGACTATTCTTTCCTGCTAGCCAGTCAGCATGTTTTGACTCTCAGCCTATAAACATGTTACTTAGGGTACATTGACCTAAAGCAATCAACCCATTTGAAAAATTGTAATGACACAAATATGATTCTAATGTGTATTATGTGATTGCTCTTATGTTCATTTGATTTCCTTCTTGTGATCTACCTTAATGTGAAATTGGCATGATATGAATATGATATGAATACGTGATGAATACATGATTAGAATGGACTTGTTTAGTTAGTTTCTACCATGATTTGCACGTGGGTTTTTCCTTATTTAATTGCTTTCCGACGTTCCATTATTTGTTCATCAATTGCATACATGTGTAGGAAAGATCCGTGACACATCACTTACACATTTGCACGATTAGGCACACCCTTCTTGGGGAATTGGGAGCTCTCTGCCAGTCATTTCATATTGGCAGACTAGCGATCTTTTCCTTAAGACCTCCGTAAGTCTCCGTACTCTATGGATTCCCTCATAGAGACCGAGCTCGTTGTACCATGAAGTACCCTAGAGATAGAGCGCACTTGTTCTGCATACGATCTATCATTAGTCATCCTCATATCAAGACATTAATGAATTATTAAACATAAGATACATCGTTATGCTACCCATTTGATCTCTTGAGCTTTTGTCATACCTTGACTCCATGAATGATCATGTTCTTATTACATTGAGCTTGTTATTGAAATTCTGTGGCCATATATGTATATGTTTGTTCGGAACAACTTAGGACTTTGGTCCATTTGACTAATGCCTGTGCAATAGGGGCCCGACCTGGTCCTAGGGAGGAGCACCCCAACGTACTTATTAATTGCGGGAGTATGGACTTATGGTGCTTGGCATAGTACAATGAATATGCAATATTTGTGTGAATGTGCCTTCGTTTGATATGATATGATAAGTTTGATATGGTATGTCTGATCATCTGAAAATGTGATATCTGTGCGAATATGGCCAATTCCTTTTGATATGCTTCTATTCTTGAATTACCTGTCCAATGTATATGAAATTCACTATTTGATCTGATATGATATTCATTCCATTCAGCTATTTGACCTATTAGTATTGCATGCATTGTCATCATGTTCATATGCATGTTCTTCCTACTTAAAATGTAAATCATGTATATTAGTACCCGCATAATGTTGAGATGTAAATCCTACTGAGCTAGTTCTCTCACCCCTATCATCCTATCCTTTTCAGGTAGTGACGAGGACCAGAGGAGTCCGATGGGGCAGGGCAAGAGTGATGAGCAAATAGATATTTGAGTAGTCTATGTAATAGAGAAACTTTTTCTTGAAGTTTTTATTTGAATAATGGACCTTCAGTTGGTTCATCTTATGTAAGGTTGTAACTAGTGGATTGGAATGGAATAAAGTGTACTTTTGATGACAATATTATAGTCTCAAATGTGTTGTTATGTTTAATTGTGACTCTGTGCTATTCAACTGTGATACGTCAATTTGTATCATTCACGCAACCCGGTATTTATTCTGCTGCGAAATATCGGTGCGTGACAGGGTCACTAGTCCGGCAGAAGGAATATCTGACAGAGAGTTCACCACAAGCCAAGAAGGGGCTTTCCTATCGTGCTAGATTGTATACGCATGCCGCGCGTAAGAATTGCTCAAGTGCGTGTGTGAATCCGATTATGGAAACTCCAGTTATAGAAACTTCATTTATGGAAACCTCATGCTTTGAAAGTATCATGAATGCTAAATTAGGAAACACTAATCATGCATGACCAATTTTAGCATGTACATTGTATGTTTAGCAAGTTCAGTAACAAAGCAAGATGTGAATATCGCAGGTAGAGAACCTGGTCAGTAACTTAAGATCAATTAAACATAATGTGAACATGTTTTACACTTAGATGGATTGATAAATGCATGTAAATAGTAAATATCTTAGCATGGGAGAAGACGGGTATGGAAACGACATCAAACGGGCTAAACAGGGCTGAGCTGCCCAGGGTGTAGTATAAGGGGTTTTTCCTAGTCCGAATCAAACTAGGTTTGACACTTGTGGGTTTGAAAAATCAAAGAAATGCTAGGATGATCCAAATCATGTGAAACTACCTCTGTTACTTAGAGTACTTCCAATACTTTGTACAATAGCAAATAATCGGAAATAAAGGTCGTTTGACTGGGTAATAAAATGTAATGTGACTAACTATGTGAATCTGACATAGTGTTCATGTTTAGGCTATACTCTGAGTAAGGTCAACAAAAATTAGGGAAACCAGTGCGAAATGAAAGTAGACTCATAGGTAACAAGTTCTATGTTGAATACTTAGTTTACAAATGACTCCACAGAGAGGTATGGATCTTGTAAGACAAGTCATGGTTAAATCATGACAGTACAACATCAAGATCATGCAAGATTTAATTCGTAAAACTCTCAAGATAAAAATTTGGGAAAATAGTAAGAACATGATCTATACATATGGATGCAAGCACGGACGAGTTTAATTAGAGTTTGGCATGGAGATGACCTACCTTTGGAGTTGAATAGATTCACTCTCTAGAAAGCCCTAGTTCTGACCGCCTAGAGGAAACACTTAATACTCCCGATCCTATGCATGAAAATTGGGCAAACCAGTGTGATTAGGAATTAGACTCGACCCTCTTTCTAGGGGTATAAGCCTTGCACGTGTTGGTCGAGGTTTGGCTCACCTTTGGTTGAATCTAAGATGGCTCTCTGCACAGATCGATGCAGACGCAGCTAGGAAGAAGAGCTCCATTTTGGGGCATTTTCCTCCACTTCTGGTGCTCAAGAGCTGCTACCCATGCCTCCAATTCTTGCTAAACTCATCCCCAAGGTTTTCTTAACAAGTATTTAAGCATCTAGGGTTTTTAGGAGTCCCATTGGGTGTACGAAGGAAGGGTTGCGGTTTTGGTCTTTCACCTTCCATGTTTTGATGATTTCTCACACCATTAGAGTGTGTGAGGCTTCAGGAAACCCCATACCATGGCTAGGAACGAATTTGTGTTGCCAAGAAAGGCTAATTGCCTTGGGATTTGCCCTAAATACCTCTACCTATTTTCAGCTCAATTAGGGTTACGAATTTCTGGGTATTTTTCTTGCTTCATTTTATTCGTGAGTCAAATGTTGTCCATTGGCCCAATTCTGATAATGGGTCATCAATACATGATGTTCAAAGTCTCTCGAACATGTTTATTTAATTTATGATTATGTTATATTTTTGTGTTAATGGTTTTCTTACTTTTTCCTAATTACAATAATTAGTTACATTAACTCTTAAACCTACCCCAAATGTTTTTTATTGACCCAAATTTGTTGATGGTTCATTAGATGATATTATTTGAAGTCCATCTATAATTTTTATTTAATTTTATGACTCATTTAAGTACGCGTGATAATAATTTTTTGACTTATTTATGAATTACAATAATAAGTCGCAAAACACTTTAAACTTGGCTAATCAGGTTTTGCTTCACGCGAATCTCTTCATGAGTCATTTAAAAGTATTATTTAGAGTTGAACTATGATTTTTATGGAATTTTTCCATGTGATTTCGTCTCCGTTATGTTGGTACGTATGTTTTTACTAATTTGAGAATATTAAATTATTATTTTCAAATTATTTCTGATTTCTAAATTAATAAAAAATTTTGGGTTGCTACACAACAGGTGGTATCAGAGCAAGGTCTTCTTAGACGAATCGAAAGATTTGAGAAGAGATGGCAGCTGAAGGTCACAACTATGAAGGTCAGTCTGTTACAAGGCCACCATTCATCGATGGTGAGGATTATCAGTACTGTAAAATGAGGATGGAATGCTTCATCAGAAGCACATATTTTGATTTGTGGCAGGTAATAGAAAAATGTGATTTGATTATTACTCCTGCTGAAGGTACTACAACAGTTACACCAGCTGATAAAGTTAAAATGTCTCTAAATTACAAAGCAAAAACTATCTATGCTGTGCTCTATCTAAAATAGAATTTAATAGATTATCTGCTTGTAGGACTGCTAAAGAAATGTGGGATAAACTACAGGTTACCTATGAACAGTTTAAACAAACTAGAATAGATATTCTTGTCTCCCAGTATGAACAGTTTAAAATGCTTCATAATGAAAATATAACTCAAATGTATAATCATTTTTCAAATATAATAGTAAGAATAGGTTCATTAGGTAAGATTCTCAATAATGAAGAAACAATAACAAAAATTCTAAGGTCATTAACTCATGTCTGGACCCCCAAGGTCACTGCTATTGAAGAGGCACATGATTTAACTCAACTTTCTATTGATAAGTTAATTGGCTCTTTAATGGCTTATGAAATCAATATGGAAAGGTTTTCTGAAGGTTCATCGAAAAAGAAATTGCCAAAAACTTTGAAAGCTGTATATTCCTCTTCCTCTGAAAATTTAAAAGAAAAATCAGATGATAGTGATGATGAAGCCATGCTGTCAAGAAAGCTGCAAAGGATTCTTGCTAAAAAGAAGAAGTTTGGTTCAAAGATATTTTTCAAGAAGGATAAGAAGAAAGAGCCAACTTGTTACGAGTGCAATCAACCAGGACATTACAAGTCCGAATGTCCCAAGCTCATGAAGAAGGATCCAACTGAAAGATCTGAAAAGAAGAAAGGCAAAGAAAGGAAATTCAAAAAGTACAAGAAAAAGACAATGGCAGCAGCATGGGATAATGAAGAAGCTATAAGTTCAGACTCTTCAAGCTCGGAATCTGAAGAAGAAGAAAAAGCAAATCTAGCCCTCATGGTAGGATTGGATCAGGTAAATTCTAAAACTTCTTTTACTTCATGTTCAGAATCCGATTCTGATAGCTTAGAGGATGCATTTAATGAACTGTATGGAAAATATAAAACAATGGTTAAATAAATGAAAATTGTTAAGATTAACCTATTGAATCAAGAAAAATCAAACACTTTTCTAAAAGGTGAAGTAGAAAAGATAGAACAAAACTTAACTGAAACAAAAAGGTCTAATGAACTACTGTGTGAAGATTTAAAAGCTAAAAATAGTAAAATCATGGAACTTGAAACAAATCTAAAAGAATTGAAAGATGAGGAAAAATTAAAAAAAGACAATGACTATCTAAGAGCTACCTTAGATAAATTTTCTAAATGTAAAACATCTCTATTTGTAAAACTAAAAGGCGCTCGAACTGGTAAAAAGAAATATGGAGTAGGATATACACCTCCAACCAATGTAGAAAATATTATCTATCTTGAAAAATATCCAACTCCTAAATTTGTAAAGGAAAAGGGAATTAAAAATCCTAGAAAGGTAAATCAGTATGTTTATAAACAAAAACTGAACTCTAAAAACACTACATATATAAAGAATGCATTTGATCTATGTTGTAGTCATTATAACCAACTAGGACACACTGTCAGCACATGCACAACTAGACACTTACGTTGGATTCCTAAGACTAACTATCAAGGACCCAAGAAAATTTGGGTACCAAAAGTTACAACTTAAACTTGTTTGCAGGGTCGCTTGAGAGCATCCAAATGGTATTTGGATAGTGGGTGCTCAAGGCATATGATAGGTGACAGAATGTTATTTACAAGTTTTAGAGATGAGATTGGTCAAGTCACTTATGGAGATAATGGAAAAGGCAAAGTGTTAGGATGTGGAACAGTAGGAACACAAGAATAGGATTTAATAGAAGATGTCATGTATATAGAAGGATTAAAGCACAATCTCATTAGCATCAGTCAACTGTGTCACAAAGGTCACTTAGTAAGATTTCAGAATGATAAATGCATTATTCAAAAGGATGGAAAAATAGTTTTTGAAGCACAAAGAGTCAGAAATCTATACACTTCACAACTAGCAGAATTAAAAGAAGTAAATATGTGTCCCGCAACTACCAAGAGTGAAGAAACTAATCTATGGCACAGAAGACTAGGACATGCAAGCACATCAGTGATCAAGAAATTACTCAAGCATGATCTAGTTAAAGGTCTTCCAAAGCTTAAACTGAAGAAATCTGGAATCTGTACAGCCTGTGCAAAGGGAAAGCAGACCAAGACATCATTTTAGTCCAAAACAGTAGTTACAACTTCCAAGCCTTTGGAACCCATTCACATGGATTTATTTGGACCTATAAGAACACTAAGTCTTGGAGGAAAAGTTTATGGCTATGTAATTGTAGATGATTACTCAAGGTATATGTAAGGCCGTCGAATTTTGTTACATTATTTGTATTGCATGTGAATACTTCATGTTTGTGTATGTACGTATGTAAGTATCTACGTAAGTACTAGTTAGTATACTTATGTATGCATGTGTATAATTAGTTGTCAATAATGTATGAATGGTATGATGGTAGTGTGTACATGATAATGTATAATATGGCACATATATAGGTATAAGATGTGCATGGTTTCTGCATGTTTTAGAGTTCTGGCCGAAGGCCATCTTGGCGTAAATATCAATGGACGTTTGTGTTGTGTAGGCGTCAACCATATGGACGCCAACACTAATCCCAGCGTCCAGCGATGTGGATGCTAATTTCTCTGACCTGCATGCGTTGCAGAGTCGGATTTCCGGGAGCAAGCTTGCTCACCCATTGGGGAGCTGTCCCCAACGGTCTGAAAGCTTTCTTGTCCGACCTGCGTGAAAGGAGAGCTTCCTCGCCTATTTACAAAGCCCTTTCAGCAACCCTCAAACCTCTCTTGACTCTCTTGCAAAAGGAGAAGAAGGAGAAGAAGAAAACCCTAGAAAATCTGTGAGAAAACCCCACTTTTGCAACCTTAAATCCGGCGATCTGAAGCTTGTTCCGGCCATCTACCACGACAAGGAGGTAGCTGGAACATCGAGGAAGGCATCCCCAACCTCGACCTGCTGTGGAGAGTGCCCAAGAACTCGGAGGAAGGCATCGTTGGGAGCTTCTTGGGACTGCCCAAGGAGAGCTTCACCCCCACCTTTGATCCTTCGGGAGATTTTTGGAAGGCAAGTAACTTACCCCTGTCGTCCATGTAGATGTCTAGTAGGGTTTTGTGATTTTTACATATTTTTCTTCGTGTCCTAGATCCCCCATTCTTCTTGATTTTTGGAGTTCGGTCTGTGTTTTTGCACAGACAGGAACTTGGCGTCAATGCCCTTGACGCCGAGATCCTTGGTATGCGTCCAGCGATCTGGCCGTCCACTCCTGGAACGGCTAGAGACCGCTGTTAAGTTCTCCAGGACAGAACAGTGAGCTGTTCTTCCTGATATATGTGATTAATTTTGATGTGTTTTCGATGAGGATATATTGTAAACTTATTATGATATGTAATATGGATGTCTGAGTGTGTGGTGAGATCTTTGTAATTTCTGTGATTTGACATAAATGGTTTTATTGTGGATAATGTATGCATGATGAGACCTAGACCATGTTTGTTACCATTTGTGCAATTCATATGGAATTGGATGCTCTAAATTTTTCTAAACCAAGAATGGGTGAATCAGTCCATGCTCTAAATTTTTGGGAATTTTCTCCATGTTCCTCTGATTTATTGAGTTTTCTGAGATGGAACTAGAAAAACATGTGTAGGGTTGTAAAATCTCCAGTAAATGGTGTACTGTGAAATAAATTCGGGAAAATTCCTGTGGTATTGTGTATATTGAGTTCAGGGTTATGACCTATTAAAACTAAAATTTTATGTTATACATCATGATAAATTGAATTTTGAATAATGCAGGAATTTATGATTAAATTTTCTGCAATTGCATTTTGGATCAGAAAAATGTGAAAATTTTCATGTGGGGTCCTAAACCTAAATTAGCATGTGGTTAAATTCTCAGGTCATTTGGACAACTATACCATGCAATATGAATTTTCCATGCAAAAATAGGTAATTAATGCATGCCTTGGTGAAATGATTTAATTTTTGTGTAACCCAACCTGATTGTGAAGCTTCCTGAATGTTAATTTCTGTCATCTGTAGTGGCATGATTAGGAAAACAGAGTCATGTTGGGAGTGAAAGAATAAATGAGATATGAACGTCATGTGTAAAGTGTGTGTAAAAATCGATATGTGTAATGTGTAAACCTGTGCCAAGTGTGACACTGCTTCCATAGAGGGCAAAGGAACCGTATCAGGGAAAAGTCCCTCTGAGAAGGTTCAATGTGTTGTGATCTTAAGGGCATTAGGATGAAATCCTGGAGGTGGACAAGTACCACTGGTTAGGGTGGAGACTTGTTCTCCCGGTCTGCGCAGTCCAAGAGTCGTCACTGTATTGCCTAGGTGACGTCTATGTGTATGTGATGTGATGTGTCTTCTTATGGTGGTTTGGACTATGTGTCACGGCACTAAAGTGTAAAATGTGAATGTGATTGTGATCATGTGCAAATTGTGTAGTGTGAACAATGTGTAAATGTGAATGTGTAAATGTGCAATGTGTAAAAAGTGAAGTATGTGAATTAGAAATTGTGTAAAAATGTGAACCAAAATGTGAGGATGTGAAATTGAAACCCATGATATGATGATCTGAAATCATGTTAGAACACAACATAAATGTGGTTATGATTTTGTGCTATATGTGTACAATGCGTAGAACCCATGCTAGGGACAATCCTTACTTATGGGTAAACCATTCCATGTGTGTATGCCCTCACGTTGTGGTTTGAATGAGAACATAGCTTTCATGTGTTAGATTGTAAAGTGTCAAACCACATCAAAACAGCAAGCTTAAAGCATGTGAAATGGTTATGTGCATGTATACGAATGAATAGTAACCATGTTAGCAATGTTTTCTTTATATGTAAGCTAGTCATGCTAGATTGCTCTCATTTTAGTTTAATTGAAAGTAGAACTTTCATGTGTAGGAATGATTAGAGAGCATGTGATAGGAGATTTTGATTTAGAAAATCTGAAAGCATGAATCATGTGTTTAATAAGTAGAATCACCATGATAGGTTGTTAATTTCAATCACAAGCATGCTACATGATTGTGTCTTGTAAATGTGTATGTAAACTAGCTATGACATGTACATGAATGTATGTGTAGAGTTATTTGCTGAGTCTTTTAGACTCATTACTTGCTTCGGCGTACAGGTGTAGTAGGTGACACACCTTTGGAGGAGACCGTGGAAAGCGACTCCGAGCGCGGGAGTAGCTAGTTTGGTGGAGCTTAGTTGTGACATTTTGGCATTTTGATGTATGTAATTGAAACATTGTACTAGCACTATCATGGAAGAAATTTAAGTGTGGACATTATGTATTTGATTTTCAGCAATTTAATTATGTGGACTTTTAGTTTTTTAAATGTTATCGAATCATGTATGTTAAATGTGGATGATGAATGAAATGAAGACAGTGGTTCTTTTACTTCCGCTACTCTGTTCTTATATTCACGTGTATCTCAGCTGAATGTTATTGTTGGGTAAATGTCCCACTGTGGCAACGTTCACTATATCGACGTGGGTTGGTATAACTGTACCGATATAATGAGGTCGCTACAGAGATTGGTATCAGACAACCGGTTGAGATTGCACATGAATATACATAAGTCATCATCCCCATTACATGCTAAGTCTACATAGGAATGTCCACATGTGTAGAATTGATTAATAATGAATAAAAGTAGATATAAATGGTTAGAAAAGTTAGTAACCTAGCTCTAATGGTGGCTGAAATTTATTACAGCCATGGCTTCGAGAGGTAGGCATGGCGGAGCGCCGGCTCGTGAGGACGAGCCGAGACGTGACGAGCGGGCAGAGCAGCAGGCCCCGGCACCGCAAGGTCCTACTTCCCCCACCGCCGTTTGTGTATTATGGAGTATTCATGCAAGGTCTGGTGCAACCCATGCAGACGCAGGCTCATACCCAGGCAGCACTCCTGGCACAGTTGGAGGCTCAGGTTAAACTAATAAAATGATTTATAATCTGTTTTATTTGCTTATGCGATATTATGTTGATTGTGTATTGCTTGCTGTGTACTGTAGTAGGCTCAGGTACCAGCTCAGGACCATGGTGGACCTTCTACCATGGAAAGATTCAAGAGGATGCTGCCACCCTCTTTTAAGGGGGAGAGCGATCCATTGTTGGCTGAAAGCTGGATGAGGGAGATAGAAAAGATCTTCCGAGCCATCAGGTGTGCAGATGAGGATAAGGTCACATTAGCCACCTACATGCTATAGGTATGCTTTAGTTTATATGCTTGTATGTTTTGTTAAGTTAGATTTGTTTAGATGGTGCTTATGAGCGGTGTACTGCAGGAAAGAGCTGATGTATGGTGGGCTTCATTGCTGCGTACCCGGTTTGAGGACGGAGCTATTGATGTTGCTTGGGACAAGTTCGTGAGGCTCTTTCGGGCCAAGTTCGTCTCCGAGCATGTTCAAGATCGGATGGAGCAGAATTCCTCTCTTTGGCTCAAGGCTCCATGACTGTGCTGGAATATGAGGCAAGATTTTCTGAACTGTCTAAATATGCACCTCATATCGTGGCAGACGAGCGTAGGAAGACAAAGAAATTCGTGATGGGCCTGAAGCCATCACTGAGGACGAGGCTCGTGGCATTTGACCACCGCACTTTGGACGAGGCCATCAGCACTGCTTGTAGGTAGGAGGGTGAGATGGAGCAATACCTTGAAGAGAAGAAGGATTCGCAGAAGAGACCTGCAGCTACGTTCCAGCGTCAGGACAAGAAGAAAGCGGTGTACCTGACACAGCAGCGATCCGTGGCAGTCGGCAGTTCTCAGTACCTTCTGTACGTTCCCCTGGTGTGAAGAAAGAGTGTCCCCACCGTGGGAAGACACATGGTGGTACCGAATGTTGGATGATTACGGGAAAGTGCTTGAAGTGTGGAAGCAGCGACCACAAGATCAAGGATTGTCCGAGACTTCAGCAGGGAGTCCAGCGCGGAGCGCCAGCCCCAGCAGCAGTAGCGGCAGCAGCGCCAGCTACAGGAAGACCAGGAAGGCCTCGAGCCCCAGCTCGAGTGTTTGCTTTAGCTCGCGAGGACGCCGAGCAGGCGGAGCATGTCACCGAAGGTACAGTTTTACTTTTAGGTGTGCACGCTCGGGTTTTGTTTGATACGGGTGCTACTCACTCGTTCATTTCCGAGCGGTTCGCTAGGCAGTTAGCCCTAGAGTCAGGCGTAGAGTCTGAGGATTTAGAGGTCCCTTTGTCTGTGCACACCCCTGCGGGTACGGTATCGACTAGGAAGTGCATTCCGTCGTTACCTGTGTGCATTGATGATAGAGTCCTAGACGGGTGTTTCTTCTTGATAAAGATGAAGGACTATGATGCTATTCTTGGTCTGGATTGGCTAGAGGAGCACTATGCGTTAGTGAATTGTCGTCGGAAAAGGATTGTTTTCCGCATTCCTGGTGAGGACGAGTTCTCTCATCCCTTGCCAAGGAACTTGGCGGGAAAGTTAGTCATCTCTGCCATGAAGGCGATGCGCATGGTAGACAAGGGTTGTGACGCTTTTCTTGCCAGCGTGGTACTAGTGCCAGAGGCTCATGAGTCATCTACTCTTGCGGAGATTGAGATAGTGCAGGATTTTCCAGATGTCTTTCCTGATGACTTGTCTGGATTGCCACAGGATAAAGAGATAGAGTTTACCATAGAGTTGCTTCCGGGCACCTCTCCTATCTCGAAGGCTCCATATCGGATGGCACCTGCGGAGTTAGCCGAGTTGAGGAGGCAGTTGCAAGAGTTGCTTGATAAGGGATTTATTCGCCCTAGTGTTTCCCCTTGGGGCGCACCTGTATTGTTCGTCAAGAAGAAAGACGGGTCACTTAGGTTATGCATTGATTACAGAAAGCTGAACCAAGTGACTGTGAAGAACAGGTATCCCTTACCTCGTATTGATGATTTGTTTGACCAGTTGCGAGATGCATCAGTCTTTTCTAAGATTGACTTGCGATCTGGTTATCATCAGTTGAGGATTCGAGTGAGGATGTGTCCAAGACGGCGTTTAGAACCCGTTATGGACATTATGAGTTTTTGGTCCTTCCTTTCGGATTGACCAATGCCCCTGCAGCGTTCATGGATCTCATGAACAGGGTGTTTAGGCCTTATTTAGATAGCTTTGTCGTAGTGTTTATTGATGATGTGTTGGTCTACTCTCCGGACGAGGCCACACACCGTCAGCATTTGAGGGTAGTGTTAGAGGTTCTTCGTGAGCACAAGCTGTACGCTAAGTTCAGCAAGTGCGATTTTTGGTTGCGCGAGGTTCATTTCCTCGGGCATGTTATCTCCGGTGCTGGTGTTGCAGTTGATCCAGCAAAGGTCCAGGCAGTTATGGATTGGGAGATTCCCAAGACCCCTTCGGAGATTCGTAGTTTTATTGGTTTAGCTGGTTACTATCGGCATTTATTGAGGGATTTTCATCCATCGCCGCCCCTTTGACTCAGCTTACCAGAAAGACTCAGCTTACCAGAAAGTGAAGTTTGTTTGGTCCGAGAAGTGTGAGAGTAGTTTTCAATTATTGAAGACTAAGCTCACGACAGCTCCGTGTTAGTCTTACCGAGCGGTGTAGAGGGTTTTGCTATCTACACGGATGCGTCTCGGATTGGTTTAGGCTGTGTGCTAATGCAGCAGGAAAGGGTAGTGGCTTATGCTTCTCGTCAGTTGAAGGAGCATGAGAGGAACTATCCGACTCATGACTTGGAGCTCGCAGCAGTGGTTCATGCACTAAAGATCTGGAGGCACTATCTTTATGGTGTCAGATTTGAGGTGTTTACCGACCACAAGAGCTTGAGTATCTTTTCTCCCAAAAGGAACTAAACCTGAGGCAGAGAAGATGGATTGAGTTCTTGAAGGACTATGACTTCGACCTTCAGTATCACCCTGGAAAGGCGAATGTCGTAGCAGATGCTTAGTAGGGAGGCCATCTCTCCAGCAGGATTGGAAGATGTTGGAGGATGCGGCTTGCGCATTGACTGAGTTAGAGCCATCGCTATGCCAGCTTTTGTAGCTCAGTTATCTCTTAGGTCCTCGGTTTTGGATGAGGTGATCGAGCAACAGAAAGCCGACCCTAGACTCTTAGAGTTAGTGGGCAAGGCAGGCATTGCTCGTGACGAGGACGGTGTGATTAGATTTCACCATCGTGTGTGTGTCCCTGATTTGGTAGATGTCCGTGAGCATGTGTTAGCAGAGGCTCATAGATCGCGATTCTCTATTCATCCGGGTAACACTAAGATGTACCAGGATCTGAAGAGGTACTTTTGGTGGTCTGGCATGAAGAGGGATGTAGCGGATTATGTGTCTAGGTGTTTGTGTGTCAGCAAGTGAAGGCCGAGCGACAGCGACCATCCGGCCTTATGCAAAGGATGGACATCCCAGTGTGGAAGTGGGAAGCTGTCACTATGGACTTTGTTTCGGGTTTGCCTCGATCTAGAAGGGGCAATGACTCGATTTGGGTAGTTGTAGATAGATTCTTGAAGACTGCTCATTTCTTGCCTATGAAGAAGAAGCAGTCAGTAGAGAGTTTAGCTAGATTGTATGTTAGTAGTGTCATTAGATTGCATGGTGTGCCGAAGTCGATCATTTCGGATCGAGATCCGAGATTCACTTCGAGGTTGTGGAAGGGCCTTCAGGATGCCTTAGGTTCGTAGCTGAAGCTCAGTTCGGCGTTTCATCCCCAGACTGGGACAGTCCGAGAGGACTATCCAGACGCTCGAGGATACGTTGAGAGCTTGTGTATTGGATTGGAAGGATGATTGGGAGCGACATTTACCTCTTGTGGAGTTCGCATACAACAACAGCTTTCATGCGAGTATTGGTATGGCTCCATTTGAGGCGTTGTATGGTAGGCCTTGCAGATCTCCTTTGTGTTGGGAGGAGACTAGTGATAGGCAGCTGATCGGCCCGGAGTTAGTTCAGGAGACCGAAGGTTCAGCATCTCCGGAACAAGAGTATTGCGTCGGTGAAAGTTCTATGGCAGAACTTCTAACGAGAAGAGGCTACTTGGGAACTTGAGGATGCGATGAAGAGAAGTATCCCCTTTTGTTTGAGTAGTGTCGTTCTAACTTCCAGGATGAAGTTTCTTTAAGGGGGAGAGGGTGTAAGGCCCTCGAATTTTGTTGCATTATTTGTATTGCATGTGAATACTTCATGATTGTGTATGTACATATGTAAATATCTATGTAAGTACTAGTTAGTATACTTATGCATGCATGTGTATAATTAGTTGTAAATAATGTATGAATGGTATGATCGTAGTGTGTACATGATAACGTATACATATGGCACATATATAGGTATAAGATGTGCATGGTTTCTGCATGCTTTAGAGTTCTGGCCGAAGGCCATCTAGGCGTCAATATCAAATGACGTTTGTGTTGTGTAGGCGTCAACCATATGGACGCCAACACTAATCCCAGCGTCCAGCGATGTGGACGCTAATTTCTCTGACCTGCATGCGTTGCAGAGTCGGATTTCCGGGACCAAGCTTGCTCACCCATTGGGGAGCTGTCCCCAACGGTCTGAAAGCTTTCTTGTCCGACCTGCGTGAAAGGAGAGCTTCCTCGCCTATTTACAAAGCCCTTTCAGCAACCCTCAAACCTCTCTTGACTCTCTTTGCAAAAGGAGAAGAAGGAGAAGAAGAAAACCCTAGAAAATCTGTGAGAAAACCCCACTTTTGCAACCTTAAATCCGGCGATCTGAAGCTTGTTCCGGCCATCTACCACGACAAGGAGGTAGCTAGAACATCGAGGAAGGCATCCCCGACCTCGACCTGCTGTGGAGAGTGCTCAAGAACCCAGAGGAAGGCATCTTTGGGAGCTTCTTGGGACTGCCCAAGGAGAGCTTCACCGCCACCTTTGATACTTCTGGAGATTTTTATAAGGCAAGTAACTTACCCCTATCGTCCATGTAGATGTCTAGTAGGGTTTTGTGATTTTTACATATTTTTCCTCGTGTCCTAGATCCCCCATTCTTCTTGATTTTTGGAGTTCGGTCTGTGTTTTTGCACAGACAGGAACTTGGCGTCAATGCCCTTGACGCCGAGATCCCTGGTATGCGTCCAGCGATCAGGTTGTCCACTCCTGGAATGGCCAGAGATCGTCGTTAAGTTCTCCAAGACAGAACAGTGAGTTGTTCTTCCTGATATATGTGATTAATTTCGATGTGTTTTCGATGATGATATATTGTAAACTTATTATGATATGTAATATGGATGTCTGAGTGTGTGGTGAGATCTTTGTAATTTCTATGATTTGGTATAATTGGTTTTATTGTGGATAATGTATGCATGATGAGACCTAGACCATGTTCGTTACCGTTTATGCAATTCATATGGAATTGGATGCCCTAAATTTTGCTAAACCAAGAATGGGTGAATCAGTCCGTGCTCTAAATTTTTGGGAATTTTCTCCATGTTCCTCTGATTTATTGAGTTTTCTGAGATGGAATTAGAAAAACATGTGTAGGGTTGTAAAATCTCCAGTAAATGGTGTACTGTGAAATAAATTCGGGAAAATTCCTGTGGTATTGTGTATATTGAGTTCAGGGTTATGACCTATTAAAACTAAAATTTTATGTTATACATCATGATAAATTGAATTTTGAATAATGCGGGAATTTATGATTAAATTTTCTGCAATTGCATTTTGGATCATAAAAATGTGAAAATTTTCATGTGGGGTCCTAAGCCGAAATTAGCATGTGGTTAAATTCTAGGTCATTTGGACAACTATACCATGCAATATGAATTTTCCATGCAAAAATAGGTAATTAATGCATGCCTTGGTGAAATGATTTAATTTTTGTGTAACCCAACCTGATTGTGAAGCTTCCTGAATGTTAATTTCTGTCATCTGTAGTGGCATGATTAGGAAAACAGAGTCATGTTGGGAGTGAAAGAATAAATGAGATATGAACGTCCTGTGTAAAGTGTGTGTAAAGACTGATATGTGTAATGTGTAAACCTGTGCCAAGTGTGACACTGCTTCCATAGAGGGCACGGAACCATATCAGGGAAAAGTCCCCCTAGAAGGTTCAATGTGTTGTGATCCTAGGGCATTAGGATGAAATTCTGGAGGTGGAGAAGTACCACTGGTTAGGGTGGAGACTTGTTCTCCCGGTCTGCGCAGTCCAAGAGTCGTCACTGTATTGCCTAGGTGACGTCTATGTGTATGTGATGTGATGTGTCCTTCTTATGGTGGTTTGGACTATGTGTCACGGCACTAAAGTGTAAAATGTGAATGTGATTGTGATCATGTGCAAATTGTGTAGTGTGAACAATGTGTAAATGTGAATGTGTAAATGTGCAATGTGTAAAAAGTGAAGTATGTGAATTAGAAATTATGCAAAATGTGAAACCAAAATGTGAGGATGTGAAATTGAAAACCCATGATATGATGATCTGAAATCATGTTAGAACAGCAACATAAATGTGGTTATGATTTTGTGCTATATGTGTACAATGCGTAGAACCCATGCTAGGGACAATCCTTACTTATGGTAAACCATTCTATGTGCGTATGCCCTCACGTTGTGGTTTGAATGAGAACATAGCTTTCATGTGTTAGATTGTAAAGTGTCAAACCACATCAAAACATCAAGCTTAAAGCATGTGAAATGGTTATGTGCATGTATACGAATGAGTAGTAATCATGTTAGCAATGTTTTCTTTCATGTATGTAAGCTAGTCATGCTAGATTGCTCTCATGTTTTAGTTTAATTGAAAATAGAACTTTCATGTGTAGGAATGATTAGAGAGCATGTGATCGGAGAATTTGATTTAGAAAATCTGAAAGCATGAATCATGTGTTTAATAAGTAGAATCACCATGATAGGTTGTTAATTTCAATCACAAGCATGCTACATGATTGTGTCTTGTAAATGTGTATGTAAACCTGCTATGACATGTATATGAATGGTATGTGTAGAGTTATTTGCTGAGTCTTTTAGACTCATTACTTGCTTCGGCGTACAGGTGTAGTAGGTGACACACCTTTGGAGGAGACCGTGGAAAGCGACTCCGAGCGCGAGGAGTAGCTAGTTTGGTGGAGCTTAGTTGTGACATTTTGGCATTTTGATGTATGTAATTGAAACATTGTACTAGCACTATCATGGAAAGAAATGTTGAAGTGTGGACAATTATGTATTTGATTTTCAGTAACTTAATTATGTGGACTTTTAGTTCTTTAAATGTTATCAATCATGTATGTTAAATGTGGATGATGAATGAAATGAAGACAGTGGTTCTTTTACTTCCGCTACTCTGTTCTTATATTCACGTGTATCTCAGCTGAATGTTATTGTTGGGTAAATGTCCCACTGTGGCAACGTTCACTATATCGACGTGGGTTGGTATAACCGTACCGATATAATGAGGGTCGCTACAGTATACTTGGTATCCTTTTTAGAAGCCAAATCAGAAAATTCTCAGCTTTTCTGAAGTTCAACAAATTAGTACAGAAGAATCAGAAATTTCATATAATCAGCATTAGATGTGATCATGGTGGAGAATTTAAGAATGAAGAATTTGTAAGGTTCTGTGAAGAAAATGGCATAGAACATAACGTCTCTGCACCAAGGACACCTCAACAGAATGGAGTAGTAGAAAGAAAGAACAGAACACTACTGGTCATGGCCAGAACTATGCTTACAAAATACAATCTACTAAGATATTTCTGGATAGAAGTAGTCAACACATCCTGCTAGATCATCAACAGATGCATGATCAGACCAATCTTGAAGAAGACACCTTATGTGCTGTACAAGGAGAAAAACCAAACATCAGTTATCTTTGACCCTTTGGTTGTATGTGTTTTATGTTGAATAATGTTAAAGATAACTTAGGAAAATTAGATGCTAAAAGTGACGAAGGCTTTCTACTAGGATACATTTCAAAACCTAAAGGATATAAAATGTTTAATAGAAGAACTTTAACTTTAGAACAAACAGTTCATATTTTATTTGATGAAACTAATCCTTCTATTAAGAAAATAGAAGAAGAAGATTGTGTTGAAAATCTGTGCAGGGATCTGAAATAGATATCTCTTGAGGAAAAAGAAGAAGAGAAAGAAGATCCACCACTAGAAGAACTTCAACAACAAGAAGAACCACGAGAGGGACTACCTATAAAATTGAGGTATCACAAAGATCATCCAAAAGAAAATATTATAGGTGATCCTCAAGATAAGGTAAGAACAAGAGGTATGAACATTCCTTGTGATTCTCTGCATTTGTTCCTCAAATTGAGCTTAGGACAATCAATGATGCATTGGCTGATGAATCATGGATCCTAGCTATGCAAGAGGAACTTAACCAGTTCCAACGCAACCAGGTTTGGACACTAGTACCTAGACCTTCTGACCATCTAGTTATTGGGACCAGATGGGTCTTCAGAAACAAAATGGATGAATCAGGAGTAATCACTAGGAATAAGACCAGACTGGTATCACAAGGATACTCCCAAGAGGAAAGCATTGGTTTTGATGAAACTTATGCTCCAATTGCTAGATTAGAGGCAATTAGAATTCTTTTAGCATATGCATATTCTCGTAACATCAATTTATTTCAAATGGATGTTAAAAGTGCTTTTCTGAATGGTTTCATAAAAGAAGAAGTTTATGTTGAGCAACCTCCTGGTTTTGAAGATACTAAGTATCCTAATCATGTTTTCCGTTTAAAGAAAGCATTGTATAGTCTGAAACAAGCTCCAAGAGCTTGGTATGAAAGACTAAGTGCTTATCTTATATCACATGATTTTGTAAGAGGTAAAGTAGATAGCACCCTATTTATTATGAAATTTTCAGGAGGAATCTTGATTGTACAAATATATGTTGATGATATTATTTTTGGTTCTACTAATAAATCACATTGCAAATTCTTTGAAAACCTTATGCAAAGTGAGTTTGAGATGAGCATGATGGGTGAGTTTAATTATTTTCTTGGGTTACAAATCAAGCAGACCAAGAAATGTACTCACATCTGTCAAACCAAATACATTTAAGATTTACATTCTAAATATAGTTTTGACAAGTGTAAGCCTTTAGGAACAACCATGAACTCAGGAATTAAGTTAGATAGTGATCCACTTGGCAAGAAAGTAGATCAAAAGATCTATAGAGGTATGATTGGGTCATTACTTTATCTTACTGCCAGTAGACTAGATATAATGTTCAGTGTATGTTTGTGTGCTAGATTTCAAGCTGATCTAAAAGAATCTCATGTTAGTGCTGTTAAAAGAATTTTTAGATATCTTACAAACAGTAGTAAATTGAGTTTATGGTATCCCAGATGTTTTGATTTCAAATTGATTGGATATAGTGATGCCACCAATGGTACTTGTCAAATTCTTGCAGGATGCTTAATCTCTTGGTCTTCTAGAAAACAAAATTTAGTAGCTTTGCCCACAACAGAAGTAGAATACATTGCAGCTGGAAGTTGTTGCACTCAACTGTTGTGGATCAAACATCAATTGGAAGATTATGGTCAAACACTTCATGAAATTCCAATGCTATGTGACAACACAAGCACAATTAACCTGACCAAGAATTCAATTCAACATTCAAGAACAAAAATATTGAGGTCAGACATCATTTCATTAGGGACCATGTAAGTAATGGTGATATTTTATTTGATTTTGTCTCTACAGATGATCAATTAGCAGATATATTTACTAAACCTCTTCCTGAAAATAGATTTACATCAATAAGAAGAGAAATAGGTATGTGCAACCCTGATTAATTTTCTATGGTGTATGTTCAAATTCTTTGTTAAAATTTTCTCGAAGTGCTGGAACTTTGACTGTTCTGAAGTCGGAGTGTAGACTGCGACTCTCATAAATTCAGAGTCTACTACAACTCTTATGAAATCGGAGTTATGTACTGGGACTTTTGTAAAGTCAGAGTGTGTACTTCGACTCTTCTAAAGTCAGAGTTTATGAAGTCGGAGTATATATTTTTTAAATAATACATATAATTTAATTAATAATAAAAGGGGGCATTTTAAATTTTAATTTAAAGAGGAATTTATGATAATACTTCACTCATTTAATCCCAGCCGTTCATCTTCTCATCAATGGTCCATTACATATTCTCCTTCCATATTAGGACCTTTCCTCCTTTTTCCCCAAATCACCCGTTTGAAGTCTCTCCGACTCCTCTGTCGTCTCCTATCTGGTTCCTGCGTGAGGTGTTCACCCCGACAGAACAGTCTTCAGAGCATCTACGGATTTTCTCCCCATTTCTAAAGAAAGGTAGGATCTTTGACCTCTGTAACTCTTTCAACAACTCCTTATCATTCCTCTGAGTATGTTCTTTCGTTTTCATCTAGATGGACTCATCTAGGGCTTCAGAAGGAACTCTGTTCACCCCAGAATAGTTCCAACGTTTATCCTCTGTAAAGGCCTCCTTCTGCTCTAGGAAGGTAGTTGACTTCGGTCAGTTGTTTGGTAGGCTAGTTTATGTAGAGGAAACCCTAGCAGCGATGGGATGGTCGAAGCTGTTTCAGATTACTGAACCATCTTTTGAGGGTGCTCTCAAAGCATTTTATTTGTCCCTCCAAGTCACAGCCGAAGGTTCAGTTACAGGGTCAGTTACAGGGTCAGTTAAAGGTACAACTATCACTATTTGTAAAGAGTTGTTAGTGGATATTTTGGATTGCCCTAATTCCAGACACAGAATTAGCAATGCAGTGTCCATGGAGAAGCAACGTTTAGGAGTTATCGGGAGTTTGGGATCTGTCTACAAGAAAGGGCTCCAAGTCAATGAGTTATCTACAAAGAAGAGGTTACTTCACTCAATCATCACCAACATCATCACTCCTAGAGCAGGTACTCACTCCTCTATCACTACTAGAGATGGCAGTTTACTCTTTTTGGCTACATAGAGACATACAGTCAACCTGCCCTCTATCATTTTGGAGAGGATGGCATGGTCTAGGAATTTGCAGGGGTCCCTCCCTTATGGACCCCTGCTGACCCTCATTTTCAAGAAATTCTCAGTTGACTTAAGTGGTGAAATATCTATGGCTGTAAATGAGAAGATAGGATTGTCAACCTTGAGGCGAGGCCACTACAGTCTAGAGAGCAAGTATGAAAATTATTGAACCAAGGACTCTGTGCCTAAGTGCTCTCATGAAGTTTATCCTGATGAGGCACAGAGCTCCTCATCTATTCCAATAGTCCAACCTCCACAGTTTGGCACTGAAGAAGTCAGAATAGAAGTACCTTTACCAGAACAAGAACAAGAGCAAGCTCAAGTTCCTGTCCCATCCCTAGAGGAAGATGCACTAGAAGACACTATAAATCAGGTGCTAAGAGATTTGAGGGGCAAGGGAGTAGCACAAGAAGATGAAGATATTCCAAGCTCTACTAGTCATGCCCCGACGCGGAATATCAGAACGCGAGGCAGTTGCAAGTAAACGGATATAGAGCGAGGACTAGACATCAAACCATTGAACAAGAATAAATACTAAAACAAATTTATTCATTAATAATCTTTCAAATGTCTAGTTACAACCACTAATATCAGAGCCAATCTATTGGGCCCAATTACATTGAAATAAAGCAAAGGACTAAACTAGGACTCTATCATAGTACTAGGACACTAGGGTACTCGTGACGTCACTCCTGGTCATTCCCATCCTCTTGAGTGTATAGTTCATCCTCGGTCTCACCTGAGAACACGACGACAAATAATGCAGGGTGAGCAATAACGCCCAGTAGGACTTAAATCTCAATAGTCAAGCATGTTTTAAATGATTAATGTGTTAAAAGGCAGAGTAACTAATGATAGAGTGAGAGAGTCAAGTAAAAGATAGAAGGATAGCATGTGAACGAAATAGCACAACATTCCAAATATAGCACGAACGTCAATTATAGCACGAATAGTAAGATGGTCATAGCACAATAGCACAAAGTATAGCAATAGCACAACGAGTATAGCATAGCACTTTCGCTGTCAACAGACAACGAGAGAATATAACACTTTTGATTGTCATTAGATTAATATAGATAGTATGGCACTTGGATGTAATGCCGACATCCTGATCATTTAACTCCCATGTGCAAATGGCACTTTCGGGCGCTCTCCCCAGGACCAGATCAGGCCCCATTGCGCTGGCATTAGTTATATTGTTTATTTTTAGACAATCAGTCAATGGCCAATATAGAGTACCAAGAATTATATGTGAGCACTAGATGAATAGACGAGATAGCAGAGTGAATGTGAATAGATGAGCGAGGAGAGTATAGACGAGAGCTAGTGGACATTTCACGTAACATGTTGAGTAAACAGGCGATAGTAACAGTTGCACAACACACGCACTCGGTGTTAGCAGTCAGGTGGAATTCACGACCCTACCACTGGCCATGTTAAGCACAAGTCTAGAGGTCCGGCGTGATTCAAGATAAGAGCGAGCTTCTAATAGCCGTTTGGATCATATCAATCCCTAAAGGGGGTATCATAGGTGTTAGGGTACAACCAGCTCGTCGACCATGTGGGAATCCATGGACAGAGGAGACTTACGGAGGCCTTGAACAAGGATTCACTAGTCCGGCGGAAGGAGTATCCGACGGAGAGTTCGTCCAAGTCAAGAAAGTGTGTAAATATAGAAATAAGTGCTCGACGTTCTAGAGAAATTCTAGAATAGTGGAGGGTCGAGATAGGTGTTCCAAAACATCGCGGAAAAGTGTACACATGTAGAAATTAAGCATGAGGCAATTTAATTACATAAATTACCTGATATATTATGTAACACTAGTTCTATGCCCGTGCGATGCATGGTTTGTTGTTAAATATAAATATTTAATATATATTTATATATCTTAAAATATATAATGATATTTAAAAAAATATTTAGAAATAATGTAAACAATTAAAATAGAACAATTTATCTAAGAACGTCATAAGATACATAAAAAATAACTATAGTGTTAAAGTAAATAATATCACTAAAAAAGTCTAGAGTTTGCAGACCTAAAGAAGTGGGTAGTTTGGAGATTAAAAATATTAGAACTTTCAATATTGCATTGCTCAGCAAATGGCTGTGGAGATTAGGGAATGTTCAGGGTAGCCTTTGGGCCCAGCTCATCTCCTATAGGTACTACAGATCGGTCAGGGTGGAGGATCTTATTCCTACTTCAGTTCAGAAAGTTTCCCTGATTTGGATGAGTATTTTGAAGTGTTTGGACTTCTTTAGAATGAGCATTAGGTGGCAGCTTGGGAACGGTCAGAGGTGTTTGTTCTGGCAGGACAAATGCTCTTTTAAAACTCAACTGCTAACCACATCACCCAAAATTCTGTAACGTCTGGGCTCAAAGTTCTCATGTGCAGTATGACAATAAAATTTTTAAAATTTTAGATTTGTTATTGAGAAAAAGTTGGGCCATTGATTGAACAATTCATTAGATTTTTCTTGGATACAACAGAAAACCGTCGTTCTAATGTTCATGTGTGATTATTGACGGATTTTTGAACCACAAACTCACTACAGAGCGAGGGTTGCTTCCGGCTTCAGAGGCTATTTCTCAATCATTCCTTCATAGGTATGATTTTGGCACGGCTTTAGATGAAGAAATCATTCATTTAGTGCCTAAAATGCCTGATGTTGGTGAAGAGAAGTGAAACACCATATTTATTGCAACAGTCAATGGCATCCTGCATAAATACATAATATGTAAAAAACACATTTAGATATGTAATTTAGTAGCGCTACAGTGAGTAGCGATTTTTTTTTATATTTTAAAAACGAAAAAACATTAATGCACAGTCCGTAGCGACACAGTCATTTAGTAGCGTTACTGTAACTGCTACAGTATCTGATATAAAATAATAATATTTATGTTATCTTTTTTATATTAAAAAAACTATAAAATAAAAAACCTAATGTTATCTAATCAGATTTAAAAGAAATTAACAAAGACAAAAAATGGAAAAAACTTGAATCTACTGTTACTAACTGTAGCGCGCTACAGTACTCGTGCCATATGGGACGGGGGAGCAGGGGGAGAAATCGGCAGGGCGGAGGGAGGCGGCGAGGTCGAAGATGTCCATGGCGAGGAGGGGATCGAGCTGATGTTATAGACAAAACTGTAGGCAAGTTTATGGGGCTGCTCAATAAACTGTACATCAATAAAACAACTCAATATTTAAATTTATCAAATATGGACATGCATATGGGGCTGCTCGTTCTTCTTGTAGCTAACGTGACATCATTTTTTAACTACAAAATTAATCTCAAAATTTTATTTAAAAATTATTCTTATATTAAAATATATTTATATATGTGTATATATATATTTTGTCGTGTCATGGTACACAGATATTCTAAACATTTATATGCTTTTGAAAATACGAAAGTGCTCTCGAACTCTTTTAGAAGACGTAAGGGCATCATATTTAGTGTTGTTTGAGATAGCAAAAATTATTTGGGGGAGCACCAACATACTATTTCAAATGCTATAGAGAAATGGTTTTAAATATCATTTGATGTTCAGAAGATGGACAGAACAATATCAAATGATGAGAAATATTTTGTTGTAGGTTAGAAGTGTGGTGCTCAGTGCTATGAATAGTTGGTGCATATTAGTGCCTAGATATTGTGAATGATTAATGTGTGGGCTAATACAATATACTGATAAACGTACTGGCTAATCACAAAGTTATATGCACAAAGAGAGGTGATTAAACATCAAATAAATATTTTTCTAAAATAATATATTGAGATAGTAAAAAAAAATTACAATAAATATTTCTCAAACTCTTTATTCATGAGGAAAAGATTCCAAATCTGAAGCGTGCTGGGCAAGAGGCCTGTGAAGAGGGACCTCACCCATCCCTCTGTATCAACCTGACAACAAAAATGTGAACGCCAATGCCATGCCCAGCTGCCTACGCAAGACCTCCAATGGGAAAGTCGTCATCTCAGCGTAGGCACCGGCGACGGCCCCATAGCCAGCGTTCGCAAGACCACCAGCTCCTTACGGCTGCTGCTCCTCTGCCGTCTCCGGTGGGAGATTTCGAAGAAGGCCTTCAGCATGTTGTAGACGGCGTAGAAGACGGCACTGGAAGGGCCCCCATGCTGATGAGGGATGGGGCGAGGCCCTTGTACAGGTAGAGGAAGTCCTCGTTGCACATCATATGGAAGAAGCACCCCTCCATCCCACCCAGCACTTCGCCGTCAAGAGAAGTCCATTGATCAGTCAAAAAAGTGGGAAGAAAGATGGGAGGTGGAGTGTGGAGAAGAACTATTTCAGGGAGACAGGGTGAGGGAATTGTTACCGCATCGAGGGTGAGACAGACGATGGTAGCAACGATGCCAGAGATGCCTCTGCCGCCGAGTCTATCGTGAGCGCACAGAGAGTTGTCAGTGAAAGAGGAACGGCTACTGAAACATGAGTGCAGGAAGGATACAAAATTGAAGGGGCGGAGTAAGGTGCATACTCTTCTTCTCATAGTCTGCCCTAGCCTTCTAGAATTTGTTCTCCTCTTATTGGCCTTGTTCCAATAATTAAAAAGCCTTCTCCTGCAATAGTTGGAAGCAGAGATCTTAGAATAAGTAGAATAGAAGAAAAAGATCAAACACCAGGCATATGGTCTTGAATGATCCTCACAGCTTCAGACATGTTCTTGCATTCGGCACCCCCAGCCTTGCCAACTTGTTGTCATTCTAGAGAACAATATCACATGAACCAAAAAAAAAAAAAAAAAAGAACCCAGAAGCATCAATAGAAAACAGATGCAACATAGAAAAGCATGATCCATTGCGGCGACTGATTTGTTGTTGGGGTTCTCATGAAATTGCTTCCTAAATTCCTCCCGTCAAAAGAAAACCAAAATGAACAGTCAAATGTGTACATTAACAAAGTCGACCGGAGGAGAAACAACAGACATAGAGGGAATATACCAAGGCCTAGAGAGAGAGAGGGGAACGCAATCATACATGAAGAAGAATAATGCACTCGGCGGTCTCTTGGGCTTGTTGGAATCCTTCCCAGCCTTCTTCTTCGGCTTCTTGCTCGCCTCCCCCCTTCCTCTTCACAACAAGCCTGCGCAGATTCCAAGTCATGGGATGCCTTCATAGTGGGTATGGGGAGGTGGTCGTCATGCAATGAGATCTAGCTGCCATATTTTGGCGACATTTTTTGACAGTTCATTGGGCAAACGAAGACATGTTGGCCCACGAAATCAGAAAAATAAACACACCGATTCTTGCTTGTAGTGTTATGAAAGTTGTTAAAAAAGATTTGTGGTACCATATTTAGATAGCACGTTTTGTATTTTAGGAAGATTTAAAGTTGATAGAATGGACACCAACTAAAAAAACTTCTGCCTGCTATGTTTTGGCGTATAAATTGTAGAGTTTTCGCGTACATATAGTTACGATTTTGAGGAAAAATTAAAGCTAGTAGAATGGACACTCACTAAAAAACTTCTACCTGCCATTTTTGAAGTATAAATTGTAGAGATTTGGCGTACATATAGCCACGATTTTGAGGAAAATGTAAAGCGGGTAGAATGGACATTCACTAAAAAAACTTCTACCTACCATTTTTTGAAGTACAAATTGTAGAGATTTGGCATACATATAGGTACGGTTTTTTATGTTTAGGAAGAATTCTTTACGGTAGGTGGGAGGCTTGCCTTCAATTGAAGTGCATTAAAATTGTGAGGAGGGATTTTTATGTTTTGAGTTTGAGTGGGAAATAAAATGTCTTGGGGCTGCCACATGGTTACCCAAAATTGAGAAATATTATATTAGTGTAGATTTAGTGGGGAGGTTTAGGCTTGTATAGGTATGAATATATTTAATATAGTTATAAAAAATTATTTATTTAAACATATTTATAATTATAATAAAAATCAGATTTAACAACATCATATTATCTATAATATAAAGTGAAAAATAAATATTTTCAATAAATAATAAATTTATGTAATTTTTTTATCAGTAAACTGGAGGTTTAAGAGGATATGTCAAAAGCTTGAAACAAACCGCACGACTTCAAAACAACACTATATATATAACTTACATATATCAGCCTTCCAAAGCTTCCCTCTGGCGTCATGCATCTGGCACACCTCCTCCACCCCTCCTAGATGAGTTGGGACTGCCTGAGTTGGGTCCTCCCCTTCACTGAGAGGATCCCAACTCCTCCTAGGTATCTACCGTAGGGGAACACCCTCGGCAGCCTGTTGCCGCCGAAGTCGGGACCGAGGATGGTGTTGAGCTCCTCCTTGAAGCCCCCATGCATGGACACGTCCCATTCATCCACCCGGATGGCGTAGTTCCATAGAATCAACGTAACGGCGCAGTAGTCCTAGTAGGTCCGGCGAACCCCCCGTAGGCTAGTGAAATAGAACACTACCTTCCCCTCGCTCCCCGGCGGCCGCTTGCAAGGCCTGGACGCAGAGAACTGAGCCTTCTTCCCAACGATCTTCCCCCGAAACACGCTGATTCTGGCCTGCACGATGCGGGTAATGGCGAGGATCCTACGGTCATCATCTTTTGTTCGCCAATTTTCGTCGGCGGGCAACTTCTCTGGTTCGTCGGGCTGTTGCGCGGTGAGTTGGAACGGGTGCTCCGGGGAGAGCTCCTCGAAGGCCTTCATGGAGGAGATGATGATGAGATCGAAGTCTGAGATGAAGGCATCCTCATATATAGAAAAAACTACATATTTCGTCTCATTGCAGATTTCGTGCACGGAGTGAAATGAGAAGGAGCACTCCATGACGGCAGCGGCGTCGCCGGGTACCTTTGAGTACAGAACCCGACATTCTTACGCATTAATCCTGTAGATTCTGTGTTTCTAAGCAACCCATATCAAATGAAAACTATGACATCCTCGTGGATATTTCAACTTGTGAATAGGCTTACACAAAACCCAGATGCCACACACTCCTAAAAATGGCACATCCCTCTGAACTGACAAATTGCAGGACTCTGCATTCTTCAACATGTACATGAGCAGATTCATGTCAGATCCATTATCAATTTACAGAGTTTCATAATTGAAACCAAGTTCAGCATAACCTCAAGGTTCAGGCCTTCTTCCACATGTTTCTCTTGAGAGATTCAGATCTTTCAAATTTTTCTGCAAGTACACAACTGCAAAAATTACTTACATAAAGTAGTAAACTTTGGTGACTTCATCTGACCAAGGCTGAGGTGGGCTATCTACATACAGAGTTCCCACGAGCTCAAGGCACAGAAAAAGCAAGGAGCAATGGAGGGTTAAGGGAAGGACCTGAACCTCACCAACCTCCACCATGACGATCCTTCTCACTGCCAGATGACGGAGACGATGTGAGGAACCTTTCGATCGTTGAATGGGAGGCAGACGTACTCCCGAGCAAACTCCTCTGCGATCTCTCCCGCGAGCTCCCCGTGTAGCGCCTTGCAGTAGATGTACAGCACGGTGGTGCTCACCACTGTCACCGCGGAAGTCCAGACCATCAGGGTTACCACGGGAGCTGCCCCAGGCCATGCATGCTTCGGTTTCTTAAGAAGCATGGTCGACGGAGACGTGGGAGAAGCAGCGATGCATGACACACCTAGAAGTGTTAGGGAGGCTAGTGGGAACGACGTCGGCACTGGGGGGCGTGCACGGGCGGGGATGACCATCATGGTGTTCCTGCGGAAGGGGGTAGTGCTGCTTCATGTGGTGTTGTGGGGGCTAGACTGGGCGGCTAAGGGTGGATGGGCGTCGACGATGGCGCTGTAACAGACATGCACAAAGAGGAGGAGAAGCCAGGAAACGGAGAGGAGGACTGCTCACCTTGTAGCCCATGCAGTGGATGGACCAGGGGTCGGCCAGCATCGGGTGCTCCGGCGGGTAGTCTTCCGACAGCGTGCTCTCCTCCACCGCACAAGAGCAATGCACCAGGGGAACACCGGGTGACAATGGGTTGTGGAGGGTGATGGCAGAAGACGGTCGCTCCAATGGGTTAGAAGGATGGATGCCAGGATGTTTTGATGCCAGGATGCGATTCTTACCCAGATTACATGAGTAAAATATTACAATACTTACTAATTTACAGGAGATGCGGTTCATACATTTGTCTTTTAAAATATTTTATTACTTGCCTTTAATTTTCTATAACTATGTTTTGATGCGAGGATATGGTTCTTTACCAGATTACATGATTTCATTTCTATTCTTTCAGAGAATGTTTAGACAGCAACATGAGTATTCTGGTATGCGTTAAAAACTCTAAATAGAAAGATTTTAAAAAAATTATGTGATATATTTTAGCAATACAAATTTTTTCTATTTAACAAAATATTATTAATTGTATTTCTATTTTGTACGAAAAACATTTAAGGTGGAATAGGATTACCGGAAAAGGGGAATATCATTTCTATTCTTTCAGGGAAATGTTTAGGCGGCAACAATATGAGTATTGTGTTATGCGTTAAAAAATCTAATAGAAAGTTTTTAAAACATTTATGTGATATATTTTAGATACTATTTTTTTCTATTTAACAAAATATTAGTACTAAAAATATTTAAGGTGGAATAGGATTACTGGGAAAGAGGAATATGATTATATTTTTACAGGGGACGTTTAGCTGGATATTTAACAATTGTATTTCTATTTTTTATCGAGAAGTTTTAAGGGAGAATAGGATTACCAAGAATATTTAGTGGGGAGGTTTAGGCTTGTCCTGGTGTTGCTACGTGGCAGCACCAAGACTGAGAAATGTAATATTAGTATAGATGTTCACGCCAATTAGGCCATAATTGGATGGTTTCAAAGTGTGTGCATGTGACATGAAATCATAGATAGAAATTAGTCATGTGTATGTATTTTAAATCACATAGAAATGTTCAATGTATATTAAGTGAAATTACTGCGTATATAACTGGGATTAAAGGGTATAAGCACAATAGACAATTAGAGCATTTCAAATCAGGGGTTTTTCTGCAAAATCCTGTGAACGCGACGCAGCCCAGTAAGGCTCGCGATGGGTACAGGGTAGATCGCGATAGGTGTTTAGATGGATCACAATGGGTCGATCATGACAGGTAGTCAAAACGCGACAGAGTATGAAGGGAACGCGAGGGGACAAGCACAGGGATCGCGACGACTAACCTGTCGCATTCAGAATGCGACGGGTAGGCTGTCACAATCAGACCATAGAACGCGGCCTATCGGGCCATCGCATTCTGGTGGCCTGCGCCTGAGTCCGACAGGAGTCAGACATGTCTTGGATTGCGGTTCAAGACCTGCCCTCCTTGACGCAAGGGATTCAAAATATATATCAAATGGTACATGCGATGAAAAATCATGGGACCAATTGCATAATGATCTAGACGTGCGTGTGAACTTACAGTAATTAGGAATTTGAAAACGAACAAGGATTTGACATGCTGGAGTCATGGTATTCATGGTGAACTTAAAACAGTACGCAAATGTGATCAAAGATTTAATTCGCATGATTGGATGGATATAAATTAAGGCTTTCAGGGGCAAAAGAAGCCTAACATCCATCAGTTCTTACAGTAAAATTCTCATGGCATGAGGACGAGTATGCATGAAGACATGAATTTGTAAAGAGGGTTCGGGGTCATGGAGTTCATAGAATATGGAAAATTAAGAACTAAAGATTTGCTCGATGGAAAAATATGAAACCAAAGGGCTTTTGTTCCTGATAGACGAGACATCCTACAGAAAACGTTTCATGGTTTATGCTCGTGAAAATGCCTACCTTTGGTGATTTTTCTCTCCCATGGCTAGAACGTGAAGAACTCGGAGAAGAATGTAAGAGCTCCTCCTTCTCCACGATTTCTCCTCCTCTTGACCTCTCCTCCTGGTCCAACAACCTCTTGGCACGAGGTAGGGCCGACCATGAGGGTTTTAGGAGAGTATTTAAGCTTTTTCCTCATTCAATTTCCTATTATGACTCTAATTCCTCTTTATTATGAATTTCCCTAATTTCTTCTCCCCTTTTTAAGCAAGAGATCTCCTAATTGGGCTGGGAGAGAGCCAAATTCGTGGCCAATCAATCAGGGTAGGTTTTAGGATTCCAAGTCTTACTCAAATTAGCTATTTAATGCATTATATACACCTTTCCTAATTAAGTAATAATTTAGTTACGAAATTGGGGTATTTTCCTATTATTCCCCATCTTATAATCCCAATTTTGACCCACTAATTTCCAATGGGTCAATATAGCAAAGCCCATTACTCTTTTTCTTTTAATGGGTTTTATTTAATTCTCTCTTATTTGATTTCCTAGTTGATTTAATACATCTTCCTTTTATTTAATTTTCTAATTAAATAATATAAATATTAAAAAAATTCCCAAAAATTTAGGGTTGATACATCCTCCCCCTCTTAAAAAGAATTTGGTCTCCAAATTCATATGATCATTCAGGAGAGAATGTCTTACCGAAAAGATTGGGGTAGTTCCGTCTGATGATTCCTTCCGGTTCCCATGTGGCTCCCTCCACTCCTTGATTATTCCATAGGACTTTAACAACATGGATGGGACGATTTCTGAGTTGTTGTACTTTCCGTTCCAGTATCTTGACTGGCTTCTCTTCGTACGTCACATCTTTGTTCAGCACCAGCTTCTCGTGACGAAAGACATGCGTGGGATCGTACACATATTTCCGAAGCATGGAAACATGAAACACATTGTGTACACATGCCAGATCCGGTGGCAATGCCAGCCGGTATGCTACCTCGCTAACCCTTTCGAGTACTTCGAAAGGACCGATGAATCTAGGGCAGAGCTTACCCTTTACACAGAATCTTTGAATGCCACGAGTTGGTGACACTTTTAGAAATACATGATCGCCCACTTGAAATTCCATATCTCGCCTTCTTTTATCGTCGTAGCTCTTTTGTCTGGACTGAGCAATCTTGAGCCAATCTCTGATTACCTGAATGTCTGTTGTCGTCTTCTGCAACATGTCTGGGCCTAGCCATTGTTGTTCTCCAACCTCATTCCAGGATGCAGGAGATCTACAATTTCTTCGATAGAGTGCTTCAAATGGTGTCATCTTAATACTCGCCTGGTAACTGTTGTTATAGGCGAACTCAATTAGGGGTAGGTGCTCATTCCAATATCCTTGGAAGTATATAGTGCAAGCTCTCAACATGTCTTCCACTATCTGGTTGGTTCTTTCAGTTTGCCCATCAGTTTCTGGATGGAACGTGGTACTAAAGTTGAGTTTAGTACCCAATGCACCTTGTAGTCCTTTCCAAAAATGAGATGTAAATCTCGGATCTCGATCCGAAACAATAGATGATGGAATGCAATGTAGTCTTACAATCTCCTTGACATATAAGACAGCTAGTACCTCCACTGACCACTTACTTTTTATGGCTAGGAAGTGGGCAGATTTGGTTAGCCGGTCAACAATGACCCATATTGCATCGAGTCCACCACGAGTCTTGGGTAACCCCATAATGAAATCCATTTCAATGCTTTCCCATTTCCATTCTGGAATATCCAGCGTTTGAGTACACCAGCAGGGCACAGGTGTTCCGCTTTTACTTGTTGGCAAGTAAGGCAGTGAGCGGCATGTTCAGCTACCTCTCTTTTCATGTTCGGCCACCAAAACGTTCTTTTCATGTCTTGATACAATTTGGTACCTCCTGGATGAATATTATACTTTGTCTTGTGAGCTTCATCCATTAATCTTCTCTTTAGTTCTTCATTGTCGGGAACACATGCCCTTCCTTGAAAGACAAGCCTTCCGTCTTCAGTCATTGCAAAGTCCGGTATGGGCTTTGTTAAATAGACCCTCTAAAATTTGTTAGGCAAAATAGGAATTTTTTAAAGAGGAATAATAGGAAAATACCCTAAATTCTTAACTTAAATATTACCTAAATAAAAAAGGGGTATTAAAACATTAAAATAAGTAATTTTAGTTGGAATTGGACTCCTAACCGTACCTTAATAGGCTGGCCACGAAATTGCATCCCAACCTAAACCAAATAGGAGGTGGAAAGCATAGAAGGAGGATAGAAATAGGAAATCTCAGAATTAAATAGGAATTAGAGTTCTATTAGGAAATAGAAACCCAGGTAGCTTAAATTCTCTCTAAACCCTCCATGGTCAGCCATAACACGTTGTTGGGGTTTGCTGGATGAGGATAGGAGGCCAAGAAGCAGAGAAATTCATGGGGAGAAGGCTAGACCAAGCTTCAACACGAGTTCTTCAAGTTCTACACCATAGAAGGCAAAACAACTCAAAGGTAGGCATTCTCACGAGCAAAACCTAATTATATTTGTCTGTAGTTTGTTCCAACCACCAAGAATAAAACCCCATTCATTTCATAATTTTCCATCGAGCCAATCTTTTCATCTTGAGTTTTAAAGTTCTACAAACATCATGACCCCGAACCCTCAACTTAAAACAAGATCTCCATGTATACTCGACCCCATACCATGAGATTTTAACCAGAGATGCTGATGGATGTTAGGCATCTTTTGCCCTTGATAGCCCTAATTTTCATCTAGTATGTTGCTCGAATTAAATTGTTTACCTGCACTGTACCATGTTCTATGTTACTCATGGTTGATCATGTTTAAAACCAGTCAAAACCATGTTTGTTTTCTAATTCCTATTTACTGTAAGTACCATCGCATGTCTAGATCAGTTTGCAATTGATTTTGTGATTTTTCATCCACTATACAATTAGTTCTTAATTTCTGAACGAACCTATGCCAAAATAGGGCAGCTTGGACCGCAATCCAAGGTGCTGTCCTTTTCCCTCTCGGACTTAGGCGCAGGACCTGAGAACGCGATGGCCCAATAGGCCGTGTTCTCAGGGCCCGTCGTGACACAGTACCTGTCATGTTCTAAATGCGACAGGCCACACCGTCGCGATCTGGCTTTCAGACCTGACCACCCACTCGCGATCTTTGAATGGTCCTGTCGCGTTCTGATTTGACCCTGTTTCGACCCTTACTGGGGTACGTCGCGATCTGGGGTTTTTACATGAAAACCCATGATTTATGATGCTCTAGCCTTCTACAGTGTTTATACCCCTTGTTAACAATCATACACGCAGTAATACAACTGTGATAAAATGAATGTATATTGAATGATTTAAAATACATGCACACGACCTCTTTGTATCTATGATTTATTTTACACATGCACACACTTGAACCATCCAATATGGCTTAACTTGGCATGAAAATCTCTCATAATACATCTGGTAAATTATTTCAATTATATCATTAAATTGCCTTATTTTAAATGCACTAGTCTTCATTTTCTCGCGATGTTTTGGGAATACCATTACTCATCTATTCACTCTCTCTCTACTGTCTCGTCTATTCATCTAGTACTCTCATCTATTTCTTGGTACTCTCTATTAGCCATTGATTGATTGTCTAAAGATAAACAATATAACCACTGCCTAGCAATATATAAAGGGCCCGATCTGGTCCTGGGATGTGTGCCCAAAAGTGATATTTGCCTGCAGGAGTTAAATGACTAGAGTGTTTGGCATTACACTCGAGTGCTATCTATCTCGACTATCTAAGTGACAATCAAAAGTGGTATATTCTCTCGTTGTCTATTGGCATCAAAGTGCTATACTATACACATTGTGCTATTGTTATACATTGTGCTATTTGTTCTATGGCCATCCTGCTATTTGTGCTATGCTCGACACTTGTGCTATATTTGGAAACATGTGCTATTTCAATCACATGCTATTGTGCTATCTCTTATGTTACTTTACTCTCCGCTCTCTATCTTTAGTTACTCTGCCATTTAATACATTAATGATTTAAAGCCTGCTTGCTCCTGATATTTAAGTCCTACTGGGCGTTAACGCTCACCCTCCGTTTTTGGTTATGTGTTCTCAGGTGAGACCGAGGAAGAGACTTACACTCAAGAGGATGAGAACAACTAAGAGTGAAGTCAAGAGTACCCTAGCATCCTAGTAGTTGTTAGAATTTGAGTTTAGTCTTTTGCTTTTATTCATTGTAATTGGGCCCTATAGAATGGCTCTGATATTAGTGGTTGCAACTAGACATTGGAAATTATTAATGAGATGCAATTGTTTTAGTATTTATTCTTGCCCAATGGTTGATGTCAAGTCCTTGCTCTGTACCCGTAACTGCCTCGCATTTCGATATTCCACGTCGGGGCGTGACAGTTTTGTGTATCAGAGCCTAGGTTGTTCTTAAGTATAGGATGATCTAGGTTGACCAGCCTCGACTAGAGTCAAATGCCCTACCTATGTGAGATATGGTTAGAACTATGTGTAACTAGCTAAAATGAACTCACACACGCACAATTTAAACTTCACATCAATATCATAACAACAAGTTATTTTTGTAGGAACTAAGCAACTAAGATGACTGCTGAACGTGCTCAAATGAGGGGCATGCAACAAACCATTCAAGAACTCACATGTGCTATTATGCAAGCTACCTAAGGAGGTGGAAACCGTGGCGGTGCAGGCGAGCTGCATCGTAACTTCAGGAGTTTGAACCCACCTAGGTTCAGTGGATCCACGGATCCGGATGAGGCCGAACACTGGCTAAAGGAGACGGAAAGAATTTTCCATGTTATGCAATACGCAGCGGGGGATAAGCTGCTATTAGCTACATTCCAATTGGAGAAGGAGGCCCGCACTTGGTGGGAGTCAGTAGAAGCGACCAAGGCTAATGGTCAATTCACTTGGGCCGAATTCATGGAAGCCTTTAACTCCAAGTATTTCTCGGAGCGGGTCCAAGAGAAGAAGGCTACGAAGTTTGCTGCTCTTAAATAGAGGAGCTTGACTGTGGCCGAGTATGAAGCCCAGTTTTGAAGACTGGCACGTTATGCTGAACATTTGGTGAACACTAAAAGGATGAAGGCTAAGCACTTTCTCAACGGCCTTAGGCCACAATACATTACTCAACTGGCCCCTCTCGACATCTAGACCTATGCTGAGATGGTAAAGAAAGCCCAACTACTAGAGGATGCTACGAACTTCACTGACCGTATCAAAGGAAAGTTCGTAAAGAAGGAAATGATGTCTGGTCCATCATCTGCTAAGCCGACCAACGGCAAGAAGCGACCCTTCAATGTCACGGAGGGACCCATCCAAGAAAGGAAACTCAAAGCTATTGTCCCCAACACTCCAGTGAAAAGCAATTGTAAGCATTGTGACAAGCTAGGTCATACGGCAGATGAGTGTTGGAGGAAAGTCGGTGCATGTCTGCATTGTGGAAGCCGCGAGCACTGCATCCCCGAGTGCCCGTTGCTGAAGGAAAATGAAAGGCGCCCTAATGTGCCTAAGAAACAGGGCAGACTGCAAGCCCTGCATGATGAAGAGCCCACTGAGGAAGATGGCATGGTGGAAGGTACCCTACAAGTTTTCTCCTTATCAGCATTTGATTTATTTGATATTGGAGCAACTCATTCATTCATATCTCAAAACTTTGCTGACACTCTGAATGCTAAACCTATATCTATGGGATGTGAGTTCTCTGTAACAACACCGCTAGGAGAAAAGGAGAAATTGAACAAATATTTCCCATCTGCCGATGTAATAATCGAAGAACATAACTTAAAAGCCAACCTGGTGTGTATGCCCATGGAAGGCTATGATGTAATTTGGGAGCCGACTGGTTGTCCACTTATGGGGCAAGTGTCGACTATAAGAAGAGAACGTTACTTTTAGTGAGTTCCCTAAATTGTCATTCACTGGAATTAGACATAAAAGATGGATGTCTCTAGTCTCTGCCATAAAGGCCCACAACATGATAAGGAAAGGTTGCATTGCTTTCCTTACGACCGTAGTAGTTGAAAAGAAGGGTTCTAAGATAGAAGACATACACATACTTCAGGACTACCCCGATGTGTTTCCTGAAGACATGCCAGGGATTCCGCCGGAATGTGATGTCAACTTCGCCATAGAGTTGATCCCTGGAGCTGCTCTAGTATCACAACAACCGTACCGGATGTCACCTGCCGAGCTAAAGGAATTAAAGGTGCAACTGATGGAGCTATTAGAGAAGGGGTTCATCAGACCAAGTACTTCCCCATGGGGAGCACCTGTGCTATTCGTTAAGAAGAAAGATGGATCGATGAGGCTATGCATCGACTATCGACAACTCAATCAGCTAACCATCAAGAATAAGTATCCATTGCCTCGGATCGATGAACTGTTTGACCAAATATCTGGAGCTCAGTATTTCTCCAAGATCGACCTTCGATCTGGCTATCACCAAATGAGGATCAGGGATGACGATATCATCAAAATTGCTTTCAGGAATAGGTATGGACACTATGAATTCGTCGTTATGTCTTTTGGTCTAACCAATGCTCCTGCAACCTTTATGCAATTCATGAACAGCATATATCAGCCATACCTTGACAAGTTCGTGGTCGTCTTCCTCGACGATATCCTTATATATTCAAAGACCAAAGAAGAACATGAAGAACATCTGAAGGTAGCACTACAAGTCTTGCGAGACAACAAACTATATGCAAAGTAGAGCAAGTGCGAATTCTGGCTCGAAGAAGTGTCTTTCTTGGGCCATGTCATCTCAAAGGACGACATCTCCATTGATCCCTCCAAAGTTGAAGCTGTACTCAATTGGGAGAGACCAACCAACGTCACAGAAATTAGAAGCTTCTTAGGATTGGCTAGCTACTACAGGCGGTTCATAAAGGACTTCTCAAAGATCGCCGTTCCTCTCAGGCGTCTGACACGAAAGGAGAATCCCTACTCCTAGAGTAAAGAGTGTGAGAAGAGCTTTCAGAGTCTAAAAGACTGTCTTACCTCAGCACCTATTCTCGCTCTTGCAATAGAGGGAGAAGGTTTCTCTGTCTATATCGATGCCTCAGGAATTGGGCTAGGTTGTGTATTGATGCAGAAGGAGAAGGTCATTGCCTATTCTTCAAGACAACTAAAGACGCATGAGGTCAACTACCCTGTGCATGATCTAGAGTTGGCGGCCGTGGTCTTCGCCTTGAAAATCTGGAGACATTACTTATATGGTGAATAGTTTACTGTCTACTCAGGCCACAAAAGTTTGAAGTATTTATTCTCCCAGAAGGAACACAACATGAGACAGAGAAGATGGCTAGAATACATAAAGGATTTTGATTTCAACATCCAATACCATCCAGGCAAGGGAAACGCCGTGGCTGATGCTCTTAGTAGAAAGCCAATGGCATCTGTATTGAATCTAGTTCTTGGCGAGATGCAACTACTAGAGCAATTCGTATGGTTAGACTTGAATATTGAACATAGGGATGACCGAGTCTTGATTGCCAATATCAAGATTCAATCTGACATGCTAGAAGAGATTAAAGCTCAACAAGACAGCGATCCATTCTTGGTTCGCATCAAGGATACTTTAGCTGAAAGACTTAATTTTGCTATGATCGAGGATGGAAGGCTTGTATTCCAAGGAAGGACATGCGTTCCCGACAATGAAGAATTGAAGAGTAAATTAATGGATGAAGCTCACAAGACAAAGTACACTATTCATCCTGGAGACATGAAAAGAACATTTTGGTGGCCGAACATGAAGAGAGATGTGGTCGAGCATGCTGCTCATTGCCTTACTTGTCAACAAGTAAAGGCGAAACACATGCGCCCAGCTGGCGTGCTTAGACCGCTAGATATCCCAGAGTGGAAATGGGAAAGCATTGGCATGGACTTCATCATGGTTTTACCAAAGACTCGTAGTGGACTCGACGCTATATGGGTCATTGTCGACCGATTAACCAAATCCGCTCACTTCCTCCCTATAAAGAGTAATTGGTCGGTAGAGGTACTAGCTGCCTTATATGTCAAGGAGATAGTGAGATTGCATGGAGTTCCATCATCTATTGTCTCAGATCGAGATCCGAGATTTACATCTCACTTCTGGAAAGGACTACAATGTGCACTGAGTACTAAACTCAACTTTAGTACCGCATTCCACCCACAAACTGATGGGCAGACCGAGAGAACCAACGAAATTGTTGAAGACATTTTGAGAGCATGCACTATAGATTTCCAAGGTTACTAGAATGAGCACCTATCTCTAATAGACTTCGCCTATAACAACAGTTATCAGGCGAGCATTAAAATGGCACCGTTCGAAGCACTATATGGCAGAAATTGTAGATCTCCTGCATGTTGGAACGAGGTGGGAGAACAACAATGGCTAGGCCCAGACATGGTGCAAAATACAACAAGGGACATTCAGGTGATTAGAGACCGACTCAAGATTGCTCAGTTCAGATAGAAGAGTTATGCTGACAGGAGAAGGCAAGATTTAGATTTTCAAGTTGGTGATCATGTACTTTTAAAGGTGTCACCTACTCAGGGCATCCAAAGATTTGGTGTAAAAGGGAAGCTCAGCCCTAGATTCATCGGTCCTTTTAAAGTGCTCGAAAGGGTTGGTGAGGTTGCATACTGACTAGAGTTGCCACCAAACTTGGCATGCGTACACAATGTGTTCCATGTCTCCATGCTCAGAAAATATGTATATAATCCTACGCATATCATTCGCCATGAGAAGTTGGTGCTGAACAAGGACTTGACCTATGAAGAGAAGCCAATCAAGATACTGAAACGGAAGGTGCAACAACTCAGGAACCGTCCCATCCATGTGGTTAAAGTCCTATGGAATAATCGTAGAGTGGAAGAAGCTATATGGGTACCGGAATGAATTATCAGACAGAACTACCTTGATCTTTTCGGTTAGACATTCTCTCCACTATGATCATATGAATTTGGGGACCAAATTCTTTTAAGAGGGGGAGGATGTAGCAACGTGGAATTTTTAAAAAAAAAAATAATAATATTAAAAAAATTAAGTCAATTAGAAAATCAAAAGAGAATTAATTAAAATCCATTAAATGAAAAGAAGTAATGGTCTTTGTTAAATGGACCCTATAAAATTTATTGGCCCAAAATAGAAATTTTTAAAAGAAGAATAATAGGAAAATACCCTAAACTCCTAACTTAAATATTACCTCAATAGAAAAGGGGTATTAAAATATTAAAATAAGTAATTTGAGTTGGAATTGGACTCCTAACCCTACCCTAATAGGTTGGCCACGAAATTGCATCACATCCTAACCCAAATAGGAGGTGGAAAGCTTAGAAGGAGGATAGAAATAGGAAATCTCAGAATTAAATAGGAATTAGAGTTCTATTAGGAAATAGAAACCCAAGTAGCTTAAATACTCTCTAAACCCTCCAAGGCCGAACCTAACACGTTGCTGGGGTTTGTTGGATGAGGAGAGGAGGCCAAGGAGCACAGGAATTCGTGGGGAGAAGGCTGGACTAAGCTTCAACCCGAGTTCTTCAAGTTATACACCTTAGAAGGCAAAACGAGTCAACGGTAGGCATTCTCATGAGCAAAACCTAATTAAATTCATCTGTAGTTTGTTCCAACCACCAGGAAGAAAACCCCTTTCATTTCATAATTTTCCATCAAGCCAATCTTTTCTTCTAGAGTTTTAAAGTTCTGCAAACATCATGACCCCGAACCCTCAACTTAAAACAAGATCTCCATGTATACTTAACCCCATACCATGAGATTTTAACCAAAGATACTGATGGATGTTAGGCATCTTTTGCCCTTGATAGCCCTAATTTCCATCCAGTATGTTGCTCGAATTAAATCGTTTACCTGCACTGTACCATGTTCTGCGTTACTCATGGTTGATCATGTTTAAAACCAGTCAAAACCATGCTTGTTTTCAAATTCCTATTTAATGTAAGTACCATCGCATGTCTAGATCAGTTTGTAATTAATTTTGTAATTTTTTCATCCACTGTACAATTAGTTCTTAATTTCTGAATGAACCTATGTCAAAATAGGGCAGCTTGGACCGTAATCCAAGGTGTAGTCCTTTTCCTACTCGGACTCAGGCGCAGGACCTGAGAACGTGACGGCCCAATATGCCACGTTCTCACGGTCTGTCACGACAAAGTACCTGTCGCGTTCTGAACGCGATAGGCCACACCGTCACGATCTGGCTTCTTGACCTGACCGCCCTGTCGCGATCTTTGAACGACCCTGTCACGACCCTTATTGGGGTACGTCGCAATTTATGATGCTCTAACCTTTTGCAGTGTTTATACCCCTTGTTAACAATCATAAATGCAGTAAATACACCTGTGATAAAGTGAATGTATATTGAATGATTTAAAATACATGCACACGACCTCTTTCTATCTATGATTTCTTTTACACATGCACACACTTGAACCATCCAATATGGCTTAACTTGGCATGAAAATCTCTCATAATACATCTTGTAAATTATTTCAATTATATCATTAAATTGCCTTATTTTAAATGCACTAGTCTTCATTTTCTCCCGATGTTTTGGGAATACCATTACCGACGCTCCACTGTTCTAGAATTCCTCTAGAACGTCGGACACTTGTTTCTATATACACACTTTCTCTTGACTTGGACAAACTCTCCGTCGGATATTCCTTCTGCCAGACTAGAGAATCCTTGTTCAAGGCCTCCGTAAGTCTCCTCTGTGCATGGATTCCCTCATGGCCGACGAGCTGGTTGTACCCTAACACCTATGATACCCTTTAGGGATCAATATGATCCAAACGGCTATTAGAAGTTCGCTCTTATTTTGAATCACACCGAACCTCTGGACCTTTGCAAAACATGGCCAGTGAAAGGGTAGTGAATTCCACCCGACTGCCAACACCAATCACGCATATTGCACAACTATTACTATCGCCCGTTACTCGATGTTTTATGTCCAATGACATGTAGTTCTCATCTATACTCGACTCGCTCATCTATTCACACTCTCTCTACTGTCTCGTGTATTCATCTAGTACTCTCATCTATTTCTTGGTACTCTCTATTAACCATTGACTGATTGTCTAAAGATGAACAATATAACTAATGCCTGGCAATATATAAAGGGCCCAGTTTGGTCCTGGGATGTGCGCCTAAAAGTGCTATTTTCTCGCGGGAGTTAAATGACTAGAGTGTTTGGCATTACACTCGAGTGCTATCTATCTCGACTATTTAAGTGACAATCAAAGTGCTATATTCTCTCGTTATCTACTGACATCAAAATTCTATACTATACACGTTGTGCTATTGTTTTACTTTGTGCTATTTGTTCTATGGCCATCCTGCTATTTGTGCTATGCTCGACACTTATGCTATATTTAGAAACTTGTGCTATTTCAATCACATGCTATTGTTCTATCTCTTACGTTACTTGACTCTCTCACTCTCTATCTTTAGTTACTCTACCATTTAATACATTAATCATTTAAAGCCTACTTGATCCTGAGATTTAAGTCCTACTGGGCGTTATCGCTCACCTTGCATTTTTGGTTATGTGTTCTCAGGTGAGACCGAGGAAGAGACTTACACTCAAGAGGATGGGAACGACCAAGAGTAAAGTCAAGAGTACCCTAGCATCCTAGTAGTTGTTAGAATTTGAGTTTAGTTCTTTACTTTTATTCATTGTAATTGGGCCCTATAGAATGGCTCTGACGTTAGTGGTTGTAACTAGACATTGGAAATTATTAATGAGATGCAATTACTTTAGTATTTATTCTTGCCCAATGGTTAATGTCTAGTACTCGCTCTATACCTGCAACTGCCTTGCGTTTCGATATTCCACGTCGGGGCGTGACAGAACAAATTTGAGTTTCATTGTGTGCGCAAAGTGTGGATTCAAATATGACAAGATGATAGTAATAAAGTCTAGTGAACTTGCCTATAATCACAGGGTTGCACGCCCCTCGAAACACACAACATGAAATGTCACCGCATGGTATAGGAAATGTGATGGCCACCTAACATGTTGCTCTAAGAAAGGAATGAGGATCAAAGGCTAACATGCTAGGAAAAGGAAGTGAGAAGGGCCACTTACTGTTGTCACGACAGTGTGACCCGTCGCGATTCGAAGCCTGTCGCGATGCCCTAACCAGTCACGTTCTTGATGTCACGACGGAGTAGCCTGACGTCTTCTCAGTAGTGCAGGAGATGGATGGGGGGACCTCCTTCTCGTCCTTCGGCCAGCCAGGGGATGAGAGCTCCTCGTATGCTCTTGTTTTAGAACCTGCCAAAATAACGAAACAAAAGAAAGAAACCTTGTTAGACCTTATTTAAGTGAAGTATCTACTCAAAATGAAAGGGGAGAAGGGAAGAATGGAGGGAACAAACTTGGGGGTGTTTGAAAACCCCTTCGGTTGTATAGAACATAGGAATGGAGATATGCTACTATTCAAAAAAAAATGACAATATGCTTAAATGAAATATGAAGGAAGAAAGGCCCCAAAGGGGTGACTCCCTGGCTGAAGGTGGTGCTCCTTAGTCATTCAGCAGCCTCTGGAGGTCGTGGACGTCACCCTCTCAGCTACCAAGCTCCATGCATGAAGGAAAGAGTGTGACTTGGTGAAGAGAATAATGGGAAAATGGGAGGAAATGGGGGGGCTATGAGCTGAGGAGGAGCTCTGGTGAGATTTTGGCAGCACTTCGTGGTAGCTATGGGTCCTTACCTTCTTTAGAAGGGGAGGAGTCACTTAAATAGAGAGGAGAGAGAGTATCTCATCCTTAACTAAGTGATTGGCCCATAATAATGATAGAAACCCAAGTAAATATGCATGGGAAAGTCCTATCAAGGTTCCAAGGTGAGGTGGAACCTCAAACCACGACTGGGGGTTGGAGAGTGGTTGTGGATGAGGATAGAGTTTAATAGAGGATAAAGGGAGGTGGTTGCGGAGCCAGCGCATGCAGAATAGTATCACGACGAGTCGTAGGGACGTGACAAGGCTTGTCACAATGCCTAAGGTGGTCGGGACACTGAAGGCACGTGAGTAGATATGCATGGGCTATCGTGACGGCCAAAGTGGACGCGACCAGGATGCTAACGCGACACCACGATCTGTCGCGTTAAGGATAATCAATCATATTGGGATTTTAATCAATCATTTAGGAAATATAATCGATTATTTAGGGATTATAATTGATCATTTATAATTAGCGTGACCCCCAAGGCATCGCGTTAAGGTTTGAGGGTTGAAAGCATAGAACAAGGACTCTTGAAGTGATGATTGGATGAGATAAGATGGGAATTAGGATTTAATGGGCTCAAAACATGGCTAATCAATGGGCTCAAGGTGAGTGACCAACTTGAGGCTCATTAAGAGAACAAGAAATATGGTTCGACTTATAATCTAGAATCAGGTGTCCACAATTGCTCCTCCTTGTTCTCCACTTTGCAAAGGAACAGAGCGGAGGTGTCATAAAATGACAATAAAGTGGAAGTGGCGTGGAGTGAACAAAAAGATGGGAGTCAAGGTAAAGAGACACCCGATCTAACCAACAAGCAATGGGAATCTTCTTGAAAGCCCTGAGTTAGTTGCTCGAGCAGAATGCAAGGAGAACACAAGTCTGGACGAGAGGAGGAGAAAAGGATGATCAACCCCTCGATTGAGAGGTACCCTAGCCGATTGGCCGGTAGGTTTCATCTTAGAGGGACATGTGCATGCCAGGCAGGTAACTCTGACTCAAACCTAGGAGCGGTTCGCAACAAAATTGGATCAAAAGGAATTTAGATGAAAATTGGATAGAGAATCCAGACAGGGAAATACTTGACAAATTGGCAAGAGCAACTCGCTTGAAGGCAAACTTTATGTTCCGGAATGGAATGGGAATTTCTTGTTCTGACATGAAGAATAGTTGGACATCCATGAAGAACTTATCATTAGCCAGGGATGAGTCGTGATAGCTCAAAGGCCTATATGATGCCATTGGGCTAAAAGAAATGAAATCATAAAGTCAAATGCAAAGAAAGGAGAAAATAGAAAATATATCAAGGATAATATTGCTAACCAGACAAGAATGGATGGAAAATCTTCCTACAACCTCCGTGCAAGACAGAGTCCATCATCCCCCAACTTATCCAACTTAATGGCTTGTCCAGCGATTAACAATGTGCACCTAGATCATCACTATTTTTGATGAAGGGGAACTCAGATCCCAGAGCACGTTGAGAACCAGCCAGTCCTGGAAATGATATAATAAGTAGGCTAACATATAGTAATGCGAGGGGATAGGGATAGAAGATCATACCTGTACTTACCTATGGACCTCCATTTTTTGTGAATTTTTTATTTTCTTTTTCATTTTTTTGTGATTTTCTGATAAATTGACAAAAATAATCGACTAAAAATAAAGGAAATATGTACAAAACACAACATCAGTACAAGCAAGTCATAGACAAACATAAGAAACACAACATGTACTAACGCAACGTCTTTGGGGGCCGTGATAGTGTCGCGGCGCCCATGCGGGTCACGGCCTTATTGCATTAAATCGGGGTGTCGCGATAACAATTCTGTCGGAAATCCATCGGAAAACATTCCTTCCGATGGCTTTCGATCGAACGACCGTCGAAAACAGTCCGTCGGAAATAAAGCGTCAGAAATTACCGACGGGAAAAGAATCAGTCGGCAATTCTGACTAATGTATCGAAAACATAAATCCATCAGCAACTTTTGACGAACAATTCGGTCGAAAAATCCATCATAACTTCCGACAGATTCACCGATGGAAAAAACTATCGCTAGGTAACTTCTGACGGAAATATTCATCGGTAAACCATTGGAAAATCCTACCGTTTTTCCGACAGAAAAAATTTCGTCGGCAGTTCTATGTGCCGACGTTATTTCCGACGGATTCTATATTTCGGAAATTGCCCACTTATTATTTTAAAAAACATAATTTAATAGCAATGATAATTTACAAAACCTGCTAAAAACAATGATAAATTACAAAACTAGCTAAAAATAATATTCATATGAACATCCACAGTAAATAACAATTAACATAAAATCATTAATCATAACAAATATGAAACATACACAATAACAAGAATAAAAATCAAGAAAGGTCTGCTGGATCGTCCACTGTCCCCGCCTCATGATCATCAGGTGCTGGAGGTTCGTATATTAAAAAAACAAATATTAGAAACATAAATAAAAATAATATACAAACATTATTTTTCAAAATTTTAACTTTAAAACATATGAATATTCACTAAGTTTAATTAAAAATAATTTTAATCCTTTACACTTGAATTTTCTTTTAGATTAGTGGTTTGAGAGCCGAACCCAATCTGGGAGTCCGAATAGAATTCCGTCAATTCTCACACGTCACTCTCACCCACCAGTCGTGTCGAAGTGAACGGCACGCCGATCGGATCCCTATTCCTGATTTTGGACCCCCAGGTTATGTGTTCTGTTCCTTTACCCTTATGTTTTTTTAAGATTAGTGGTTTGAGTGTCGAATCCAAACTGGGAATCCGATTAGGATTTCGTCAGTTCCCACACGTCACTGTCATCAACCCAGTCGTGTCAAAGCGAATGGCATGCCAATCGAATCCCTATTTTTGATTTTGGACCCCCGAGTTGCGTGTTCTAATCCATTTCATATAGGTTTTTTTTGTTAGTATTTAAGCGCTGAACCTAAATCGGGAATCCAATTAGGATTCCGTCAGTTCCCACACGTCACTGTCACCCACCATGTCGTGTCAGAGCAAACGACACGTCGATCGGATCCCTATTTCATATTTTGGACGCCCAGATTGCGTGTTTTGATCCTTTCATTGTGATTTGAGTGCCGAACTGAAACTGGGAATCCCATTAGGATTCTGTCAGTTCCCATACGTCAGTGTCACCTACCCAGTCGTGTCGGAGTGAACGACACGCCGATCGGATCCCTATTTCTGATTTGGACCCCCGAGTCGCGTGTTTTGATCCTTACACTTAGTTTTTTTTTAAGATTAGTAGTTTACGTGTCGAACCCAAACCAAGAATCCCATTAGGATTCCGTCAGTTCCCACACGTCACTCTCACCAACCCGGTTGTGTCGGAGCGAACGACATGCCGATCGGATCCGTATTTCTGATTTTGGACCTCTGGGTTGCGTGTTTTGATCCTTTTCATTTAGGTTTTTTTAGATTAGTGATTTGAGTGTCGAACTCAAACTGGGAATCCGATTAGGATTCCGTCAGTTCTCTGATGTCACTGTCACCCACCCGATAGTGTTGGAGTGAACAACACGCTGATCGGATCCCTATTTCTAATTTTGGACCCCCGGGTTGCGTGTTTTAATCCTTTACAATTATGTTTTTTTAAGATTAGTGGTTTGAGGGTCGAACCCAAATCGAGAATCCCATTAGAATTCCAACAGTTCTCACACGTCACTATCACCCATCCAGTTGTGTTGGTGCGAATGGCACGCCGATCGGATCCCTATTTCTGATTTTGGACCCTCGGGTTGCGTGTTTTGATCTTTTACACTTAGTTTTTTTAAAAAATAGTGGTTTGAGTGTCAAACCTAAACCAGAATCTCATTAGGATTTCGTCAGCTCCACACATCACTCTCACCCACCTGGTCGTGTTGGAGTAAACGACATGCCGATCGGATCTCTGTTTCTAATTTTGGACCCCCGGGTTGCGTTTTTTGATCCTTTACACATGGTTTTTTAAGATTAGGTTTGGGTGTCGAACTCAAACTGGGAATCCGATTAGGATTCCGTCAGTTCTCTGATGTCACTGTCACCCACCCGATAGTGTTGGAGTGAACAACACGCCGATCGGATCCCTATTTCTAATTTTGGACCCCCGGGTTGCGTGTTTTAATCCTTTACCAATTATGTTTTTTAAGATTAGTGGTTTGAGGGTCGAACCCAATCGGGAATCCCATTAGAATTCCAACAGTTCTCACACGTCACTATCACCCATCCAGTTGTGTGGTGCGAATGGCACGCCGATCGGATCCCTATTTCTGATTTTGGACCCTCGGGTTGCGTGTTTTGATCTTTTACACTTAGTTTTTTAAAGAATAGTGGTTTGAGTGTCAAACCCAAACCAGAAATCTCATTAGGATTTCGTTAGCTCCCACACATCACTCTCATCCACCTGGTCGTGTTGGAGTAAACGACATGCCGATCGGATCCCTGTTTCTGATTTTGGACCCCCGGGTTGCGTTTTTTGATCCTTTACACATGTTTTTTTAAGATTAGTGGTTTGGGTGTCGAACTCAAACTGGAATCCCATTAGGATTCTATTAGTTCCCATATGTCACTGTCACCCACCCGGTCGTGTTGGAGCGAATGGCACGCCGATTGGATCCATATTTCTGATTCGGGACCTTCGGGTTGAGTGTTTTGATCCTTTTCATTTATGTTTTTTTTTGGATTAGTGATTTGAGCGCCAAACTCAAACTGGGATCTGATTAGGATTCGGTCACTTCCCACACATCACTGTCACCCACCGGTCATGTCGGAGTGAACGACACACCGATCGGATATGTATTTCTGATTTTGGACTCTCGGTTGCGTGTTTTGATCCTTTACACATGTTTTTTTAAGATTAGTGATTTGAGTGTCGAACCCACACCGGGAATCCCATTAGGATTCCGTCAGTTCACATACATCAGTGTCACCCACCTAGTCATGTCGGAGTGAACAACACACCGATAAGATCCCTATTTTTGATTTTGGTCCCCCGGTTTGCGTGTTTTGATCTTTTTCATTTAGATTTTTTTTCATATATCTTTTTTTTATATACATATCAGTTGGCTTTTTATCCTTCCATAAGTTGATTGTATAAAGGGGCCTTCTTTTAGGCTTCTTAATTTGGATTTCTTTTTTCCCTTTTGAGCTCTTTGGACACCGACTCATAATTGAGCTGAGTGGCCTCCAGTTGTATGTGAGGATAGATATCAGACATGTCTTCAATGAGTTTTAAGCTATGGGAAGATAAGAAAGTCTTATATCTGCCGCAGCTTTAGAGAAGTATGGTGAAAAGTGTAAAATAGATTTCAATAATTTGATAGATCCTTTTCACTCTACTTCTTAAACAAACATAATAATAATTTCACTCTACTTCTTAAACAATAATTGGGTTTTTTTAAGATTAGTAGTTTGCGTGTTTTAACAGTTTAGATTAGTGGTTTCTTTTCATTCAAACTATATGAAATTAATAGTAATACTGACCTGAGGGGCTTGCTATGAGGGGCCTGCTCGTCGGATGGCAGCGACCAGTTGCTCAACCATTGTGCCTAGGTGTAGCGGCAGCTATTGCAACAGCTCTTCCCGGATGAGGGTTCTAATGTCCTCTCCACGACTGTCGGGTGTCGCAGTAGATGAACTCAAGTAGGCCGGAGGAACGACTGAACTCTCATATGAGGCAACACTGGAGTAGTATCCAGGCTGTCCCCAAAGTTGTACACTCGGCCCTTCCTCGGCCCTCCCGCTACATCGACCCAGGCCTCCAGATCAAGTCTTGCTGGGGAGTGCCCTCTACATAACGATCCGCCATCGTCTTGTCATCAGTCTCCTGTAGAACAAATTAAAAATGTATTATTCAAATCATCTTTTTTTAATATCTAAATTGAATTAAAAAATTATATTTTGACTTATGGCAATCGTGCGAGCACTCTCACTGACATAGTCATCCGTCCCCTTCCACTTATGAGTGCGATCAAATAACTCGTGAAATGTAGGGGCACGCTCGAGCTCGTGACGCTTACAATTCAACAAAAGTAGTTAGCTTCACAATAATATTTAATGTATTAAGCAATTGAAAGTTAATATGCTTACCAATTTCTTGATGTAGGTCGCATAAGATACTAACCCACTAGTATGCACATTCTTCCCCGGATGAGCTACCTGATTGTGTTTAGTCGCCTGTGACCTCTCATGCCATGGTCCAGTAGCCCAATGATGACAAAGGGACTCCCAATAGTCCCTCCTCATCCACACTGGGCCGTAATCCATCCAAGCTATAAGATCCTGGCTGCTTGTGATCCTTGTTGCCTTGTCTAGGGCCTCCCACATCGACTTTCTAAAATTAGTCTGGGCAGTAGACACCCAAACAACTCGTGCTCGAGGGAGATCCTCCAGTCTCGTGAACATGTACATCCGATGTTTAGAAATGAAATTACTCAACTTTGTGCACTAACAGAGAGAGATAGTAATTAAAGAAATGACTTCAAATAAGTAAAAAATAATAATACCATGAACATGTCCAATAATAGATCCCGCATGGACAGGGGAACTCTTTCCATGAGTCCACTAGTCTTGGAATGTGTGTGTGCAACAACGATGTAATATAGCAGGAAGCTAGTCTTAGATGTATCTTCCCCTTGCAATTGCACATTAATTTTCTAGCAATTGCACATTAATTTTCTACATGAACTATATAACATAAATAACAAATATAGTATGGTTGAAGTGATCAAGTTTACCTAGAAATCCGGCATGGCTCGCGTCCAGGTGGCTGAGCCACCTCCTCTGCCGTTGGATGATGGCTCTCTACCTCTGTTGAAAAAATTAAGTACACTATTATTAAAAAAATTGGAAGACAAGAAACGTACTAAAGTAAGGAAACATGCATGTACCTACTGCTAAATGAGATGGGACAGGTGATGCTACTAGGCGGGAGGAGGACCCTGCAAAATTATATGCACATTAGAAATATAATGTTAATATGAACAATAATATATAGAGTTTTATGTTTGGGTACATAATATATACCTGTCGCCGGGACAACCGGCGTAGTAGGGGAGGCAGACACTGCAAAATTATATGCACGTTAGAAAATATAAAGTTAATATGAACAGTAATATATAGAGTTTTGTGTTTGGGTACATATATATATACCTGTCGCCGGAACAACCGATGTAGTCGGCCGGGAGGCGGACCCTGCAAAATTATATGCATGTTAGAAAATATAAAGTTAATATACACAGTATACTAAACGAATGAGTTGAGTACAGATATACCTATCGGCGTAGACCCTCGGCCTACAGAAGTAGAGGGGGCACCGGACGAGGTGGACCTCCTCAACTACGTCCTCCATGCACCATATCTCTATTGAGAACAATAAATATATAACGAAACATCATCACTAAAGTTGAAGTAGCTATTTAATACAAATAATTAGCAACAACACTCAGTTCTTATAAATTTTATAATATTATCTATATTCATCATCAGATGCTGAAGATATGTCTAATTCAGCGTCATCTTCGTCATCCTCTTCGTCCTCAACATCGGTCCACTCTCCACCTCACCAAACTCCACCTCCCGCTCAACAACAAGATCGTCAAGGGCATTTGGGTCACTTCTTTCTCTTCGTTATCCTTATTAAGAAAATTGGTTCATTTATATCATCTACATTGAACTGCGTAGAAGGAGTGAACTCTCGTGCGTCACTCCGGTCTGATTGGAAAAAATTGTCATTAACATCTTCGATCTCTCTATATCAGTTGGGAGAAGCTCAGCTAGGGAATAGCCTTGTTTTCACTCTACAGGTAGCCTACCAATCTCTCAATTTGAGGGACGAATAGTTCGAATAATAACTTGTTGGGCTTGTGCCGCCAAAATGAATGGCTCATACGTACTCATCTTGGGACTTATGTTTGACATCGATGATCCCATATGTTGTTGTCATTACGAATAGAGGTCGGATCGAACCAATGACACTGAAGAGAAATACATTATTGCCTTGTCCCAAATTGCAGTTCAATGACTTCTTCAGGAATGCCATAATAGTCTACTTCATTTTCATTGTAGGCACTTCCCTTCACACATATGCCGCTGTTCATCGTAAACTTATTCCGTTCATAATCTCTCGTGTGAAATTGATATCCACTCACATGTAACCTAGATAGACACATACAATCATCGAGGGACCCAACTGATCTCTTGTACTCTTGAATCAGAATAAAGCATTGTTCAACCTATTATTAAAAAAGGGACAGACAATGAACAATTACAACAACTTATGCATAAGAACATAACACTTATGCATCAAATATTTAGACACTACTCGATATCTTAACCAAGCAGCAAAAGACTTCTCCCGTTCCTTTTCAACCTGCACGTCAGTTAGACGTAGATTCCTTGTAGTATGACTGAGTCAAACTCTCTGCAATGAAATGCAACACACCTCTAAGTTCTATGATTTGCAAGCAAATGATGGTACATACATAAAGACCTTATTGAGAGCTTACTCAATGTAAGGTCTAGTTCTGCGCAATTCATGAAGATGTAGATCTCCGCAGCTACCAACTCTCTATCTTAGAGTGTGGAAGTAGAAGAATATCCGAACGTCTGTCCGGGACACTTGAATATAGAGAGTCGGTCAGGACACATTAGAATCTCCACCAACATATTATGTGGAGGTTGAGTGCGTCGAGTTCGATTTTCGTGTCAAAGTACATCGAATAAATGTTTGATATCTCTTCATAAGGTACGCTTGGGTAATGGAGCACTCAACTTGTGCTTTGTTCTGGACCTTCATCTTAAAAAATCATGCAGCACCTACAACAACAATTCAAAAAATGAAACATATGAAATAAAAGATTGACATAATGTGAATAAATTGTGACATAGGAATATACCTTCAAACGGATACATCCATCGAAATTGTACGGTCCTCCGACCCTGGACTCATATGGCAAATAGATGATCAGGTGCTCCATTGAATCAAAGAATTTTGGAGGAAATTCTTCTCTAATTTACAGACTGTCTATACTATATTTTGCTCGATATTTTGCAAGTCATGAAGTTCGAGTACTAATGCACATAAAAATCCGAAGATTGTGTAACGGCCCTGGATATTTATACCCAATAAGGGTCCATATATCCAGATCCGTCTCCCGCGAACGGACCGAAGTCTCGCAAGGGATAGCTCGTACACGTGTCCAGGAGAATATAAAAGACAACCACAACATAAGAGACACAAGAAAGGATATTGCTCATATTGCATATACAATTTACAACTACCCATTACATTATTACAGTCGAAATTAACAAAGAGTACAACTACCTGGGGGCATACCCAGAGGGAGCACAAGGCGCACAACTCTAATATAACTAATGTTGGTGGTATAGTCTGTCACAACACCTCCTAAAGCGACACCAACGGTAAACCTGAAAGAACTGTAAGGGAGTGAGCCTCAAAAAGTCACTGCCTCAGTATGGAACCACCCAAAACCTCACACAATACGGAGAACCTCAACCCCAACGGGTCTCATTGGCAACACCGGAAGCCAAACCATTTCATGCTCACATAATTATATCAATTCACACAAATTTGGAAATAAGATGAGACAACGGAAGAACTAGCACCACGCTACTAGTCTGCCCAATAACTGGAAAGCTTAGGCCACAAGCTCACAGGCACACCACCTCACAGCTAGTCGCCTAAACTGTAAGCCACACAGGCAAAGCATTGCCTAAGCTACAAGCTTCACTGGCAAGCCTCCAACATATGGGTAACAGGACTGCTAACTAAGAGCTAAACCTTTATACCCTAAATCACGATGTATCGAATCACACTTAAGAAAAACCGGACTGGCTACCACGATGCAATCTATCGCACACTAAAACATATTCGGAAACTTACCCTAGGAAGGATAAAACACAACAAGTGGAAGGTCTCACGCATGACCTCCACTTCACCATCTAAAAAGGGCTAGTACTCAGCATACTACGAGAAAATCAGTAACCATAAGAGATACAGGTGCCTACCACGTGTGGTACCACCACTAGAAACTCAAACACAACTGTGCCACCCTAGGGCACACCACAACCAGTCAAACACAACTAGTGAGTCTCTGCTCACACCACAACCAGAACCGTGCCAACACCATGGCACACCTCGACGGATAAAACCACAACTAACACACGCTACAACTGATAGCAAAGCACAAGCCAGAAAGCACGACGCCACCACAGGGGACAGACTACTGGTCATGACGCCAGTATCCAACCGGACAACACAACACAAGAACTACCTTCAGTCTCGCAGTCACGGACGTAAGGTCCAACTGCAGCTCCACAACACAAGTAAAGCCAAAGAACTATGGAGACCAACCAAACCACCACAACCTACAGGTCACACACCCTGCAGGCCCATGCCTGGCACTTTTAGAGACTCTGGCTGAGCTCTCTATAGTGAGGCACTGGTAACAGGACTAGCTAGGGCCCAGTACGTCTACTGGTGTCCGGAACCCCAGTTACGAGCGTGCTACAAGTGACTAAATACAAACTCTCACAAGTCATTGTCCCACTGCCGTCTTTCCCTCAGCCGGACGACAACTCTCCCCTAGAGTGAGGGTGTCCAGGAAGACGACAAAACCTCAACGTTACCACTATACTGAGACAAGCCCTGAGCACACTCACGTGCCTGGCTCTCCTAGGAACCTGGGCACCCAACTGAAGAGGCATTCTGGAATAGCGTCGGACCACCAAACTCAGCAATGCACAAACCACGATAGATACTTATATATTCTTTATACAAACCACAATACAAATGTCAGAATAACTTAACCTCGGTCACCCTGTGATCTACAACTACCTCACAACTACACATGTAAACCACGATAACCAATTACAAATGACCTATCATTGGTCATCACATGACCTCCTTGCTATATACAGACATATACACTAACTATACATAACTCTCAACCTTACTTGCATTACTTTAATAAACCATTTCTATTAGTCCATAAGGACGTTACAAGACTGAGGCTAGGTCACACTTGAACCATCATTGCCTAGCCAAAAACAATACTATGTGCCATGCACATATTATATTACGTAAACACCACACCAACTACGTAAACCATATGTAATCCACCCACCAACCACGTGGGCAACATGCTCATAGAGCTATGGGTGCCATGCACCTATTACCAAAACCATGCACGTTAAACATCGATAATCGGATATCCAAATTGCCAAAAGCATATATAAAATGTATCCTCGGCTGTGATCGTTGAGCGTGACAGAGGCCAAGGCGCCTTCTGATCGCAACGCCATGACATGGCGCGACAAGAAATCCTGTCGCGCGGATAGGCCTGTCGCTACCTGGTCGTGACGGAGGGTCCGTCGCCTTCTCAGGCGGAAAACCCGAATCCGGAAACCATCTCTGAATTTTTCCATGCAAACAATCCTAAACATGATTTCAACCCGGTTTTCATGCTCATTTCACCTCCTAGACATGGTATCTACTGTTTTTAAAGCAATAAACAAACCAATATGCAATCCACGTAACAATTCAAGGTAGAACTCCCTACCTTCATGAAGAACGCACAATCCATGCATGGTGCGGCGTTTACCCCACTCCTCGCGACGTCCTTGTGTCGAGAGCGGGACGAGAACTCCGCGAAACCCAAATTGCCCAACAGAGCCGCAACAACTTCTTCCCTGGTCGAGGAGAGCTTGTGAAAGCTGTTCAGCTAGCCTGCTTAAAAACCGCACAACGGTTGGGATCACGATGTACCTTCCCGTCGCGACCTTGTCACGACCGATTAGGGCGTCGCCTTCCCATTCCGACGTCAGTAAACCCCACTCCATGCGCGACACACGGTGCACATGCAAACGTCGACCCCAGCAGCGGCAACCAGAAGCGACCCCTATGCCGTCACGTTCAGAACGCGACCTACACCTCCATCGCGTTCACATTCAGTAACCAACGGGCACCACGTGCGATGACCCTCTTTATACCGATATGGTTATACCAACCCACGTCGGTATAGCGAGCGTCATCATAGTGGGACAGTTACCCAACAATGACATTCAGCTAAGATATACATGAATATAAGAACAGAGTAGCGGAGTAAAAGAACCACTGTCTTCATTCATTCATCATCCACATTAACATACATGATTTGATAACGTTTAGAGAACTAAAAATCCACATAATTTAAATTACTGAAAATCAAATACATAGATGCCACACTTATACATTCTTCCATGATAAGAAGTTACAATGTTCAATTTACATATATGTAAACACAAAAAGTCACAAGTACTTCAGCAATGCTCTAATCTCCGCGCTCGGAGTCGGCTCCAACATCTCCTCCACTAGTGTCTCGTCACCACTACACCTGTACGCCGAAGCAAGTAGGTGAGCTAAAAGACTCAGCAAGTAATTACACATACCGTACATGCACATATCATAATAGGTTCTACATACACGTTCACAAGACACAACATATAGCATGCTTGACATTAAATGTTTTTACAACCTATCATGGTGAATCTACAAATTTAAACACATGGACGATGCTTTCAGATTTCTAAAATAGGATCACCTATCACATGGTTCTATCATTTCTCACATAAAAAATCTACTTCAACCAACCAAGTCATGAAAGCCATGACATAAATTCCGAGCATGCTGAAAGGAAACATACTAACGTGGAATCTACACAATTCCACACATATACGTAACCATTTTCATGCTTTTAACTTGCTGGTTTTACATACTTTAGCAACCATAATCTAACACATGAGAGCTACAACAATGATTTAAATCACAACATGTGAACAATCAAGTATGGAAGTTGTTTATATATGCTTAACATTTATCCCTGGCATGGATTCTAGGCAATTTGCATACATAAACATGATCATAACATAGTAAGGCTACTGTTTCAGCTGATTTCAGATTGTCAAACATGGATTACAAACTCACATCCTCACATTTGGTTTCATATTTTTACACAATTTCAAATTCGATTATCACACTTTACACATGCACTTTTACACATTGTTCACATTCACATTTTTCACATGAACAATTCACTTTAGGCCGTGACACATAGTCCAAACCACCAAAGAAGGACAAACACATCACATCACATAGACGCCATCTAGGCAATACAATGGTGACTCTTGGACTGCGTAGACCAGGAGAACAAGTCTCCACCCTAACCAGTGGTACTTGTCCACCTCCAGGATTTCCCCCTAATGCCCTTAGGGTCACTACACATTGAACCTTCTCAGGGGGACTTTTCCCTGATACGGTTCCACTACCCTCTGCGGAGCGGAAGCAGTGTCACATTTGCACAAGTTACACATTACACATTTTTACCGTTTTAACACAGGTTACACGTCACTCTCCTTTCATTCACTTTTCTCACTCACATGCACACTTCTCTATTTTTCCTAGCATGGCACTACAATTACAGAAGTTTAGCACTCAGGAAATTTGCTAATCAGGTTGCTATATACAAAAATCAAATCATTTTACAAAGGCATGCATTAGTTTCACATTTTTACATGGAAAATTCATATTGCATCATGTACTGGTCCAAATGACCTGAAATGTTAACCACAAACTAATTTCGGGCTTAGGATCCTACATGCAAAATTTCAGATTTTTGACTCAAAATGAAATTTCAGAAAATTAACCATCCATTCCACACTCATCATCATCATCAGAGCCTTATCCCATTATCAGAGCCTTATCCCATTATCAGAGCCTTATCCCATTATCCATTCCACACTAATATTCATAATGCAATTTAACATGAAGTTAAACAAAATCACAATTTTAATAGCCACTGTCTGCACCCTAGCATGCACAGGGTCACAGAATTTGTTCCCGAATTTATCGAGCAACACATAATTTACTGGAATTTAACATGACCTACGCATGATTTCTATTTTTCCCAAAACAGAATTTTTTTAAATAATCATACAAGCATGGGAAAAATGTCAGAAACTCAGAGCACAGATAGTAACATGCATACATGGTCTAACAAATTTGGGCAACAAACTTTGCACTGATCATTAGGATCATGGTGAATAACACATGCCATTCTTTTCGCATACACATTAGGTAAACAATTAAACTCAACCACCCACAAAATAGATGTACATTCATTCTCCCATCATCACATTAGCTAGTGTACATAGTATATAAAAGTTACATTATATCCTCATCGCAAAACACGTCAAAATAATCATATAGAAGGGCAGAACAGCTTGTTGTTCTGCTCAGATGAATTGGCGGCAGTCTCTGGCCGCTAATTCAATGTCAACGGCATCATCGCTGGATGCTAAGCATGATCTTAGCGGCAAGGGATATTGCGTTAATGTCAGGTCTGTGCAGAACACAGACCCGAGCTCCAAAGATGGGGGAATTTGGGGGTCTAGGACACGAGGGAAAAATACAAAAAATAGTAAAACCATCTTAGACACATACAGGGACGTTATGGGTAGGGTACTTGCTCTTGTAAAAACTCCAAAGGGATCAAGGGTGTGCGGTGTGAAGCTCTCCTGGGGCAGTCCCAAGAAGCCTCCAATGACACCTCTCCTGGTTCTTGACTGATGTAGACACAAGGAGAAGTCGGGAAGCCTTCCTGATGCTCCAGCTGTCTTCCAGTCATTGTAGATGGCCGGATGTAGCTCCAAATCCCGGATCTAAGCTGCAAAACCCAGGTCTTTCTCACAGAACTAGGGTTCTTCTTCTTCTCTTTGCAAAGAGCCAAAGAGGGTTTTCTGGTTGCAAAGAGGGTTTGTATATAGAGGAGAGGAGCTCTCCTCTCACGTAGGTCGGACAAGAGGGCCATCAGACCGTTGGAGACAGCTCCCAATGGGTGAGCTAGCTTGCTCCCGGAATTCTGGGCTCTACAACGCATGCAGGTCAGAAAAGTTGGCGTCCACATCGCTGGACGCTGGATTAGTATTGGCGTCCATGGGGTTGATGCTACTCAACTCAAGCGTCCATTGATATTGACGCCAATCTGGCCTTCGGCCAGAACTCTAAAACATGCAGAAAACCATGCACATTTTACACCTATATACATGACATATGTATACGTTCATGTACCCACTACCATCATACCATTCATACACTATTTACACTAGTTTATACACCATGCATGCAATAGTATACTACTAGTACTTACGTAAATAGTACATACGTAAATACACAACATGAATTATTTACATGCAATATAAAATGCAATAAAATTCGAGGGCCTTACACCACGGGCCTAACTTGCCGGCCACTAACCTCCACACCAACGCGCGGGAAAACACAACCACGGCCCAATGACTCCATATTGGTCATGAGCACCATACCAAAACCAGTAAACACAAATCCGAGCTACCACTAATCAACAATCCGCGAAGATCCGAAAAACGCGCTACGTTACATTACTATCACCTAAAAAGGAATGTCGTCCTCAACATTCAAAAATGAGCGACAATAAACCACACTACCCTAAAAGAAATAAAGCCATATGTAAAGCTTCCTCTGCATCCTTCTTTCAAACCATTACTCATTTCATACTGCTCTGCCTTCCCTTTCTTTTTAATTTATTCCGCAATTACTTTTTTCTCTGAATTTATTTTGCCATTCTTTACCTTTCAACCATAGGAAATTCTATCCTCTATTAGCACTTTTATCCTTGGACTGAACCTATTTCCACATTTTTCGAGCAATTCTACTAGCGATAACGCTTTATCTGCTTGAGCTCGATTTATTTCCACATTTTTCCTAGTTATATTTGCAACCTTTCTTTCGGACCATTTCTTGCTTAAATTCTTTCACTGTACATTATTAAAATTTCAATTTCTTGATGTTATTTCACTATTTATTTATCACCACTAACCATCATTTGGCTCAATTGCACACCAAGACTTTAAATTCTCCTTTAATTACTTAAACTCAAATAACTTATGAATATAAATCTTCCATGCTTCCACTGTGCTACTATGATCATACTAAATCTTTCACCAAATATTTCATAAATTCTGGATCCCTTAATTCATTAAAAAACTTATCTCGCTTTAAATTAACTTTGCAACTAACTTTACATTCTTATCATACATCAATACACTTAATTGACTCCACTCATATTCTATCTTCTGCTATATTGTTTCACTAAATTCTAAATCTTGGCATATATAATATTTATATACTTTTCCCTTATATATATATATATATATATATATATATTATATATATATATTCTTTGCTTTAAACAAATTCTCTAATTGATTTAACAAACCAAATTCTTATCTTTCACATCTTCCATTCTCTTGCTACACATACCCAAAAATTCACAGTACCTTATTCAAGCCTGCTCAATTATATGACATCAAATCTCGAAATTTCTTTACCATAAACTGATTATATTGCTCTCCCTTTTTCTACTCCTTTTCACTATACCTTAATCTACTACTAACCTTAAATGATTTATTATAGCTTTACTTCAATTCTAGAAATATTCTTATAACAAAATTTATTTATTCATCCAAATCACCTTACTGTATATCATTACACAAATTCTTATTGCACTTTTCTTAATCATTTAATTATTCACTATTCTATTAATTTATCATATTCTGTTTTTCCCCACTTGATCATTAATACTAAACTTTATCTTACTATCAATAACATAACACCATTTCTGCAAAATATTCTCTTAATAGTTTACTAGACTGACTAATTTCTAGGTACCATTTATGCTACAATCTTTCTTACTTTCCACCATAACTATAAACTAAAACTATTCTTTAAAACACAATGGTTTATTCTACTAATTTCTTTATCCACATTACTAATTTACCACAAAATATAAAATTTCACTGTTACAGCTCATTCACAAATATCCATTCATAAGCCACTTTGCTATTCCCCATACTTTTCAATGGACTTAACCTTGTCATTCTAACTTACATAGCTTCAACTTACTTTAATTATTTAGTTTTAACTTCAATCTGCCTCTGAAACCCAATTCTCTTCTCTGCTTCTGCAATCACACACAAATGATGGCACCACTACTCTTATCTTTTAACACTAAACACCTTATAACAAATCTTTTGCGAAATCTTTATCCACTGCCTTTATTAACAAACATCCTTTTCTTATAAAATTCTCGAAAAAATCTGACTTCCCACTACTTTTTATTCTCTCTTTAACCAACCGGTCACCTTCACATCCACTTACATGAGGTTCTATATCAACTTTCGATCCTTATTATCATATCAACATAACCCTAAATTCGTTACTGTAATTATTTCTAATCACAAATACACTTAAGAATCATCTTGATCACTGCTCTCTGCTTACCAGCCTCTCATCTCAAGCTAAACTACCTCACTTCATCATTTCAAACCTAACATGCCATTAATCAACATTATCAAGCAACTTCTTAACACTTTATTAAACATAAATCTCAAACACAATGACTATTCTTGCTACAATTTTTGAACCACTATTCACCCATTTAATAGTTCTAATCACAAAACCCTATTTCTCATCATGATACAATCCCTCTATTATTCCATCACATACTACTTTATACCTTCTCTACCAACTTGATTCTCATTAAAACATTTAGTGAATTTCATAACTGAATGCACTAATTCTTTCAATTTCTATAATAAAGAATCTTTAATCAATTATACTTTACCACAATCCAATAATCACTCATACTACACCACCATCATATCTGCTATTACCCACAACTACTGATCTAACGAACTATACATACAATTCATATACCAAAACTCATATAGAAACGTACTAAAAAGCAAAGGAAACTACAGACTTACTACCAGCAGGGACATAAATCATGTATTGGGACATTGTAATCTTAATGTCTTTTCATATTCTAACTGGACCATTGCTCTGATACCAATTGTAACGGCCTGGATATTTATACCCAATAAGGGTCCATATCCAGATCCGTCTCCCGCGAACGGACCGAAGTCTGCAAGGGATAGCTCATACACGTGTCCAGAAGAATATAAAAGACAAACCACAAACAGTAAGAGCACAAGAAAGGATATGGTGTATGTGCTCATATCTGCATATACAATTTACAACTGTCCCATTACATTATTACATGCCGAAATTAAAAAGAGTACAACTACCTGGGCATACCCAGAGGGAGCACAAGCTCGCACAACTTACT
>CM024758.1:63693978-63763369 GCA_014218235.1 Colocasia esculenta | reverse complement strand
TGCGGTAGCCATACCCATCGCGACATGGAATTGATGCCTATAATTCCTGAGGGGCCCTGGAAATGGAGGGGAAGCACCGGGGAAGAAGGGGGTGAGGTCCAGAAATATCGGGAAAATACTCTTGCAAGGCAAAATGAGTGCCATTTGTGGCATTATGGCGCAATATAAAATTGCTCGCGGTGGAGCCAAATTCGCGTGTCTACAGCTGCCACGCCTTAGCATCTGCTTTACAGGGGAGCGAAGTGGAGGGACACGAAGTGGAGTGTAATGGAGTGTAATGGAGTGAAACGGAGTGAAAAGAAATGTAGCGTAGCAAAGTGGAGTGCACCAGAGTGGACTGAAAAGTAGACTCCAAGGTGAAAAATAGACATGCATAATCATTGGGCGACTGCCACTGATGAGTCTTTCCCCAACATCCAAGGAAGTCACCACCGGAAGAAGAGCTAAAGAAACAAATGCTTGGACGAAGGAAAGGGATAAGAAAAGAAAGGTGCCGCGTGGGGCATAAACGGAAAGAAAAGATCAACTTCCGGCATCAGGGAAGTACCTAAGGACACAATCCGTTAGGTTTCACCATTGGGGGCGTCTGCCACTGCCGCAGGTGGATCTTAGGGAGAGAAGGAGAGATCAACTTCCAGCGAAGGGGAAGTACCTAAAAACACAATCCGTTAGGTTGCACCATCGGGGGCGTCTGCCACTGCCTCAGGTGGATCTCTGGGAGTAAAGACGAAAAAATAAAAGGATAATTCCAAACAAAGTTCCGAAGGAAATCATCCCGGAGGCGACAACAAAGGGAGTTGGTATTGGGTATCGACCCGGAATGGAATATTTTCAAATTGCTTTGGATTTGGGGCACGGATGGCCCTCAAATTGGCTTGGAAGAGTAGACTTTCACAGTGATTTCAATATGCATGTATGCTGGGCAAAAAGAAAAATAAGATGAAAGAGGAGTAGAAAATAACCAAGATTATATTGTTACGGCGGTGGGTCAGGACCAGGGTTTTATGTATGGGTCCGTCATCCTACATGCCAAGCATAACGGCCTATCCGTGCGGCTAAGAATCCTCTGGGGTAATCATCGTTTTTGATATAGGAGAACTCAAATCCTAGATTCCTCAATGCCACAAGGTCCTTGGTATGCTCTAAGGATATAACATATAGTAGATGCAGATAGTTGATGGTGAAGGCAACAGCAGCCTGATGTAGCATCAGATGAGGTAACTCGAATCCTGTGCTCAAAACTCATTAGCCAAAAACAACAAGATCATGGAAACAACATTCATAGCATGGAGCATGACTAAAGTAGTCAATGGCAGAATAGCTCAAACATTTGTTTTGTTAAAACATGAGGATAGGTGATGCTTTGGCTGAAGAGTTTGGAGTTCAAGATGGAGGAACTCATGAAGGGGAAGAATTGCATAGATCGACGCAGACAGGATGCGATGCGCTTGCCATGTGTAATACCATCAGAAAACTTTTTTGGATTTTTGGAAGTATTCGAATTTTTGTGGGTTTGAGAAATATTTAAATTTTTGTGGGTTTTGGAAAATATTTTGATTTTTTGTTGGATTTTGAAAGTATTTGGATTTTTTGTTGATTTTGAAAATATTTTATTTTTGTGGGTTTTGAAAGTATTTGATTTTTTTGTGATTTTGGAACAATGTTGCCAGGCGGCATTAGAGTTATAAAAATTGACTGGCTAGGGGTCTTTGTTACCTCCTGTTTCATTAAAGAATGCCCAGGGTAGGGCGTGCGTTTTAACGTGGCGCCCTCGATGATTGCACTTAGTCAACAATGCATTACCAAACCACACCTAAAAAGGTGACTAAGTCTGGCAGGAAGAAGGGAAGAAAATTGAAGATAAGCTTGGTATGGGTGTTGAGGAGTTGGGTTTGACTTCCTTCCTTGGCACAACCATCAGAAGTTCAGTCTCATTAAGCACAGGGGCTTTTGAGTTATTTGAAATCTTGAGTGATGACCACTTGATTGTAGAGACATGCGTACGACCAGGTCCATTTTGATCTCTGCAGGGACTTTGCCACTCTTTGCCATGCCCTATTGACTTTGATTTGGTTTTTTTTTATTTTTGCATGCAAATGTCCAGGTCCATTTGGATCCCTGTAGGACTTTGCCACTCTTTTTTTTTTCAATCAAAAGTCACAGGTTCAGGAACCAGCTAAGTGCACTACTCCCCAGCGGGGAATAGTGTGATCACTCCCCTGGTGCGAATCCCTGGAACCTGACATTTTATAACTGAGATAAAACTTGATACAAAACCTTTGGGGCATACCCCTACCAGAATACCATACAAGCAAGGAAAAACCGAATACCACCATCCAAAAACAACTCATTCAAGGTCACCCTGACTACAATTAAACCTGACGGAAGCTAGGTAAACCCGCCTTATCAATCATATAGCTCCTCGAGATGACTGAGGTAGAGAGATAAGTCATAAACACGAATGGAAGCAGTATTGCAGGCATGATTGGCTAAAGAGTCTGCCGCTTGATTTCCTTCCCGAAAAGTATGCTCTATCCGAGGCTTCATCAGATCAACCAAAAGGATCAGTCCGCACCACCAAGAGAAGACAGCCCAGTGGGGAAAACGACCCACTGAAATCGCCTGCGGGTTGTATGAGAATCCGAATACAAAATGGAGATGTTCAAATTCCGTTGCTTTGCTAATCGAAGCCCATCATACATAGCTCGAACTTCAGCAACTGCACTACTACCCATGCCATAGAAGTAGGAAAAACCACATAGGAAAACACCATGCTTATCTCTGATACAACCCCCACCACCACTCGGTCCTGGGTTACCTTTGGAAGCTCCATCAACGTTCAAATAATAACCATCCAAAGGAGGGATCCAGCTGACCGGGGAAGGAAGCTTGATGCTGACAGTGAAAGGAATATTGAACATCTGGAGAGTGGCTGCATGGCTATGAGAAATTGAACTATAGAATTTAATAGAATCCATAGAAGAACGCACGGTCACAAGGATTTTCTTTTTTATAGACTCAATCTGAGTAAAACACCCTCCATGCAAGCCACATCTAAATTAGCTAATTAACATTCAGCTTTTACCATAGATCAAACATCCTGCAACCTGTAAAATGTAAAGGAGAGTTCATAGAGTACCACTAAAATCTTTACCACTCTTGACATGTATTTGACTTTGAGTTTTCTTGGTCATTTAATTTACCCATTTTTGGGGACGTCTTCTCATGATGGAGTGATTTAGGTATGTTTCTTCACCCAACTACCTCTACTACACATACTTCGACCGAAAGAGGGGAGAAATAGACATTGTGCCTTTCAGGCGTGGCTGTGACGGTGTCTTCCAGGAGCAATCGGCTTAGGGTGCCGTGAAGTGTGTGCAAGTGCCCATGCTAAGGGCAATCTTTAATGACCCGGGGGGGAATTTTGGACTCTTGGCTCGGGATTCTCATAACGGAAATGCTGCGACGACATGGCAATGCCGAATATTCATTTTTTTTGGATTTTTATATTGATAAAATATAGTAAGTTTTTAACATAAGATTTTTTGGAAAGCAAAAGGGACGAATGCCTGCGTTGGGGCGAGACTCGGGGTCTACAAGAATTTACATTTTTTGTTTGGAATTAAACGACGAGTGGGGGCTAAATAAAAATAATGCGAGAATGGTCGAAGGACCCGATTAAAGGCGGCAAGGAGAGAGTGGAGGAAAGATTTTGGAGACTCCGGCGGGGCCGAAGGGTAGTGGAGAAGAAGGAGGGCATGGTGCCTGAAAGAAGAAGAGAATCCGATGGGGCCGGAGGGGAGAAAGGAAAAAGCAGACCGCGAGGGGCCAAAAAAGAGGGTGCGCAGCGCGGGGCGCAAAGTGGAGATGTGCCACGTGGGGCACGAAATGGAGATGTGCCATGTGGGGCACTGAAAGGAGATGTGCAACGTGGGGCACGGGGTAGAGATGTGCCACGTGGGACACGGAGGGGAGTTGTGCCACGTGGGGCACAGAAAGGAGATGTCCCTTTGTGGGGCACGGAGGGGAGTTGTGCCATGTGGGGTACAGAAAGGAGTTGTGCCACGTGGGGCACGGAGGAGAGTAAGGATTAAAAAGGGGTGCGATGCTCGGTATAGAAAATGGATTATACAAAAGATGAAAATAAAATGCCTCCGTGGGGAGGTAATGTGGAGAACCCACGGGAAGGTGCTGAGAAGCACAAAAGATGATTGAAAAGAAGGGGAGATGAAGGTCCCCTGGCCTTTTTTCTTGCCCGGCATTTTGGCTTTTGCTAGGGGGTCTGCGTTCTGACCCTAAGTACTTCCTCATAAATTTTGCCCAGCAGGCAGATAGTCTTGCTCTTCTCTGAGGGATTGAGCGGCTCTCAATGATTGGATTGTTGACTTCCGTCAAAGTTTCAAGCGACAATGGTAACTCCCTTGGATGTAGTTAAATGAAAGGGTGGGGAGTTCACCGGTGGAGTTGGAAGCAACAAAGAGGGGACCGTGCCCAAAGATTGTTATATGTGATATGGAAGGGAGCATGACCCCTTGAGTGATTGATTGTGCCAATGATTTGGCGTTGGAGTGCGTGAGCACAATCTGAGAAGGTGACCCTTCACTAGAGTGGAAGGTTCACAACATGGTGTGAGGGTCATGAAGCTTGGAGGGCTTGATTCCATGAGTATTTTAAAATGAACCCGGTTGGCAATGGGTATGAGTGGCATAGATTTAGAAGGCCTCTTGATGGCCATGATTGGGGGGAGGACTCCTGCTCGGTGAATATGCGGTATTTTGACAATGACCGGCATGCGAGGAATATAATCTTGGATTTTGAAAAGCATGCCCGGTCCCGGGCCTTCCTTCTTTTGCTGACGCAGCTTATCGCTCCTTAAAAACTTGCGCCTACTCCGTCGAATGGGGGTAGAGGCGGATGGAGTGGAAAGCTGCATGGCCTGTGGAGGCGTAATGGGTATGAAGGGGAAGATTTGATCGGGTTCGGCTGCCAAGGGTGTTGGCATAATGGGGGTGTAATGGTGGGTGGAGGCCTAATTATGGAAGGTTTGATGATAATGGATGGCAGTGTAGGAGGTGTAGGTAAAGGCATATGAACATGACCTCGGAAGGTTCATCGTTGTAGCACCAAGTGGTTTCCTGGATGGGTTCGACATTGGAAACTTCAGCCGAGCAACAGGCTGTGATGGAGGTGGAGGTTGTTGGGGGGCAGTTGTGTGGGGGTACGAGAATTGGCATCGGAGCTGGAGCAGGTGCAACGTAGGGCACGAGACCTTCTTCATTAAAACTAGGGGCATCGTAGAGCCCGATTGGAGGTTGCTGAGTCCGAAAAGGACAAATTAGTGGATGCCTGGGTGGCGGCATGTTGTGGTAACTGGGAGTTTGCGGAGGTGTATACTGGGTGTTTATTGTATGGTGGTGAGGTGGATAGTGGATGGCATTCACTGATCCATTCTTTCTCGGTTTAATTTGATCAAATAGCTCCACGATTGGGGAGTCTATTAAATGGGCTTGAATGTAACGTCCCCGCTCGTAGAGCTCCTCCATGGAGGTGATGTGGTTCTTGGCCAAGATTTGCCTGAACCTCGGAGTAGAGTTTGAAATGATTATTTAATTTGCTCTGACTCCGAGAGCTCATGCTGCATTCTTGTGGCCATTGAACTCCAATGGTCAGAAAATTGTACAAAGGCCTCATTGGCCCCCATCTTCTCGGATGCCAGATCCCTGAAAGATAGATAAGGGCTAACGCGATCTTTATACCTTTGAAGGAATCTTTTGTGCAGAGGGCGGAAGTCTCCTGCCTCACTTGGTTCTAGGGAGTAGAACCATTTGAGTGCAGGGCCATCAAGAGATTTTCTAAAAAAATATGCCAAGGTAATGGGGTCTCGTTGCCAACGAGAGACTCATAAAGGATTTTCTTGACATGAAGGTAGGGGTTGCCCGTGCCATTGTACAATCAGTACGTTGTCATCTCCGAAGGAGGTATGTAAATTTGAGGGAGAGTCGGCATGGCGACGACAGGGTCACCCATGTGATTGGAAAGCTTGTTTATTTGACTCTATATTGTTCAAATTCTAGAGAAGCGCATGTTGGAGTGGAGCAGGTTGCCACTGGGCAAATGAGGGAATACATGGGGGTGGCCTTGAATTAGTGGGCCTCCCAAGGGATGGTCTATATGGATCGGAGTACGGAGTGTGGCTGTCCAGGGGGCCGAGGTGATGGAGAATGTACAGAGGTATGTGGCGAAGTCGTCGGAATATACAAAGGTGGGCGCCTAAGAGAAGGAGAGGGATAAGGAGTCACACCCTCAACTAAAGATTGGATCAAATTTAGCTATTGAGGGGTGAGTTGATCAAGTGCATGCAGGACAGTTTGGACTATGGGATCATGGTGGGGGGAGGCTTTCCGAGTTTTGATTGGAGTGAGGCATGAAGGGACATCAAATAGGCTAGTGCGCGGTGTGCGCACGTAACCATAGGATGTGGAAGGTTGTCCCTCACGGTGGTGAGATGGACGGACATGGGACTAAAAAGACTGGACGCTGGAATTATCCTCATAGTCCTCATAATAAAAATCGACATGCTAATATTGGTCTATTTTGACAAGGCAAGCAGACAAACAAGTTGAACAAAGATTAATCAATCAATAATGGTTCCAACAAGTTGTAATGCTTAACGCTCGTTTTTAAGAGTTTCACAATTAATTAATGGATTGAAAAATATTGTGTCACTCCAGGTGAGATCCTAGTTGGGCAGAGTATAGAACTTTGGGGTACAACTAGAATCACCTCTCACCACGCAATAGGATAGCTAAACCCGAGTAAACGGATGGGTACCGCCAGCTCGGTCGGCCGTGAGGGAATCCACAGAGTACGGAGTCTTACGGGGTTCCGGAGAAGGTTGCTAGTCCAAAGGGACGGAATGCCCAATGGATAGCTTGCCTTCACCGGAAGGGTGTGTGGAGCCTAGGATATGAGGGAAGGAAGTCCCCCGACCGATGCAAAAAATGCCCTGCAGATGACAAATTATAGCAAAAAATGGCAGTAAAGGGGCGCGTTTCTGTCAGTCAGTCAAATCGCATCCGGTACAGCGACTGCGATTTGACTGAATCACGTCCAGTCACCAGGCCGCGGATCTGGAAGCCACTGAAGGCTAACAGAGATGCAGTCGGTCCTCGTGGACGGACTGTCAGATAGAAATGCGTCGGCCTTGGCTGTCGCGACAAGAACAGAAATGCGTCCGGCTTGCTAGCCGCGTTATCAAGCACTGAATCGCGTCCTCTGTGTGGGACACGATTCCAAACAGGCACCCAAGAGCAAAATAGGAAGCGGAAAAGAAAGCAATAAATGCAGGATATGTGCACAAGGAAAAGGAAATGAATGCGTCGGCGTTGGCCGCCGCGACAACCTACACGCGTCGGCTAAGGCCGCCGCGATAAGAAAAACCAGTGATGCGTCGGCCTTAGCCGTCACGACATGAAAACGAAACGCGGCCGGTAGAGTGGACGTGTTATAAATGCGTCCTCTATGTTGGACGTGATTCCAACAGGCCACCCCAGGACAGAAAAAGGTGCAATAAAGGGTAGGATATGTATAGAAAAGAACTAAAAAAAAGCTAAACACACAGCATGCTTATAAAGCCAAAAAATGAAAGAAGAGTGCCACGTGGGGCATGGAGGAGGGGGTAATCGAAGGGAAACGCAATAAGATGTCCCACCATGATCGCCAATTTGTAGACACCATTTCGAGCTCGTCGGGAGCTCCAAACAGTCCACAAAGTGGGTGGTGTGATAATGGAAAAATGAGGGGGAAAATAAAAAGATTGTGATCACTAGGCACGCGAGGGTGCCGAATGGAAATTGCAAGGCGAGGGGTGCGAGATGGAAGAAGTGATCATGGGCGCACCTTTAGGAGCGTGGAGATTGCATGGGGGATGATGTGGGCCTTTTCTTCCTCTACGAACATGGCCAACCGCGGTAGAGGGCGTTTTCCCGTTTGATTACCCTGACAAAAGACAAAGAAATAAGGGGATTAGCCCAATAAGACGTGTAGTATCGAATCCCGAATGAATAAATGAAATGAATAAATGGGGAGGACTCACGGGTGGTGGTTTTTAAACCCCTAAATTAGGGTGTGTGTGTGTGTGCATGCATGTGTGTAAAAAAGATTAAAGGAGGGCTACGTGGGGCCTGGAGGAGATGAAAATATAAGAGCCACGTGGGGCCCGAAGGAAGTGAAAATGCAAATAAAAAGGAGAAAGAGGCGAGGGGTGCTTCCCCAAATATGAATGGCGCAGCGGCGTTGTCGGTTGGACGGATGGCGAAGAGGAGGGAGACGCTCCCGCTTCGTTCTGCTCCACGTGGAGGAGACGATGGCACCGGCTCCGGACTCCGAGGAAGGATGGTGTGGATTGGCGCGAGGTAGAAGATCCTCCTGGGCCGGAGTCGAGGCAGGGATTCGGCTGGGCTTCGCCGCTTCGTGGAACCCCCCTCTACAAATGACCCTCGGGGTCAATTTATAGAGGTGAAAACTTTGAATCGCGTCATGTACGGCCGCCGCGACAAGGAGCTGAATCGCATCTGGGTGGCAGGTCGCGATCTGAAAAGCATCGGGAAAGGGCCCTGTGACATGGATTGAATTGCGTCCGGGCGTCAGGCCGTGATTCACAGGTCAATTTGATGAGACATGCACATGATTGTCATCATGTCTCTGAATCGTGTCCTATCAGGATTCCGTGATAATGATCTGGATCGCGTCCGCCAGGGCTGCCGCAACTTGAAACCCGGCGGCCATGGCCGACGTGATTACCTTAGGGGCAATTTCCAAGGCAATCGGCTCATAAATGCGCTGTCTACTAATGGGGAATTATGATTTGACCTTCTGAATCGCATCTACTAACAAGGACGTGATTACGAGATTTTCTCATGATTACGGGCCTGTGCGCGATGACTTTTCGGGCCATAGCCTTTTTGACTTTCAAATCGCGTCCAATGGATTGGACGCAATTCGCTTTAGGCACGTGCTGATAAACACGTCCATCAAAACACAACGGAAATGTCATGGTTGCCCTGCATGGTCGTCGCGTTAAGGTCGCGCCCCATAAAGCCGTCGCATTAAGGTCCTGAATCGCGTCCACCAGCCCGGACGCCTTTCATAATGCGGTTACCATACCCGTCGCGACACGGATATGATGCCTATAATTCTTGAGGGGTCATGGAAATGGAGGGGAAGCACTAGGGAAGAAGGGGGTCACCTAGAAATATTGAGAAAAATACTCTTGCAAGGCAAAATGAGGGCCATCTGTGGCATTATGGCGCAGTATAAAATTTGCCCGCAGTGGAGCCAAATTCGCGTGTCTACACCCAGATTGATTTCTTTAGTAGTTTCTTCTACTATAGCTGATAGTTCATCAAATCGTCTAACTCCACTTGCGAATGCGTCAGCCTCGTCCTCAAACTCTTTATCCCCTTCTCCAATTGGGTCATTGTCATCCATGATCTCATAGACTCTAAACCCATCATCAATAATGCACAGCGACTCCTCACATTCTATATCCGGCAACAGCAAGGGCTCTTCAATATAACTCCGAAATGGTTAGACATGCCTTGCACCTATGGGCTAGATCGGCTAGGAAACAATGAAGAACCCTCTTACCCTTGGACTTCTTCTTCGGTACTACCCCCCGACTCTGACTAACCTGACCTAGACTCTCACCACAACTACTAGATCCTACAAAAGGAGGTGGAGGAGAAAAAGTAGTAAAAGAAGGTCCATGCATGGAAGGAGGTAGGAGTCCCTATGTGGACGGAAAGAGGAGGTCGGTCATTGGACTGGGGAGGAGTGGCCCATAGGTCGGGCACACTCAGAGGAAAGGTAAGAAGTCTCATCGATGGAGACGATTGAATCGGCCATTGGAAAATTGACATTTTTTTTATTTCCAGTATTCTTCAAGTTTTTATGGTTTTTGTTTATCATAAAAAGAGACTGAGGTGAAATTTCAAGCTTAGAGAGTTGTGAGATGAGTGTACGCTCAGTTGGAAGGAGATCATTGGGGAGGGAGTTGGAGGGTGAGCGTCTACTCGGAAGAGTGCAGGGAGATTGTAAAGTGAGGCGTCGGTGCCGAGGAATGCCGAGGGAGAGAAAAAGAGGCCACATGGTAGCCTGAAGCAAAGTGGGCACGATACCTATGGAGAAGAGGCTTGCCTAGAGCCTATCTACCGTGAAACCTTCTTCAAAGGGACGTCGGCTCCCTTCATTTGTCCAGTCATTTAGTAGCTGCCTCTTGCTTGTAATTGTTGTCGGCCTCTCCAGGAGATCATGAATCAATGGCGGCCATTCAGGGTCCGTTGGCATGAAGAGTCAACTGAGAGATATAGCAATGTCCTTCATGTAGAACCAACGATACCACTTACACTCAGGGTCACCCATTTTCTCAGTTTTTGGGGCCTGAGGTTTTTTAAAGCTTTGTATGTAGCCAGGGGTGCAATGTGACATGCAAACTGACGAGCGTGCACGTCTTGATATGAAAGCTCAGAAGTGATGATGAAGTGTTTTGTTGATCCCCTAGCTGTAGTGGCCCCTTCTTAAAGTGATGAAAAAGAGACCATGTGAGTGGCTATCTGTCAGTCTTCATAGTTGACATCATTATGGCCCATGGTTTGGCTGACACTACCCTCTATTCATAGTCTTTTTTCTTGGCTTGTATCTCAGTCCTGCCCTAGGTTTTGTCCTTCTATCTGACACGGCCTAGTCCTTCCTTGTAGGCGTGCACCCAGCTCTCTGCCTGGCTGGTACCCCATCTTCAGCATAATTTGCCAGCCCTTATCAGTCATGATCTTGCTCCTTTTCTATGCAGTATTGGATGGTTTAGTTGATGGTGCATTTGGTGATGAATGTACTGGCCTCTGTTGTATGCCATACATGTCTAGTACAGACATGAGCAGCTGATTGTTTGGCCATATTAAAGGGGCAAAATTATTAGTCATGGAGTCCACTTCTAACATCATTAGCCTGCTTGTTACTTTGACAACCCATCCCTTGTATGGAAATTTCAGACATTGATGAATAGTAGAGGTGACGGCGCCGAGTGCTTGGATATATTGCTTGCCCACTATCATTCAGAAGCTTGGGTCCATGTCAAGAATGTGGAAATCAATTTCTGTGACAGAAGTGCCAAAACCACCTTTAGTGTGACCACTCCTTTTGGCTGCCTACTAGTGTTGTCGTAGATGGTGATAGTGATGGAGGAGGGCCTTACTGCCTGTAGTGTTACCCCACACAAGTTTAATGTGTCTAAAGACACAACGTTGATGGAAGCTCTAGTGTCCACTAAGCATTGAGACATGCGGGTTCCGTTAACTTTGAATGTTAGGCATAAAGCATATCGCTGAGATCCCACGTGTGCTAGCTCATGTTCGTGGAACTCTATGGCTCGATACTGACTTGTAGGGGTCAAGACTGAGCTGATTTTGGTAACTGGCAGGTCTTCATTCACCATCACTTTTTGTAGATACTGCAAAAGGGCTTCTTGATGTACCGGTGACCTCTTGATCAATTCTAGGATAGATATCTGGGCCGGAATTTTGTCTACATGCTTTAGCAAATCATATTGAGTCCCGGGATGGACTCTTCAGTAAGGGCTTCTTCTTCTGCTGTTGTTGGGGTGTCTGATCCTGGCTCTGAGGGAATATCCTGTTCAAAATGTGCCCACTCCAGAGCACCAATGTTTCCTCAGTTTCATCTCCCTCTGCATGTATTTCTCAGACCAAGGTTTAGATGGCACGTGGAAGCCGGATGAATGGTAGAGTGTTCGGTGTTGAACATTTGATGTGGTAGGTGGATGTTCACCACATTAGTGGGTGGTATGGAGAAAGTATATGGTATGGGATTTAGTGTAGGTTTGGTACATAGGAAGGGAGATTGAGGGTTAGGGGTGATAAGGAGAGCGGTTGGTAGTGTGTGGAGAAGTTGGGGATTAGATGATGATGGTTGTGAGATGGTGGTAGAGGGTTAGCATATGTGTGGGCGATTGGGTTGTGGTGGTATGGTTGTTGTATTTCATAGAAATGGAGCCTGTGGGTTGGTGGGTTGTGGTGTGGAGGTTATGGGTGGTTGGCGGATGAGCAGTTGGCTTGGTTGTGGTAGACGTTGTGCGGGGTTGCAGGAATGCGGAGAAAAAATGGGAGTGGATTGGAAGGTGTAAGTACGCAGATGAAAGGAGGTAAGAAATACGTGGATTGTGGTGTGGTGGAGGGTGCTTCTATATGCCTACCGAGCCTTCTATTTTCATAGGGAGACGACCTGATGGCGTTTACTTATTAACTTGGAGCAGGGTGCTCCGGAAGTGGGTTCTACACAATGCCCATATTAAGTTGTTGCAGGGGAACTTGGGGCTGTTGTGCAGGTTGCGGGGGCTGTGCTATTGTGGTGTTGTTGTTGTGTGTTCTGCCTGGGTGGCCTTCTTGCCTTCATCTTCATGATATACTTCCTCATTTCTTCCCAATCAATTCCTCCATTGTCATTCAAGTCATAGATGTAGTCCTTGAAGTGGAAGCTAGCCTCTAATGTATGTCCCGGTCCCCTATGGAATGCACAGTAGCGAGAGGTATCCATGTTGGGTGGCCATTGTAGTTTTTCTCTCGGCAGAGTGAGTGCATTGGCAGCCATAAGAGCATTGAATATGTCGGGAGAGTCTCTAGAAATGGGGGGTATTGGCTCTTTTAGGGCCAGGGGGGCATCTGGGTGCTGGGGATCATAATTTCCCAGTGGAGGTACTTGGTTATATTGCTGGGGGTGTTGAGGAGGTGGTGGTTGTTGTTGATATTGTTGTGGTGGAGCTTGACGGTACCAAGTGGTGGATATTGTGATATTGTTGGTATTGTTGTGGAGGATGAGACTATTGAGGTTGTGGAGCAGGGGTTCTCAACATAGGAGGGTTACTGGGCCAATGTTGTGGTTGTTGTTGTTGTAATTGTGGTTATTGAGGCTTGGGTTGGAGTTCGAGCGATATGGAGTAGAGTTTGGGTTGCCCATAGCACTCACTTGATCATTATGAATAACCCCCTCAGTTGTCGGACCACCAGTTTAGGGATTGCCATTATTCTTCTTTATCATTCTAGTTTGACTCAAACATAGCCATGATGGGAGAGTCTTTCAATTGAGTTTGGATGTATCTAGATTTCTCATACAACTTTCCATTGTATTCAACTTATTTATAGTCAGAATGTGTCTGAACTGAGGTGTAGCATTTGCAGTGATCATCTTCACTTGTTCAGACTCCAACAACGGATCCCTTAACCTTTCATACATTGCTCTCCAATATCAGCATAATGTAAGAAGTCCTCCTCCACCTTCATCTTTTCAGCCATTAGATTTGTGATAGACAAGGATGGACCAACCCGGTCTCTATACTTTTTCAAACACTTTCTTTGCCCAACATCAAAATCCTCAGCATCAGTGGGTTCCAGAGAGTAGAACCACTCTAAGGAGGACCATCTAGAGATCTTCTGAATAAGACATCAGTGATCTATTATCATTCTGCTAGTAAGATGACTCATACATGAATTCTTTGATATGGACAAAGGGGTTGTCGGTGCCGTTTTAACGTTGGTAGACGGGCAATTCGGAGAGGAAGGTGGAAGACTGGGATAGTAGGGAAAGCCAGCTCGAGAGAGTCTTGGGTGCAGACACCCTCTCAAGATCTTGTCCAACCTACTCACCTTCGCCAAGAGTGCTTGGGTGAGTTGATCGGATGGTTGTTTGTGAGGCACCCCAGAAGAATGAGGTGGGGTGCACTCAACTGAACAAAGTGGTAATGAGGAGGGGCACCAGTGGGTGCAGAAGGATGGGCTAGAGCCTGAGAAGGTAAGTGTGTGACGGCCCTCATTATACCGGTATGGTTATACCAACCCACGTCGGTATAGCGAGAGTCCTCACAGTGGGACATTTACCCAAACGATACATACAGCTGAGATACATGCGAATATACAACAAAGTAGCGGAAGTAAAAGGCAACTGTCTCCATTCATTCATCATCCACATTTAACATACATAAAGTTTGCAATTAACATAAAAAACTAAAAGTCCGCATAATTTAAATTGCTGAAATAAATATACATAATGTCCATACTTATACATTCTTTTCATGATACGCTAATACAATGTTCAAATTACATACTATGAAATAAACAAGTCACAAAGAAACTCCAAAGTCTAATCTCCGCGCTCGGAGTCCGTCTCCACTGTCTCCTCCAACGGTGCCACTCACCAACTACACCTGTACGACGAAGCAAGGAGTGAGTCCAAAGACTCAGCAAGCAACACTACTCATAACATACACGTATAAGTCATAGGGGTTTCTACATGCACATTCAAAATTTACAACACATGGCATGCTAGTCATTCGGAGGTTTCAACCTATCATGAAAGTTTTACAATTTTATACATGGATCATGCTTTCAGATTTCTAAGAATAAAACTTTACCTATCACATGCTCTCTATTCAATTTACTCATGAAATTTTGTCTTTAAAGAACCGAGACATGAGAGCTACCAACATGAACATTGTGCATACATGAAAGGAAAACACGACTAGCATGGATCTTACATGTTTTTAAACACATACATAGACATTTTCACATGCTTTAAGTTGCTGGTTTCACATGGTTTAATGGCTGTAAATCTACACATGAGAGCTACAATATTGCTTAAAACAAATCATGTGAACAACCAATCATGCTACTTGCATACGTGCTCATCAATTATCCCTAACATGGATTCTAGACATTTTTGCACATATAAACATGATGATAACGACATGAATTTACTGATTTCACATGTTTCAGGTTGTCTCACATGGATTTCAACAACATATTCTCACATTTAAAATTTCACATTTTCTTTACACAAGTTTTCTCTTTCACATGGTTACACTTTGCACATACACATTCACATTGTTCACTTACACATTTACACATGAACACATACACATTACACATTTCACATTACACATTTTAGGTGCCGTGACACATAGTCCAAACCACCAAGAAGGACATATACACATCACATTACACATAGACGCCATCTAGGCATTCCAATGGCGACTCTTGGACTGCGCAGACTGGGAGAACAAGTCTCCACCCTAACCAGTGGTACTTGTCCACCTCCAGGATTTCCCCCTAATGCCCTTACGGTCACTTACACACTGAACTTTCTCAGGGGGACTTTTCCCTGATACAGCTCCACTGCCCTCTACGGAAGCAGTGTCACATTGGCATTGTTACACATTTACACATTTATCGTTTTACACATGTTTTACACATATCACTATTCATCTCATTCACTTTCTCACTCATATGCATTTCTCTATTTTCCTGACATGGCACTACAGATTTCAGGAGTTTAACACACAGTCAATTTCACCAATCAAGTTGGGTTTAAGCAATATCTAATCACATTACGATAACATACATAGATTACTATATTTCACATGGAAAATACATAACTTCTTATGTACTGGTCCAAATGACCTGAAATTTTAACCACATGCCATTTTCGGGTTCAAGGTCATACACTCAATTTTTCAGATTTTTCTGAGCTAAATAGAATTTACAGAAAATCAAATACCTATTTCGCATGCCATTCACAATTTAAGTTAACATGGAGTTTAACACATCATGCAATTTTGCCACTTACTGTTTGAATAGAGATTACTATTATATGCATGATTTGAGAATACAAAATTTCCCTAAATCATATAGCCATAGATCAATCATCACAATCTTTCTTGCATGCCTTTTTATTTACCGAACCGAATTTATTAGCAACTCATGCAAGCATGGACAATTTATCAAAAATTTAGTATACATACACAGACCCACTAATCCTCATGATCTGACAAAACTGAGGCATTCAGATTAGTCCTAACCACAAAGCATGGATTGGCAAGACTATCAACAATTCATGCTTACACATTCATGGATACAATATTCTAACATTCACCACCACACATCACACTCATTCACACATCACATTTGACAGTATACATAGTGTATAGGGTTACCATATATCCTCATCACGGAAACCATATCGAAAATAGTGTATAGGAAGGGCAGAACGGGTCACTGTTCTGTCCAGAGGAACTTGGCGGCAGTCTCTGGCCGCTGACTCAGGGTCAGCGGCATGGTTGATGGACGCAAGTATGATCTCAGCGTCCATTGACCTTGCCGTCAATGCAGGTCTGTGCAGAAACACAGACCCGAGCTCTCAAGTTTGGGTGAATGGGAGGGTCTAGGACTCGAGGGAAAATTCATAAAAATATTAGAAACGGCCTAGACACATACGGGGACATCATGGTTAGGTCACTTGCCTTTTAAAAATTGCTCCAAAGGGTCTAGGGTGTTGGTGAAGCCCTCCTTGGGCAGTCCCAAGAAGGTGCAGAAACGCCTCCTAGATCTTCTTCCTCCGGGCTCCTGGATGATCTCCACAGCAGGGGGATGTCGGGGAAGACTCCTCCTTTGCTCCAGCTATCTTCTTGTCGAAGAAGATGGCCAGATCTAGCTCCAGGGAGTCTGATCTTTGGGTGCAAAAGGGTGGGTTTTCTCACAGCTCAGAACTAGGGTTTTTCTCCTGGTTTCTCTCTTGAAAAGGTGAAGAGAGGAGTGGGGAGAGGCAGATCCGGGTTCAGACATAAGGGGAGGCCTCTCTCCCACTCACAAGGTGACATGACAGCTCTCAGAGCCGTTGGGGACAGCCCCCCAATGGCTGGGCTTTCTTGTTTCAGTGGTTTCTGGCTCTGCTGCACATGCAGGCCAGAGAAATAGGCGTCCATATCGCTCAACGCCGGGATTAGTGTTGGCGTCCATGTCTGGACGCTGACACTACCTCAACGGCTAGGGGTTGACGCCAAGATGGCCTTCGGCCAGAACTCTAAAATATGCAGAAAACTATGCATACCATGCATATATACATGTAATATGTATATGGTAGTGTATCCATACTATCACCATTCAATACATGCATTATTTACATCTAGTATAAACATATGTACACGTAATTATACTAATCAATACGTACATAAATATGTATATACATACACAAGCACAATTATACATATGCAAATATAAATAATGCGACGGAAATTCGAGGCCTTACAAAGTGGGCCTTGCTGCAGAGGGGCTTGGCCGAAAAGAGGGAAGGCCTCCCAACAGGACTTTGGGGGTGAGAGTGAATGATTGAGTTGGCCCACGAGGGGGCAGGGGAGGCTCGGATCATCGGGTCCCGAGTAGTCTCAAGGTGGATAGCACCCGTGTTTGGGCGAAGGAACTGAACAAGTTCGGGGACAGATTTCCCCTTCAAAGCATTTTGGACCTCCCAAAGTTCGGAGGGTGGAGGTTGTTAAGAAGGTCCACTAGCTGATAAAAATCAATCGAGGCAGAGGTATTTCCAGTAGCATGCCTCGGAGAGTGATGGGGAGACTCAACTTGATTAGAATCCACCGCATTAACTTGCGGATTGGATTGACCATTATATGTTTTGGGGAGTTGTGCATATTGATCATTAGAGTTATAAGTCTCATCATACACCTCATCTTGGTAACCCATATCTTCATATTCATCCATTCCAATTGATTTTCCTGAACGAAGCAACATGAATTAAGCACACAAAGTTTATTAATGAACAACTACTCAAACAAGTTTGAGAGAAGAAGTTAATAGCTTTTAATTAAACACTTGGGGGATGCTTACGTCAAATTCAATTATTTTAGTATGGTTAATGTGGATTTTATTGCAATGTTTCACTCCAACATGGGTAGGAACCTAGATGGGTATAAGAAGAACTTTGGGTTCACTAAACACACTCCCTTACAATGAGGGATTTTCTAGCTCGGGTCTCCAGGGTGGTACAACCTGCTTGGTTCACTGTGAGGGAGTCCACGGGGTACAAAGACTTACGGAGGTCCCGATGAGGATTTTCTAGTCTAATGAGACGGAATGCCAAATGGAGAGATCGTCCTCACTGAGAAACGTGTTTGGATCCTAGGATGAGGAGGGAAGGAGGTCCCTCAGCCAAGTATGCCATGTAATGCAAATAACAATGCAAAAATGATAGAAGAACCGGTGCTCTGTGAATAGACATAAATGCGACAAGTTCAGTCATCGCGCTTCAGAGTGAATCGCGACCGTTCAGTAGGTCGTGGATCTAATAGATCGTGGAAGCTGTAAGAGTCCCGACAACTCCCTTCGGTGCATCTGTCTTAGAATCGCGACAAGTTAAGCCATCGCACAACAATAAAAAATGTGACGTCTGAACACGTCAAGATTTAAAAGACACCCGAGAGTTCAAATAAAAATAGCAAATCACACAAGCATGCTATATAGCCACCAAATGGAGAATTAAGAGTCAAATTATGATGCTTTCTTCAAGTGAAAGTAAATAAAGGTGGGGAAGGGGGCAAGATGATGATTTTGTTTTAATTAAACCTTATGGAAAAACCACAAACACAACTTGGTAATCACAGGAGTTTCGAAGGAGTACCACGTGGGGTACAAGGGGAGGGGAATTGTACCACGTGGGGTACGAAGGGAGTGACACATGTGGGTGTCAAAGGGAGGGGCACATGTGGGTACTGAAGGAGTGGTAACCAAAACTAAAATAAAAAGAGTCCCACCGTGATTGCCAATTTGTGAACGCGCTTAATATGCCAGAAAGAAATAATTAAAAAAATATTTTTAAATAATTGAATAGAATAGAAAGAGGTGAAAGAGAAAGAGGGTGTGTGTGTGCGCACTATAGATGGAGGTGTGATCACCAGGTACTCGAGGGTACCAAAGGAGAGAGCAAAGGAGGATTACTTACCTTCACCCAAAGACGCAGGAGTTTAAGAGGTGGGTTGAATCTTACTTCGCCAACCAGTCGGCAGGCGAAGAAGACTTTATCCTATTGGTTACCTTGCAATAAAGACAATAAAAACAAGTGAACTATATGATTAGGCTAAGTTGTATAGAATCAAATTCAAAGGAAGGGGAGAGAAACTTGCATGTATGGGCTTGAACACACCTTGTGGTGGTGGTGTAAAGCCCCTAAGAACTAGGTAAGGAGTGAATGAAGTGAAGTGTGTGTGAAATATGGTGATGGTGATGAATGCACTAAAAGATGAAGTAAAAGAATTAAAGGAAGAGAAGAAAAAATCTGATGAAGGACCCCTGGTGCAACAGTGATGGATGAAGAGAAAGAAGACTCCTCCTTTGCTCCAATTGAACACTTGAAAGGTTGAAGCACAATCTCCTCCAATTGAAGAAGACTTGAAGCAAGCTTGGGGTGAGGTTCTTCTCTTCAATGCTTTGGAGTATAGCTCTTCAATGCAGTAGAGCTTTGCCTATGATCTTCGACTCTCTTTTAAAACAATGGTCACGGGGGTCTTTTATAGGGGTAAATATATAAATCGCGACGGCTACAGTGGTCACCTTTAAAGGTGAATCGCGACTGGCCAAAGGTCACGGTTCAAAAACCTTCCTTACTTCGACTGGCTTTTTCCAAAATTTGAAAATAACAGTTATCAAAATCATGACGACATAGAAAGACATGTTTCCAGCACTTCCAATATTGATCGGATTCTTACGAAATTAATAAAAGAAAATTAAGAATCACGACAACATGTGTTGTTGCATTTTGTAAAGACTCAATCTTCTTGTGGGAATCGATCTTTTGAATAATGGAAGGTAAGAAACACGATGACCTAAGTGGACGCGTTTATAATTAGCAACAAAATCTTTCTAAATCCATTTTGGAAATTGCCAAAAATCAATTATGGAAATTATTAAACGTGACGACTATAACGGATGCGATTATAAAACATAACAGAAGTCAGAATAGGAACCTGATATGCGACGGAGTTACCCGTCATGGATAAACTTCCTAAACCGCGACCACTGTGTTTGTCGCAAATCAGATTGTGCACAGAGGACCCCCGAAAGCCCTAGAAAAATTCTTAAAAATCCTATAAAAATCTATAAAAATATAAAAATCACTGAAATGGTTAATTGAAGAGAACCACTTTGAGGCATTGCAGTATAACATGAAATTTACTCAATATGTTGTCAAATTTGGTGTGTCTACACTAAACTCAATTTTAGTACTATTTTCCATCCACAAACAGACGGACGGACCAAGGGGACTAATCCAATTGTGGAAGACATGTTAAGAGCTTGCACAATAGACTTTGAAGGCTATTGGAATGAGCAATCGCCCCTAATGAAGTTTGTCTACAACAATAGCTACCCGGTGAGTATAAAGATGGCTCCATTTAAAGCACTATACGAAAGAAGTTGTAGCTCACCAGTATGCTGAAATGAAGTTGGTGAAAAACAATGGTTAGGTTTAGACATGATCTAAGCTACAACCAATGACATCCAAGTCATACAAGATTGGCTTAAAATCGCTCAAGCCAAACAAAAGAGCTACGTCGACAAGAGAAGGAGAGATCTAGAATTTCAAGTGGAATATCATGTACTTTTGAAGGAGTCTCTTACTTGTGGAATCCAAAGATTTGGAGTCAAAGTAAAGCTAAGTTCGAGCTTCATTGGCCCTTTCGAAGTTCTCGCAAGGGTTGGTGAAGTAGCATACCAATTGGCATTGCCTCCACATTTAGCTTTCGTACACAATGTATTCTATGTTTCTGTGCTTAGGAAGTATGTGTATGATCCTACCCATATTATACGCTATGAAGACCTGGTATTGCACAAGAATTTGACGTATGAAGAGAAGCCAGCTAATAGATTGGATTGGAAGCTACAGCAACTCAGGAACTGGTCCATACTAGTCATAAAGATCCTATTGGAACATTCGTGGAGTAGAAGAAGCCACATGGTAACCAGAATCAATGATAAGATGAAATTACCCCTACTTATTTTGTAGTGCCTTGGATTTTTTTGGTCTGAATGATGCAATTGTGTATGTGTTTTCTGCATTTAACAATATACTGTAACTCTGATGAACTTGACGTCAATATCTACTGACGTTGACTACAGTTAGTGACATGATCGATTACGTCTACTGTCTGTTAATGACAGGGGATTGTGTGTTTTATAATTTTCTTGAATATTTGGTTTTTTGGGCAATTAAATTGACGAAATGATCGATGAACGTCTACTGCATGGTCGACAACAACAGGGGTTGACGTTAACCTGACTTGCCAGTTTTTCTTGTTACTGTTCCGGGGAGATAATGTCAGCCGTTTCTAATGCATTTAATGGGAAGATCTGGGCATTTTTGGTTAAAATGTCAAGATTGAGGCTTGTATGAATCGAAGGAATCCTTATAAGACCCCGATTTAGCCTTTAGGAATGGGTTTTTGCGTTGTCTTAAAGAAGAGAAAGGAGGGCCGAAGGAAGGGTTGCAGTGCATGGTTCGTGCGATCTGAAGCAAGTTGGACCAAGGTAGAACTACAAGGATCGTGAACAGAAGGTTCTCCAGGCGTGATTGCAATTCTGGAGGTCGGATCAAGCGTTTGAAGACGGTGGAAGAGGGCTACCTTGTGACAAAGGCGGGCATCTTCAAAAATTTTCCCATGACTCCAGAAGGAGGGATAGAGGCAAGTAGCATGGGGGAACGGTTTAGGATACTACATTCTTTAGATTTTCCATTTTTACAAATTTTTAAACCCATAAAATAAAACGTGGGAAAGGGTTAAAGTTCTGTCATTTCATGTGCAATTTTCTACATTTTCTGGTCTGATGAACTAAATGTCCACATCGACCATCGTTTAATTCATGTAAACGTCAATCTTTGGATGCCTACTATATATTACGGCGCTATGTGCTATCGTCAACTGATATTAATGACATGGTATGTGACATTAACCTGTATAAACGGCAGCATACCTTGCCGTTAAGTTCATCAGTGTTGTTTCTTCCAAAATTTTGATTTCTGTGGATATTGTGTAAACTGTGCATGAGTAGGGTGTTCGGTTAGACTTTGTCAGGTATGAATTGTTACTGTTACGCAACAGGAAATAGTGGTAATGATGTATGGATTATGTGTGATATTTTAAAGCATTTTCTTTGCTTAATTAAATAGAAAATGAAATAGTTACAAACTGATCCATGTTGTGATGTTTAAATTGGGAGTCGTACTGTTGTTGGATGGAACTTCAGAACTGTTGTGCTCAGTCTTTACACAAAAAATTGCATGATCCTTCACTGTTGTACCATGCAAATTAGTCAAGTTTATAATAATGAATCATGAAAAATGATATAGAATTTAGAAAATTATGAAAAAATTTCATGTGTGAAGCTTGTTTTGAATTAGAATTTATGTCAAAATTTTGGAATTTTTTTAGCACTGTACACACTATTATGATTTTCTGAATGGAAGAATGTGCATAGAAATCAATTTAATGGAGAAAAGAGCATGAATGAGAAACCATGATGAAATTAGTAAAGGTAGTGTCATGTTAGGTTGTTGTTATATAGTATAATAGTAACTCTAGAAAAGAGAAAATGTCTTATGCAATCTTGCATTATAGTTTAGCTAGTTATGTATGAATTTATGAATTGCATGAAGAAATTTCATAATTTCATGAAAACATGTATATTATAATTCTAAAATAATATGGCCAACAAGACATTGCCATTATAGTGATACCTACATAGAACTACACTATGGAATGCCCCTATGTTAATGGTTCACCTACATGAATTGACTACATGAATCCGTTGGCAACGGATTGAAATCCTAGAGGTAGACATGTTCTACTAGTTAAGGTGGGAAGGACTTTCCCCGGTATTGTGCAATAACCAAGACTTTATCACTGTTTTACCTAGGTGATAAGTGAATGTTTTCTCTACATGATCTCTATTAATAGTGGGGCTATGGCTTGGCAACTATTCTTACATGATAAATGATCTACATGCTACACGCCAATGAACTGCATGCTATATGTTATTGACTACATGCTCTATGATAATTGACTACATACTACAAGATATGAACTACGTGTTACATGATATGGATTATATACTATTTGGAAATTAATTACATGTTATATGATGTTGAATACATATTATAAGTGTCACGCCCCCAATTTTTTATTTTAGCAGTGGAATAAATTGGGAGACGCGACGAACAAGCCAGTATTCAGAAGCTATAGACCAATAGCTATTACAAATAGGGCCCACAATGCAATAATCAAATTTTCTTCCTTTATTTATCAAAACGAATATTACAACCTCCAATGTCAAATGAGACACTCCTTTCTCACCAATCTATCTATCTCTCAAAGAAAGGGGAAAAATTACATTAATGACCAATCTAAATAAAAAATAGGAATGGACTCTCTAAGTGTACTCCACGCTCGGCGCACAAGTCCCATCATTTAGCTTTACCTTCACTACCTGAAATGTTAAAGAGAGCAGGTATGAGCGCACTCACCAGTAGGATTTACATCTTCCAACAATGATGTAAGTATTTACATTTTAAAAGGTAGAAGGTATGAACATGATATGTACAATGCAATTAAAACGTCGATGGTAAGATGTGTGCAGTGTATCATGCAAGATAATATGATCAAGAGATTGTAATGATCAATCTAGTAATAAGGTTGTATTCAATAGTTCAGGATATGTGAACAATGATCTAGCAAGATGGTAACTTCATGAACAAGAGCAAGATAGCATGTAACAAGATGGCCATTTCACTAGCAAGCATTTTGAGTAACCCACTCGGAGCACTCCAGAAGAATATCACGCAGGATCTACTAGTACCTCATGCAAGTACATCCTTCAGCCACTCAGGTTAAGGACCAGTACACAATAGCAGGTAACAAGCAAGTAAGTTTATCACGTGTAACAAGTACGTGCTATGCCAAGCACCAATCATGATTCCGCACCATGCCAGGCACACGACTTTGTTAGGGGATCAACCTAACAATCAATGTAATGACCCTCCTCATACCGGTACGATTATATCAATCCCCATCGGTATAAAGAACGTCATTACAGTGGGATAAAACCCAACACTAGCCGATAGGTTGAAAAGTACGTAGATAGCAAATGATTTTAGCGGAATAAATTCAACAATTAACTTAGTCCATCACCATCCCATATTCCACAGTCTATGTAGTGCAAAAATAGAACGACAATGTCCACATTATTACATGATGAAAGAGCTACATTGTCCAAATAACATTTTTATTCAACTATGAAAGGAAAAATACAACTACTACTTGCTCCTCAAAAGCCTCTCCTCCAAGATAGCGTCTCTCCCCCTAGCACGGGATACCTGTCAACCTGTACGCCGAAGCAAGGGTGAGTACAAAGACTCAGCAAGTAAAACAAAGACTTAATCTTAAACATATCACATTCACATTAAGCTATTAAACACTCATGAATACATACTATCATTTAAACTCCCAAACACATGGAACATACTCTTAGCTATCAACACATTTTTAATCACCTAGACATGCCTCATTCTATCATATGTTTATTCTAAATCATGGATACTATTACTATACACTTGTACATATTCTCCTCACTTAACACATAACATGATTCTTTCATTTCCACATTAATTCATTTCATGACATATTTCTACAACTAGAACATAGAATTTGACATAAAGGAATGAACAAACTAATATAATGACTATTCACTTTTCACATGCACTTTTCATATTTAATTTCACATTTTGCTTGCTGTTTTGACATGAATTACATCCAATTACATGGATTTACATTTGTTCATATGCTATCTTATCCAATTCACAATTCTACATTTTCATCTTTCATGTTGCATAAATGACATGGTTACTCATGTTTATTCACATACACTATTACATGAAGAACAATAAACTACATGACATGATGATAAGCATGATATTGCAAATGAGGTAATTAATGCATGAAAACATGAACATTATGCATTACTACATCGGTTTTCACATGCAAGCACACATTCAATAACATTAACTGTCTCTTACATATCTTTTCACATATCTTCACATCATTTATTCTTGGTTTTCATTTATCACATATCATATCATTTGCACTCATCATGTGCCACATTCGCATATAATCTTACACTTTATTCATATTCCAATTACTTAAAATGCCATGACACATAGTCCTAACTACCTATTAGAGGACACAAACCAATATCTCGTACTCATAACTCATCACATCTCATAACACATAACTCATATCACATAACTCATAACACAACTCATATCACATACCCACCACCTAGGCAATGAAGTGGTGAATCTTGGTAACTGCGCAGACCGGGAGAAGCCCTCTCCACCCTATCCAGTGGTACTTGTCCACCTCCGGGTTTTTCCTAATGCCTTTAGGACAAACTTTTACAATGTAGAGCCTTCCATAGGGACTTTTCTATGTACAGCTCTCGAAGCCTCTAGGGTAGCAGTGTCATTCTTGGCCCAATTATTACACATTCACTCATTCACATTTTCACACACTAGTCATGTATTGTTCATATACTATTTAATCCTTCTTCATACCTTATTTACCATTTGCCTATATCTCATTTGACCTGATCATGATACTATGGTTTTTCAGAAGTAAACAACTCCTATTACAATTCTAAACATGCAGCAAATTACTGAATTACATAAGATTAGTTTTTATCATATCAAATATGAATAATCTGCATAGTTTAACTAATAATCACAATTACTGTCATCAGATTAGTTCCAAATTTTTATCCCAGGTTACTAACAGTAAACATATCACATCTTCAATTTTCTGGATTTTTCAAACAGTAAATATAATTTCTATAAATTAAAATAGATTTAATCATATTTATCGAAACATCATTAAACATGGCACATATGATCATGTTTATGTTATAACGGTTTAGAAGTCAGATATTAGTACTCATACTATCATGTAAAATTTATGCAATCCTAACTTACAGTAATTCCATTTATGCCATATTCAAACATGCTTATATGGTGCACATAGTACAGTTATTGAATTTTCATAATTACATGGTTCACAGAAAATTTAGGCAACATTATGACATGACCTACTAATAGTATACAATCACCTATAAAAATTCAGAGTATACCCATGTCCAGAAATTATTTAAACAGCAAAAGAAGATCAAAAAGCACACTTTCAGGTTCTGAAGAAGTAGACGTCAAGGGATGTTGTCGTCAACTTCTTCTGAAGAACTTGACTGCAACCTATGTTGCATTCTACTTGCTCCCAGCAGCACATACATACGACTTTTCATACAACGGTGAATTCGGGGTTCAGGACGCGAGGAAAAATCTGTAAAAATACCTAGGACTTAGGGGACATGTATAGGATCAAGATCTAGGTTTACTTGCCTCTTAAAAAAATCTACAAAGATCAGAATCGTCAGTGAAGCTCTTTTCGGCCCTGCCAAAAAGGTGCTCGGAAACGCCTTAGATCTTCTTCTCCTGTCGATGTAGATGGCTTCTCGGAGTTGGGATCTCTTCTCCTATGCATAGGCTATCCTCCAGATGTTGTAGCTCTTCGGGGAACACCTCCAGTTGACGGATCCGGCCTTCTAATGTTCAGCTTTTCACCATCTCGGAGCTAGGGTTTTCACCAAATGTTGAAAGCCTTTCCTTCATCCCAGAGTGGGTATTTTATAGGTTCAAGGGTTGGGTACGCATTAGGGTAGGTTACCTAAGGTTTAGGAAGGGTTTCCTAATCTGGAACCAGCCAAAACACGGACATTAACAATTCTGGAACCGTTACGCAGCAGGATATTAACGTCAACATCGGTTGTAGTCAACCTAGCAGTTGACGTCAAGGTCTGGCCGCCAGAATGAGGTTGGCGTCCAGGGGGTGGCCGCCCACTGGGGGTTGGCGTCCAGGTCTGGCCGCCAACAGTGCCTTGGCGTCTAGGTCCTGGCCGCCAACAGCATTGTGCAGCCGAAACACTGACAGACCTAAAATTTAATGTATAAATGCACTAAAATAATTTAATATATGCAAAAATAATTTCATATATCATTACCACATAAAATAATTGCATTATGTAATATTTAATTAATTATAACTTACACTAATCATAATTAAGAACAATATGCATCAATACATACATATATGCACACATACGTACACATTGCATAATTACATACATTACGCATGAACTTATGATTAAAATGTGTCCATTATTAGTTAAATATTGTATGCATATTATCATCCAAGTACTTTACACAACATAAATAATTTAACACGCTTCAAGTAGATAAATATTATTTAAACAAGGATAACACATGTATGTATACATACGCACATCCATAACACTAACTATGTGCATTCAAATAATTAAATACAATAGGCACCTCAATAATTAGATAATTCACACACATTTAAATATATATATTGTGTGCTCGGAAATAAACTCATGATTACTTACAAAGTGTATGATAATAATTTCTTACTATGTGTACAACACGCACCATATGCATGAGAATTACATACATTAATAACTAGATAATGCATGCACAAATATGTATGTTTTATACTTGTATGAAAATAGCACACATATACTTACATGGTCCACAGTAAATTACCTATTACATGCACAATGTTATCTATGTATTATTCATATACTATAGATGAATTGATGTACATAGGATTAAACAGATAGATAGCACATGCATAAAGTAACATACATATATATATATAATATATATATATATGTACATCATATATTACAACATAATTATATACACTATGCATGAAGTAGATAACTACAACATGCACATCAGAAATTCGATTATCATGCATAATATGACTTAAGTATTATGAGTCTAAGATTTTTAGTATTCACAATATATCTCAATGTAGCTAATTGCCTATTCTCATGTAAGATATTATATGTATACATGCATATGTTCATGAGAAGCATAAAATTTATAGTAAGCATAGTGAAATACACATTCTATGCACACACCAAGTAAATATTCACACATAATATAAAAGAATAAAAATTCAGGGTATCACAATCAACTCCTGGGGTAACGAACATCTTTGGGAAAACTGGGCAATCAACACCTTGGGGTAAACAAGACTTTGTCAGGGGCGAATCCGACAATCACACCCATAGGTAACAGGACTTTGCCAGAATCTCTAGGACCATATATGGGCCCTCAGTCAGGTTCGTATTGCGCAACACTGGCATCTGTCCCAATGAGCCCGTCGACTCATGGGTGACAAGAATGAGTTTTGAGTCCATGACTCCAATATCGCTGATGTACTTCAAGAATGTATCACAAGAAGGTAATGTGTGTCAATGAGGATAGACTGGTCGAGAAAGTGCAGGACTGTCATGTCAATAGTAATGATTATCAAGAGTGTCATGTCAATAATGATATAGAGTTCAAGGGTATGTTGGGAATATCAAGTCAAGATTTCAATCCGAAAGTATAACGACACATTTACATAGATTCTATCTTTAATAACTTGGTTTCATGTGTTATACTCGATCACTCTGAGAAAGTCAAGATGAGGAGAGAAAGATCTCGTCAAGAATGCCAAGAGAGAATAGATATGTGCACACTAACTTCTGGGTACTTCATTGGTACAACCTGCTCGTCGGCCATGTGGGAATCCATGGTCAGGGGAGACTTACAGAGGCCTTGGTCAAGGGGTCACTAGTCCGGCAAAAGGAATATCCGATGGAGAGTTCACCATAAGCCAAGAAGGGGCTTTCCTATCATGCTAGAGTGTATGCGCATGCCGCACGTGAGAATCGTTCAAGTGCATGTGTGAATCCGATTATGGAAACTCCAGTTATAGAAACTCCATTTATGGCAGGTATCATGAGTGCTAAATCATGAAGTACTAATCATGCATGACCAATTTTAGCAAGTTCGATAACAAGGCAATATGTGAATAATCGGTAGGTAGAGAGCGTGATCATGAACTTAAGATCAATTAAAAATCATGTGAACATGTTTTAACTTTCATATGGGTTGATAAATGCATGATAAATGGTATAGAACCTTCCTAGAATAGATCAAACTCACACATGCATAGAACGACACAAAATGACGGAAACCAAGACGTATGCCCCTTCAAAGGCAAGTACAGTCCCATCCCTTTACTTCCTCAGGTCATAACTTATTGATTTCTTATTCACATCTCACACATGAATATACCATTTTGAATCCATTGAATGAATAAATCAGCAAAGAAAACGGCTCGTCAATCCGAGATCTATATAAAAAGTTATGGCCGGTTAAGTAGACATAGGCAGAAGGCGACACATTGCCTGTCGCCTTCAGAACATGAAGGCGACCATCATCTTGTCACCTTCTGAAGAAGACCACGAAACTATCTGATTTTTGGTATGGGTCGTGACTATGATGTTGTCGCGTTATGGTAGCGACGTGTCGACCTGTCGCCACCTGAATATGACGTTTGGGTTGCTTTTTCTACCTATTTCCAACTCCGACTTCGATTGGGTTTGACACCTGTGGGTTTGAAAAATCAAAACCAATGCTAGGGTGATCCAAATCAGGTGAAACCACATTTTTTAGTTAGATTACTTATAATAGTTTGAGTAGCAAATAATCGAGAAACAAAGGTCAATTGACTGGGTAATAAAATGTATTGGGACTAACTACATGAATCTGGCACAGTGTTCATGTTCAGGCTAATACTCTTGTTACAGTCAATGAAAATTAGGGAAACTAGTGCCAAATTAAAGTAATCTCATAGGGTAACAAGTTCTATGTTGAACACTCGGTCTAAAAATGACTCCACAGAGAGGTATGGAACTCACAAGACAAGTCAAGGTTGAATCGCGACAGTACAGTGTCAAGATCATGCAAGATTTAATTCGTGAAACTCTCAAGATAAAATTGGGGAAAACAGTAAGAACATGATCTATACATATGGATGCTAGTATGGACGAGTTTAATTAGAGTTTGGCATGGAGATGACCTACCTTTTAGGTGAATGAAAGTCGTGCTCCCCGAAAACCCTAGTTTTGGCAGTAGTGCAAGATCTTCTTAATACGTCCAGCACACTACGTTCAAATTGGGCAAAATAGTTTTATCTAAAAGTAGACTTGAAGGGATTTCTATGGGTATTTTATTTGCTTGATTTGATTGAGATTTCACTAACCTTTGGTGATGATCAATCTGACTCTTATGTGCAGATCACTGTAGATCCGAGTTGGGAAGAGCATGAGGTTCTCCTTGCTCCAGCCTTCTCCTCTAGATCTCCAGCCACCATAGCCTCCATGCACACCTCCAATAACCCTATGGGTCGTCCCATGGGAGAGAGAGGCTTTATTTATAGAGAGAGAGGTCTTTAGTTGCCTATTTAGATTAGGAAACTTTTAGGGACGAATTTGGGTGTATCCTTCCTCAAATTGGAGATTTCTAACCCAATTCGTGATGGAATTGATATAGAAACTTATTTTAGGTTGTAACCACGAATTGGGCTCAATTGGAAGTTCAATAAGTATGTATTGGATGTGTATTTAACCTTTTAATCTTGATTAGTTAAGATTTTTAAATTCAGGGTTATTTTTCTACTTGAATTATTTGTGGTCCAAAATATATATTATAGCCTGATTCTTTCATTGGGTTGTCAATACCCAATGTTTGAAGTCCATCCATAGTTTTATTTTAATTTATGACCCCTTTATGTATATGTGATAATGGTTTTTCGACTTATTCCTTAATTAAGATAATAAGTCACAATAATTCTTAAACTCAATCCAAAAGATTTTATTGGCCCAAATTTCTTTATGGGTCACTAGAGAATAATATTTAAATTCTAACTATGATTTTTACAAAAATTTTAGATGTGTTTTATATCAGGGATAATGGTGTGTACGTATTAACTAGTTTTAAATTATTAAGTGGTATATTTTCTATTTATCTCAAATTTTCAATTACTAAAATTCTCGTGGTGCTACAATAAGACTTTGTATATGCCATGTCACATGAGAATGTTTGAATCATTTATTTTATTATGAGATGTAAGCCACATGTTATATGAAATTATTTATTTCTACATGATAAATAACCATGCCATGTAAACAGTGATAGTTAAATGAATTAGAGCATGTTGATAGGAAGAGCTATATGGTATCAAGGATAAGAAGGGAATACGCTATCATGTTTTTAAACTTACTATATGATATATCTTGAACTGTCTTTCCTTGTTGCTTGCTGGGTCTAGTGGACTCACACTTGATTAGCATTTCAGGAGAGACTGAGGATACTCAGGAGTTAGTGCACTCTGACTCGGAGTGTGAGGACGTGGAGGCCTAGTTCTTTTCTTTGTGTGTGTGTTGAGAGAGACTATGTATGTGAGAATAAGTTGTACTTTGAGCATTATGCATTTGGACTTATGAACTATTATAGCTTTAGACTATTGTAATTCTTCTTTTATGCTTTTGACTTAATATTTAGATACAATGTTGATTGAAAGAAATTTAGTTCCATATTTCGTTGTAACTTGTTGGAATTTAAATTGTCATTTATGTATATCTCAATCTGGACCAATTATTGTTGGATATTTTCTACTGTAATACCTCTATTGGATCCAATGTAAGTTGGAACAACTGTACTGGGTCCAAGAGGGGCATTACAGAGATTGGTATCAGAGCGTTCCAGGTTGAGCATGTACATAAATGAAATATCAACACTGTGTTCATATCTCTAAGTCTCATAAAGAATTAGTCCAAGATTTACGTAGAATAATAGGTTATTATAATAAATGCTTGTTTTGCAGACTATGGCTACTCGTGGTCATAGAGGAGTAGGCTCAGGCCGAGGTGATAAGTCTGTAGGAGGTTCGCAGGCTCCAGCTCAGTAGGCGCCAGAATCAGACAGGCATACCTTTACCACCCCCACCACCACATGTGGACTATGGAGCGTTTATGCAAGGACTTGTGCATGCGATGCAGACCCAAGCACAGATGGCAGCTGCTTTGCAAGCGCAAGTGCAGGCTCAGGTTGGTACTTAGGAAGTGTTACCAAGTTGTCGAATTGAAGAATTCAACTAAGAACTCGACGTGGATGTAGGTGTAGGCACCAGCTCACGAGGCAGGCCTTGGAGGTGTCTCGATGATGGAGTGATTCAAGCATATGACCCCACCTTTCTTTAAGGGGGAGAGTGATCCAATCATGACGGAGAGTTAGATGCGGGAGACGGAGAAGATCTTTCATGCTATACGATGCGTAGAAGAGGAGAGAGTGACATTAGCCACCTATATGCTACAAGTAATGAAGTTTCTAGAAGGGTTATGTGTGTTGTTTCTAGTACACCTTTAGATGTATCTACCTTCTTTTGCAGGAGCATGCCGATGTGTGGTGGTCTTCAGTACTACGTGTTGGGTTGAGTGTGAATTTAATACATTTCCCCTCATAATTTTGATGATGACAAGTTGTGATTTTAATACACAATAAATGGAACATGTTAAATACATCACACATGTAATAATAATATTCAAAAAGCATGTTTCCAAACACATTTTATCATATATATTCATGATAATACATTGGACTAATGATTTATGTGTTTATTTTTCAGGGACATACATTTCTTGCAAGGGTAGTGTCGACACACCCACTACTGGTGTCGATACAGGGTATCAAACCCTAAGGCAAAGTCATGAAGAAATGGTCAAGTGTGTCGACACAGTCCCAGGCAGTGTCGACACTAGACCCAGCTCCCAGAGAACCTAGTTGACAGGTTGGGATAGTGTGTCGACACAGTCCCAGGCAGTGTCGACACTAGTGACCTCTCCCAGAAGACCAGTTTTGTGGAATTGGACAGTGTGTCGACACACCCAATGATTGTGTCGACACACTCTGGCAACTTTTTCACTTTAAGTCTCACCTGGACATGTGGCACTCTAAGGATCACTTGGATCGACCTTGGATCATGTGCCACATACCCCAAGGGTTCTTTTGGCCATGATAGGGTATAAATACCTATCTAATCGGCCCCCAAGCAGAAGAACTCCTAAAGAGCCTTCCAGAAAGCCTCCTTTGGCGGCAAGATAGAGCTCTCCTCCCGTTCCTGCTCTCCTTGTGCTACTTCAAGCCAATTCCCATCTTTGCAAGCACAAGAAGTGAAGATTGATCCATGAAGATGAAGTGAGATCACTTCCAAGGGAGCAGATCAAGTAGAAGCAGCCAATTGAGAAGAGTTCAAGGAAGATCCAGAGGTACAAATTGCAGAGCATCGCCCAGGGACTTCAAGAGTTCAAACATCTTCTCAATTCAATCTTCTACAAGGGAGTTCATCTGAAGAACAAGGATTCTAAATACAACTCCTCAATTCCCTTTAGTTCTTCTGAGTCATTCTTGAGATTGTGCATGATTTGTTGCACTAGTCTCCTTGAATGAACTCTTATGGATCAGATCATTGCTAGAGGATCTGGATCTTGTTGTTTTTGATCTAGCAAGTTGGTTGTGAGCCTTTGTGCTCAATTGTGTTGAGTCGTCGCACTCAGGTTGTGATTGAGCAGTTGTGCTCAAGTTTCTAGAGTAGTCTTGCTCTAGAGGTGTGTGTGAGTTGTTGAACTCAGTGTGTTGGAGTTGTCAAGCTCCAGTGTGTGGTGTATTCAAGTTGAATAGTGGAGCCTCACTGTGTGAGGGGTGGATGTAGGAATCACATGGGTGATTTCGGAACCACCTAAAAATCTCTGTGCAGTGGTTTGATCTGTGATTTAACTTCACCTTGCGTTAGATGTATGCATAGGATTTTTTATTACTCTTCTAATCAACTTGATCACTCCTTTAATCACTTAATTCACACAATCAATCATCAGATCTGTGAATTACTTTTCTAAGTTGACTCTGATTCAAAGCATCTTAAAAATTGACTAAGCTTCCACAGTATTTGGCCTAGATCTATTCAACCCCCCCCCCCTTGTAGATCTGGCCCATCCCTTTTCGATCCTACAATTGGTATCAGAGTGGGTTCATATCTGATCTGATCTGAGTGTTTCTGTTTGCTCTGTGTGTTTCACTTGCTTGTTTGTTAAGTGTTTCCTTCACTGCATCCCATTTTGATTCAATGGATTCTAGAGGTTTCATTGCTGAAGGCCATTCCATAAATAGGCCACCATTCTTCAATGGGACTGACTATTCCTATTGGAAGAATAGAATGTGTAGCAACCTGAATTTTTGCAAAAAAATAAAAATTTAAATAAAGAATTAAAACCTAGCTAAATGGATATTTAAATGAAAAGAGCATTAAATAAAACCCATTAAATGGAAAAGAGTAATGGGCTTGCTTAATGGATCCTCTAGAATTTATTGTGTCAAAAATATGAATTTACAAAGGGAGAATAATAAGAAAATACCCTAAATTCGGAATTTAATTATATCCTAATGGAAAGGGGTTATTAAAGCAATAAAAGTGGCAATTAGAGTTGGAATTGGATTCCTAAACCTACCTCATATAGTCTAGCACGAATTTAGATACTATCCTAACCAATTAGAGATAGGAAAGCAAGAGAGGAAATGTGGAGTTAGGAAATCTCGTAATTAAGAGGAATTTGAGTAGTAGTAGGAATAGGAACTTTCATTTATATAAATACACCTCTTAAACCTCATGGCCGGCCCTAGCTCGTGCAAAGGGGTTCTTGGACGTGGAGAAGAGGCCAAGGAGGAGGAGAAATCAAGGAGAGGAAGATCCATCAAGCTTCTTCCTTCGTTCTTGGAGTTCTAAGCCCAGAAGATAAATCGAGTCAAAGGTAGGCATTCTCACGAGAAAAATTAAATTAAACTCGTCTGTAGGTAGTTCCATCACCAGGAACAAAAGCCCTCTTGTTTCATAATTTTCCATCGAGCCAATCTTTTGTTCTTGATTTTAGAAGATCTGCAAACATGATAACCCCAAGACATCATGTTTAATTCTAAACTCTATTTATACTTTATCACATGCTACGAAAGTTTTACTGTAGATACTTCATGTTGTTAGGGATCTTTTGCCCTTGAAAGCCCTAATTTTTGTTGAGCATGTTGCTCGAATTAAATCAATCTTGCTCTCTGTATCATGTTTTGTGTTACTTGTTATTGTTCATGATCAAACCATGCTCAATCCATGCTCTCTCTCTAGTTCCTATTTACTGGAAGTACTCTCGCATGTTTAGTTTCATTTGCCACTGGCTTCATGATTTTTCATCGTGTATACAATTAGTTATGATTTTCTGAACGACCCTGTATCAAAATCTGATATTCCTAGACCGCAATCCAAGACAGAGCAGAACTCTATCAGACTCAGTCCACGGACCTGAGAACGTGACGGCCCGACAGGTCGCGTTCTCAAGCCCATCGCGACGCCTCTGTTTGTCGCGTTCTAAACGCGACAGTACCCTACTTGGCATTCTGGCCTTCTGTTCTGGCAGCCCTGTCGCGACCCGTGCAGGACCCTGTCGCGTTTCATCATGACCCTGTCGCGACCCTGACATGGGTACGTCGCGATCACAGGATTTTGCATGAAAACCCATAAAATTTATTGCTCTCACTTTCTAAAATATTCTTACGCCTTTTTAACAGTCACACACGCAGTAAAAACACCTGTTTTAAAATGGAGCAATATTAAATACTTTAAAATACATATTCACGACTTCTTTTCTATCTATGATCTCTCTTACACATGCACACACATGAACCATCCATATATGGCTGAAATTTGACATAAAATATCTCATGATGTATCTGGTAATTTATTAAAATAAAGTATATAATGGCCCTATTTTAAAGGACTCGTATTCGTTTCTTGCGTTGTTTATATACCGATATCGACGCTCCATTGTTCTAGAATTCCTCTAGAATGTCGAGCACCTATTTTTATATACACACTTTACTTGGCTTGTGGTGAACTCTCCGTCGGATATTCCTTTCGCCCGACTAGTGAACCCTTGCACAAGGCCTTCGTAAGTCTCCACTGATCATGGATTCCCACATGGTCGACGAGCCGGTTGTACCCTAACACCGATTACACCTTTAGGGATCGATATGATCCAAACGGCTATTAGAAGTTTGCTCTTACCTTGAATCACGTCGGACCTCTAGACTTGTGCATAACATGGCCAGCGGGAAGATCGTGAATTCCACCTGACTGCCAATATGACGTGCCCGTGTTGTGCAACTGTTACTATCGCCTGTTACTCGTCGCATTACGTGCAATGTCCACTAGCTCTCATCTATACTCTACTCGCTCGTCTATTCACGTTCTCTCTATTATCTCGCCTATTCATCTAGTGCTCTTAACTATTCTTGGTACTCTATATTGGCCATTGACTGATTGTCTAAGGATACAATATAACCAATGCCTGGCTATATATAAAGGGCCCGATCTGGTCCTGAGATGTGCGCCCAAAAGTGCTAGTGCCCATGGGAGTTAATGATCAGAGTGTTTGGCATTACACTCAAGTGCTATCTATCTCGACTATCTGTATGACAATCAAAACACAAAACATGCTATACTCTCTTGATGTCTAGAATGACAAACAAGTGCTCTACTCGTCGTGCTATTATTATACTTGTGCTAGTTGTGCTATGGCCATCATGTTATTTGTGCTATACTCGATACTTGTGCTATTTTTGGAGACTATACTCGATCTCGTGCTATTGTGCTATCATGTTACCTATTGTGCTATCTCTTGCTATATTTTGACTCTCTTGTACCTGCTATCTTTAGATACTCTGTCATTAAACGTGTTAATTATTTAAAGTCTGCTTAAGCCTGAGATTTAAGTCCACTAGCTCTCATCTTGGCGTTATCGCTCACCCTATGTTATTTGATGTTGTGTTCTCAGGTGAGACCGTGGATGACATATACACTCACGAGGAAGGGAATGACCAAGAGTGAAGCCAGGAGTACCCTCGAGTCATTATGTTATCTTAGAGTTGTAGTTAGTTATTTCCTTTTTTTGCAATGTAATTGGGCCCTATAGAATGGCTCTGATATTAGTGGTTGTAATTAGACATTCGAAAGGTTATTAATGAGAAAGATTTGCTTTAGTATTATTCAATGTGCAATGATTTGATGTCTAGTATTCGCTCTATACCTTTTTATTGCAACTGCCTTCGCACTACGATATTCCGCGTCGGGGCGTGACAGAATGCAAGTCTTCCTTAGAGCCCAGAACTATGAGATTTGGAGGGTAGTTGACGTAGGTCCCTATGAAAACCAGGGAGAAGAGGAAACCTGGACCAGGGAGCAAATTAGGAGGGCCACCTTGAACTACAGTGCTATGAACATGGTTCAATGTGCAGTCCACCCAAAGGAGTACTCAAGAATCTCCATGTGCAAATCTGCCAAGGAGATGTGGGATAAGCTTGAGTTACTCTATGAGGGAACATCCCAAGTAAAAGAACCAAAGCAAATATTCTTGTTTCTAAGTATGAATTATTCATGATGAAATCTAATGAAACAATTTCTGAAATGTTTGCTAGGTTCATGATCATAGTGAATGGACTGAAGGCTCTAGGTAAGGACTACACAGATGCTGATTTGGTAAGAAAAATCTTGCGCTCTCTTTCTTCAATTTGGCACACGAAGGCCACAGTCATTGAAGACTTTAAAGATTTATCCAAAATCTCTTGGATGAACTCATAGGATCCTTGATGACTTATGAAATAACATGAAGAGAAATGAAGAGCACATAATCAAAACCAAACCAGTAGCACTAAAGCTTCATCTAGTAACAAGGACAAAAATCAAGAGAAAACAAGCTCTGATGAGTCTGAGTCTAATGAGGATCAACTTGCCCTCATGACCAGGCAATTCAGAAAATTCTTAAAATCTAGAAAGGGAAAATTCACTGGGAAAAAGAATTCTCATCTGGGAAAAGAAATACTTCCTTTCCAAATGCCAATTCAAATAGAAATCAGAAAACTGATAAAGTTGTTATTTGTTACAGGTGCAACAAACCAGCACACATGAAAGGAGAATGTCCTGAGAACAAGAAAGAAAAATACAAGAAGATCAATAAATTTAAGAAGCCTAAAGCAATGGTTGCCACTTGGTCAAATGAAGATCCAAGTGAAAATGAAGAAGAAAAGTCCTCAAGTTCTGAAAGTGAGGAAATCTGCTTTATGGCAAACAGTTATGATGGAAAGGTAAGTACATCCTTTGAAGATTATACAATTGATGATTGGCAAGATGCTTATGCTGAATTAGTTGAAAACTATTCTGAAACAAGAAAAGAAAATAAGCATCTAAAGAAGAAAATTGAAAACATCCTGCATAACCAATCAATAAACAAAAGAATCTCTGAATTGAAAATTGAAGTGGTTGAGCTCAATGAAGAAAAAGAAAATCTTCTAAATGTAATTGATGAGCTCAAGCTTGCATCCTAAAAGGCCAACAATGACTTTAAGGAATTGTCTGAAAAATGGGAATTGCAACAAAAAGAAAAACAACAAAGTGATAATGAAATCAAAACTTTAGAAAACCAGTTGAAAGAAAAAGAACAAGTCATTGAAACCTTTACAAAAGGAAAAGATAATCTGGATGCCTTGTTAGGAACAAGAATGAAATCTGTAACACATAGACTAGGATTTTCAACACAAAACTCCAAGAAAGACAAATCTGGTGAAATGAGGGAAAAAGCATCTTTAATAAAATTTGTCAAATGTCCTAGTCCTAAGAAAAACAAAAACAAGCAAGTGTCAAACAATACACCAATTGGTATCACAACAAAGAATTTGAAAAACCAGAACAAAGAGAAACCAAACAGGTCACACACTCACCTGACAGGTCGACACCAGTCAACAAAAAGATGAAATCTGTGACTGTTGAGTCGACACCAATCAAAGACAGGTCGACCTGCTCAACCTCAAGAACCACTAACCAGTCAACCAAAAATCAAAAAACATGAAAAATAAGATAAATATAGAGAAAACATCATGATAAACCTTGGACTTCCAAGACAGCACATCAAGCTGATTGGACCATTCTTGTAACCAGGACTTCCAAGACAGCACATCAAGCTGATTGGACCAATTCTTGTAACCAATGGTGTTACAATCCTTTTTAGTACCATCCTCAATACTTCTATCCAAACTTTTCAATGTACCAACAAAACCCTGGTTTGGACCTCCACAAATGAATAATCATGTCCAAATGCAAAACTCTCATCCTAATGAGAAAAAGAACACTGGTGTTTTTATTCCAAAAGGGAAGGATAAATGAAAAAGGCAAAAAACACCACTGAAATAAAACAAAAGCAGAAAACAAGACAGATTAGATTAGAAAAGACTTGCTGTCATTGTTCAAACAATCTGATGGTCCCAACAATGTTTGGGTACCAAAATCTTCTCTCCACTGATTAATTTTACAAGAAGGTCGTGCACCCAACTCAAATCTGTGGTTTCTTGATAGTGGGTGCTCATGACACATGACAGGAGATAAAGCGAAATTTTCATTCCTGATTGAAAAGGAGGGAGGTTCTGTCACTTTTGGAGGTAAAAATAAAAGAAAAAATCATTGGATCTGGAAAGGTTGGTCAATCTTACTCAAACTCAGTTGATAATGTTTTGTTAGTTGATGGTCTAATTATAGTTGCTGAGCATTAGTCAACTATGTGACAAAGGTCACAGAGTTGTGTTTGAATCAGATTTTTGCATAATAATTGACTCTTCAACTGGTGAATAAATTCTTTGGAAAAAGAGAAAACAATATTTACATGATCAACCTTGATAAAAACTTTTCTGAAAATATTTGTCTTTTGTAAATAAAATGAAATTGCATGGACTTGGCACAAAAGACTTGGTCATGCAAGATTCAGAACAATAAATAAGCTGTTAAGGCTAAACTTGGTCAAAGGTCTTCCTGAATCTTTTTAAAATGTAGAGAATCAAATTTGTGGGATTGTGCCTAAGGAAAACAAACTAGAAAATCTTTTAAAACCTTAAATGATGTACTCATATCTAAGCCACTAGAATTGCTTCATATGGACCTCTTTGGCCCAACAAGAATTCTAAGTCTGAGTGGCAAAAGATATGGTTTGTCATTATGATGATTTTACTAGATTACATGGGTTATCTTTTTATCCCACAAAAGTCATGCTTGCCCTGAATTCAAGAATTCTGTACCTCTGCCTTAACAAGTTTTCCTTATAAAATCAAAAATATTTGACTGATCATGGGGGTGAATTTGAAAACAAGTCCTCTCTGATTTATGTGCTGAACTTCACATTTTCACAAGTTTTCTTCACAAGAACTCCAGAACAGAATGGGGTTATGGAAAGAAAGAATAGAACACTTGTGGAAATGGCAAGATCCATGCTCTTGGAAAGCAAATTGCCCAAATCTTCTGGGTGAAGCTGTAAATACAACAAATCATATTCTCAATAGAGCATTAGTCAGACCAAAAATTAGAAAAACCCCTTATAAATTGTTGAAAAACAAAAAAGCCAACCTTGTCTTATTTCAAATCTTTAGGTATAAATGTTTTGTGCATAACAACAATAAAGAAATCTTGATAAATTCGATGCCAAAAGTCAGGAAGCCATCTTTATTGGCTATTCTGAAATTTCAAGAGCATTTAGAGTTTATTCCTCAAAAACAAAACTGTTGAAGAGTCCCCACATGTAGTTTTTGATAAAAATTCCTTTTCAACTCATTATCCTAAATCTTGTAGGAACTATCCAGATAATGAAGAGGATGACTTTATCGTTGATTCTTCACGAACTGTTGAGGAGAATGAAGACCTTGATGAAAATTTGGACAATCACTCACCTACTCCAAGTGGATCAGGTAATGTTGTTCTAAATTTAAATGCACCTCAACAGGTAATTCCTGAACACAAATTTTTGAGAGATCACCAATAGAAAATGTTGCTGGCAATGTACATGATAGGGTAAGAACTAGATACTTTCTTGAATGCAATTCATGAAGACCCACTAGCACTAATTTCCCAATTGAACAAAATCAATTGATGAAGCTCTAATGAATTCAGACTGAATAAATGCAATGTATGATGAACTCCATCACTTTGAAAGAAATCAAGTGTGGGAATTAGTACCTAGACCTAGTGTCCAATCTGTCATTGGCACTAGATGGGTATTCAGAAATAAATTGAATGAAAATGGTTCAAGTCATAAGGAATAAAGCTAGACTAGTTGCAAAGGGGTACAACTAAGAATTTGGAATGATTTTGAAGAGTCATATGCCCTATAGCTAGACTAGAAGTTGTAAGAATTTTCCTTACTTTTGCATCTTCATTGAAGTTTAAAGTTTATCAAATGGATGTCAAGAGTGCATTTTTGAATGGTTACATAAAAGAAATGTTTTTGTTGAACAACCTCTAGGTTTGAAAATGAAAAAATATCATAATCATGTTTTTAACTTCATAAGGCTCTCTATGGTCTTAAGCAAGCTCCAAGAGCTTGGTATGACCATTGAGCTCTTTTATGCTTGAAAATGATACTCTAGAGGTAATGTTGATCAAACTTTGTTCACAAAAACTGTAAATAAACAAATAAATTGCAGTCCAAATTTATGTTGATGACATAATTTTTGGATCCACCAATAAGAGCCTGTGCACTAAGTTTGCAAATCAAATGAAAACTGAATTTGAAATGAGCTTGATGGGAGACTTACAATTTTTCTTGGGATTGCAAGTTAACCAAACCAGTGAGGGAATCTTTATAAGCCAAACCAAATATGTCAAAGAACTTCTGAAAATGTTTGACTTCCAGAACCTCAAGCACACCTATTGCAATTAATGTGAAACTAGAAGAAGATTCACTTTGTAAGTCAGTAGACCCAAAGACATACAGAGGTATGATTGGTTCTCTACTTTATCTCACCACTTCTAGACCTGATATTCATTCAGTGTATGCTTGTGTGCTAGATTTCAAGCAAATCCTAAATAAAGTCACATGTTAGCTGTTAAAGAAATTTCAAATATCTTGTTGGAACATGTGATCTTGGTATTTGGTATCCTGCTGGTTGTAAATTAGATTTGATTGCCTATTGTGATGCTGATTATGTTGGGTGTAAACTTGATAGAAAAAGCACAAGTGGCTTGTGTTTGTACTTAGGTGGCTGCCTAATCTCTTGGGCTTCCAAAAGCAACACTCAGTTGCTCTATCAACTGTAGAGGCTGAGTATGTTGCAGCTGGTCGATGTGGCACTCAAATTCTTTGGGTGAAACATCAACTTCTTGATTATAACCAAGAGTTAGGTTGTGTTCCATCTTTGTGATAACACTAGTGCCATAAATCTGTCTAAAAACTCAATTCAGCATTCTAGAACAAAACACATTGAAATTGCATCATTTCTTGAGAGATGAGGTAGCAAAGAAATCTTGAACTCCTCTTTATGAAACTGAAAACAAATGCTGATATCTTCACTAAACCTCTTCCTGACAGCAGGTTTCATCCTTGAGGAGAGAGCTTGGTCTTTGCAAATGTCCATCTTCTTGATAACTCTCATTGGGTGAGTGTTTCGGCCATGTTCTGAGGGGGGAAGTCATGTTCCATCATTTCTCTTTGCTTCCTTGATTCATGTTGTTCACATCTCTCTCAAATCAACTTCCATTTTATTTGTAATAAATCTTCAACTCATTTGTGTTGAAATTCTTGGTATATCAAATGGTGATTTGAAGAAGGACAGTTCTGCTTGTCTGACACTTCACTATGCGAGAGTATATGTCTCCGCCAAGTATCTGAAGGATCGATAGAAGGTGTGGACAAGATCTAGAAGGGGGGTTGAATAGATCTAGGCCAACTAATGCGGAAGCTAAACCAGTTTGAAAAACCTTTGAATCAGAGTTAGATTAAAAGAAAATTTCACAGATCTGAGAAGATATTAAGTGAGTTAAAACAATTGGAGAGTGAAAACAGGTTGATTAGATAGATTCAAACGATCCTATGCATTCATCTATCGAAGAGTAATTCAAACCACAGAGAGACCAATGCACAGAGATTTTTAGGTGGTTCGGAAATCACACCATGTGACTCCTACATCCACCCCTCACACACAGTGAGGATCCACTAACAACCTGGGTTACACACCCACACAGGGGCCTGACAACTCCACAAATGAGTTAGACAACTCACACACTACCTAGAGCAAGACTACTCTAGACTCTGAGCAAGACTGCTCAAAACCCAACTTGAGTGCGACGACTCAAAGACCTGAGCACACAGGCTCACAACCACATGCTAGAACAAAACAACAAGATGCAGATCCTCTAGCAATGATCTGATCTATTAAGGCCAATTAAGAAGATTGGTGCAAGATTATGCACAACTTCTAGAATAGCCAGGAAGAGACAAGAAGGACTTTAGACTCTAGATTGACAATTCTTGTTCTTCAAGAAAACTCCCTTGTAGAGGCCGAAATGGAAGAATCTTGATCACTTGAAGTCCTTGGCCGATGCTCTGCACTTTTGATCTTGGGATCTTCCTTGAGAGCTTCACAATTGCAGGCTTCTACTTGAATGCTCCTTTGAAGTTGATGCTAGTGCTTCATGTTGATCAGACTTCGATCCTTGTGCTTGGAGAAGGGTGAATGAGGTGTGAAGCACAAGAGAGAGCAAGAACAGGGAGGAGAGACTCTCTGGCCGCCGCTTGGAGGTTTCTGGAGGCTCTTCTGAGATTCTCTTGGGATGAGTGCCCTTAAGGAGGGTATTTATACCCTAAATATCCGAAAAATACCCCTGGGGTACGTGGGCACATGATCCAATGTTGATCTGACATCTCCCTGGGTGCCACGTGTCCAGGAGGAATCTTAAGTCACAGAGATTCCGGAGTGTGTCGACCTGCCCAAGAGGGTGTGTCGACACACTGTCCCAGACTGGCAAACAGTTCCCTGGAAGAGGTCTCTAGTGTCGACCTGAGATCAGATGGTGTCGACCTGCTGTCCCAGACAGCAAAACTGGTCTTCTGGGAAGGCTCTAGTGTCGACCTGATTACATCTAGTGTCGACCTGCTGTCCCAGACAGCAAAACTGGCCTTCTGGGAAAGGCATCTAGTGTCGACACTGCCTGATTTGGTGTCGACCTGAGATGGGTGGTGTCGACCTGCTCTGGACTCGTGTCGACCTGAGATGGACTTTTCTTCACATTTTTGCCTTTGTTCTGAACCATTGTGTCGACACCAAGGTTGGTTGTGTCGACACTACCTTTGCAGAAAATGTTTGTTCCTGAGAAAATAAACACATAAATCATTAGATAAATATATTATCATGAATATCAATGATAAATGTGCTTGGAAACATGCTTTTTGAATATTGTAATTTCAGGTGATGTATTTTACATGTTCCAATGGTTATGCATTAAAATCACAACTTGTCATCATCAAAATATGAGGGGAAATGATTGTTTTTCACACTCAACCCAACAATCTCCCCCTTTTTGATGATGGCAACATTAAGTTCATTTGGAATTGAAAATTTTCAATGAAATGTGATTTAAGCATTTTTTTTTCTTTTATTTGTACTTGTCAAGGACCTTTGAACATGTTTTAGTGACATTGAGATTTTACACATTTGAAATACACAGGTCAAGCAGCTTGACAAGCATTCATCACATTCAAATTCATTCATAAGATTTGCAATCACATTCAATCACATTCAGGCACAAATAATGGGCATAGAAATTTCTATTCATTTCATTTCATTTAAAATGTGAACATTACAATTTCAAACAGACTTCTCCCCCTTTGACATTATCAAAAGAAGTTACATTACTGAGGAGGAGGAGGAGGAGGAATGGGTAACAGAATTTGCTCAATATCTGATAGCCTCTTTTCCATTGAAGTCATACTATATTTCATTTGAGTTGAAGAGTGGAGAGTCTTGTGTGCAGAAGATGCTCCATTCTTTCTGAATTTTGTTCATTGAAGCTTGAAGTGCACTGAAGTCATTTGACTTGGCTGTGAAGAGGAAGATGAACAAGTGACCAACCAGGCCTATTCAACACTTTGAATTCTTGCTTGAGAGCAGACATCTCTTCATCTATGTGAGCAGAGAGATTCTTCATGCTCTCCAAGTTATCTACCAAATGTGCAAATGATAGTCTTGTGCTGGTGATCTCATATAGTGTCTGCTTGGTGTTGAAGACATCAGCTTGGGAATTTGCCAAAATTCCCTGAAGAACTATTCCAACTTTTTCTGGTGCTCCTTCAGCTCAACTGAAGCATCTGCCATTGTCCCAATCAACCTGTTGAACCTTTGGGCAGCATAATCTGAGGCTGCCTTTTGCTCAATGAACTTAGCAGATACTGTGTTCTCCAATCTCTGAATCCTCAACTCAAAGGTTTCTGACATGGTCTGATAGATGTGTTCAAGGTGTCAAACTTGTCATTTAGGAAAGAGAGCAACTCTGGTGGAACAGAAGGTCCACCAAAGGATGAGGATGCATGAACTGGATGTTGTGGAGAAAAAGATGGTATTTCAGTGTCAAAGTTCATGGAGGAGGGAGGCTGAAGGTGAGGTGAAAGAGGGGCAATAAATGGGTCATTAGCTTGAGCTGCCATAGGAGGCTGATCCTCATGTATTGAGGCTGGTCCTCTTGCATGGAGGCTGTTCCTCTTGCATTTGAGGCTGTTCCTCTTGCATTTGAGGCTGTTCCTCTTGCATTTGAGGCTGTCCTCTTGCATTTGAGGCTGATCCTCTTGGACTACAGGGGCCTCTACTGCAGCTGGCCCTCTTCTCACTTGATCACCAACTATTCTAAATCCCATGAATTTCTGAACATGCTTAAAGCAGTAAATGTTTGATTTAGGGATTTTCTCAGATTTTTCATTCTCTAGAGGCACACCAAAGTGCTTGAAGACTGCAGTCAAAGGCTGCATATGGAAGGGATCTATGCAAGTCTGCCCTGGTGGTCTCAGAGATTATCTGGTACATGATTACATGAAGGTTGATCTTGATGTCCTTGCTCATACAATAAAGGACAAATCTTTGGATGTCTGTCAACCTATCTCTCCCACCACCTTGAGGTGTGATGATGGTAGTGAGCATGTGATGGGTAAGCCTCAAGACAGGGGGAAGGTGTTGGTGTTGAATTTGGTGACATGGGTTTGCTTAATATCAGTCTCATCTGCAGGCAAACCAGTCATTAAGGTGTAGGCTTCATGGAGGTTGAATTCAAAATTATGGTAGTCTTCACCTTCATCTGGGACTTTGAAAATTGAGGCAGCTATATCTGGGCATGTCAATAGCAATCCCCTTAACCTTGGACTTGTACCCTTCATCTGTACACTCCAATTCTGATAAAACTCTTGGACAAGCCTAGGGTAAAGTGATACGAAAGTCTGAAATGAAAGACTGCCAAGACTTGAAAGTTGAAGAAGCCCAAGACTTCAGGAAATGCAGCTATCAATCTCTATCATCATCCAAATCTACTGCTCTTGGTTCAGTATGGTCTTCCCGGCACTGAGGGGTTTGGAAGGGGGTCTCCTAGAGGGCTGGGAGGACTCTGATGAGGAGGATGATGATGAGGATGAGGATGAGGACTTCTCAGAGATGTCAGGAGAGGAATCTAGGGTTTTTCTCCTAGGGTACATGGACCCTTGACCTGAAGAGGAAGCCCTACCTCTCTTAGCAGATACAGACCCTGGCTGCTCAGCAGGATCATGTGACGCTTTGATCTCCTTTCAGTGGAAGGAACCTCATCGCTGGAATTGGTCTTGCAGAGGCCCTTGATTTGCTCCACGGCGAGGATGCTGCTTTGGTGCCATGAGAGCAGAGTGGAATCGGGTGCTGGAGAGAGAGAGGAATGAGAGAAATTGAATGGAGATGAGATGGAGGAGAGAGGAGATGGAGAGAGGTCAAAACCCTTGCCGGAAACCAGAAGAATGCCCACCGTCGGGTCGACCTGGAGAAGAAGAAAGGGGGGGTTTGGATAACCTATCCCGCAGGAACAACATGTTCTTAACCGGTGCCACGGTTTAAATGGGTCTGGCAAGGGTCAGTGTCGACACTAGAGGAGGGTAGTGTCGACCTGACTGAAAGTGTGTCGACACTAGATGGGTTAGTGTCGACCTGGCCTGATGAAAATTTTGGATTTTGAGAGTAGGGAAAAATTATGTGACTTTTGGGACATCTTATAATGATAATCAATGGGTGGAATGATCATTTCAAGGATATTTAAGATACTAAAAAATTCATTTGTTAAATTTGCAAAAATTCAACACAATTCAAGTTTTACACAATATCCAACAGGATATGAGCATTCAGTGACTTGAGTCATGAAAATGATAATTTGAGGGATATAAAACATTTAACAATCAACTTCACACTACCATATTCTTCAATTCCAAAGAGATAAAAAAATCTTTTAGACTTAAAAAACAGTGTGTTGACAGCAAACATTTTTAAGGAACAACTTGATGATGGATAAGAATGATTCTCTCAAACAAATTCTCCAATGATATATATATTTTGTTTTGTAACAAACTATCAAATGAGATATATCTTGTTCACTCAAGAACTAATGCTTTTTACACACTATAGTCCCTGGATACTGAAGATTTATCCATTATCAAGTCTCAAAGGGGTAAATGATGACCTTTTGACATAAAAATATACGTTTGTTAGACGCCAATATTTCCAGTTACTCAGTCATCAAAAAAATTGGGCATTTTTATTTTTTTTTGCATTGATTTTTAATTTTAATCCCCTTTGAACAGAGATAGCATTAGTGCCTCATGACTTACATGGCACTTCATTCATTGTGAAGGTGTGCAGTTTTCAGCACATGTGCCATTGCTCTGTTGAATGGACATATTTTGGAGAGTTTTTGACAAAAAGATATCATCTATATCCAACATCAATTGCAAAAAAAACATGTTTAAGATCAAGACACACATTATCTTCAGTCTTAGAAAGAAATCTGAATTTTGTAGTTTTGAAGAATATAGGTGAGAGTTGACAAATGAATGTAGTAGATCACTCAAAGGATCATTTTGAGACTCTAGACACCTGAATGAGGACATCATGCAAGGAAATTGATGTAATGCAAGAAGAAGTTTTGAATTTTGCAAGGGATATACTTGTGAATTCTTTAGCTCCCCCTGAGATGAAGATTTCAACCATTTTTCATCAGAATAGAGATATGCAAGTTTTTGAAATCAGAAATAATTCTCTTTGCAACAAAAGCTCCCCTCAACAATTGCATATTCATTCTTGGTACTTGGCGGAGACATATACTCTCGCATAGTGAAAGTGTCCAGACAAGCAGAACTTGTCCTTCTTCAAATCACCATTTGATATACCAAGAAGTTCAACACAATGTGAGGTGAAGTGTTCATTGACCAAAAGAATTAGAGATGAAGTGGAGAGAGACATGATGATCAAGGAAGCAAAGGAGTATGATGATGCAATGAACTCCCCTCAGAAAATGCCTAACACTCAACCCAATCCCAATGGACATTTACAAAGACCAAGTTCTCTCCTTAAGGATGAGAATCTACTGTCAGGAAGGGGTTTTGTGAAAATGTCAGCAATTTGCTTTTCAGTTTCTATGAAATGGAGTTCAAAAGATTTCTTTGCTACCTCATCTCTCAAGAAATGATGCCTAATTTCAATATGCTTAGTTCTGGAATGCTGAATGGGATTTTTAGACAGATTTATTGCACTTGTGTTATCACAAAGGATGGGAACACAACCTAACTCTTGGTTGTAATCAAGAAGTTGATGTTTCACCCAAAGAATTTGGGTTCCACACCTACCAGCAGCCATACTCAGCCTCTGCAGTTGACAGAGCTACTGAATGTTGCTTCTTAGAAGCCCAAGAGATTAGGCACCCACCTAGGTACAAACACAAGCCACTTGTGCTTTTTCTATCTAATTTACAACCAGCATAATCAGCATCACAATAGGCAATCAAATCTAACTTACAATTAGCAGGATACCAAAATCCTAAATCACATGTTCCAACAAGATATTTGAAAATTCTTTTAACAGCTAGCATGTGACTTTCTTTAGGATTTGATTGATATCTAGCACACAAACACACACTGAATTGAATATCAGGTCTAGAAGTTGTAAGATAAAGTAGAGAACCAATCATACCTCTGTAGGTCTTGGGTCTACTGACTTACCATTTGAGTCTTCTTCTAGTTTAGCATTTATAGCAATTGGTGTGTTGGAGTGCTTGAGGTTCTGAAAGTCAAACCTTTTCAGAAGTTCTTTGACATACTTGGTTTGACTGATGAAGATCCCCTCATGAGTTTGGTTAACCTGCAATCCCAAGAAAAATTTTAGATCTCCATCAAACTCATTTCAAATTCATTTTTCATTTGATTGGAAAATTCATTGCACAGGCCTTTATGGTTGATCCAAATATTATGTCATCAACATAAATTTGGACAACAATTATTTGATTAGTGACTATTTTTGTGAACAAGGTTTGATCAACAGTTCCTCTAGAAATCCTTTTTCAAGCAAAAAAGAACTCAAACGGTCATACCAAGCTCTTGGAGCTTGTTTAAGACCATATAGAGCCTTATGAAGCTTGAAAACATGGTTAGGATGTTTTTCATTTTCAAATCCAGGAGGTTGTTCAACAAAAACATTTTCCTTGATATATCCATTTAAGAATGCACTTTTAACATCCATTTGATAAACTTTGAATTTCATGGAGGATGCAAAAGCAAGGAAAATTCTAACTGCTTCTAGTCTAGCTACAGGGGCATATGACTCTTCAAAATCAATTCCAAACTCTTGATTGTACCCTTTGCAACTAGCCTAGCTTTATTTCTTATGACTTGACCAGATTCATTCAGTTTATTTCTGAAGACCCATCTAGTGCCAATGACTGTTTGGTCACTAGGTCTAGGTACTAATTCCATACTTGATTTCTTTCAAATTGATGAAGTTCATCATGCATGGCATTAATCCAATCAGAACTTGAAAGCTTCATCAATTGACTTTGGTTCAATTGGGAAATTAGAGCTAGTGGGTCTTCTTCAATAGCAAGCATGAAAGATGATCTAGTCCTAACTCTATCATTCAAATTGCCAACAATATTATCTAATGGGTGATCTCTCAAAATTCGATGTTCAGAAATTACCTGTTGAGGGGTACTTAAATCTGGAGCAATGTTACCTGATCCACTTGAAGATGGTGAATTGGTGTTCAAGATCTCACCAGTGTCTTCAAGCTCCTCAACAGTTGGTGAAGAGTCCACAATGAAGTCATCCTCTTCACTGTCTTGATTTTCCTGCAAGATTTAGAAGAGTTAGTTGAAAAGGAATTTTCATCAAAAATAACATGAGGAGACTCTTCAACAGTTTTGTTTTTGAGAATGTACACTCTGAAAGCTCTTGACACTTCTGAATAGCCAAGGAAGATGGCTTCCTGACTCTTAGCATCAAACTTGTCAAGATTTTCTTTACTATTGTTGTGTACATAACATTTGCACCCAAAGATTTTGAAATAAGAAACAGTTGGCTTCTTGTTTTTCAGTAATTCATAGGGGGTTTTCTTGATTTTTGGTCTGACCAATGCTCTATTGAGAATATGATTTGCTGTGTTTACAGCTTCAGCCCAGAAGGATTTGGGCAAATTACTCTCAAGGAGCATGGATCTAGCCATTTCCACAAGAGTTCTGTTCTTTCTTTCCACAACTCCATTTTGTTCTGGAGTTCTTGGTGAAGAAAACTTGTGGAAAATTTGAAGTTCAGCACATAAATCAGAAAAGGATTGGTTTTCAAATTCTCCCCCATGATCAGTCAAAATATTTTTGATTTTATATGAATAATTTGTTAGGGCAGTGGTACAGAATTTCCTGAATTCAAGGCATGTATCACTTTTGTGGGACAAGAAATGACCCAAGTAAATCTAGTAAAATCATCAATGATTACAAACCCATATCTCTTGCCACTAGACTTAGAATTCTTGTTGGGCCAAAAAGGTCCATATGAAGTAGTTCTAGTGGCCTAGATGTGAGTACCTCATTGAAATTCTTAAAAGATTTCCTGGTTGTTTACTTGGGCACAGATCCCACAAACTTGATTTTCAACATTTGAAAAGGATTCAGGAAGACCCTTAACCAGATTCAGCTTAACAATTTATTCAGGGTTCTGAAACTTGCATGGCCAAGTCTTTTGTGCCAAGTCCATGCAATTTCATCTTTATTTGCAACAAAGCAAAGATTTTCAGAAAGTTTTTATTAAGGTCAATCATGTAAACATTGTTCTCCCTTTTACCAAAAAATTTGATTTTATCAGTTGATGAATCAATTATTTTGCAAAAATCAGATTCAAACACAACTTTGTGACCTTTGTCACATAGTTGGCTGATACTGAGCAAGTTGTAATCAAGACCATCAACTAATAAAACACTATCAACAGAGTTTGAGGAAGTTTGACCAACCTTTCCAGATCCAATGATCTTTCCTTTATTTTTACCTCCAAATGTCACTGAACCCCCTCCTTTTCTAGCAGGAAAGAAAATTTGGCTCTATCTCCAGTCATATGTCGTGAACACCCACTGTCAAGGAACCACACATTTGATTTGGGTGCACGACCTTCCTGCAACATCAATTAGTGGAGAGAAGATTTTGGTACCCAAACAGAGTTGGGACCATCAGAAAGTTTGGACAATGTTAAAAATCTTTTCTCATCCAAATTTGATTTGTTTTTGACTTTGTTTTATTACTTGGTGTTCTCTGTCTTTTTCACTTTCTTCTTTTCTTTTGGGATGAAAACACCAGTATTTTTGTTTTGGTAGGAGGGGTGTTTTCATTTGAGCATGAGAATTCAGATGAGGAGGTGGAATCCAAGGATTTTGTTGGTACATCAGAAAGTTTGGATAGAAAAATGAGGATGATACCAACATGGGTTGTTATACCATTGGCTCCAAGAATTGGTCCAATCAGCTTGATATGCTGTCTTGGAGGTCCAAGGCTCTTCATTAAAGACTTCCTTTGACTTTTTATTTTTCAGATTTTTATTTGAATTTTTTATTGTGGTGGTTTTCTTGGTGATGTTGAGCAGGTCGACCTCTCTTCGACTGGTGTCGACACTACAGCCACAGAAGCCTTCTTCTTGTGGACTGGTGTCGACCTGTCAGGAGATTGTGTCGACCTGGTTGCCTTGTCTTTGTTCTGAGTTTTTGAACTTTTTGTGTTTTGCTTGATTTTGTTTGACTTCTGTATTTTCAAGACTAGGGCCCTTAACAAATTTGATTAGTGGTGCTTTATCCTTCTTTTCACCGGATTTGTCTTTCTTAGATTTTTGCTTATCAAACCCTAGTCCATGAGAGATTGATTTCATATTTGTTCCCAACAAGGCCTCAAATTATCTTTGCCATTTGTGAATGTTTCAATGACTTTATCTTTTTGTCTTAGCTGGTTCCAAAAGTTTTATGTCTTCAATCTTTGTTGTTTATCTTGATTTTCTTTTTCCAGCTTTCCAGATAAGTCTTGAATTCACTGGTGGCCTTTGAGAAGCTAGCTTTAGTTCATCAATCACATTAAAGATTTTCTTTCTTCATTCAATTCTATCACTTCATTTTCAAGTTCACAAATTCTTTTGTTTGAAGATTGGTTATGATAAATGTTTTCAATTTCTTTTTGAGATGTGCTTATTTTATTTTCTCATTTCAGTATATTTTCAAACTAATTCAGATAAGCATCACCAAGTCAGCATCTCGTATAGTCCTTACCTAAGGCCTTCAGTCCATGACTATGATCATGAACCTGGCAAACATTTCAGAGATTGTCTCGTTAGATTTCATCATGAACAACTCATATTCAGAGACAAGTATGTTAGCCTTGGTTCTTTAACTTGAGATGTCCCCTCATAGAGTACCTCAAGTTTATCCCACATCTCTTTGGCAGATTTAGGGCATAGAGATTCTTGAGTACTCTTTGGGGTTAAACAGCACATGAATCAGTTCATGGCACTATAATTCAATGTTGCTCTTCTTATCTATTCCCTAGTCAAGGTTTTCTCTTCTCCCTGGTTTTCATAGGGACCTACTTCCACTACATTCTAGATTTCATAATTTTGGCTCTTAGAAACACTTGCATTCTATTTTTCCAATATGAATAGTCGTTCCATTAAAGAATGGTGGCCTATTTATGGAATGGCCCTCAGCTATGAATCCTCTGAATCCATTTAATTAAACAGAAGTGCAAGGAAGGAAACACTCAGCAAAACAAACAATCAAGCAAACAAGCAACACAGAACACTCAGAAACTGCTCAAATCAGATCAGATCAAGTGTAAACCCGCTCTGATACCAATTGAAGGATCGATAGAAGGTGTGGACAAGATCTAGAAGGGGGGGAATAGATCTAGGCCAACTAATGCGGAAGCTAAACCAGTTTTGAAAACCTTTGAATCAGAGTTAGATTAAAAGCAAATTTCACAGATCTGAGAAGATATTAAGTGAGTTAAAACAATTGGAGAGTGAAAACAGGTTGATTAGATAGATTCAAACGATCCTATGCATTCATCTATCGAAGAGTAATTTCAAACCACAGAGAGACCAATGCACAGAATTTTAGGTGGTTCGGAAATCACACCATGTGACTCCTACATCCACCCCTCACACACAGTGAGGATCCACTAACAACCTGGGTACACACCCACACAGGAGCCTGACAACTCCACAAATGAGTTAGACAACTCACACACTACCTAGAGCAAACTACTCTAGACTCTGAGCAAGACTGCTCAACAACCCAACTTGAGTGCGACGACTCAAAGACCTGAGCACACAGGCTCACAACCACATGCTAGAACAAAAACAACAAGATGCAGATCCTCTAGCAATGATCTGATCTATTAAGGCCAATTCAAGAAGATTGGTGCAACAGATTATGCACAACTTCTAGAATAGCCAGGAAGAGACAAGAAGGACTTTAGACTCTAGATTGACAATTCTTGTTCTTCAAGAAAAACTCCTTGTAGAGGCCGAAATGGAAGAATCTTGATCACTTGAAGTCCCTTGGCGATGCTCTGCACTTTTGATCTTGGGATCTTCCTTGAGAGCTTCACAATTGCAGGCTTCTACTTGAACTGCTCTTTGAAGTTGATGCTAGTGCTTCATGTTGATCAGACTTCGATCCTGTGCTTGGAGAAGGGGTGAATTGAGGTGTGAAGCACAAGAGAGAGCAAGAACAGGGAGGAGAGACTCTCTGGCCGCCGCTTGGAGGTTTCTGGAGGCTCTTCTGAGATTCTCTTGGGATGAGTGCCCTTAAGGAGGGTATTTATACCCTAAATATCCGAAAGATACCTTGGGGTACGTGGGCACATGATCCAATGTTGATCTGACATCTCCATAGGGTGCCACGTGTCCAGGAGGAATCTTAAGTCACAGAGATTCCGGAGTGTGTCGACCTGCCCAAGGGGTGTGTCGACACACGTCCCAGACTGGCCAAACAGTTCCTGGAGAGGTCTCTAGTGTCGACCTGAGATCAGATGGTGTCGACCTATGTCCCAGACAGCAAAACTGGTCTTCTGGGAAAGGCATCTAGTGTGACCTGATTACCTCTAGTGTCGACCTGCTGTCCCAGACAGCAAAACTGGCCTTCTGGGAAAGGCATCTAGTGTCGACACTACCTGATTTGGTGTCGACCTGAGATGGGGTGGTGTCGACCTGCTCTGGACTCGTGTCGACCTGAGATGGACTTTTCTTCACATTTCTGCCTTTGTTCTGAACCATTGTGTCGACACCAAGGTTGGTTGTGTCGACACTACCTTTGCAGAAAATGTTTGTTCCTGAGAAAATAAGCACATAAATCATTAGATAAATATATATCATGAATATCAATGATAAATGTGCTTGGAAACATGCTTTTTGAATATTGTAATTTCAGGTGATGTTTTTTACATGTTCCAATGTTATGCATTAAAATCACAACTTGTCATCATCAAAATATGAGGGGAAATGATTTGTTTTTCACACTCAACCCAACAGTATCGAGAATTAAATATGCAATTGTTGAGGGGGAGCTTTTGTTCTTCAAAAAGAAACATTTCAGTTTTCCCATTTCTTGCTTATCTTTATCCTGATGAAAACTTTTGGAATCATCATTTCAAGGGGAGCTAATGAATTCACTACTCATTCTTTTACAAAATTCAAGATTCCTCTTGGGTTATATCAACTTCCTCTCATGATGTGCTCATTAAGTTTGGCTAGAACCTCAAAATGACTTTTTGATTGATCTACTACATTTTTGCAGTCAACTCTCAACTATACTCTTCAAGACTACAGAAATTCAAATCTCATTCAAAGACTGAAAAATCATGTGTGCTTTGACTTTAAACACCTTCTTTGCAACTGATGTTAGATATAAATGATCTCAATTTTATAAAATTCTCCTTCCATTTATTATCATTAGAGAGCAATGGCACAAATGCTGAGAAACTATAAACCTTCACAATGAATGAAGTGCCATGTATGTCATGAGGTATTATTGTATCTCTGTTCAAAGGGGTTCAAAAACTAAATAAAAAATGATCTATACATTTTGATGATGACTGAGTAACTGGAAATATTGGCGTCTGATAAACGTATATTTTCATGTCAAAAGGTTGCCATTTACCCCTTGTAACTGGATAATGGGTAAATCTTTAGTAACCAGGGACTATGGTGTGTAAAAAGCATTAGTTCTTGAGTGAAAAATATTTACTACATTTGATAGTTTGATTAAAATATATATATATGTCCAAGGAGAAGTACTTAAAATCAACATCCTTGTCTTCCATCAGTGTGCTCAAAGTTGTTTAACTTCATCACAAGTGATTTCAATCTAAAAGACATTTATATTTCTTTGGATTTGGAGAATGTGGTAGTTTGTCATTGACTATTGAATGTTCTATATCACTCAAACTATCATTTTAATGGTTCAAGTCAATTAATGAAAATATCTTGTAGGTTGTTGTATAAAACTTGAAGTTTCTTAGATTTTTGTAAAAATATGACAACTGAATTTTTTTTATCTCTTAAAAATCCTTGTCACATTGATTCCTTCCATATTTCATCATGTTAAAGATTTCCCAAAATTTACAAATTTTCCTCATGCTCAAACCTTCAAAACTTCTTTAGGCCAGGTCGACACATCCACATTCCTGTGTCGACACAGTCTAAGCCCAGGTCGACACACCTTGTCTTGTGTCGACACATAGCCAATCCAGGCAGTTTATCTTTGGGGCGCCGATTTAGGTTTTGTTGTTCATGCGGACTATTCTACCCCAAAAACCCTTTTCTTCTCCCAAGTCGACCCCATGACCGTCCTTTACCTTTGAAAACGGCAGTAGTGTTTCATCTTTCTTCCCTCTTCACACCAATTCTGTCTCCATCCTCTTCACACCATCTCCACCATCCCTGTTCTTCCTTCTTCTCCTGCAACTCTGCCTCGCAAGCAATGCCTCGCCGTGGTGCTCGTTCTAGGGCAACTGCCAGGCCCATTGCCGTTGACGTACCTCCAACTAAGAGGAGAAGCAAGCGTCGGCATGACCCGGCAGCACAGCCAGGTGCTTCATCTGCATCTCCTACACCATCCAAGAGAGGTAGAGTACCCTCTTCCAGTCGAGGTCCTTCTCAGAGGACCTCTGCCACCCTAGGAGGAAGATATTGGTCTCCTCTCCTGAAGTCTCTGAGGAATCTTCCTCAACTTCATCTGGTTTATCTCATCCCTCTGAGGCAACCCCTTCTAAACTGGCTAGTGAAGGGAAATCCATCCTAAAACTAGAGCTGTTGACCTTGAAGACACTGACCTTGCAACTACCTTCCCAGAAGTGCGTCAGTTCTTCAATTTTCAATCTTGGTTGCCTTTCATTTCTGAGTTCAGAACCATATATCCAAGGTTAGTATAAAAGTTCTATCTGAATTTGGAATGTACACCTGAGGGCTACCAGTCTGAGGTCAAGGGTTTATCAATGAAGTTGCCTACTGAGTTAGCTACTACATTGTTTAAAATTCTGATGAAGGTGTTGAGTATCATGATTTTGAATTTGACCTTCATGAAGCCTATTCTCTGCTGACTGGACTCCCTGCTGATGAGTCAGATTCAAAGCAAACTTATGTTACCAGGTTTAACACCAACACCTTCTCACCTGTTTTGAGACTGATCCATCACATCCTGACCACTATAATCACTCCTCAAGGTGGTGGAAGGGATAGGTTAACTGACATACAGAGGTTCATTATTTACTGCATGAAGAAAGAGATAAAGCTCAATCTGCATGTGATCATGTACCAGATTATGAGTGAAACTACAAGGAAAGATCTTCATAGATCCTTCATTATGCAACTCATCTCACACCAGTTTTTCAGAATTTTGAAGTATCTTTTGAGAATGAGCAAGCCCAGTCAATCCCAAAGTCCAACATCTATTGCTTCAAACATTTGCAAAAGTTCATGGGATTCAGACTTGAAGGTGATCAAGTAAGAAGAGGTCCTATAGTTGTTGAGGCCCCAATGGTTCCTGAGGTTTAGAACCACCTTCTGAGGTTGCCCACTCTCCTCCATATGATCAAGAGGACCAGCCTCCCAATGAAATTGGAGAACCTATTCCTCAGGATGTTCCTCACACACCTCCATTTCAAGTCGCTTCACCACATCTCCCTGATGTGGAAATTCCTTCTTTCACTCCACATTACCAAGCATCTACCTCTACTTCCACTGGTGGACCTTCTGTTCCACCAGAGCTATATTCTTTTTGAATGACAAGTTTGATACCATCAGCTCTTCCATCCTCCAGATGACAGAGAGTTTTGAGCTCCGAATTCAAAGGTTAGAGAATTCTGTGAATGCTCAGTTCATTAAGTAGAAAGAAGCAGCTGATCAAGCCACCCAAAGGTTTAACAGGCTCTTTGGCACTTTGGGTGATGGATCCTTCAGTTAAAGGAACATCAGGACACACTAGAAAAGGTCCTTAAGGGATATTAGTAAATTCTCAAAGAATTTATTCAACAGTCAGGAAGCAGTGAATCAAATTTCGAAGACTAGACTTTCATTTGCATATATGGTTGATGATTTGGAAGGCATGAAGAACCTATCAGCTCACATAGACAATGTGATGTCTACCCTTAAGAAGGAGCTCAGAGATATCAACAGACATGGATTTGCAAGCTCTTCTTCAGGTTCACAACCCATTTAAGCTGATTTATTGCATTCCAGTCCAACATGTATGAAAATAGTCAAAGGTTGGAAGAACTACTGCATACAAGACTTTCTACCATGCAAAGTCAGCTGAGATCCAACCTTCAAGCAATGGAGTCAAGATTGAAGACCATAGATTCTCTCCTTCTTCCTATTCCTCCTCCACCTCCATCCTCCTGATGGATCTTATCTTTGATGATGTCAAAGGGGGAGAAGGAATATACTTTTAATGAATACTTTTGTTGAATGAGAAAGAACTTGTTTTGGAATGTAATTGAATATCTATGTAATGAATATTTTTGTTGAATGAGAAGGAGTACTTATTTGAATGTGATTGAAAATCTTTGTAATGAATGGATGACATGTCAATGAATGGATGATTGTAAATGTCAAACCTTGTGTACTTCATTGTGCAAAATTGTCAAATGTTGCTAAATTGCGCTCAATGGCCTTTGATGAATGTGAATGAAAATATTGAAACATGGGTTCATTGTCATTCAGTGTGTATGTGATTGAATGTTGTGTGAATAAATGGCTTAAAATCACATTTCATTGTAAATTCAATCTTCATGTGGACTTAATGTTGCCTTCATCAAAAAGGGGGAGATTGTTGGGTTGAGTGTGAATTTAATACATTTCCCCTCATAATTTTGATGATGACAAGTTGTGATTTTAATACACAATAAATGGAACATGTTAAATACATCACACATGTAATAACAATATTCAAAAAGCATGTTTCCAAACACATTTTTTCATATATTCATGATAATACATTGGATTAATGATTTATGTGTTTATTTTTCAGGGACATACATTTCTTGCAAGGGTAGTGTCGACACACCCACTACTGGTGTCGACACAGGGTATCAAACCCTAAGGCAAAGTCATGAAGAAATGGTCAAGTGTGTCGACACAGTCCCAGGCAGTGTCAACACTAGACCCAGCTCCCAGAGAACCCAGTTGACAGGTTGGGACAGCGTGTCGACATAGTCCCAGGCAGTGTCGACACTAGTGACCTCTCCCAGAAGACCAGTTTTATGGAATTGGGACAGTGTGTCGACACACCCAAGACTGTGTCGACACACTCCGGCAACTTTTTCACTTTAAGACCCACCTGGACACGTGGCACTCTAGGGATCACTTGGATCGACCTTGGATCATGTGCCCACGTACCCCAAGGGTTCTTTTGGCCATGATAGGGTATAAATACCTATCTAATCGGCCCCCAAGCAGAAGAACTCCAGAAGAGCCTTCCAGAAAGCCTCCTTTGGTGGCAAGATAGAGCTCTCCTCTGTTCTTGCTCTCCTTGTGCTACGTCAAGCCAATTCCCATCTTTGCAAGCACAAGAAGTGAAGATTGATCCATGAAGATGAAGTGAGATCACTTCCAGGGACCAAATCAAGTAGAAGCAGCCAATTGAGAAGAGTTCAAGGAAGATCCAGAGGCACAAATTGCAGAGCATCGCCAGGGACTTCAAGAGTTCAAGCATCTTCTCAATTCAGTCTTCTACAAGGGAGTTCATCTGAAGAACAAGGATTCTAAATACAACTCCTCAATTCCCTTTAGTTCTTCTAAGTCATTCTTGAGATTGTGCATGATTTGTTGCACTAGTCTCCTTGAATGAACTCTTTATGGATCAGATCATTGCTAGAGGATCTGGATCTTGTTGTTTTTGATCTAGCAAGTTGGTTGTGAGCCTTTGTGCTCAATTATGTTGAGTTGTCGCACTCAGGTTGTGGTTGAGCAGTTGTGCTCAAGTTCTAGAGTAGTCTTGCTCTAGAGGTTGTGTGTGAGTTGTTGAATTCAGTGTGTTGGAGTTGTCAAGCTCCAGTGTGTGGTGTATTCAAGTTGAATAGTGGAGCCTCACTGTGTGAGGGGTGGATGTAGGAATCACATGGGTGATTTCCGAACCACCTAAAAATCTCTGTGCAGTGGTTTGAACTGTGATTTAACTTCACCTTGCGTTAGATGTATGCATAGGATTTTTTATTACTCTTCTAATCAACTTGATCACTCCTTTAATCACTTAATTCACACAATCACTCATTAGATCTATGAATTGCTTTTCTAAGTTGACTCTGATTCAAAGCATCTTAAAAATTGACTAAGCTTCGACAATATTTGGCCTAGATCTATTCAACCCGCCCCTCTAGATCTGGCCCATCCCTTTTTCGATCCTACACTACGCACACAGTTGGGAGATGGAGCTGTTGAGGTTGCATGGACCGAGTTTGTCACCTGTTCAGGGCGAAGTATATTCCAGAGCATGTGCAGGATTGCATGGAGCAAGAGTTCTTGACATTGACCCAAGGGTCAATGAGTGTGCTTGAGTACGAGGCTAGATTTGCGGAGCTATCGAAGTATGCACCTCACATAGTGGCCGATGAGCAGAGGAAAGTGAAGAAATTTCATGGGGTTGAAGCCATCCTTGAGGACTAGACTGGTGGAATTTGGGCGTCGATCGATGGAGGAGGCAATGTCAGCTGCATGCATGCAGGAAGCTGAGATGGAGGTATATCTGGAGGAGAAGAGGGCTTCTTTGAAGAGGCCGCATCGGCGTTTCAGTGGCAGGACAAGAAGAAGAAGACCCAGTGTTTTCGCCCAGGCAGCAGTGGTACCAGCGAGAGTGGCTGCACCGACTACGAGTAGTGGCACAGTTGCATAGAAGCCTTTGTGTTCTCAGTGTGGAAAGCATCACGGAGGAGATGTTTGTTGGGTGACTTCTGGTAGATGCTTGAGGTGTGGTGAACCACAAGATCTGTGATTGTCCGAAGATGGCACAGCAGCCTGCAGAGCAGAGAGTAGCACACAGCAGTAGCTAGACTAACATCGAGAGTAGTAGGGAGACCGAGGGCTCAGGCTCGAGTGTTTTCTTTGGCGAGAGATGAGGCTGAGATGGCAGAGCACGTCACGGAAGGTATGGTTTTGATTATGGGAATGCATGCTCGTGTTTTATTTGATACTGGTGCTATGCATAGATTATCCTTGAGAAGTTTGCTAAGGTCTGATGAAGGAGAGTGATTTGGTTCCTGAGGTATTGGAGGTTCTGTTATCTGTTCATACTCTAGCCAGAACTATGTTAACTGGGCAGTGTTTTTCTTCTCTTCATGTGAGTATAGAAGAGCGAGTTTTGCCTGATAGCTTTTATATGTTGAAGATGAAGGACTATGATGCAATTGTGGGCTAGACTGGCTCGAGGAGCATTATGCCCTTATGGATTGTAGGAAGAAGATCATTATTTTTGGATTCCTGGTGAAGAGAGTTTTTCCATCCTTACAAGAACATGACGGGTAAGTTTGTGATTTCAACCGTGAAGGCAACCCGGATGTTGAATAAGGGTTGTAGTGGTTTTCTTGCTAGCGTGGTGATATCTGAAGCGTTCTTTTGGTGGTCCGGCATGAAGCGGGATGTTGCGGATGTTGTAGCTAAATGTTTGATATGTCAGCAAGTGAAGGCAGAACGTCAGCGACCTTTAGGCTTGATTCAGAAACTAGATATTCCTCAGTGGAAATGGGAGCAGGTAACTATGGACTATGTGAATGGATTGCCTAGATCAGCTAGAGGGAATGACTCTATATGGGTAATTGTTGATAGGTTCTCGAAGAGTGCTCATTTTCTTGCTATGAAGATGAAGCAGTCCATAGAGAGTTTGGCTAGGCTATACATTGATAGTATTGTGAAGTTGCATGGTATTCCGAAGTCGATTATCTCAGATCGTGATCCGAGATTTACATCTAGATTTTGGCAGAGTTTGTAGCAAGCTTTTGGCAGTCAATTGAAGTTGAGTTCGGCGTTTCATCCGTAAATGGACAGACAGTTCGAGAGGACTATTCAGACGTTGGAGGATATGCTTAGGGCTTGTGTTCTTGATTGGAGAGGAGATTGGGAGAGCCACCTAGATCTTGTGGAATTTGCATACAATAATAGTTTTCATTCGAGTATAGGTATGGCCATTGCGCCATTTGAGTTATATGGAGACCATGTAGATCCCCATTATGTTGAGAAGAAGTAGGAGATCAGCATTTGGTTGGGCTGGAAGTGGTGCAGAAAACAACGGCAAAAATCCAGTTGATTATGCAGAGATTGAAGGCAGCACAGGATCGTCAAAAGAGTTATGTGGATTTGAGGAGGAAGGACTTGGCTTTTGAAGTGGGAGACTATGTATTTCTCAAGGTGTCACCAACCAAGGGCGTAGTGAGATTTGGGAAGAAAGGTAAGTTGAATCCTAGATTCATTAGACCCTTTGAGGTATTGAGGAAGATGGGGAATGTGGCATACCAGCTAGCTTTGCCACCATCCTGGTAGGAGTACACCCGATTTTTCATGTATCTATGTTGAGAAGGTATGTTCGATCCAGCACACGTGATTAGCCACGAACCGATGCACTTTCAACCAGATTTGTCCTATGCGGAGCAGCCTGTAGAGATACTGGACCGAAAAGTGCAAGAGTTGAGATCGAAGTCCATTCCTTTCGTGAAAGTTTTATGGAGGAATTTCTCGCGTGAAGAAGCAATATGGGAACCTGAAGAGATGATGAAGAAGCAATATCCATCGTTGTTCGGTAAGTGTTCTAACTCAATCTTCAAGGACGAAGATTATTTTAAGGGGGAGAGGGTGTAGTGCCCTAGATTTTGCTGGTCCAAATGATGCAATTGTGTATGTGTGTTCTACATTGAGCAGTATACTATAACTTTGATGAACTTGACGTCAATATCTACTGACGTTGACTACAGCTAGAGGCATGATCGATTTCCGTCTACTGTCTATTAACGACAGGGGATTGTGCCATTTATAATTTTCTTCAATATTGGTTTCTTGGGCAATTAAGTTGATGACATGATCGATGGACGTCTACTGCATGGTCGACGACAACAGGGGTTGACGTTAAACTGACTTGCTAGTTTTTGTTGTTACTGTTCCGGGGAGATAATGTCAGTCATTTCTAATGCATTTAATGGGAAGATCTAGGCATTTTTGGTTCAAAGGTCAGGATTGAGGCTTGGATAAATTGCAGGAATCCTTATAAGACCCCGATTTAGCCTTTAGGAAAGGGATTTGCGTTCTCTTGGAGGAGAGAAAGGAGGGCCGAAGGAAGGGTTGCAGTGCATGGTTCGTGCGATCTTAAGCAAGTTGGACCAAGGTAGAACTACAAGGATCGTGAATGGAAGGTTCTCCAAGCGTGGTTACAATTCTGGAGGTCAGATCAAGCGTTTGAAGACGGTGGAAGAGGGCTGCCTTGTGACCAAGGCGGGCATCTTCAAAAATTTCCCGTGACTCCAGAAGGAGGGATAGAGGCAAGTAGCATGGGGGAACGGTTTAGAATACTACTTATTTAGATTTTCCATTTGTACATATTTTAAACCCATGAAATAAAACGTGGGAAGGGGTTAAAGTTATGCCATTTCATGTGCGATTTTCTGCATTTTGTAGTTTGATGAACTAAACGTCCACATCGACCACTGTTTAATTCATGTAAACGTCAATCTTTTGGACGCCTACTATATATTAATGGTGCTATGTGCCTCTGTCAACTGATATTAACAACATGGTATGTTGACCTTAACCTGTGTAAATGGCAGCATACCTTGCCGTTAAGTTCATCAATGCTGTTTCTTCCAAATTCTGATTTCTGTGGATATTGTGTAAACTGTGCATGAGTAGGGTGTTCGGTTAGACTCTGTCAGGTATGAATTGTTATTGTTATGCAACAGGAAATAGTGGTAATGATGTATGGATTATGTGTGATATTTTAAAGCATCTTTGCTTTTGCATTATTAGAAAATGAAATAGTTACAAACTGATCCATGTTGTGATGTTTTAATTGGGATTCATACTGCTATTGGATGGAACTTCAGAATCGTTGTGCTCAGTCTTTACACAGAAAATTGCATGATCTTTCACTGTTGTACCATGCTTATTAGTTCAAGTTTATGAGAATTAATCATGAAAAATGATACAGAATTCAGAAAATTATGAAAATATACACGTGTGAAGCATGATTGGAATTAGAATTTATGTCAAAATTTCAGAATTTTTTTAGCACTGTACACACTATTATGATTTCTGAATGGAAAGAATGTGCATAGAAATCAATTTAATGGAGAAAAGAGCATGAATGAGAAACCATGATGAAATCAGTAAGGTAGGTATGTGTTTAGGTTGCTGTTATATAGTATAATAATAACTCTAGAAAAGAGAAAATGTATTATGTAATCTTGCATTATAGTTTAGCTAGTAATGCATGAATTTATGAATTGCATGAAGAAATTTCATAATTTCATGAAAACATGTATATTATAATTCTAAAATAATATGGCCAATAAGACATTGCTATTATAGAGATACCTACATGGAACTACACCATGGAATGGCCCTATGGTAATGGTTCACCTACATGAATTGACTATATAAATCCGTGGGCAACGGATTAAAATCCTGGAGGTAGACATGTTCTACTGGTTAAGTGGGAAGGACTTTCTCCGGTATTGCGCAATAACCAAGACTTTCTCACTGTTTTACCTAGGTGATAAGTGAATGTTTTCTCTACATGATCTCTATTAATAGTAGGGCTATGTCTTGGCAACTATTCTTACATGATAAATGATCTACAAGCTACATGCCAAATGAACTACATGCTACATGTTAATTGACTACATGCTATATGATAATGACTACATGCTACAAGATAAGATATGAACTACGTGTTACATGATATGGATTATATGCTATTGGAAATTAATTACATGTTATATGATGTTGAACAATATTATAAGGACTTTGACTATATGCCATGCCACATGAGAATGTTTGAATCATTATTTTATTATGAGATGTAAGCCACATGTTATATGAAATTGTTATTTCTACATGAAAATAACCATGCCATGCAAGGAGTGATTGCCAAATGAATTAGAGCATGTTGATAGGAAGAGTTATATGGTATCAGGATAAGAAAGGGAATATGCTATCATGTTTACAACTTAGTATATGATATATCTTGAACTGTCTTTCTTGTTGCTTGTTGGGTCTAGTGGACTCACACTTGATTAACAATTCAGGGGAGTCTGAGGATACTTAGGAGTTAGTGCACTCTGACTCGGAGCGTGAGGAAGTGGAGGCCAGTTCTTTTCTTTGTGTGTGTTTTGAGAGAGACTATGTATGTGAGAATAAGTTGTACTTTGAGCATTATGTATTTGGACTTATGAACTGTATAGCTTTGGACAATTGTAATTCTTCTTTTATGCTTTAGACTTAATATTTGGATACAATGTTGATTGAAAGAAATTTAGTTCCATATTCCATTATAACTTGTTAGAATTTAAATTGTCATTTATGTATATCTCAATCTGATCCGATTATTGTTAGATATTTTCCACTGTAATACCTCTATGGATCCAATGTGATTTGGAACAACTGTACTGGGTCCAAGAGGGGCGTTACATATTTGGTAAGACATTCTCCCTACTATGATCATATGAATTTAGGGACCAAATCTTTTTAAGAGGGGGAGGATGTAGCAACCCACTATTTAAAAAAAATACATAAATTAATTAAAATATTAAATAAAGGTGAATAAACTAAAACCCATTAGTAAAAGCAAGAGATGGGCTCAAATTAATGGTCCATATTAGAGTTGTTGGGCCAAAATAGGAGTTTAAGATGGTTGAATAAAAGAAAATGCTATTAAATTTGTAACCCCATTATTTCCTAATTAAAAAGGGGTAAGTAAATCATAATACAACTCATATATATCCAAATTAGAGGCCAAACCCTACCCCGATATGTTAGCTATGAAATTAGAGTTCAATCCTAACCCAAATAGGAGATTTGGATGCTAGGAAATCTAGATAAATGTGAAAATTCGGAGTTAAAGGGAAGTTAGAGTTGTATTAGAAATTAACAATACTATATCTATAAATAAACTCTCAAACCCTTTATGGCCGACCCTATTACTCTTCTGAGACTTCTTAGACGTGGAAGGGAGGCCAAAGGAGGAGGGAATCGAGGAGAGGAGCTGCTAGAAGATCTACATGCTTGTTTTTCGAGTTCTAGCCCAGAAGATCATCTCATCTAAAGGTAGGCAATCTCACAATCAAAACTTAATTAATCTTATCCATTGGTTGCTCTGATCTCAGAAACAAAAGCCCCTATTTTCCTCAATTTCTATCATGCTATTCTTGTCAGTTTCATACTTGAAGTTCTATCACGAATAAGTACCCGACCCATTATGTTCACCTCCATTCTTGTTCATCCTTTATCATGTGCTGTGAAATTTTTCTGTATATACTATATGTCTGGAACATGTTGGCATTCTTTTCCCCATTTATATCAATTGTTCTATGCCAATTTCTTCACTCTTGATCGTTGTGCCATGTAATTGGTTCGTTATGAAAGAACCTCATCATACCACATTGTAACCATGATGAACTAATACTCTTTATTGTTTAATCTCCTGCAAGTCTAGTTTCGTTTAAACCAAGTTTCACAATTTTTCATCATGTATATGTTGAGATTTCATCATTTATGGTCACTGTGTCAAAACTCCATGGAAGCGAACCACAATCCAAGGAGGTTTGATTTCCTTTTTAGGTTCGAGCAGGAACCCTGAGATCGACATAATGATACGTCACATTCTCATCAGGGTCACGAGAAGCCCCATGTCACATTTGAATGCGACAAGCACTGTGACACGTTCTTCCTGTGTGACCTGAGAGGCCCTATCGCGGTCTGTTAAAGCATATGCCGCGTTATGAAGGTACATGTCGTGACCAATGCAAGGGTACGTTGCCTTCTCAATTTTTGTCTAAAAACCCTGGTTTCATCTATTCTCCCTTAAGCCCCTATATTACTCCATGTTAAGTTTATGCTAAGTCTATAACAAAGTAACAAAAGCCATATCATGATGAACGTGTATTTCTCTTAAAAGCTATGCACTTGATCTTTCTATCAAAATCCATGATTTTCTATCACACACACACCAAAAATCATACATCTCAAACTTGCAATGTTAATAAAATGTTCCATAATACACCTGGTAATTTATTGGAATTTTATACATAAATCTCTCTATTTAATGGACTTGTCTTCATTTCTCATTATTATTTTGGAACATCATTACCGACGCTCTGCTGTTCTAGAAGTCCTCTAGAGTGCCGAGCAACTACTATTTACAAACTTTCTCTTAACTTGGGCGAACTCTCCGTCGGATTTTCTCTCTGCCGAACTAGTGAATCCTTGTTCAAGGCTTCCATAAATTCCTCTAACCATGGAATCCTATGTGGTTGACAAATGGGTTATACCATTAACACCTATACACCCTAAGAAATCATGCTGGACCTATACGACATGCTTCAACTAGCCATAGTAGTGTTGCTGACATCACACCGACCTCTTGAGTAAGTTACTGTCACGACCAAGTGGTAAACCGCAATATTTACTAGACTACCAGTACCCAAAGGTATTGTTGCAACCGTTACTATCTCTTGTTTAAATGTTGTTTTACGTACATTGATCTATAGTTCTGTCTATTCCTTATTCACTCATTTATTCACGTTCTCTCTATACTCTCGTCTATTATTCAATTACTCTCATATATTTTTGGTACTATCTATGACCATTTCATTGATTGTCTAAAGATAATAAATATAATTAATGTGTGTCAATATAAAAGGGACCTGATCTGGTCTTAGGAGGTGCGCCCAAAATTGCTAGTGCCCACAGGAGTTAATTGACAAAAGTGTTTGGCATTACACTCTAGTGCTATCTATCTCGACTATCTAATGGCAATAAAAGTGTTATACTATACTCCACTTGTTGTGTTATGTGCTATTGCATGCTATTTTGTGCTATTCGTGCTATGGCCATCTTACTCTTTCTGTTATACTTGAAACACATGCTATTCGTGCTATTAATCTCTCGACATTACTTGATTCACTATATCATTAGTCATTCTGCTCTTTAATACATTAATCACTTAAAGCATGCATGTCTATGTGATATTGAGTCCTACTAGGCGTTGTCGCTCATCCTGTGCTATTTGTGAACGTTTTCAGGTGAGTCAGAAGAAGAGAACAACACCCATGAGGATGGGTACGAGCAAGAGTGAACCTGACATGACCACGGAAGCGTCCAGTTATCTTAGAGTCTTAGTATAGTTGAATAATTGCTTTTATTAGTTGTATGATGTTAATTAGGCCCACAGTATTGGCTCTGACTTAGTGGTTGTAATAGACATTAGTAGAATAATCAATGAAATACATTTGATTTAGTATTATCCAATTGTTCAATAAATTGATGTCTATTATACACTCTATGCTCTCACTATATTAACTACCTCACATTTCGATATTCCGTGTCGGGACGTGACATCATAAGAGTCATATAGCTCAACGTTCTACATTGTAACAACCTAAAATTTTAAATCCTAAGTAATAAAATAAATAATAATATTAATATTGTATATATTTTTAGAGAGGCTTGATTAAAGACACACAAACGATATGGCAATGGATAAAATAGTCAATAATCGATATGTTCTGGTCACCAATCGATATAGAACTATGTTTGTAACAGCAATCAGTAGAAATATAACAGCAATCGAAGCTTCGCTTAAGACAATCGTTGTGCATAACAGCAATCGATGTTTGCTTAAGGCAATCGATGTTGGTCCACAATCGAAGTTGGTCTACAATTGATGTTAAGGACAATTGATGTTGGTCCGCAATCGATGTTTAAGGAGCAATCGATGTTTAAAGGAGCAATCGATGTTAGTTAGTAATCGATGTTTAAAGGAGCAATCAATGCTAGCTAGCAATCAATATTTAAAGGAGCAATCGAGTTAGTTACTAATCGATGTTTAAAGGAGCAATTGATGTTGGACAACAATCGATGTTTAAGGACAATCGATGTTGAACAACAATTGATGTTTAAGGACAATTGATGTTGGTTAGAAATCTATGTTGAAGGGCAATCGATATGCATAACAGCAATCGATGTTTAAGGGTAATCAATATGCATAACAGCAATCGATGTTGAACTTTGTATATGATAAAGTTATACTTCGGATATGACGAAGTTAAGCTTCAGCGACCAAAACATACATGACAAAGTGGAACTTCGTATATGATGAAGTTAGACTTCGGATATGACGAAGTTAGACTTCGACTAATTTATGACCAAATCATGTATGACTTTGTACATGACGAAGTTAGACTTCGTATATGATGAAGTGGGACTTCGTGTATGAGAAAGTTAAGCTTCAATCGATCAAGAACAAATCATGTATGACTTCGTACATGACAAAGTTACCAATCATTACCAAACTATAAAATGTT
>CM024758.1:63493878-63693878 GCA_014218235.1 Colocasia esculenta | reverse complement strand
AGGTCATTGCACATAAAATGACGATTAAACGGGCGATAGTAACAGTTGCACAACACGTGCAATTGTTGTTGGCAGTCAGATGGAATTCTTGAACCTTCCACTGGCCATGTTATGCATAGGTCCAGAGGTTCGGCGTGATTCAAGATAAGAGAGAACTTCTAAAGCCGTTTGGATCATATTGATCCCTAAGCATATTATGGGCATTAGGGTACACACCAGCTCGGCCTCCATGAGGGAATCCACAGTGTATGGAGTCTTATGGAGGTCTTAACAAAAGGTCCCTTGTTGTAAGATCTCGAGTTTTTCGGCCTTCCGTTTGTGGTGTCGGATGACTGGCCACTAACGCGTCCGGCTTGGGTGACGCGTTAGTGTCGCGACAGAGGTTCCCGTCGTGACAGTCATCCGGGTTGCGACCGCCTGGTGCGTCGCATTCCTGTCGTGCCCGGTCAACGGGTCGTGACAGGGTTCTACTTTTTGTTCGTCTGGTGCCTATCAGAAGGGTAGGCGTGTCAGAGCTGGCTGTTAGGTTGTCGCAGCATCCTTGGGGGCACGTTCTGGTCGTGGTGTGGGGCCGTTGCGTTAAGGTTGGTAACACAACGCCCCTCCCCGTCGCGTTCTGTGGGCCGGAGGCTAAAAAGTCTTGGCTCGTTTCCCCTTTTCTCCTTTTCTCTACTTCCTCTTTTCCTTTCTCTCCGAGGAGGGGAAAGCCTTCCCCTTCTTCTCTGGCGGTTGGAGCTTGGCGGAGCGGTGGCGGCTCGTGCGGAGTGGTGGCATGATGTCGTGGAGCGAGGAGGAGGTGTTCTTGCCTTCGTGAAGGCCCCTTTGGGGTTCGGTTCTTCCAAAATAGTAGGGATGCTTGTGCCTTTCTTGTTGGTGGGTATTGGAAGTCCATGTGTTTTGTTTGCATTCTTTACAGCTTTCTCCATGATCCCCTCCCCGTGTTTGTGTGATTGTAGTTGTTTGGGGGACCCCAGGATGTAGCACCCCGGCGGTCTGCCTTCCAGCTGATGTCGCGACCGCCAACCGCGTCGCGACATCAGAGAAGGCATCACCCCAGTTGGGCGCGACCTTATTGCGACACAGGTGGCCGTCACGATAAGGGTCGTGTCGCGACCCGGTTCCCTGTCGTGACCCGGTTCCCCGTCGCGACAAGGTTCTTGTCGCGGCCTGCAGCCCTATCACGACTTGGTTCTTGTCATGGTTGCGATGGCCGTCGCGATGCCATCACGACTGCTCATGAGGGCATGACAAGACCTGTGTTTCCGTGGGTGTTTCCGTGGCCCCATTGGCATGTCGGCTTGTGCCCTAGGGCAGGGTTGCCCTACAGACCTTCTGGTGAGGAACGCAGCAGGTTGGATCGCTGCGTTCAGTGACCGAAGGTGACACCTTCGTGGCCATGTCCTAGCGGCTGTGCTAGGAGGCTCACGTTTGTCTAATAATCAATTCTTTGTCTGTCAATCGATTATTAGAAGAGTGGTGGTTTCTGTTCTGTCTGTGGTGTTACGGTTTCTCGGGCGTGCCTTGTGTGCCGGCGTTGGCCGACGACCTTTTGGGGGTTTCCGGAAGGGGTGCCGTGTGTGCCTATGCTTTCTGGGCTTGTCTTGGTTACAAGCCAGCCGTGCTATTTCTATTGGTGGTTGCCACGCCAGTTCTCTTTAGCCTGGTGCTCGGCACTTGAGGGCTTGTCCGCGAGATAGGTTGTTACTGTTACCTGGGACCCCCAGCCCCACGCACCTGTGTCAGAGGGGCTTGCTCTGGGCGGCAGGCGTGCTCAAGTCATGAACTTGGAGCAGAAGGGGAAAACAGTGGGGACATCGGCGTGAGTCATTTTTAGAGCTCTCTTAGCTGGGTCTGGGTCGCCGAGGTGGTTTAGGCGCTCTTCCAGTGCGGACTAGCTAGTCCTCTAACTGCCTCGGTCTGTGTTGGTTCCAGAGCCGCGTAGGGAGTTAGGCATGGGGCCGCAGCTCGGCTGGGCTGCAGTGGTTGTGATTGTTCTTACTGTGACACGCTAGCCTCATCTACCTAGGGAGGTTGTAGGCAGGAGTCAGTGGCGGGCGAGCTGGAGGAGTGGACTGTGTGTCCTCCTCTTAATTGCCTGTGGCAGTGGCTTGTGTGCTCTTGCGTGATGGTGTTTCTCATGCTATTTCCGAGAGGGTTTTCTCGTCGCCCTAGCCTGCACAGTGGTTGTAGCCTAGCCGTGTTAGTTCCGTAGGCTCGGTTTGGTTTGGCCTCGTGGGCTGGTGTTTAGTGGTTTCTGCTCTACGAGTTCTCTCGGGTGCCTTGTGCAGGCACCCAACTGCTGTTTCGGTAACCGTTCCTTAGTGCCATCGGTGGTGGCACCGGAGTGTGTAGTTCCCCGACCTCGTGGCATGTCGAGGTGCAGGGTGGTTCTGCTTGTGGGCCCTCGACCTTGTAGAGGTTTGAGGTGGCTGTGCCTATAGTGAGATGGTGCTTCTCACATGGTGCTCGGTGTCTCTCGGGGACACTTGGTTGTTCCTTCCGACCTCGTGGAGGTCTGGGATGTTGTGCTTGTGTCGTGAGACTCTGGTCTCACGTGGTTGCTCCGGTGTTCCATGAGCTTCTTTGTCTCGGTGGGTGTGTGTCGAGGGTTGCTTCCGCATTGTGTTTGACTATGCTGCTTTGTAGCTCTCTGCAGTAGGTGTTTCTCACTTTACTTCTTTGTAGAGTAGTTTTGCTTCCGCTTTGTTGGAGTTCCTGCTGCTTTGGCTGGTAAGGGACTGGTTATCCCTACTGAGCCTTGTTCGCAAGGCTCACCCCCCTACTCTCTTCAGGTAGGGACTCGCTGTCGCAGGAGTTTGTTGCCAGACGTCATGGTGGCGGCTCCTTCACCGTGCGTTGCCAACAGTGTGAGTTGTGAGCGGTTCTACCGTAAGTTGAGAGTGACCTTTTTGCAAGTCCTCGGGGTATGCCCCTTAAGGACTGTACCTTTCTTTCTGTACATGTACTTTTATTTAGGACATGCTGTACATAATTTACTTATTAATGTACAAACTTTCTTGTTATAGTTATTTGAATTCATTGCTTATCTCACTGGACTAAATTCTAACCCTTCCGGGTCTTCAGATCGTGGGTGGCGGCACGACCTTCGGGGTCCCTAGTGGGGGTCCGGGAGGTTGGGTCGTTACACTTGTCTACCAGAACGGAATGTCCAATAGAGAGTTCCAACTTGTCAAGAGAGTAGTGTGTAGAGAAAATGAGTTGCTCGACGTTCTAGAGGAATTGTAGAATAGTGGAGCGGCGATATCGGTATCCAAATCCACGTAAGAAAATGAAAATAATGTCATAATTATCATTGGTAATTAATGTGTAATTATTGAAGTAATTTATAGATATATTATTTATGTATTTTCATCATGGTCTCATGGCAAAGATGATCGTTAGTGTGTGTGCATGTGCATGAAATCAGACATGGAATAATCGTGCACATTAACTTTTAATTAAAGAAATTATGTGACATATATAAAAATTTAATAACATGATGGTTACTGTTCCATTACATAGTTTTACAATGTATACACGTGCTTAACAACCCTAAATAATCTTTTAGATAGAGCAAAAATCGGTGCTGGAATAATGTAGGTAAATCGCGACGGGTATGATGGTCACGTTTATCAGGCGGATAGAAACGGTCGACGATACCCTCGCGTTCATGCAAACCCTAATCGTTCAAATGGCGCGATTCCCAGAGGCGGGAAAGAACAGTGAAACGTGACCCTTAGCGGTCACATTTCAGAGGTCTTCTGACAGTCACGGTGCACATAGTTTGATGCACAGGTGAGCCAAAACGTGACGACATGGGCGATCGCTTTCAGGTATCACGATGGTCAAGACCGACATGATACCAGTTGGTTGAATCGCATCGCCTGGCTCGGTTGTGATTCAATGTTCAAACCGAAAACTGTGAAATCAAGCAGCGATCTTCATGAAACGCTTATAGCTCACAAACTAGGGCACTAGGGATAAAGTGATGAACATGAAACTTGTAGGGGACATCAAGTAGAAGAGAACTATTCCTTTGGACTGAATCAATTTGGTCTCGTTAGGCGTACCAACTAACATGAACAAGAATTGGTACAGACTTGCGCAATAATGGGAAAACGCTTATAACTCCATGGATACTCGATGAAAATTGGGCAAATCACTTGCATATGAAACTAGACATGCAACACTACAAGATGGTATGAGTTTAATTTCTCTTCACTTCGAGAATACTTACCTTTGTGAAGATCTAACTCCAGGTTATGCACAGGATGCAACAGAGCACGGTTAAGGAAGAAGCTCCATTCTCTAGCCGTTCTCCTCTGCTTCTGGTGCCCTAGCACAGCCGCCCACGACCCCAACAGAATGTGAACCTTCCTTTAGCCTTAGGTCGAATTCTTATATGTCTAGGGTTTATTCCATGTCCCATTACAACTAGGAAGGGTGGCTGCGGTTTTCTAGCTAGTTCTTGCCATATTTGGAGATTTCTCCTCCCAATTGGAGTAGAATCATCATTAGAAGGTTCTAGCTATGGTGGGTCATGAATTGGCTTACCTTTCATGGTTTATTTCGTTAGTTTTCACCCTAATTTACCCTTCTTATTTCTTTACATTTGTATTCGAATTTAGGGGTATTTGTTCTTGCTCCATAATCCATACTCCCAATTTGGCCCAATAGCCTTTGTGTGAGCTAATTCCATTCAAGCCCATTACTTTTTTAATATTTATTGAGCTTTATTAATTCATTTCTTTCATTATTTTATTTATTTTATTATTAAAAATATCGGGTTGCTACATCCTCCCCCTCTTAAAGAATTGGTCCCCAAATTCATATGACCATAAGGAGAGAATGTCTTACCGAAAAGGTCGGGGTAGTTTCGCCTGATGATTCCTTCAGGTTCCCATGTGGCTTCTTCCACTCCACGTTTATTCACAGTACTTTACCACATGGATGGGATGGTTTCTGAGTTGTTGCACCTTTCGTTCTAATATCTTGAGTGGCTTCTCCTCATATGTCATGTCATGTTCAGCACCAACTTCTCATGGCGAAGATGTGCGTAGGATCGTACACATATTTTCTGAGCATAGACACGGAACACGTTGTGTATGAATACAACTTTGGAGGCAATGCCAGCCGATAAGCACCTCACCAACCCTTTCGAGCACTTCAAAAGACCGATGAATCTAGGACTGAGCTTTCCTTTAACACCAAACCTTTGAATGCCACGTGTAGGGGATACCTTTAAGAGTACATGGTCCCCTACTTGAAATTCTAAATCTTGCCTCCTCTTGTCAGCATAACTCTTTTGTCTAGACTGAGCAATCTTGAGCCGATCTTGAATCACCTGTATATCCCTGGTTGTATTTTGTACCATGTCCGGGTCTAGCCATTGCTGTTCTCCACTTCATTCCAGCATGCAGGAGATCTACAGTTTCTACCATAAAGTGCTTCGAACGGTGCCATTTTAATACTCGCCTGGTAACTATTGTTGTAGGTGAACTCGATCAAAGATAAGTGCTCATTCCAGTAGCCTTGGAAATCTATGGTGCAGGCTCTCAACATGTCTTCTACAATCTGGTTGGTTCTCTCAGTCTGCCCATCAGTCTACGGGTGAAAATGGTACTAAAATTGAGCTTAGTACCAAGTGCATTCTGCAGTCCCTTCTAGAAATGAGAGGTGATCTCGGATCTCGATCCGAGACAATGGATGGAACCCCATGTAATCTCATGATCTTTTGACATATAGAGCAGCTAATACCTCCCACAGACCACTTACTCTTTATAGGTAGGAAGTGTGCGGATTTGGTTAGTCGGTCGACAATGACTCATATGGCGTCGAGTCCACCACGAGTTTTGGGTAACCCATGATGAAGTCCATGCCAATACTTTCCCATTTCCATTCCGAAATATCTAATGGTCTAAGCACGCCAACAAAGCGTCTATTTTTGCCTTTACCTGTTGCAAGTAAGGCAATGAGCAGCATGCTCGGCTACCTCTCTCTTCATGTTCGGCCACCAAAATGTTCTTTTCATGTCCTGATACATTTTGGTACCTCCAGGATGAATAGTATACTTCGTCTTGTGAGCTTCGTCCATTAACTTTCTCTTCAGTTCCTCATTGTCTGGGACACACGTCCTTCCATGGAATACAAGCCTTCCATCCTCAGTCATAGCAAAATCAGGTCTTTCAGCTAAGGTTTCCTTGATATGAACCAAGAATGGATCGCTATCCTGTTGTGCTTTGATCTCTCCCAGCATGTCAGATTGAATCTTGATATTGGTAACCAAGACTCGATCATCCCTATGTTCAATATTCAAGTCTAATCTTACGAATTGTTTCTAGTAGTTGCATCTCACCAAGAACTAGACTTGATATAGATGCCATCAGCTTCCTACTAAGAGCATCAGCCACGACGTTTCCCTTGCCTGGATGGTACTCGATGTTGAAATCATAATCTTTCAGTATTCAAGCCATCTTCTCTGCCTCATATTAAGTTCCTTCTGAGAGATAAATATTTCAAGCTCTTATGGTCTGAATAGACAGTAAATTGCTCACCATATAAATAATGTCTCCAGATTTTTAAGGCGAAGACCACGACAGCCAACTCTAGATCATGCACGGAGTAGTTGACTTCATGTGTCTTTAGTTGTCTTGAAGAATAGGCAATGACTTTCTCCTTCTGTATTAATACACAACCAAGCCTAATTCCTGAGGCATCGGTATAGACAGAAAAACCTTCTCCCTCTATTGGAAGAGCGAGAACAGGGCAGAGGTTAGACACTCTTTGAGAGTTTGAAAGCTCTTCTCACACTCTTTACTCCAGGAGTAGGAATTCTCCTTTTGTGTAGACGTGTGAGAGGAACGGCGATCTTGGAGAAGTCCTTTATGAACCGCCTGTAGTAGCCAGCCAGTCCTAAGAAGCTTCTGATTTCTATGACATAGTTGTTCTCTCCCAGTTGAGTACAACTTCGACTTTGGAGTATCAAGAGATGTCGTCCTTTGAGATAACATGGCCCAAGAAAGACACTTCTTCGAGCCAGAATTCGCACTTGCTCAGCTTTGCATATAATTTGTTGTCTCGTAAGACTTGCAAGCTATCCTCAGATGTTCTTCATGTTCTTCTTTGGTCTTGGAATATATGAGGATGTCTCGATGAAGACGACCATGAACTTATCAAGATATGGTCGATATATGCTGTTCATGAGTTGCATAAAGGCTGCAGAAGCATTGGTCAGACCAAAAGGCATTGCAATAAATTCATAGTGTCCATACCTACTCCTGAAAGTCGTTTTGAAGATGTCGTCATCCTTGATCCTCATTTGGTGATAGCCAGATCAGGTCAATCTTGGAGAAATATTGAGCTCCAGATATCTGGTCGAATAGTTTATCGACCCAGGGCAATGGGTACTTGTTCTTGATGGTTAGCTGATTGAGTTGTCGATAGTCGATACATAGCCTCATCGATCCATCCTTATTTTTGACGAATAGGACGGGTGCTCCCATGGGGAAGTACTTGGTCTGATGAACCCCTTCTCTAATAGCTCCATTAGTTGTGCCTTCAATTCCTTTAATTCAGCAGGTGACATCCGATACAGTTGACGCGATACTGGTGCAGCTCTAGGGATTAACTCGATAGGAAATTGACATCACGTTCTGGAGGGATCCCTGGCAGATCTTCGGGAAACACATCGGGGTAGTCCTGAACTATGTGTATATCTTCTATCTTAGAACCCTTCTTTTCAACTATTACGGCTGCAAGGAAAGCAAAGCAACCTTTCCTTATCATATTGTGGGCCTTTATGGCAGAGACTAGAGACATCCGTCTCTTATGTCTATTTCCAGTGAATGACAACTTAGGGATATCACTAAATGTAACTCTCCCTTTCTTACAGTCGACACTTGCCCCATAAGTGGACAACCAGTCGGCTCCCAGAATCACTCATAGCCTTCCATGGACATACATACCAGGTCGACTTTTAGGTTATGTTCTCCGATCATTACATCGGCAGATGGAAAATATTTGTTCAATTTCTCCTTCTCTCCAATGGTGTTGTGATAGAGAATTCACACCCCATAGATATTGGTTTAACATTCAGAGTATCAGTAAAGTTTTGAGATATGAATGAATGAGTTGCTCCAGTATCAATAAAATAAATGCTGATAAGGAGAAAAATTGTAGGGTACCTTCTACCACATGCACTTTCCTCAGCGGGCTCTTCATCATGCAAGACTTGCAATCTTCCCTGTTTCTTCGGCACATTAGTGCGCCTCTCATTCTCCTTTAGTAGTGGGTACTCAGGTATACGGTGCTCGTGGCTTCCACAGTGCAGACATGCACCGACTTTCCTCTAGCATTCATCAGCTGTGTGACTTGGCTTGTCACAGTGCTTGCAATTGCATTTCGCTGGAGTGTTGGGAACGAGACCTTGGGTTTCCTTTCCTGGCTGGGTCCTTCCGTGATGCTGAAAGGACACTTTTTTTCGTTAGTTGGCTTGGCAGATGTCAGACCAGGTGTCAGTTCTTTCTTCACGAACTTCCCCTTGATGCAATCGGTGAAGTCCGTTGCATCTTCTAGTAGTTGAGCTTTCTTCACCATCTCGGCATATGTCTGTATGTCGAGAGGGGCCAGTTGAGTAATATACTGAGGCTTAAGGACATTGAGGTAGCGCTTAGCCTTCATTCTTTGGTGTTCACCAGATGTTCGCATATCATTCTAGTCTTGAAAACTGGGCCTCGTATTCAACCACACATAAGCTCCTCTGTTTAAGAGTAGCAAACTCCACAACCTTCTTCTCCTGGACATGCTCGAAGAAGTACTTGGAATTAAAAGCTTCCTTGAACTCATTCCAGGTAAATTGACCATTACCCTGGTAGCTTCGACTGACTCCCACCAAGGGCGGGCATCCTTCTCTAGTTGGAATGTAGCTAGTAGCAGCTTGTCCCCAGCTGCACATTGCATGACACAGAAGATTCTTTCCGTCTCCTTCAGTCAGTGCTTGGCCTCATCTGGATCGGTAGTACTGCTGAACTTTGGCAGATTTAAACTTCTGAAATTACGATGCAGCTCGTCTGCATCGCGGTCTCCTCCTTGTGCCGCTTGTAGAAGCGCATGAGTGAGTTCTTGGATTGTTTGTTGCATGCCCCTCATTTGAGCATGCTCAGCAGTCATCTTAGCTTTCTTAAGTTTCCTAAAAATAGCTTATCATTAGGACATTGATATGGAGTTTAATTCGTGTGTATGTGATTATCTTTTAGATGTTAACCCTAGGTTCTACCCAAATCTCACATAGGTATGATAATTGACTTAGACACGTGTCATGGCAGTCTGTCCTAGAACATCCCAAACTTAATTATCCTAGTAAGGATATCCTAGGCTCTGATACCATAAAACTGTTCATTCCCCGACGCGGATATCAGAACGTGAGGCAGTTGCAAGTAAGCGAGTACAGAGTGTAGAATAGACAACAAACCATTGGACAATTAAATAATGTGAAATCAAATGTCTTCATTGATAATTCAACTGCTATCTATTACATCAACTAACTCAGAGCCATAACAAAGGGCCCAATTGACTCTAATACATAAAAAAGAAATAAAAGACTTACTAAGACAATCTAGGATAACATGGTGACGACATTGCACTCGTGGATCACTCCTGGTCCTCCCCATCCTCGTGAGTGTACTCATTCTCCTCAGCCTCACCTAAGAACACAACGACAAATAACGTAGGGTGAGCGACAACGTTCAGTAGGATTTATATCTCATGGTGCGGGTACTTTACATGATTAATGTATTAAAAGCAGAATCACTATATGATAGAGCGAGAAAGTCAGTAACGCAAGAGATAGCACGATAGTAAGAGACGAGATAGCATAATGGCATGTGATTGGTATAGCACAAGTTTCCAAATATAACACAGAGCAAGATGGCCACAACACAAATAGCACAATGTATATGATAGCACAACGAGTATAGTATAGCACTTTGATTGTCACTTAGATAGTCGAGATAGATAGCACTTGAGTGTAATGCCAAAACACTCTGGTCAATAAACTTCTGCGGGCACTAACACTTTTGCGCACATAGTTTGATGCACAGGATGAGCCAAAATGTGACGACATGGGCAGTCGCCTTTCAGTTAATCGCAACGGTCAAGACTGACGCAATACCAGTCAGTTGAATCGCATCGCCTGGCTCGGTCGCGATTCAATGTTCAAACCGAAAACTGTGAAATTAAGTAGCGATCTTCATGAAATGCTTATAGCTCACAAACTATGGCTCTAGGGACAAGTGAGGAACATGAAACTTGTAGGGGACATCAAGTAGAAGAGAACTATGCCTTTGGACCGAATCAATTTGGTCTCGTTAGGCATGCAAACTAACATGAACAAGAATCAGTACAGACTTGCGCGATGATGGAAAAACGCTTATAACTCCATGGATACTCGATGAAAATTGGGCAAATCACTAGCATATGAAAACTAGACATGCAGCACTACAAGATGGTATGAATTTAGTTTCTCTTTAGTCTGAGAATACCTATCTTTGTGAAGATCTAACTCTGGTTATGCACAGGATACAACAAAGCACGGTTGAGGAAGAAGCTCCATTCTCCAGCCGTTCTCCTCTGCTCCTGGTGCCCTAGCACAGCCGCCCACGACCCCAACACACAACTAGGAAGGGTGGTTGTGGGTTCTCTAATTCTTGCATATTTTGGAGATTTCTCTCCTCCCAATTGGAGTAGAATCGCTATTAGAAGGTGCTAGCTATGGTGGGTCACGAATTGGCTTACCTTTCATGGTTTATTTCATTAGTTTTCACCCTAATTTACCCTTTCTTATTTTTTGTACATTTGTATTCCAAATTTAGGGGTATTTGTTCTTGCTCCATAATCCATACTCCCAATTTGGCCCAATAGCCTTTGTGTGAGCTAATTCCATTCAAGCCCATTAATTTTTATGTTTATTGAGCTTTATTAATTCATTTATTTCATTATTTTTATTTATTTATTTATTAAAATATCGGGTTGCTACACGGTGATCGCCGTCTGAAGAAAGGGAAGGAAAGACGGGGATTGCCGTCCGATTGTCGGGGGGAAATGGGAGGAGTGGAGAGTTTTTTTTTTTTTGATTAAACACGACATACTAACTAATAAGGGAACAAACTACCCTACATCTGGAGGCATCGGAAGAAGGAGAGAACCGTGCCATTAAAAGAAAGGAAGAATGGGGTGAGGAAGTGGCTAACGCTTCGAGAGCGTCAGGGAGAATTGAAGAACAAGGGGTGGAGAAAGGGGGATGAAAGAAAACTTAGAAACAAGGATTGAAAACACAGAATATTTAGGGGGGGCCAGGGATACCCTAGCCAGAACTCATCTACCTGGTTAACTGGATTCATTTCCTCAATATCCTCACCGTTCCCAATCAACTGCCTCTTGGAGGTGGTTACTGATGATGGTCCTGCTGATTCTGCCACTGCCGGTGGCTGTGTGAGATTACCGTCTCAGAATGGGAGACTGAGTGCTGTCACTATGTCTTCTAAGTCTGACTCTTCTGCCCCTACTTCTTCGGTCTTCTTCTTCTTATTGGGCCGTCGAGCCTCCAGAGCTTGATATTAGACACCGGTGTTGTACAGTCTGCCCATACATGATGGTGTTGTACCCTGGCTGTATGGATCCTCTGACAAAATGATCATATAACGACTAGGTGAGAGGCTCTTGCTCGACTTTGCAGTAGATGAGTAGGCTATCATGTCTTGAGTTCTTCCTTATATCCTAGGCCTCCCCTTGTGATCTGCTTGGAATTGGCGATGACCTACGTTCTTCCCTGAGTGGGGCTCCAAGACCCTTTCCGGCTGATAGCCAATTTTGAACATAATGTTCCAGCCCTTTGTGTCTGGTGGTATGCCCTTTTTGACGGCGCTACAGATGGGGACACTGTCTGGCGGCCAGAGGAGAAGGTGTAAGCCCATGGGTAATTCACATCAAGTACAGAAAAATGGGCTTATTAGAGGGTCAAACCGCTGACATGATCTTCTCAATAGCTTCCATAGTATGGGTGGTCGCTGCACTCTTGACCTTGACTATGCGTCCTTGGAATGGAAATTTCAGACATTAGTGTGCTGTGGAGGGGACTGCCCCTAGTGCTTCGATCCAAGGCTGACCCACCCAGAATAGCTTTGAAAGTTGGGTCAATGTCAAGTACATAGAAATCAACGATCATCACGAGCAGGACGAGTTCTGCCTGTAATGAGACGACACCGTGGTAGGCTCGCCGGAATTATCATAAGCCGCTATGGTAGTGGGAGTTGGCTGTAAGCGGCACTCAGAGATGTTACATGACCGCAAAGTGCTTAGAGGGCACACATTTATGGATGCTCCTATATCAACTAGGGCGGCATCGACGACCACCTTATTTATGGTTAGTGTTACACATAGAGGCATCCTTCTGGCCTCCGGAGGAGCTACCTCACTGTCTGTAAAGGTAATTGTCAGCCCCCTGTTAACAATAGATAGGACCGAAGGCAGATTGTCAGGGTTCATTTTTTCATTCACCATAACCCTTTGCAAAAAAGCCCTTAAGGCATCTTGGTGGGTCTGCGACCTCTTGATCAATTTGAGGATAGATATCTTTGCTGGGGTCTGTCCAGATGCTTCAGTATATCATATTGGGTCCCCGGCATCGGATCTATCTCCTCGACATCTTGTTGCTGTTGTTGGCTGTTGTTCTTGGAATTTCGGGTCGGTTGACCCGGCATAGACACAGATGCATTGGGATACATCTGGTGGAACATGTGCCCGCTCCATAGGGCGAGGTTGTGGTGAAGTGGAGGTGGGGTGGTGTCAATGATGGATGGATTGGCTATTATGGGTGCTGGCAAAGGGAGAATGAGATGTTAAGGGGTGATAGAGTGACGGGTGGCATGATGGCGTGTTGTGGGTGGGTGAAGTGATGGTGGTAATGGTGGGTGTAGTGGATATAGTGGTGGAGTGGGAAATAGCAAAAAGTTGGCCTACCTCATGCTCATCATCGTAGGCCCAGCGGCGGCTGGTGGTGGATGGTGGACAAGATTGACTTGAGCAGGTGGAGGAGGTGGTGGAGTAGGTTGGGGGTTCGGAGCGGGCTAGTGCTGTGGCATAGGATTGCGGATTATGCCGAGATCATTTTCTGGTTGTTGTGGCTGTTGTGGCTGCTGGTGTTGCTGGTACTACTGCTGGAATGGCTGCTGGAATGCTGCTGCTGCTGCTGTGGCTGTTGTCGCCTTTGCTGCTGCTGTTGTTGCCTTTGCCCGTATTGCTCCCTCAGGGTCTGAATTAACTCTTCATTTCTTCCCAATCAATTTGTTGTTGCTCGTGGAGGTCATATATGATGTCCTTGAACTGAAAGCAGTTCGACACATTGTGCCCCGGATGATGGTGGTATACACAGTACTTCGTCTGATCCACTTCCATGTTCCAATTCGCCTTCTTCGGAGGGAGTCTAAAGGCATTAAGAGACATAAGGCTGCAAAATGTCGGCTAGGCTCTCGGGAAGAGGAGGGTATTGAGATCATTTGGGTCCATTTGGCTCCCTAGGAGCATAGCCGTTTTGAGGTGGAGGGACTTGGTTATATTGGCGTTGTTCTTGTTGGGGGTTCTGGGCTTGAGGAGGTGGTTGCCTATTATTCCTTGGCTGCTGAGGGGGTTGAGTATAGGGGACCTACCTACCGGACCCTGGGGATTATTAACAGTACCTACTTGCTCGTTGGTTTGGACCCCTTCCGTGATTGGACCCTGAGGTTTCTTGGGATAGCGCGGACTTCGGGGTTTCAAACATAGAATGAATGGGCGAGTCCTTAAGTTGGGTCTGATGAAACGGGCTCGACTGTAAAGTTGGTCCATGGAGGTGATGTCATTCATGGCTAAAATGGATCAGTAGGTTGGGGTAGCATTGGCAATCAACAACTATAACCTTCTCCTCCTCAGGCATAGGGCAGCGGACCTTTACAGCTAGGGCACGCCACTTGTCAGCATACACAGTGAATTCTTTGTCGGCCTTCATTTTTTCAGCTACTAGATCCACAAAAGAATATTCGAGTCCGACCCGATCTTGGAACTACTGCAGAAACCTCTCTTGAACAATCTGAAAATCCTTGGCTTCCTCAGGGGGTAGAGAGTAAAACCATTCAAGGGCTGATCCATCCAATGACTTATGGAACAAGTACGCCATGAGGTGGCGGTCGTACTTGTGTGGAGTTGATTCATACACGAAGTCTTGAGATGTACATAGGGGTCGCCTACCCCAGAGTATCACCGGTAGACAGGGAGCTCCGACTGGGGTGGAACCCGGAGGTGTTGGAAAGAAGGAAGGGGGATATCGGCGACCTTCTGGGGGTCCAATTGTCTTTGGAGGTCATGAAGTTCCCTCTTCATAGATGTCCACTCTGCGAGGAAGTCGGAAGGGGACATGGCGTGGTGATTGGGAACAAGGGAGCGGGATTGCTCCAAAGAGTAGGACCTCTCATGGGGAAAAGAAGTATGTTCGACCTGATAGAATGAAGAGATTGGAGGGGATTTGGGTCGAACCTCCCGTGCCAGAAGATAACTGGGCTCAGAAAAGTGAATAGCCTGCAGATGAAGGGAGGTGATTCACCACAGTGGAGGGACATGTGGCGTAGAAGCACAGGGGCAGAGGAGGCTGCCTGCTGGGCAGAACTATGAGAGGGTGGAGATAGGGGGCGCTTGCCTTTTTCATCAGCCAGAAATCCCGAACTTTGTCTGGGCTTAAGTGTGGAAGGAGTTGACTAATTTGGGCATGCGGTCATCTATCCCAGGAGGAGAAGGGGCAAGACTGACCATCCACAACGGTAGGGGGCTAGATATGCCCTGAGAGGGTGGCCACGGAAGGTTGGGCCACATCATCGAGAAGCCCAATGGTAAGGAGTCACCGGTAAGGACACGGAAATGATCCATACCGAACAGAGGATTGTGATATAACACAACAGTTGGAGAGGACTGACTCGAGAAACCTAGACAGTGATGCATACACAACCCCTAAGCAATTAGGGGAGATGACACAACTACCAAACAACACCTAGACTCTAACGATAAGAAAGGACTGTAAGATAAGGAGGGGTGTATCAAACAAGCACTCAGTTGACATGACTACCGTTAAGATTTTAGGGTTCGCATTTAACCTTTAATGGATTAATTAATGAAATTACACTCAGCCAAATGGGACCCTAATAGGTAGGAACTCGTACTTTAGTGCAACTAAAGGGGATACACAACTCACGCATAAAATGGCCTGAACTAAGGGTGCAACGGGTACAACCAGCCTGTCAACCGCAACGTGCGTACAACCACAGGGACTTACGGAGGCCCTCAGTAGCAGGCCCCGGTCAGCCCATGAGTGCTCGCGGGTGAGAGGGTCTCCACCACTAAGGAGGAAAGCTAATCTATACGAAACAGTAGTGTATGCATGAGTCTATGTGCACCAAGGTGCATGTAATGTCTATCATAAACTAACACACAGTAACTGACAGGTCTCGGCTGAGGTCGCGACGACCAGATCCGTCGCGGCCATATCGTGACCGGTAACCCAGACGCGATAAAAACAGAGTGCAGAGACCTACAGCCACACACAAACAATGGGCAAATAGACTAACCTAAAGCGCAATACAAGCATGGAAGAAGGTAATCAACACATGGAATACTCCCTAGGCAAATAGAAACTGGCGCATGGACCGAAAGCAATAACATACAAAGTGTACCTGACGTCGCATCCCCCACCGCCGGTGTGATAGTGTCGCGGAAGTCCCAGCCGTCTCGACAAGACCCGAAAATAAATAGTAAGAATAAATGGAAAACCTGAACCCTAGTATGATTCTAGCACAAAGGAACGCGTGTGAACATGACAAAACAGCATGTAGAGACATGATAGCACCCTCAGAAAAGGAACAGGATGAAAGACAAGGGAGGTGATGCGTACTTGAAGTCAAGTCTGCCATATTGACGTGAACAGGTCGTGGCCGCACGATGCACCGCGTTACTAACCGAGAGCAAAACAATACAGGAAACACAGAATGATCCTAACAGGATTCTATCTAAGCATATAAACACATCATATGGCAAGCAGCAAGCAAAAATCGATGAGGCTAGCATTGAAGGCCCACCATGATCGCCAAAAGTGGTAATCACGGGTTGCGCACCCCTCGAGACACACAACATATTTTAAATAACTAATAGCATGGATTAGGAAATGTGATCACACCTAACAAGTTGCTTCGAATAAGAATTAAATAGGCTAATGTGCTAGGAAAGGGGGGTGAGAACAGGGCGCTTACTGATGTCGCGACGGGTCTTCGCATCGCGATGAAGTTTCTGTCACGACGCCCTACCATGGCGCGTCTTTGTTGTCACGATGCCAGTGCCTGACCCATTCTCTGCAATGTGGGTGGATGTTGGTGGACCTCCTTCCTACCCTCCAGCCGGCTAGAGGACAAGAGCCCCTCATCAACTCTTGCTTAGGTGCCTGCCGAAACGAAGAAAACAACAAAAGAAAACCTGTTAGACTATTTAAGAGTAGCATCTATTTAAAAATGAAAAGAAAGGGGAGAGCATGGAGGAACGAACTTGGGGGTGGCTTTTAACCCCCTTGGGTGATATAAAAATGTGGGAATGAAAGGGAAATGTGTTCCTATCTAAAAGAAATAATAAAATGCATGCATGAAGATAAGAAGAAGAAGGGAAGAAGGAGCCCTAATGGGGTGACTCCCTGGCCGTGGTGCAGTGTCTTTGTGTCGTGCTGAAGCCCTTGAAGCCACCTCCTCAACCACCAAGCTCCATATGTGAAGAAGATGCCATGTCTTAGTGGAGAAGATGAAGAGAAATGGGAGAGGAAGGGTGAGCCACGAGCTAAGGGTCAGGCCTGGGTGGAATTCGGAAGCACTTCATGGAAAAATCGGGGCTCCCCTTCCTCTGAAGAAGAAGGGTCCCTTAAATAGAAAAGAGAGAGATTATCCTCGTCATTAAGTGATAATCACCCAAAATAATGTGATAAAGCCAAGTAAATCCGTAGGGAGAGTCCTAGGAAGGCCCCAAGGTGCCATGGACCCTCAAACCGTGCATGGGGGTTGTGGGGGTTGCTTAGAGATAGAGATAAGGCCAATAGAGGATAAATAGGAGGTGGTTGTAGAGGCCAGTGCATGCAGATCATGTCGCGACAGGTTGCAGGGGCATGACAAGGCTTGTCGCGACGACTAGGATGGTCGTGATCCTAAAGGCACGTGAATGGATATGCATGGCCTATCGTGACAGCAAGGGGGGAGCGAGATGGAGAACGCGACGCCACGACCCATCGCGTTAATGAAAATCGATTATTCTTGGATTATTGATCAATTATTTGGAAGAATAATCAATAATGAGGCATGAGTACTCTTAAAAGGATAATTAGACGGGATAATGTGAAAATTGGGCTTTTAATGGGCTCACAACATGGCTAAGGGATGGGCTCAAGGTGAGTGACCAACTTGGGGCTCATTAAAAAGAACAAGAAATATGGTTCAACTTATGGGCCAAAATCGGGTGTCTACACCTAGTGTTGTGGTGATGCTATGACCTCAGGTGCTTAGACATCCTTTTCTTTGTGTCTTTTGGAGAGGAGTTTGGTCAATGGAACATCATCATTACTGACTTTCTCTTCTTGAGCTTGCTTGATAACAACCTCTTCATTTTAGACTCATTCTCATGTTCAGTACCTTCTACTTGTACTGACTATGGTTCTGTGACTTCTACTGCTGTGAATTTATAGGGTCCTTGGTGACATAAGGAAGGAGGTCTCTATTTTTGTACCACAGTGATGACCAACTCAGCCAACCTGAAGAGGGAAGTATGTGAAGTTGGACTGATGACTTTCTACAGGTAAGGTTTCTTCCATTGGAGTAGAGCCGGTGTCACCATGAAGGGTCTCTTCTATATCCATACCACATACATCTTCCTCCTCCTCTTGTTCATATTTTTCAGAAGACTCACCATTGAATTGTGCATCAGTTTTCCCTTGACTTACTAAAGTTTCAGAATCATCAGTAGACCTCAATTTATTTCCATCATCTACCCTGTCAGATGATTGCTCTTCTTGGTTGAGATTGTTCAGAATGTTTTTTAGCAATCTTCTTTGGGCTGTAAGAGACTGCCAAACTTTTTCTCTGAAATATTTGAACTCACCTCTGAGTTCTTGTATGTCTTGAGCCAACTTCTGCAATTTTGGAGCTTTAATAGTAGAGGGCTCCCCCTGAGAGTCTGAGAGTGTGCTGGCTTCTACTGTCTTAGACTCCCTCTCAGATGATGAGGAGGTTCCTCCCTTTTCTTCTTCATACTACTTGTCACTATGACAACTTTTCTTTTCCTTAAGCTTGTAGCAGGGGAATCAATGTGCTTTTCACAAATCCCAGCTCCATCTTCAAACCTGAATCCACTTCGACTTAAACTATCAGGAGTGAATATTGTAGTCGATTTATATTTTTCTCTAGTCAGATTAACTCTTTCCTTGATAAGAATTTGAGTAATCAAATTTCTATATGCTAGTCAAACTCCATAATTAGTGACATGCTTCATCCTGCCTTAATGCTTGCAAAAAGCTTCATTATAACTTGCTCAATTAGATTTTTTGACATGTTACAATGTTGTTCATAAATAGAGCATCTTCTTTTGTCACTGTGGAATGACTGCTGCCTCTGGGTGTTATCACAACACAACATAACTTGTGTAGAAGACAATGTATGTCACTCCCCGATGCAGAATATCGAGATGTGAGGCAGTTAATATAGTGCGAGTATAAAGAGAAATAAACATCAAACCACTACACAATTTAAATAATACAAGATTTTATTATTCCTTTCAGTATGTCTATTACATTTACCAATTCAGAGCCATATCTATGGGTCCAGAGAACTTCCTCATACTTATATAAAATAACTAACTATACTAAACTTTCAAAGAATAGGATGACATATGGGTCACTCTTGAACTTGCTCGTCCCCATCCTCATGATGTGTTCCTTATCATCATATTCACCTGAGATCATATCACGATTAACGTAGGGTGAGCGATAATGCTCAGTGGGACTTAGTATCTTGTAGACAGACATGCTTTAAGTGATTCATTGTATTAAAGAGTAGAGAAACTAATGATGAAGAAAGTCAGTAATGTCGAGAGAGTAATAGATGCATGGTATAGATAGCACGTGTTTAAGGAATAGCATAAGAACAAGATGACCATAGTATGAATAGCACAACATAGTTCATGATAGCACATAGCACAACGAGTCAAGTATAGTATAGCACTTTGATTGTCAATAGATACTCGAGATAGACAACACTTGAGTGTAATGCCAAAACACTCTGGTCAATAACCTCCCATGGCACTAGCACTTTTGAGGGCACCTCCTAGGACCAGACTGGGTCACGCCCCCCAAATTACTAGCGGAATTTAATCGGGAACGTGACGGCAAGCAAGCATTCAGAAGCCATAAGCAAACGACTAATATCGATAGGGCCCATAATTCAATAATCAAACTCTTTTATTCATCATAAGCAATTATTACAATCTCTAATGTCAAAATAAGAACAACTCTCTACTACTATTATATTCAATCTCTCAAAGAAAGACACGATTACAATAATGACTAATCTCTCACTAACTAACTAAACAATGACCCTCTATGGTGTATGTCACGCTCGACACACAAGTCCCATCATCAAACGTACTCCTCATCTTCACTACCTGAAATGTTAAGAGGCAGGTATGAGCAAACTAGCCCAGTAGGATTTACATCTCGATGTGCGGGCAATGATATAAGTGATTACGCTTTAAGAACTAGACATGCACAAGGACAAGCTAAATCATAAGCACGATAAATCGGTGACAAAGTGCTTGCAAGATATCATGCAGACAGGAACGTGTCAAGACAATAGAAATAGGCTGGCAATGTGTAGGGTGCTTTTGACGAGACGAGCAAGTACTTTGTTGCATTCAAGTAGTAACAAGTAACATTAATTGAGCAATAGCAGTGCAATAGGAGAGCATGGGTCGTAGCCATTCAATAATAGGATAGTAGCAGTTTAGTAATAGTCATTGGCAGTCAGAACAGTGGCAGACAGTAACAGTGCAGGATGTCTGAATTAACAGACTAACAGTAACAGTTATAACAGTCAGATGTCTAGCTAAATCAGAATAGTCAGAACCAGTGCAAATGCAGACACTGGCATTAGCCCCTGCAGGTATTCTCGGGTGGCTCTCTTCCCCCAGGACTAGATTGGAGCCCCTCGGACACTCTCCGTGCCCTCAGCAGTATGCATTCAAGTTCAGTAGAGTCGCACAAGACCCGTTATAGCGCTAGACAGTAAGAACAATACAAGACAGTAGGAGTCCAATAGCTCAAAGGGTCCCAAGAGAGTACTCTCAAGAGTTCAAGAATGTCATGTCAGGATGTTCGAGAACATAGTACGATCATGTCACGGGATAATGTTCACTAGTAGTCCAAGAACATCATATCGAGAGTGAGTTCAAGAGAATGTAACACGAATAAGATTGTCAAGAGATTAATGACTATCAAGTTAATAACGATGGTTCAGAGTGTCATAGTGTCATGTCCATAATGATTTCAAGCATAACAAGTCAGGTGAACATGATTTCATGATAACAATGATCAAGAAGAATTTCGGCAGCATAACAGTGCTTTTGCTTTAATTCTATAATAACTTATTTTCATGTGTAATTGTTGATAGCTTTGAGAATTCAAGATGAGAGAGAGAGAGAGAGAGAGGTGCACACTAACATCGGGGAACTTCATGGTATAACTTGTTCGTCGGCCATGTGGGAATCCATGGTCAGAGGAGACTTACGGAGTCCTTGGTCAAGGGTTCACTAGTCCGAAAGAAGGAATATTCGACGGAGAGTTCACCACAAGCCAAGAAGGGGCTTTCCTATCGTGCTAGAGTGTATGCACATGCCGCGTGTGAGAATCACTCGAGTGCATCGGTGTGAATCCGATTATGGAAACTCTGTTTATAGAAACTTCATTATGAAAAGTATCATGAGTGCTTCATCACGTAGAAAAACAACTATGATGATACAAGATTTATTTTGATGACACAACATGACATAAATTGGGGAAAAATTATAAACATGATCTAAACATATGTATGCAAGCATGCACGAGTTTAATTAGAGTTGACCCAGAGAAGACCTACCTTTTGGGTGTAAGAAAAGTCGTCCTCCAGAAAATCCTAGTTTCAACCAATGTAGGAGAACGCTTAATACTCACGAACTGCTGGGTAGAAATTGGGCAAATAGTGTCATAAGAAACTAGACTCGAAGATCTTTCCAGGGATGTATGGTTTGCACAGTTTGGTCGAGGTTTCACTAACCTTTGGTGATGATCTTGAAGGGACTCAAGTGCAGGTCGCAGATGAAGAAGAGCACGAGTTGCTTCATCTCAAGCCTTCCTCCTTGTGTTCCCATCCTCCAGAGCCTCCAAGCATGACCTCAACTACCCTAGGGTCGTCCCAGGGAGGAGAGAGGGCTTATTTAAAGGGGTGTGGGTCTTTAGTTCCTAATTTAAATTAGGAAACTCATGGGTACGAATTTGGTGCTGTCCCCCAATGGAGGATTTCTTCCCCAATTCATGGTAGGAGTCCTATGGAAACCTCCCTTAGGTGGTAACCACGAGTTTGGTCTTGGTTTGAAGTCAAATGGTGGTCTATTGGGTGAGAATTAATCTATCATGGTCCATTAGTGAATATTTTTGAATTTGGGGTCATTTTCCTAACATGAATTTATTTGTGGCCCAAAGTACATCCTTGGCCCATTTCATTCATGGATTGTCAATGCCCATTGCTTGAAGTCCAACCATAATTTTTATTCTATTTAGACTCCATTAAGTATATGTGATAATGATTTTCCGACTTATTTCTTAATTACGATAATAAGTCACAAAAACACCTTAATCTTGGCCAATCAGATTTTTCTTCGCACGAATTTCTTTGTGGGTCATTTGAGAGTATATTTAGAGTTGAACTATAATTTTTATGGAAATTTTCAGTGGTTTTTGTGCACATGATAATGGTACATAAAAATTACTATTATTAAATTATTATTTCTAATTTTTATCATAATAAAATTTTTGGGGAGCTACACCCTCCCCCACTTAAAAGAATTTGATCCCCAAATTCATATGATATGATACGACAACTAATTTATTCTGAATATTTCATTCCATCATCTGCTCCACTTAAGACTTTGCGATCGAGAGAAAAAAAATGAAGTTAAACTAAGAGTTTAGTGAAGGTACCTTGTCCACCTTCATTGACATGATCCATATCCACATGGGTTTGTAATCATTCTTGGCATGGAGTTTGGTTCTCTTCATTGGACAATCGATGACTCGATGTTGTTGACTCCACATCTCAAGCATCTGCCTAATTTCTTCCAACAATTTTCAACATGATGCCTGGCTTTTCACAGAATTCACAGACTTCCTTCCGCTCCATTTCCCCTTTCACACTCTTGATATACTAATCTCTTCCTCTATTGCCATTGGAAGAGTAGCACGTTCCTTTTTCAACGCCTTCTTCTTATGGATCTTTTCAAGAAGTCCATGGTGTCCTCCACTAATTGAGCTCTCAATACCATGTCTGAATATACTGCAATGTCTAATGGAGCCAACTTTTCCGAGTACAGAGGTCCTCAACCCTTCTAAGAATCTCTTTGCTTCATCTTTTCTGTACTCACCAAATGTGGTGCATACAATGCTAGTCTTTCAAATTGCGCTTCATATTCAACTACGGACATCATTCGTTGTTTTAAATCTACAAATTCCTTTGCCTTCTTCTCACGAATCTTCTTGGAGAAATTTGGGTTGAAGAGTTATAAAAAATTCATCCCACTCTATGTCTTGTTCAGTAATTGTCGACTAGCAGCTTCCACCAAGCTCTAGCATCGTGGTCCATCTGGAAGTTGCCAAAAGGACTTTCCTACTCTGAACATTGCATAACTCTAAAGATTAGTTCAATCGCCTTCACCCAATTTTCAGCTTCATTGGGATCCGGAGTTCCATTAAACCTAGGAGGATTCATTCGTTGAAAGTTCCCATATAAGTCTCCTACTTTATTCTTGCTCCTGCGTGAACCACATTATTAAGGGCTTGAGTTAGCCCCTGTACGGTCCGTTGTAATTCGCACATTTGTGCACGCTCACCAGCCATCTCCTTAGTCTTCCTGCGAGCAATAACAATGTATTAATTCTTCTTAGACTTAGGGTTCTTATACATATAGTTAAGCTCCTAGCATAACCCCAAGCTTTTACCCAATCTCACTAGGTGCCTAGCTTAATGGTGAACATAAACTTATGGATCCTAGATCCTCACGATCAAGATTCCCATAGCTTATATTTACAACTTAACCTCAAATATATCCTAGGACTTAGGGAAAGCCTAGGCTCTGATACCACTACTGTCACGCCCCCAAATTTAGTAGGGGAATTAATCGGGAATGCGACGGACAAGCAAGCATTCAGAAGCCATAAGCAAACAACTAATATCGATAGGGCCCATAATTCAATAATCAAACTCTTTTATTCATCATAAGCAATTATTACAATGTCCAATGTCAAAATAAGAACAACTCTCTATACTAATCTATTCTATCTCCAAAGAAAGACTAGATTACATAATGACTAATCTCTCACTAACTAACTAAACAATGACCCTCTATGGTGTATGTCACACTCGGCGCACAAGTCCCATCATCAAACGTTCTCCTCATCTTCACTACCTAAAATGATAAGAGGCAAGTATGATCAAACTAGCCTAGTAGGATTTATATCTCGATGTGCGGGCAATGATATAAGGATTAACGCTTTAAGAACTAGACATGCACAAGTGACAAGCTAAATCATAAGCACGATAAAATCGGTGACAAAGTGCTTGTAGGATATCATGCAGACAGGAACGTGTCAAGACAATAGAAATAGGCTGTCAATGTAGGGGGTTTTTCACGAGATGAGAAAGTACGTTGTTACATTCAAGTATAATAAGTACACATTAATTGAGCAATAACAATGCAATAGGAGAGCATGGGCCGTAGCCATTCAAAATATGACAGTAGCAGTTTAGTAATAGTCATTGGCAGTCAGAACAGTGGAAGTACAGTAACAGTGCAGGATTTTTGAATTAACAGTAATAGTATAACAGTCAGATGTCTAGCTAAATCAGAACAGTCAAAACCGACGACAAATGCAGAACTGTCATTAGCCCCTGCAGGTATTTTCGGGTGGCTCTCTGCCCCTAGGACTAGATTGGAGCCCCTTGGACACTCTCCATGCCCTCAGCAGTATGCATTCAAGTTCAGTAGAGTCGCAAGACCCGTTATAGCGCTAGACAGTTAAGAACAGTACAAGACAGTAGGTGTAACAGCCCTGGACATTTATACCCGATAAGGGTCCATATCCAGATCCATCTCCCATGATCGGACCGAAGTCGCTCGAAGGATATCACTAACACATGTCCAGTACGAATATAAAAGACCACAACTACAGTATATATCACAGGAAAGTACAAGTGTTTATAACTGAAACCACAATGTACAATAGTTCACAATACAATATTACATGTCCAATTAAAGAGTACAACTACTGGGGCATACCCCGAGGGAGCACAAGCTCAGACGACACAACTACTCTATTGCTGGTGGTACAAGTCTGCACTACTCTGCGTAAACCACGCCGAAGTCAGCCGACGCCTGCTAAGTCGGCCCACACCTGAAATAGAGTAAGGGAGTGAGCCTCAACATGTCACTGGCTCAGTAGGACCTCCCACAAAGAAAACACAACAACTACACAAGAGACCTCAACCCAAAGGGTCTCACTGGCAACACCGGTAGCCAAAACATAACATGCACACACAAGCATGTTAAACTATAACTAATCATAAACACACCGACCTAAACCCCAGTCCTTGCAAAGTAAAGGGAAACACAAGACTAGCTAAAACACCGTTAGTTCACCCTTCACTAAAAACACTCAACCACAAGCCTCACCGGCAAATACATTGCCTAGACTATGGTCTCACAGGCTAACCATCACACACGAAGCATCAGGATTGGCGACAACCAGCCAGCACCCGTAAACCACATCGTAAACGGAAACCAATCTTCTTAACACGTGGAGCGTCACACCACAAGACCTCCACAAGACGGACTATCTCGCCTCAACACCAGCTGGGGTTAGACTTACGTACCACAACACAACTCTACCCACGGGGTACATGTACCTGCTACCATGAGGTACAACACTGAACCACAGAACTGTGCCACCTCCAGGCACACCACAACGGTTAACGATTTCATGAATATACCTTAACCAACGGTTCACACACAACCCACAACACAGTGGTCAAACACGAGTCGGTACGGTGACAACGCACCACTCGGGAACGAAACTATGGTTCATGACGCCAGTATCCAACCCGGACAACAAAGCACAAGAACTGCCTCCTAGTCTCGCAGTCACGGACGGAAGGTTCAACTGCCGCTCCACAAAACAAGCTAAGAACAGTGGAGACTAACTAACCACCACAACCTGCAGGTCACACACCCTGCAGGCCCAAGCCTGACGCCTTTAGGAACTCTGGCCGAGAACCCTAAAGTGAGGCACTAGAACAGGACTAGCTGGGGACCAGTACGTCTACCGGTGTCCGTACCCCCAACCACGAGTGCGCTACAAGCGACTGCACACCCACAAACACAAGTCGCTACCCCTAGTCATCTTTCCCCTCAGCCGGACGTACTACTCAAGCACAAGAGGAGGGTGTCCAGGAAGACGACTCAGACCTCTATGGTACACACGTACCGGGACAAGCCCTAAGCACCCGGTGCTAGGGTAACCGACTAGTATTCCAGATTAGGCGCCAGACTACCAGACTCGATAAGCAACAAAGCACGGTATACGATCCTATATCATAACCACAGTATACAAGTGTCGATCTTAGCTTGTCAACGGTCACCATGTGACCTTCAAGCCAACCAACGTCGGCACATACATAACACATGGCATAAACATACCATAACAATATTAAGATATAACATTGCCTGTCATTGGTCACCCCGTGACCTCTTTGGCAATTCACACTACATAACATAATAAACATAATCATAGCCCTTAAAGAACATTAACAAACCGGGCTAGGTCTACACAAAACCTTCACTGCCTAACACCCAACACAGAACCACCACAGAAGCCAAAACGCGTCGACAACAGTCGACGCCTTACAAAAGGCGTCGACCAGTTTGGATGCCATTAAAACTTGTTGCGGCAGGGCCAAGGACCGCGACCATGTCGCGTTGGCCCCTTCACATGCTATTCAAGAGGCTATCGCGACAGGCCTTAGTGATGCAACACCAGGATGCGTTAGCCCGACCCGATGCCACCAGACCCAAGCGGTCAACCTTCGGTCAACATCCAAGACGCATCCGACCTGTCGCCACATTTAACGCTAAAGCGACAGACCACAAGGCCGCGACGACAACCAACTCAACAAGCATACGGGAAGTAGAACTCGTCGACTTGGCGCGTCGCATTCACATGAACGTGTCTGCTGTCCTGGCCGTGTTTCAACACTCACAGCAGAGTCAGCACAAAGGCCAAACCCCACCTTCCCCACAGACATGCCATGCACAACCCATCGATGCAAACCTCGTTTTAAAATAGTAAGCATAATATTCAACTCATAACACACCACCCACACATGCTCCAACCTTAGTCCCAAACCAAACATGCTTTAAAATAGTAACACAAGGTAGGAAGTCTCCCTACCAACTGGAAGACGCCAAAACCTCCTCGCCGATGGCACCACCCATGCTCCAAGCGTCGTCCTCGCGTGGTTCCCGTGCCGCACGGACCGCTGGAATCCGAAATCGCCGGAAATCCACTGGAGAAGCCACATCAGCTCCTCCCCTGCACCGGATAGATCCTCCTCTGTTTGTTTGGCCGAAATGAAGCTCTTAAAACTCTATTTGAATTCGCGTCCAGGGCAAAACCCGCGTTTAAACCCTTAAACGTGTCCCCCTGTCCGAGGCAAACAGAAACCGAGCCACGTGTCACAGAGGCGGTTCCTGGAATCACGTCCAGCAAGGCCGCCGCGTTCAGTTCGCGTCGCCTTCCTCTGCCACGATTATAGACAGTGAACAGCAGTGTAAATGGGCTAGGATAACCAGCCCACATTGCTCACCTTGTGCACACAAACCACGGAAACAGCCCATTGACCATCTCTTGGTCAAGAGCTCCACACATAGACCTGATAAACCCGAATCCAAACGACGTACTGTTTATTACTAACACCTAAAAAGAAATGTCATCCTCGACATTCGGGATGAAATCATGGCAAAGCAGACTAACACCTAAAAAGAAACAAAGCCGTAAACAGAACAAGTATGATACATTCTCTGCTGCTCTTTCCTTTAAATCACTACATATGGATCTGCTCATTTTCATACCTTTCCTGCTTTACCTTTCGGTTCATAATGCTCTTCTCTTTCTCTTTATTTCTTTCCTAACTTGCTCTGTCCATTTAATCTGATCCTCTTTCTTTACTTTAACTGTAACCGATTCCAGCTTACTGTTGCACTTTATCTCCTTGGACTCAACTTGTTTCAACTTTCTTGGTTGTGCTTGCAAAATCCTTGTCTGGGCCGCTTTGCTTCCTCAAATAATTTACTAAACACTACTTCACTGTAGTGCCTTACCATGTCCTAACTTTTTTTTCAATTCTCAAATTTTCCGGAGCCATTTCATTCTGTTTATCATTGTCTGCTGTTATTCTGCCTCATCTGATTTTATTCTTATCTGCCATTTAAAACCATCTTATTTTCCTTATTTTCTGCAGTGCCAATCTTCCTCTACACATAACTACAACTGTTCTCTGCTTTATTTCTCTTATTCTGCCTTTATATATTTAACTGTTGGCTTTTCACGAGAAACTCACTATCATTTTTGACTTTCCTGCCCTTCTCATGCTGTTCTGTTACACATTCTTTAACTCATTTTTCACAATTTCTCATTCTCTTGCCCATTTGTGCCAAAATCTGCAAATCTTTGTCAAGCAAGCAAACTTGTGGGTATGAGCTCCTAACTTCCGCTGCGCTACTTTGATCATACTGATCACTTGGCACAATCTTCATAAATTCTGTTTCCGTTTCCGTTTTTACTTACTTTCCACTTTCACTATACTCGAATCCCAGTTGGTCAATTCTATTCAAATTTCTTTACTTATTCTGCTCCATCAACTGCTACTGTCCTGAAACACTGGAGTTTCCTGATTTGCTTCCCTTTTTATAACATATATTTGTGCTTCATCTTTAAATTCTGCATTCTGCCTCGAGACTAGTGGCAATCTACAGCCTTGCATCTTCTTATCTTTTAACCATCTTCTCTAGCTGATTTTTTTCTCATGCCTCTTTATTATTACCAAAATACTGCTCTTATTGCCTTAACTCTGCACTTACTTATCTCATATAATACTGCGCTGGCCCTTCTGCACAGATTCCATACCTCTCTTAATTAACTCTTTTGCACACAAATGCCACATTTTCTTAAATCTTTTTCTAATCATATGCTTTCATTCTTTCCATCATGTTCTGCCCCAGCCAAACTTCTGACATCTCTCTTTTAAATTCCATAATCTGTTATGCCTGATTCCATAACCAAACACAACTTCTAATCATACTAATCTGTAGTCTTCAATAAGTCTTCTGTAGAACCTTCACAAACTATGGTATGCCATGCTAATATCTTTCTTTTTAAATCTTAGAAGAGCGTTACTGTGCACGACTCATTTCTTTGCTCCGCTATTCATCTCAGCACCTAGCACTATTCATAACAACTTCTTATTCACAAACTTGCGAATGCAACCAATACTAATCACACACACTAATGTGGTATGGCTGCATAACTATTGCTCTTCTACTATCCTTTTCCCATTGAGGCTGATCCACTTCATACATTTGCCACAAATCTTCCCTTACATCTTAATCACATGCAACTCTATTCCTCATTCCAACTCTGTTTCCTCTGCTATTCCATCACAGCTTACTCTATCTCTAATCTACCATTTTCTGCCATTTCTAACAACTGTCGAGTTCACACATAACCTTTTTCATAATCTTTGCGACGACCCTCATTATACCGGTACGGTTATACCAACCCACGTCGTTTTTATAGCGAGCGCTTGCCACAGTGGGACATTTACCCAAACGATACGTACAGCTGAGATACACGCGAATATACAACAGAGTAGCGGGAAGTAAAAGACAACAGTCTCCATTCAGTCATCATCATCCACATTAAACATACATGCAATTCGCAATTAGCAAAAAGGAACTAAAGTTCACATAAATTAAATTGCTGAAATGGAAATACAATTGTCCACATTTACATCTTTTCATAGTACTCTAATACAATGTTCGAATTACATACTTAGAAATACACAAATCTCAAGAAACTCCAAAGCTAGCTAGTCTCCGCGCTCGGAGTCCGTCTCCACCGTCTCCTCCAACGGTGCCGTGTCAGCAACTATACCTGTACGCCGAAGCAAGGAGTGAGCCAAGACTCAGCAAGCAACACTACACTCATGATATACCGTACAGTCCTAGTGGTTTCTACATGACATTTACAATTTGCAACATAGCATGCTAGTCAATTCAAGTTTCAACCTAGCATGAAGGTTCTACAATTTTATACATGAATCATGTTTTCAGATTTCTAAAAATAAAATCACCTATCACATGCTCTCTACTCAATTTACTCATGAACTTTAATCTTTAAAGAACTAAGACATGAGAGCTACCAACATGAACAATTTGACATACATGAAAGGGGGAACACAATTAGCATGGATTTCACATGTCCTTAGTGCATACATAACCTTTTCACATGCTTTAGGTTGCTGATTTCACATGGTTTAACGGCTGTAAACATATACATGAAAGCTACAATATACATAAAACATATCAGTGTTCAAACAATCATGTTATCTTTTGCCCGTTTTCACCAATTATCCCTAACATGGATTCTAAACATCCTTGCACATAATAACATGATGATATAACATAAATTCACTGATTTCACATGATTTCAGATTTGTCTCACATGGTTTTCAATAACACATTTTCACATCTTTAGTTTCATATTTTCTTTACACGAATTTCCTCTTCACATGGTTCACTTTACACATACACATTCACATTGTCACTTACACATTTACACATGGACACATACACATTACACATTTCCATTTTAGGTGCCGTGACACATAGTCCAAACCACCAAAGAAGGACATATACACACTCACATTACACATAGACGCCATCTAGGCATTCCAATGGCGACTCTTGGACTGCGCAGACTGGGAACAAGTCTCCACCCTAACCAGTGGTACTTGTCCACCTCCAGGATTTCCCCTAATGCCCTTAGGGTCACTTACACATTGAACTTTCTCAGGGGGACTTTTCCCTGATACAGCTCCACTGCCCTCTATGGAAGCAGTGTCACATTGGCACAGTTACACATTTATACATTTACCGTTTTACACATGGTTTGACACTTCACACTTTTCATCACATTCACTTTCTCACTCACATGCACATCTCTGTTTTTCCTAACACGTACTACAGAATTTCAGGAGTTTACACATAGGAGTTTTCACTAATCAAGTTGGTTTTAGACAATAACTAATCACATTACGATAATATAACGTAGATTATCACATTTCGCATGAAAATACATAACTTTTTATTTACTGATCCAAATGACCTGAAATTTTAACCACATGCTGTGTTCGGGTTTAAGATCATCACTCACATTTTCAGATTTTTCTGAGCTAAATAGAATTTACAGAAAATAAAACACCTATTTAGCACACTATTCACAACTTAAGTTAACATGGGGTTAACATATTCTGCAAATTGCCACTTACTGTTTTAAACAGAGGCTACTAATATATGCATGATTTGAGAATAAAAATTGCCCTAAGTCATACATCTATGGATTTCACCACACCATTCTTGCATGCTTTTATTTTACCGAGCCGGATTTATTAGCAATTTACACAAGCATGGATATTTTACCAAAATTGCAAACACATATACTGACCACTAATCTTCATGATCAGACCAAAACCAAGACATTCATACTAATCCTAATCATGAACAAGGATTTGCAAGATATCTACAAGTCTGCTCACAAGTTTAAAGGGTACAATTATCCTACATTACCATCACGCATCACACTCATTCACACACCACATTTGATAATATACATAGAGTATAGGATTACCATATATCCTCATCACGGAAACATACCAAAATTAATGTATAAGAAGGGCAGAATAGCTCACTGTTCTGTCCAGAGGAACTAGGCGCGGTCTCTGGCCGCTGACTCAGAGTCAGCGACAGGGCCGATGGACGCCAAGCATGATTCTGGCGTCCAGGGACCTTGCCGTCAGCCAGGTCTGTGCAGAAACACAGACCCGAGCTCTCAAACTTGTGAATGGGAGGTTCTAGGACCGAGGAAAAATCCATAAAAATAGCAAAACCGACCTAGACTCATACGGGACATCATGGATAGGTCACTTGCCTTTCAAAAATTCTTCCAAGGGTTTAGGGTGTTGGTGAAGCCCTCCTTGGCTGTCCCAAGAAAGTGCAGAACTCCCTCCAAACGATCTCTCCTCTGGGCCCTGGATGATCTCCACGCCGAGGGGATGTCGGGAAGCCTCCTCCTTTGATCCAGCTACCTTCTTGAAGCAGTAGATCTCTGGATCAAGCTCCAGGGGTCGGATTTGTGGGTGCTAAGAGGGGTTTTTCTCACAGACTTTCTCTAGGGTTTTCTTTCTCACTTTTTCTCCTCTTCCAAGGTGAAGGGAGGAGTGGGGAGAGCCATTTCGGGTTCAGACCTAAAAGAGTCTCTCTCCCACTCACCAAGCTGATTTGACAGACTTCAGAGCCGTTGGGGGACATCCCCCAATGGTTGGCTTGCCTTGTTTCAGAAGCTTGCAGCTCTACTGCGTGCGCTGCAGGCCAGAGATGGCGTCTATATCGCTGGAACGCCGGATTAGTGTCGGCGTCCAGGTCTACGCTGACACGCCCTCAGCCAGCCGGGCCTGTGACACCAAGGGGCCCGGTCAAGACCCATATCAGAAAACCAAGCATACCATGCATATATACGTGCAATACGTATGGGTATTATACCCATACTATCACCATGCAATACATGCATTATCTTATTTAATATAAACACATGCACACGTAATTATACTAATTAATGCGTATGTAAATATGTACATACATACACAAGTACAATCATACACACATAAATACAATTAATGCGACGGAAATTAGAGGCCTTACAATCTTTCTCTTTTCACAAACTGCATCTCTTACTAATCATCTTTATTCTTGCTACTACCAATAGCTGCTTAACCAACACACATTCACATAACAAAAACCTACGTGAAAACCATTCTAATCACGTAAAACCGCAGACTTACTACCAGCATGGACATTAATCCATGTATTGGGACATTGTACCTTCACTGTCTTTCATATTCTAACTGGACCATTGCTCTGATACCAACTGTAACGGCCCTGGACATTTATACCCGATAAGGGTCCATATCCAGATCTGTCTCCCACGTCGGACCGAAGTCTCGCTAGGGATATCACTACACGTGTCCAGTACGAATATAAAAGACCACAATTACATTATATCACAGGAAAGTACAAGTGTAATAACTGTAAACCACAATGTACAATAGTCCACAATTACAATATTACATGTCCAATTAAAGAGTACAACTACCTGGGGCATACCCCGAGGCACAGCTCAGAGAACACAACTACTCTACTGCTGGTGGTACAAGTCTGTGCTACTCTGCGTAAACCACACCGAAAAGACAGCCAACGCCTACTAAGTCGGCCAACACCTAAAATAGACTATAAGGGAGTGAGCTCAACACGTCACTGGCTCAGTAGGGACCTCCCACAAGAAAACACAACAACTACACAAGAGACCTCAACCCCAAAGGGTCTCACTTGCAACACCGGTAGCCGAAACATAACATGCACACACAAGCATGTTAAACTATAACTAATCATAAACACAGTGGCTAAATCCCGATCCTTACGAAGTAAAGGGAAACACAAGACTAGCTAAACACTTCTAGTCCACCCTTCAACTAAACACCTTGACCACAAGCCTCACTGACAATACATTGCCTAGGCTACGGTCTCACAGGCTAACCATCACCACAGAGCCTCGGGATTGGCGACAGCCAGCCAACACCTGTAAACCACATCGTAACGGAAACTAATCTTCTTAACACGTGGAGCGTCACACCACAAGACCTCCATAGTACGCACGATCTCGCCTCAACACCAGCTGAGGTCGGACTCATATACTACAACACAACTCTACCCACGAGGGGTACATGTACCTGCTACCACGAGGTACAACACTGAACCACAGAACTGTGCCACCTCCAGGGCACACCACAATGGTTAACAGTTTCAAGAATATACCTTAACCAGCGGTTCACACACAACCCACAACTAGTGGTCAAGCACGAGTCGGTACGCTGATGACGCCACCACTCAGGAACAGACTACTAGTTCATGACGCTAGTATCCAACCCGACAACAAAGCACAAGAACTGCCTCCTAGTCTCGCATCACGGACGGAAGGTCCAACTGCCGCTCCACAACAACAAGCAAAGAATAGTGGAGACTACTAACCACCACAACCTGTAGGTCACACACCCTGCAGGCCCAAGCCTGACACCTTTAGGACTCCGACCGAGAACCCTAAAGTGAGGCACTGGAACAGACTACCTGGGGACTAGTACATCTACCGGTGTTCGTACCCCCAACCACGAGTGCGCTGCAAGCGACTGCACACCCACAAACACAAGTCGCTGCCCCTAGTCATCTTTCCCCTCAGCCAGACGTACTACTCAAGCACAAGAGAGGGTGTCCAGGAAGATGACTCAGACCTCTACGGTACACATGTACCGGACAAGCCCTAAGCACCCGGTGCTAGGGTAACCGACTAGAGAGGTATTCCAGATTAGGCACCGGACCACCAGACTCGATAAGCACACAAAGCACGGTATACGATCCTATATGATAAACCACAATATACAAGTGTCGAGCTTAGCTTGTCAACGGTTACCATATGACCTTCAAGCCAACCAATGCTGTCACATACATAACACATGGCATAAACATACCATAACAATATTAAGATATAACATTGCCTGTCATTGGTCACCCCGTGACCTCCTTGGCAACTCACACTACATAACATAATAAACATAACCCTAGCCTTTAAAGAACATAACAAACCTGGCTAGGTCTACACAGAACCTTCACTACCCAACACCTAACACAGAACCACCACAGAAGACAAAACGCGTCAACAACAGCATTTTGGATGCCATTCCAAACCTTGTCACGGCAGGTCCAAGGACCGTGACCATGTCGCGTCGGCCCCTTCAGACACTATTCAAGAGGCTGTCACGACAGGCCTTAGTGACGCAACTAGTTGTGTCAGCCCGACACGACACCACCAGACCCAAGCCGGTCAACCTTCGGTCAACATCCAAGACGCATCCGATCTTGTCGCCGCATTTAATGCTAACGTGATAGACCACAAGGTCGCGACCCGACAACCAACTCAACAAGCATAACGGGAAGTAGAACGTGTCGGATCTGCGTGTCGCGTTCACATGAACGCGTCCGCTGGCCTGGCCGTGTTTCAACACTCACAGTAGAGTCAGTACACATGCCAAACCCCACCTTCCACATAGACATGCCATGCACAGCCCATCGATGCAAACCTCATTTTAAAACTAAACATAAAATTCAACTCATAACACACCACCCACACATGCTCCAACCCTTAGTCCCAAACCAAACATGCTTTAAAATAGTACATAAGGTATTAAGTCTCCCTACCAACTGGAAGACGCCAAAACCTCCTCGCCGACGGCACACCCACACTCCGAGCATCGTCCTCGCGTGGTTCCCGCGCCGCACGGACTGCCGGAAGCTGAAATCGCCAGAAATCCACCAGAGAAGCCACATCAGCTCCTCCCCTGCACTGGACAGAGCCTCCTCTGCTCTGTCTGGCCGAAACGAAGCTCTTAAAACTCTGTTTGAAATCACGTCCAGGGCAGAAGCCACGTTTAAAAGCCTTTAAACGTGTCCCCCCTGTCCGACGCCAAACGGAAACCCGAGTCACGTGTCACAGAGGCGGTTCTTGGAATCGCGTCCAGCAAGGCCGCCGCGTTCAGATCGCGTCGCCTTCCTCCGCCGCGATTACAGATGGTGAACCAGCAGTGCAAATGGTGCTGGATAACCAGCCACACTGGTCACCCTGTGCACACAAACCACGAAAACAGCCCATTGACCATCTCTTGGTCAAGAGCTCCACACATAGACCTGATAACCTAGATCCGAACGACCGTACTGTTACGTAGGAGCCACAACAGCTCAAAGGTCCCAGGAGAGTACTCTCAAGAGTTCAAGAATGTCATGTCAGGATGTTCGAGAACATTAGTATGATCATGTCATGGGACAATGTTCACTAGTAGTCCAAGAACATCATATCGAGAGCGAGTTCAAGAGAATGTAACATGAACAAGATTGTCAAGAGATTAATGACTATCAAGTTAATAACGATGTTTCGAGTGTCATAGTGTCATGTCCATAATGATTTCAAGCATAAAAAGTCAGTGAACAGGATTTAATGATAACAATGATCAAGAGGAATTTCGGCAGCATAACAGGGCTTTTGCTTTAATTCTATAATAACTTGTTTTCATGGTGTCATTGTTGATAGCTTCGAGAAATTCAAGATGAGGGGGAGAGAGAGAGAGAGAGGGATAGAGAGAGAAGAGAGAGAGAGAGAGAGAGAGAGATAGAGAGAGAGAGAGAGAGAGAAGAGAGAGAGGTGCACACTAACATCGAGAAACTTTATGGTACAACCTGCTCGTCGGACATGTGAGAATCCATGGTCAGAGGAGACTTACGGAGGCCTTGGTCAAGAGTTCACTAGTTCAGTAGAAGGAATATTCGACGGAGAGTTCACCACAAGCCAAGAAGGGGCTTTCTATCGTGTTAGAGTGTATGCGCATGGCACATGTCTGAATCGCTCGAGTGCATCGGTGTTAATCCGAATATGGAAACTCTATTTATGGAAACTTTATTTATGAAAAGTATCATGAGTGCTAAATCAGAAAATACTAATCACACATGACCAATTTTAACAATAGCAATGTGTTTTTAGCAAGTTCGATAACAAGGCAAGAATAGAGGACAATCGGCAAGTAGCGAGCATGATCAATCACTTATGTTCAATTAGAATCATGCAAAAATATTTACTACTTATTCATGGGTTGATTAATGCATGATAAGATCTTATATAACCTTCCTAGAATAGATCAAACTTACACATACGAAGAAACTACGCAAAACGATGAAAACCAAGACTTATGACCCTTAGAAAGCAAATGCAGTGTGCCATCCCTTCACTTCCTATGGTCATAACTCACTGATTTCTTTTGAAAATATGACACATGAATATACCATCTTGAAGCCCTTTGAATAAGGAATCCAAAAAAAAATCCAGCTTATCAATCCGAGGTCTATAGGAATGGTTATAGCCATTTAAGCGAACAATGCGCAGAGGGCAGGTCACGACAACAAACCTGTTGCGTTTGAACAGGGTTTTGGGTTGCCAAATGCACCCAGTTCGACTCCTACTTGGACTGGGTTGATATAGGGCACTTCTAAGGCTTATAACTAGCTATATAGAGCATGAAAAATTGTGAAACTAAGTTCATTGGATTCCTATCTCAATTAGCTAACTACTGTAATGAGGAATTAGAAAACCAATCACATTTACTGGGTCAACTTGACTCTGTGGGACAGACCATAGAAACTAACATAGTAGAGATGTTTCGGTCACTGCTCTTTACACCCACTATGAAATAGAGTGATTTTAGTCTTGTTTGAAAGTAGACTTAAAGGGGAACATTATTCATGTTGGGTGCTTGATCTGAAAACGACTCAGACAAGAGGTAAATGACTCTTAAGTTGAGTGCTTGATCTGAAAATGACTCAGACGAGAGGTAGATGACTCTTAAATAGTGCAAGGGTTTCATCAGGCAGAAAAATGACTATGACATAATTGGGGAAAATAGTATAAACATGATCTAAACAAGGTATGCAAGCATGCATGATTTAATTAGAATTTGGCCCAGAGAAGACCTACCTTTTGGGTGTAAGAAAAGTCGTCCTCCAGAAAACCCTAGTTTCAACTCATAGGAGAACACTTAATACTCACGAGCTACTAGGTATAAATTGGGCAAAATAGTGTCATAAGAAACTAGACTCGAAGATCTTTCCAGGGATGTATGGTTTGCACAGTTTGGTCGATGTTTCACTAACCTTTGGTGATGATCTTGAAGGGACTCAAGTGCAAGTCGCAGATGAAGAAGAGCATGAGTTGCTTCTTCTCAAGCTTTCCTCCTTGCGTTTCCCAGCCTCCAGAGCCTCCAAGCATGACCTTAGCAACCCTAGGGGTCGTCTCATGGGAGAGAGAGGTGACGACCTAACCAGCAAACTGGCCCAACAACCGTGCCAGTTGGTAGACTTCCCAGGAAGGTCACCCATCCTGAGACTACTCCCAACTGAGCATGCTTAACTTCAGAGTTCTTTTCCTGCTCGAGCTCTGAAAATGACTAGTCCGGGTTGTTGGTAGTCTACTGATTTAGTCCATTAACATATTCTTGTATGGGGTGTTACAATCTAGCCCTCTTATATAAGCGACGTCCTCGTCGCTGCTCACATATAACACACAATCAAACCCCAAGCAGGCAGGATTCTAGAGGTGGCTCCCACTATGTAGCACTTTGCGCCATTGTGGCCTCAAGAGGTGGCTCCCATAGCGTAGCACTTTGCCCTATGTGGCACTTAGTTTCCTGCACTTCTGACTGGGCAAGGCTCTGATACCATTTGTGACGACCCACCAGCAAACTGGCCCAACAACCGTGCCAGTTGGTAGACTTCCCAAAAAGGTCACCCATCCTGGGACTACTCCCAACTGAGCACGCTTAACTTCAGAGTTCTTTTTCGGCTCGAGCTCTGAAAATGACTAGTCCAGGTTGTTGGTAGTCTACTGATTTAGTCTATTTAACATATTCTTGTATGGGGTGTTACACCGAGGGGCTCCAATCTAGTCCTGGGGGCAGAGAGCCACCCGAAAATACCTGCAGGGGCTATTGACGATGTTCTGCATTGCACCGGTTCTGACTATACTATCTTGGCTAGACATCTAACTACTATCCTTTTAGTCTGAGGAGTTCAGACGTACTGTGATATTACTGTGCTATCACAAACTGTTAAACATTAGTCTGAGGAGTTCAGACGTAATGTACTATTGTGAAACGGCTACTGTCCCAAGTGACTATTGTCGTACTCTACCAGTGCACCGTTGTGCAACCCTACACGCTATCTTGTTACACGCTACCTTATTACACGCTACCTCGTTACACGCTATCGCACCATACGCTCTACTTGCTCTACTTGATACTCGCTATCTTGAGTTACTGTGTGCTATCGTGACTTGATCACATTCAAAGTGCAATTTACTCTTTACATGACCATCTACTATCATCTCTTCTTGCTATACATGTCTCTTACTATTCTGGACAATATCGTTACTTGCTATTATTGTTATCGTTTTCTATCGTGACTTGACTTTAGTCATCGTGCTATACTTGATTCATCTGCTATTTGAACCATGTTACTTGTGCTGTTACTTTCTCGACTTTACATGACTCTCTCTATCATTAGTTACTATGCCATTTAATGCATTAATTATTAAAGCCTGCTTGAGCCTGAGATTTAAGTCCTACTGGGCGTTATCGCTCACCCTTCGTTATTTGTTATTGTGTCTCAGGTAAGTCGGACAATGACGTTATACGTACCAATGGGACAAGACCAGAGTGATGAGTGACCGGAGTCAAATAACGAAGTTACCCTAGCACAATTGGAGTCTAGTAGTTGTTGCTTTAGATTTCTTTTCAATGTAATGATGTCATTGAGCCCTATGTATTGGCTCCGAATTAGTGGTTGTAATAGTCTTAGTGATTTTATAATGAAACGAAGAGTTATTTCAACTATTGTTCATTAGATGCTCTGATGTTTGCGAAAGTATGCGCAATTGTCGTTACCATACTCGTTGTTCGCGTCTCCCTCCGATTTATTCCGCTGCTAAATTGGAGGGGGGTGACAGTTGGTATCAGAGCCTAGGATGTCCTTATTAGGATATTTTAGGTCCTAGGATGTTCTAGGTGAACTTCCATAACCATGTCTAAGACACCCACCATACCTATGTGAGAGATTGGGTAATGCTTGGGTTATGCTAGGAGCTTAACTATATGTACAAACACCCTAAGTTTAAAAAGAAATTAACAAAATTATTATTGCTCGCAGGGGACTAGAGGAGATGGCTGGCAAGCATGCACCAATGCACGAATTACAACAGACCCTACAGGGGTTTACTCAAGCCCTTACAACGTAATTCAAGCAGGAGCAAGAATGGGGCAGGAGACTTATATGGGAATTTTCAAAGAATAAATCCCCCTAGGTTTAATGGAACTCCGGATCCCGATGAAGCTGAAAATTGGGTGAAGGCAATGGAACGGATCTTTAGGGTTATGCGATGTTCAGAGCAAGATAAAGTCTTTCTGGCAACCTTCCAGTTGGACCGCGATGCTAGAACCTGTGGGAAGCTACTAGTCGACAATTACCCAACATCAACATAGAGTGGGATAAATTTTTAGAACTCTTCATACCCAATACTTTTCTGAGAGGATTCGCGAGAAGAAGGCAAATGAATTCACCAATTTAAAACAAATGATGTCTGTAGCAGAATATGAAGTGCAATTCGAAAGACTAGCACAGTACGCACACATCTGTTAAGTACGGAGAAGATGAAGGCGAAGAAATTTCTGGAAGGGTTGACCTGTATTCTGGAAAGGTTGCTCCACAAGACATTGAAGTATATTCAGTCATGGTATTGAGAGCTCAATTAGTAGAGGACACCATGGGACTCCTTGAAAAGATCCATAACAAAAGGTGTTGAAAAGGGACGTGCTACTCATTCCGATGATAATAAAGGAAGAAATACAATAGTTAGCAAGAGAATGAAAGGGAAAGTGGAGAGTAAAGAATTCTGTAAATTTTGTAAGAAACCAGGGCATCAGATAGATAACTGTTGGAAGAAATTCGGCAGATGCTTGCGATGTGGAAGTCAACAACATCGAGTCATCATTGTCCAACAAAGAGGACCCAACTCCACGCCAAGGACGATTACAAGCTCTCGTGGATATGATCATGCCAATGAAGGTGGACAAGGTACCATCATTACACCCTTAGTTAATTTTATAGCAAAACCCTAAGTGGGGGAGATGATGGAATGAAATATCCATAATAACTTGGTAGTCGTATCATATCATATGAATTTGGGGACCAAATTCTCTTTAAGTGGGGGAGGTAATACCCCAGAAATTCTATTAATTAAAAAAAAATATTATAGATAAATGAAAATTTTGCCCATTAATAAAAATCAAACTAGTTAAAAGATACACATCATTATTGCATGAGTAGAAACTCATATAAAAATTCTATGAAAATAATAGTTATACCTTAAAAATTATTATCTAATGACCCATTAAGAAATTTGGGCATAGAAAAATAATTCGGACCATGATTTAGAATTTATGTGACTTTTATTGTAAATAGGGAATAAATTGGAGAATCCATTATTTCATGAGCCAAGTGGATTAACAATTGAAATAAAAATTATTGGTAGACTCCAAACAATATGTGGGGATAGTCCATAAAAGGAATTGGATCAATGGACAACTTATGACCCATGAACAAATTCAAGTATGAAAATAGTAATATAACTTACGTATTATCGAAATGATAGAACTTACGTACCACTATCGTACGTGAGAAAACACATTAGAAAATTCCGTAAAAATTATAAATCAACCTCAAACATTATTCTTAAGAGTTTCATGAAGAGATTCGAGCAACAAAAAATCCGATTGGCCAAGTGTACGTTACACGTGACCAAGTTACCGAATTAGGGAACTAAGTCGGAAAATTGTTAACACGGAAAAATAACCCAACCATAAATTAAATAAATAGGTTGGAGAGACTTATAACATTATGTATTAGTGACCCATTAATGAAAATGGGCCAATGGATCACTTTTAGCCTAATAATAAATTGGAACATAAAAATACTCAGAAATTCGTACCTATAAATATGCAATAATTGTGAAGGGCACATTAGGGTTTTAATTAGGGTAATTAATCATGCAAGGTAAGTCAAAACTGGACCCAACTCTAAGAGGTGATTTCCTAAACCCTTGCTACCTCCTTTGGTTGAGGAATCTCAGATTTGGAAACTAGAATGCAGAAATTCGCAGCCCTCTTTCCTAGTCCAATTAGGACATGAAGTAGCACCCTAAAACTATAAGAATCTTCACAAATGTTTGGGGAAGGTTTAGCATCAGTTGGGGTCGTGTGCAGCAAGTTTGGGGCACTGAAGGAGAGGAGAAGGCTGGGGAAAAAGTGGTCTCTTCACTCGCCCTGTAGCGAACCAGGAACCTGCAGGAGTTCTTTGCATTCAAAGGTAGGCATTATCGGGTCAAGATTTAAAGAGAATAATACATCTTGTAGAGCTTCGAGTCTAGATCTTTGCTCTGATTTACTAATTTCATGGAGTATCCTTTGGTATTAGTCGTTCTCCCTAAGTCGCGCACAATAGGTTTTTTCCCGTTCTTCTTGTTGGCCCTTTTGGTACGGCAGCAAGCTAACCTAGAGGGGGGGGGGTGAATAGGTTTTTCTGAGATCTGAAATAGAAACTTAAACACAGAAATTAACACTTGAAGGTTTGGTTAGTTTAGTGCGATGAAGAGTAGCAGTGCGGAAGCAAATAAACAATCACACAATAACACAAGAGATTTATCCTGGTTCGGCCCTTCCCACATGGAAGTCCTACGTCCAGTCCCCAAGCAACCTCTTGGGATTTCACTAACCAAGTGTACAGTCCCCCTTAAGGACACTACAACACCCAGCACCCCAGCTGTTCTTCTTCTCTTTCCCGGGCAAGAAGCAGCCCACTTCTCTTACAGGTAAAGAAGCCAACCTCCTGGTACAAACCCCAGTGCGGTTCTGCTAGACACAAACCTCTAGCTGGGTTCTACACTGTATACAGTCCTACAGCTGGACAGAAGTCTTCTTAGAAAATAAAGAACAAAGCTGAGAGTTGGAACAAATAAAAACCAACTACAAGAACTCTCAGCAAAAGACTCTCTCCCCAGATTTACAAGATGCACACAGAGAGAGAGAGAAGAGAGGAGAAGGAGCTTGAAGCTTGAGGGCTTCAGATGCTTGAACACTTCTTCTTGGGCTCAGGCTCTTTCTCTCTTTTTCTTTGAGTGTATTTGAAGTTCAGGTTCCTCACTGGTTGTACACTCTTCAAAAGATCTTCAGGAAAGCTCATGCTTCTTCTTCAGCCTTGCTTCATCTTTTATATGAGCAATTTGAATAAATCCGTTGGAGTTCTAGCCGTTGCTCATCTTCTCTTCTTCTGATAATTGTGGTCTACGAGGTCTGCAAGCATAGAAAAAAGTGTTTAGGTAAAATAGTGTTTCTGTCAAAAAGGCTCATACCTTTATGTTTCCTGATGCCAACCAGAAATGGTAAGTATCTCTCTTTTGTTGACAGGAGAGAGAAGAGATCTAGAAAGATAAGCAAAAGATCTCCTGTCAGAAAGATAGAGGATTACGCAAATCAAGAATATTGACTTTTTCACTAGATGCCAAAAGGCACTTTGAAATATAAAGGAAATCTATGTTTTTACAAAGAAGTCTGTGTTTTACAAAGGAATCCATGTTTCACTTATCAAATCCTTATGAGAGTTACAAAGGAATCCATGTTTTACAAGGAGTCTGTGTGAGTTACAAAGGAATCCTTTTGAGAGTCACTTATCGAATCCTTATGAGAGCGAATCGTTATGAGAGCGAATCGTTATGAGAGTCACTTATCGAATCGTATGAGAGCGAATCGTTATGAGAGTCACTTATCGAATCGTTATGAAGCGAATTGTTATGAGAGTCACTTATCAAATCGTTATGGGACCAAATCGATGTGAGAGTGAATCCTTATAGCAGTGAATCCTTATGAGAGTGAATCCTTATGACAGTGAATCCTTATGGCACTTGCGAACTGAAATCCATATATATATTGAATGGAATCATTTATCTGTTTAGTGCAATCATTATAGAATAATGTCATAAAATTATATTTATTAGAAAATCATGATATTTAATTTATTATTAGAAAATCATGCTAATAAATATATTTAATATTCAATTAATCATGTAAATTTATATTTATTAAGAAAAACATAATATTAAATTTTTTTAATAATAATTAATTAAACATAAATTTTATTATCACCAAAATAAAAAGGTAAAATATAGGAGTGGTTCAACAATCTCCCCCTTTTGGTGATGACAAAATTTATGAGAATTTTCTGACAAAAATACGTAAAGCATAGAAAATACAGAAAATTCACAGATAAAGCATACCATGCATACTCTCCCCCTTTTTGTCACAACACCAAAAAGGAAGGTTCTTACCATTGCATTCTCTCCCCTTGTGAAAGAAATTCTTACCATTGAGGGGTTCAACAATGATGACATAAATGAATAACTCCCCCTTAGTCTGTGCTCCCCCTGATGTGAGAGACTCCACCTAAATGAAACTTGTAAATAATTATTAGTAATGAAGACCAATTCAATTTTTGTGACTACTCTTTCTTCAGATGAGATTTGAATGAAGAGTCTGCAGTCACTCCTGCCTTGAGCATCCTTGGTTTTTGATGCTCCAAGGCTAACCTGCAAATAAACTACTCAGAAGTAGGTACCCAAATCTTTTTGGGTCCTTGATGATTAGATGCATAAAAATAGCCTTTAGGTATCCAAACTAGGTGCTTAGTTGTGCAGGTGTTCACAGTGTGTCCTAGTTTATTGCAATGAGAGCAGCAATGAATATAATTTGTTTTGCAGTTCTTATTGCCTTTGTGATGCATGATTTGAACATAATTTTAGAAACCTTTTTCTTTTGATAAAGCTTGGTTGTTTCAGGTTCCTTTTTCTGAGGCATTTTGGTTTCTTTTACAAATTTTGGTAAAGGATATTTTCCTGAGTTTATACTTGTTTTCCTTTTTCTGGAGGTGTATAACAAGCCCTTGTTTGTCATTTCCAGATTTTGATCCTTTTAAGCATAGGGCTAGAGATGTTTTTCCTTTAGTTAATTTCTAACTGATTCTTTTAAATAAAAATTTTCTTCAGTTAGAGTTTTCACTTTTTCTTCCAACTCTACTTTTCATTATTTGTGCTCCTTAAATTTTCATTCAAAGAGAATTATTATCTTTACTATCTTTAATTGTTTTTCTAGTTGCTCCAATCAGATTTAAGATCCGAATTGGTGTTTTCTAAGCAAATAGTGTGTTTTTTTTAGATTCTTAATTCTTTTACAACATTTTTATGTTTTTCATATAGTTCATTAAATACTTCTTCTAAGTCTTCAGATTCTGATCCTGAATCTGTGCAAGAATCAAAAGATGAGTTAGGATGTACCTCATCTAGTCCTACCATGAGGGCTAGATTTACCTGCTCTTTCTCTGATTCTGAGCTTGATGATTCTGAGCATGTGGTCTCTTCATTTTCCCAAGCAGCCGCCATAGCTTTTCTTTTGAATTTCTTGTGCTTCTTTTGACTTTTCTGGTTGACCATCTTCTTTAGTTAGGACAATCTGGTCTTAGATGTCCAGGTTTTCTGCATTCATAGCAGACTGGTTCTTTTTCTTTTCTCTCTTTCTTTTGAAACCTTCTTGATCCATTTTTCTTCTTCTTGAGAATTTTCTGAAGCTTGGACAGTACTTCATCTACGTCACTGTCTTCAGAATATGCATTTTGGAGCTAGAAGAAGAAGTGGAAGGAGCAGCTACAACCTTAAGAGCATTAGTACATTTCTTCTTAGATGAGCTTTCAGACAATCGCTCATATTTTATTCATGTGCCATGAGAGAACCTATTAAATTATCAATTGACAATTTGGTTAAGTCATGGGCTTCTTCAATAGCGGTTACTTTAGGTGTCCATGAAACGGTTAAGACCTAAGTATTTTTCTAACGGTTTCTTCATTGGAAAGAGTTTTACCAAGAGAATTTAAGCCTACTACTATGCTTGAAAATCTATTATACATAGTAGTAATGTTTTCGCTTGAAAGCATTTTAAATTGTCATATTGTGAAACAAGAATATCTATTCTAGTTTGTTTCACTTTATCCGTCCTTCATAAGTTATCTGCAGTTTATCCCAAATTTCTTTAGCAGATTTGCATGCAGATACTCTACTAAATTCCTTTTGGATAAAGCACAACATAAATAGTTCTTAGCTTTAAAGTTTAAAGATAGTTTATTTTTATCAGCTATTGTAATAGCAGTAGTGCCTGGAACAGGAACAACAACAAAATCACCTACCTCTATTACCTGCCACAGATCGAAGTCTGTGCCTCGAATGAAGCATTCCATTCGCATTCCAATATTGGTAGTCCTCTCCATCAAAGAATGGAGGTCTGGTGACTGATTGACCTTCAACATATCCTTGAGCTGCCATGGATCTTTACTCTAAGATCGTTGGATCTTCTTTGAATGATCAGAGACCGCTCTGATACCACTTGTTGGCCCTTTTGGTATGGCAGCAAGCTAACCTAGAGGGGGGGGTGAATAGGTTTTCTGAGATCTGAAATAGAAACTTAAACACAGAAATTAACACTTGAAGGTTTGGTTAGTTTAGTGTGATGAAGAGTAGCAGTGCGGAAGCAAATAAACAATCACACAAATAACACAAGAGATTTATCCTGGTTCGGCCCTTCCCACATGGAAGTCCTACGTCCAGTCCCCAAGCAACCTCTTGGGATTTCACTAACCAAGGGTACAGTCCCCCTTAAGGACACTACAACACCAGCACCCCAGCTGGTCTTCTTCTCTTTCCGGGCAAGAAGGCAGCCCACTTCTCTTACAGGTAAAGAAGCCAACCTCCTGGTACAAACCCCAGTGCGGTTCTGCTAGACACAAACCTCTAGGGGGTTCTACAACTGTATACAGTCCTACAGCTGGACAGAAGTCTTTCTTAGAAAAGAAAGAACAAAGCTGAGAGTTGGAACAAATAAAAACCAACTACAAGAACTCTCAGCAAAAGACTCTCCCCCCAGATTTACAAGATGCACACAGAGAGAGAGAGAAGAGAGGAGAAGGAGCTTGAAGCTTGAGGGCTTCAGATGCTTGAACACTTCTTCTTGGGCTCAGGCTCTTTCTCTCTTTTTCTTTGAGTGTATTTGAAGTTCAGGTTCCTCACTGGTTGTACACTCATTCAAAAGATCTTCAGGAAAGCTCATGCTTCTTCTTCAGCCTTGCTTCATCTTTTATATGAGCAATTTGAATAAATCCGTTGGAGTTCTAGCCGTTGCTCATCTTCTCTTCTTCTGATAATTTGTGGTCTACGAGGTCTGCAAGCATAGAAAAAAGTGTTTAGGTAAAATAGTGTTTCTGTCAAAAAGGCTCATACCTTTATGTTTCCTGATGCCACCCAGAAATGGTAAGTAATCTCTTTTGTTGACAGGAGAGAAGAGATCTAGAAAGATAAGCAAAAAGATCTCTGTCAGAAAGATAGAGGATTACGCAAATCAAGAATATTGACTTTTTCACTAGATGACAAAAGGCACTTTGAAATATAAAGGAAATCTATGTTTTTACAAAGAAGTCTGTGTTTTACAAAGGAATCCATGTTTCACTTATCAAATCCTTATGAGAGTTACAAAGGAATCCATGTTTTACAAAGGAGTCTGTGTGAGTTACAAAGGAATCCTTATGAGAGTCACTTATCGAATCCTTATGAGAGCGAATCGTTATGAGAGCGAATCGTTATGAGAGTCACTTATCGAATCGTATGAGAGCGAACGTTATGAGAGTCACTTATCAATCGTTATGGGACCAAATCGATGTGAGAGTGAATCCTTATAGCAGTGAATCCTTATGAGAGTGAATCCTTATGACAGTGAATCCTTATGGCACTTTGCGAACTGAAATCCATATATATTGAATGGAATCCATTTATCTGTTTAGTGCAAATCATTATAGAATAATGTCATAAAATATATTATTAGAAAATCAGATATTTAATTTATTATTAGAAAAATCATGCTAATAAATATATTTAATATTCAATTATCATGTAAATTATATTTATAAGAAAACATAATATTAAATATTTTTAATAATAATTAATAAACATAAATTTTATTATCACCAAAATAAAAAGGTAAAATATAGGAGTGGTTCAACACTTTTATTATGCATACGATTTGAAACCGAACTAGACTAAATCATCAACATCAAAGTTCTTCTACTTGTAGTCACGATCATCTTTCATGTTGAAGGTTTTGTCTAAAAGTCTTTAGTTAGAGAGTTATGAACCCCGTAAGAGAGTCATGCATAATACTGTGTTTTTGGGTTTGCGTTAGCCTTAGGTTTCCTATTTTTATTGAAATTTAAGACCGAAGTAGGTCAAGACTCCAACATGAAAGTTCTTGTATTAGTCGATAGGGTCATCTTTCTTGTTAAATGTTTTGCTTAAATGTCATTAGTTTGAGAGTTATAAACTTCTAAATAGAGTCGTGCATGATACTGCGCTTTCTGGTTGCATTTAACTTTAAGTTCTTCATGTTTTTCACAAGGACAAAGACCGAATTAGGTAAAATACCCAACATAAAAGTTCTTCCACTAGTTGTCCTGGTCATCGTTTATGTTAAACGTTTTGTCCAAATATCAGTAGATCTCATGGTACAAGCCTAACATGTAAGTCGCAACGAAGTCATGCATGTTTAGGGCTTTTTTTCGTTCTTCCTGTATTGCATGCAATTAGAGACGGATTCAGACCCAGACCACAACACAAAAGTTCTTCCAATATATGTCCTCGACACTTTCTATGTTGAGAGTTTTGTCTAAAGGTCAGCATATAGAGAGATATAGGCATTTCATGAATATCGCCCCTGTGTCAAAACATGGTAAGTCTGACCAAGAGCATGTCAGATCCCGGTCGGACTCAGGCGCAGACCCTGCGAACGCGACGGCCCGATATGTCACGTTTTGAGGTCGGGTGGCGACAGTACCTGTCGCATTCTGGTCGCGATAGTACCCATGTCGCATTCTGCCTGCCTGATCTGACGACCCCCTGTCGCGATCCTTGCAAGACCACGTCGCGATCTCAGTTTTGGCCTGAAAATCAGTCTTTTGCAAGTCTTGTTGTACCACCATAATTCCCATATCATGTTGACGATCTTAACTACATAAAAACAAAGTTGTAAGTATTGATTGTATTTTATCCTAATAAAGTCAATCACTTGATCTTTCATATCCTTGATTTCATGACACATACACACACATTGAACCATCCAAACATGGCCTAAATTGTATGAATATGACACATAACATATCTGGTAATTATTGCAATTAATTACCTTTACTTTAACAAGTACTCGTTTACGATTCGTGCGATGTTTTAGAACACCGATCTCGACGCTCCACTGTTCTAGAATTCCTCTACAACGTCGAGCACTTGTTTCTATATTTACACACTTTCTTGACTTGGACGAACTCTCCATCGGATACTCCTTCCGCTGGACTAGTGAATCCTTGTGCAAGGCCTCCGTAGGTCTCCTCTGATCATGGATTCCCACATGGTCGACGAGCCGGTTGTACCCTAATACCTATGATACACTCTAGGGATCAGTAAGATCCAAATAGCCTTAGATTGTTCTCTCGCTTATCTTGAATCACGCGGACCTCTGGACCTGTGCTTAATGAGGCCAGCGGAAAGATCGTGAGTTCCACCTGACTGCCATACCTTAAGCGCGTGTTGTGCAACTGTTACCATCACTCGTTACTCGACGTTTCATGTGCAATGACATAAGATCTCATCTATGCTATACTCGCTCATCTACTCATATTCACGTTCACTCTACTATCCCGTCTCTCTCGTCTATTCATCTAGCACTCTCTTGTTACCCTTGAGCTGTGTGGCTCCTATGTTTGTGCTATTTCGTGACTGTCTAGCGCTATAATATGGGTCTTGTGACTCTACTCTATCAAATGCATACTGTGCAGGGCACAGAGAGTGTCCGAGGGGTTCCAATCTAGTCTGGGGGCAGAGAGCCACCCGAAAATACCTGCGGGGGCTATTGACGGTGTTCTGCATTGCACCGGTTCTGACTATACTATCTTGGCTTGACATCTAACTACTATCCTTTAGTCTGAGGAGTTCAGACGTACTGTGATATTACTGTGCTATCACAAACTGTTAACAATAGTCTAAGGAGTTCAGACGTAATGTACTATCGTGAAATGGCTACTGTCCCAAAGTGACTATTGTCGTACTCTACCAGTGCAATGTTGTGCAACCCTACACGCTATCTTGTTACGCTACCTTGTTACACGCTATCTCGTTACACACTATCTCACCATACGCTCTACTTGCTCTACTTGATACTCGCTATCTTGATTTACGTGTGCTATCGTGACTTGATCACATTCAAAGTGCAATTTACTCTTTACATGACCATCTACTATCATCTCTTCTTGCTATACAGTCTCTTGCTATTCTGGAAATATCGTTACTTGCTATTATTGTTATCGTTTTCTATCGTGACTTGACTTTAGTCATCTCGTGCTATACTTGATTCATCTGCTATTTGAAACCATGTTACTTGGCTGTTACTTCTCTCGACTTTACATGACTCTCTCTATCATTAGTTACTCTGCCATTTAATGCATTAATTATTAAAGCCTGCTTGAGCCTGAGATATAAGTCCTACTGGGTGTTATCGCTCACCCTTCGTTATTTGTTATTGTGTCTCAGGTAAGTCGGACAATGACGTTATACGTACCAATGGGACAAGACAGAGTGATGAGTGACTCAGAGTCAAATAACGAAGTTACCCTAGCACAATTGGAGTCTAGTAGTGTTGCTTTAGATTTCTTTTCAATGTAATGATGTCATTGAGCCCTATGTATTGGCTGCGAATTAGTGGTTGTAATAGTCTTAGTGATTTATAATGAAACGAAGAGTTATTTCAACTATTGTTCATTAGATGCTCTGATGTTTGCGAAAGTATGCGCAATTGTTGTTACCATACTCGTTGTTCGCGTCTCCCTCCGATTTATTCCGCTGCTAAATTGGAGGGGCGTGACAGTTTGTAATACCCCAGAAATTTTTTAATTAAAAAAATATTATAGATAATGAAAAATTTGCCCATTAATAAAATCAAACTAGTTAAAAGATACACATCATTATTGCATGAGTAGAAACTCATATAAAAATCTATGAAAATAATAGTTATAGCTTAAAAATTATTATCTAATGACCCATTAAGAATTTGGCATAGAAAAATAATTCGGACCATGATTTAGAATTTATGTGACTTATTATTGTAAATAGGGAATAAATTGGAGAATCCATTATTTCATGAGCCAAGTGGAAACAATTGAAATAAAAATTATGGGTAGACTCCAAACAATATGTGGGGATAGTCCATAAAAGGAATTGGATCAATGGACAACTTATGACCCATGAACAAATTCAAGTATGAAATAATAAATAAATAACTTACGTATATCGAAATGATAGAACTTACGTACCACTATCGTACGTGAGAAACACATTAGAAAATTCCGTAAAAATTATAAATCAACCTCAAACATTATTCTTAAGAGTTTCATGAAGAGATTCGAGCAACGAAAAATCCGATTGGCCAAGTGTACATTACACGTGACCAAGTTTAACCGAATTAGGGAACTAAGTCGGAAAATTGTTAACACAGAAAAATAACCCAATCATAAATTAAATAAATAGGTTGGAGAGAATTATAACATTATGTATTAGTGACCCATTAATGAAAATGGGCCCATGGATCACTTTTAGCCTAATAATAAAATTGGAACATAAAAAATACTCAGAAATTCGTACATATAAATATGCAATATTGTGAAGGGCACATTAGGGTTTAAATTAGGGTAATTAGTCATGCAAGGTAAGTCAAAACTGGACCCAACTCTAAGAGGTGGTTCCTAAACCTTTGCTACCTTCTTTGGGTGAGAGAATCTCAGATTTTGGAAACTAGAATGCAGAAATTCGCAGCCCTCTTTCCTAGTCCCATTAGGACATGAAGTAGCACCCTAAAACTATAAGAACTCTTCACAAAATGTTTGGGGAAGGTTTAGCATCAAGTTGGGGTCGTGTGCAGCAAGTTTGGGGAGCTGGAGGAGAGGAGAAGGCTGGGAAAAAAGTGGTCTTCTTCCACCTCGCCCTGTAGCAAACCAGGAACCTGCAGGGAGTTCTTTGCGTTCAAAGGTAGGCATTCTCGGGTCAAGATTAAAGCAAAATAATACCATCTTGTAGAGCTTTGAGTCTAGATTCATTTGCTTCTGATTTTACTAATTTTCATGGAGTAGCCTTTGTGTATTAGTCCTTCTCCTAAGTCGCGCCTAGTTAGGGTTTTCCCGTTCTTTTATTATGCATACGATTGAGACCGAACTAGACTAAATCATCAACATCAAAGTTCTTCTACTTGTAGCACGATCATCTTTCATGTTGAAGTTTTGTCTAAAAGTCTTTAGTTAGAGAGTTATGAACCCCGTAAGAGAGTCTGCATAATACTGGTGTTTTTGGGTTGCAGTTAGCCTTAGGTTCTTCCTGTTTTTATTGAAATTTAAGACCGAAGTAGGTCAGGACTCCAACATGAAAGTTCTTGTATTAGTCGATAGGGTCATCTTTATGTTAAATGTTTTGTTAAATGTCATTAGTTTGGAGAGTTATAAACTTCTAAAAGAGTCGTGCATGATACTGCGCTTCTGGTTGCATTTAACTTTAAGTTCTTCATGTTTTTCACAAGGACAAAGACCGAATTAGGTAAAATACCCAACATAAAAGTTCTTCCACTAGTTGTCCTGGTCATCGTTTATGTTAAACGTTTTGTCCAAATATCAGTAGATCTCATGTTACAAGCCTAACATGTAAGTCGCAACGAAGTCATGCATGTTTAGGGCTTTTTTCGTTCTTCCTGTATTGCATGCAATTAGAGACGGATTCAGACCTAGACCACAACACAAAAGTTCTTCCAATAGATGTCCTCGACATTTTCTATGTTGAGAGTTTGTCTAAAGGTAGCATATAGAGAGATATAGGCATTTTATGAATATCGCCCCTGTGTCAAAACATGGTAAGTCTGACCAAGAGCATGTCAGATCACGGTCGGACTCAGGCGCAGACCCTGTGAACGCGACGGCCCGATATGTCACGTTCTGAGTGGGGTGGCGACAGTACATCTGTCGCATTCTGGTCGCGACAGTACCCATGTCGCATTCTGCCTGCCTGATCTGACGCCCCGTCGCGATCCTTGCAAGACCACGTCGCGATCTCAGTTTTAGGCCTTAAAATCAGTCTTTTGCAAGTCTTGTTGTACCACCATAATTCCCATATCATGTTGACGATCTTAACTACATAAAAAAACAAAGTTGTAAGTATTGATTGTATTTTAATCTAATAAAAGTCAATCACTGATCTTTCATATCCTTGATTTCATGACACATACACACACGTTGAACCATCCAAACATGGCTTAAATTGTATGAATATGACACATAACATATCTGGTAATTATTGCAATTAATGCCTTACTTTAACAAGTACCGTTTACGATTCGTGCGATGTTTTAGAACACCGATCTCGACGCTCCACTGTTCTAGAATTCCTCTAGAATGTCGAGCATTGTTTCTATATTTACACACTTTCTTGACTTGGACGAACTCTCCATCGGATACTCCTTCCGCCAGACTAGTGAATCCTTGTGCAAGGCCTCCGTAAGTCTCCTCTGATCTTGGATTCCCACATGGTCGACGAGCCGGTTGTACCCTAATACCTATGATACACTCTAGGGATCAGTAAGATCCAAACGGCCTTAGATTGTTCTCTCACTCTTATCTTGAATCACGCCGGACCTCGGGACCTGCGCTTAACGAGGCCAGCGGAAAGATCGTGAGTTCCACCTGACTGCCAATACCTACGCGCGTGTTGTGCAACTGTTACCATCACTCGTTACTCGAAGTTTCACGTGCAATGACCATAAGATCTCATCTATGCTATACTCGCTCGTCTACTCATATTCACGTTCACTCTACTATCCCGTCTCTCTCGTCTATTCATCTAACACTCTCTTGTACCCTTTGAGCTGTGTGGCTCCTATCGTTTGTGCTATTCGTGACTGTCTAGTGCTATAATATGGGTCTTGTGACTCTACTGTATCAAATGCATACTGTGCAGGGCACGGAGAGTGTCCGAGTGTAACACCCCATATAAGAATATGTTAAATGGACTAAATCAGTAGACTACCAATTAGTACGGTTGTTGGCCCAGTTTGCTGGTTGGGTCGTCACAAATGGTATCAGAGCCTTGCCCAGCCGGAAGTGCAGGAACTAAGTGCCACACAGGGCAAGTGCTACGCTATGAGAGCCACCTCTTGAGGCCATAATGGCGCAAAGTGTACATAGTGGGAGCCACCTCTTGAGCCTGTGGGGGCCACCTCTAGAATCATGCCTGCCTGGGGTTTGATTATGTGCTATATGTGAGCAGCGACGAGGACGTCACTTATATAAGAGGGGTAGATTGTAACACCCCATATAAGATTATGTTAAATGGACTAAATCAGTAGACTACCAATTAGTACGGTTGTTGGACTAGTTTGCTGGTTGGGTCGTCACAGAGAGGGCTTATTTAAGGGGTGTGGGTCTTTAGTTGCCTAATTTAAATTAGGAAACTCATGGGTACGTATTTGGTGTGTCCTTCCCTCAATGGAGGATTTCTCTCCCCAATTCGTGGTAGGAGTCCTATGGAAACCTCCCTTAGGTGGTACTCACGAGTTTAGGCTTTGTTTTGAAGTCAAATGGTGATCTATTGGGTGAGAATTTACCCTATCATGGTCTATTAGTGAATATTATCATTTTCCTAACATGAATTATTTGTGGCCCAAAGTACATCCTCTGACCCATTCTTTCATTGGATTGTCAATGCCCATTGTTTGAAGTCCAACCATAATTTTTATTCTATTTTTGGACTCCATTAAGTATATGTGATAATATTTTTCGACTTATTTTTAATTACGATAATAAGTCACAAAACACCTTAATCTTGGTCAATCGGATTTTTCTTCGCACGAATTTCTTTGTGGGTCATTTGAGAGTATTAGTTAGAGTTGAACTATGATTTTTATGGAATTTCCAATGTTTTTTTGTACACATGATAATGGCATGTAAACTTTTACTATTATTAAATTATTATTTCTAATTTTTCTCATAATAAAATTTTCGGGGTGCTACACTGGGCCCTTTATAATATTACCAAACATTGATCATGTTTATTATCTGTAGACAATCAGTCAATGGCCAATAGAGTACTAAGAATAGATAAGAGTAAGAAGAAATAGATGAAAGTGTAGCAAGAATTTGAATATATATAGATAGATTTAGATGAGAACTACAGGTTATACACATAAAACGATGAGTAATACCAATGATAGTATCAGATGCACAACACATAGTCGGTATTGGCAGAAAGTTTGGATTTCTTTTCTTTTTGGTGTGTGCATGTGAAGAAGAATCAAGAGACGATGAAATAAGATCGTGTACATGTCTTTTGGATAAAGAAATTAGCATGGTTTAACCTTAATATCGCTTGATATGGTGTTATAGTATTTAAAAGATCTTAACGACAGACTCAACATGGTATTATAGCATGATGGTTTAAAAATTTGAGGTTTTAGGGCTAGAGGAAAAACTTAGATCTAAATCTATAAAGCAAGAAGAGTTATGGAATCAGTTTAAAACAAAGCTAACACGACTCTTAACAAGATAACCAAAAGAAATCAAGAATTTTAATAAGGATTCATGGAGAACAAGAACAAACAAGAGGTCACGGGTACATGAAATAATGGAACTTTGAACATGAAAATCTCACAATTTGATGGATGAAATCTGGGGAAAACATGGGATTTGGTTACTAGTTTCATGTACTATCTATGGACGAGATTAATTAGATTTTTTCTTGAGAGATTGCCTACCTTTGAACGTCCCTAAGAAAGGTCTTCTGCAGTATGAAGTAAATGTAGTTTGGGAAGAAAGCTCCGGTTGGAGCGATCTCCTCCTCCTCTGGTTCTCTAGCTAGCCTTCACACGTCTCCAGCAAGTTGGTAACTTTCCCCAAGAGGTTTATGATAAGTATTTATAGATTTAGGGCTGATATGAGTCCTATTGTAACTAGGGAAGTGGAGTTGCACTTTTAGCTTGACCCCTTCCATGTTTGGAGGATTCATATCCAATTGGAGTAGGAAGCCTTTAAGAACCCCTCCTCTTGATGGCCACGAATCTGGTTAATATGGAAGTCTAATTATGGTGAAATTTCCATGTTTGTGTTTTTCCTAACTCTTGGTAGGAGTCCTATCATGTTCAAAACTTCCATAAAAGTTGTTTCTATAACAAGTATGTTCCTATTTGGTTTAGTTCTAGGGAGCATATTTGAAATCCCTATTGGATTCGATCACGATTTATGTCCATATCTTCCATGTTTATCTTAACTAACCCCTTTTATCATCGGTATAAAGTTAACATGCATTTTATAGTTTGGCAATGACCGATAACTTTGTCATGTACGAAGTCATACATGATTTGGTCTTAATCAGTCGAAGCTTAACTTCATCATATACGAAGTCCCACTTCGTCATATATGAAGTCTAACTTCATCATATACGAAGTCATACATAATTTGGTCATAATCAGTCGAAGTTTCGTCATATCCGAAGTCTAACTTCGTCATATACGAAGTTCCACTTCATCATGTACATTTTGGTCATGGTCGTTCGAAGCTTAACTTCATCATATCCAAAATCTAAATTCATCATATACGAAGTCCAATTCGTCATATACGAAGTTCTGCATGATTTTGTCATGATCAGTCAAAGCTAACTTAGTCATATCTGAAGTCCTACTTCAGCTGACAACGTTATATCTTGGCCAGTCGATTTGATACTGTTTGCCCACTTATGGTAGGTAGCAAGGATAAACCTAGAAGGGGGGGGGGGTGAATAGGTAATCTGAAAAAATTAAACAAAAATCACCACTTAAAAATGGTTGGTTAGTCTAAATAAGTGTGCAAATTAAAGGCACGGAAGCAAGCACACAAGGAACATAGAGATTTATCTTGGTTCGACCATTCGAAATGGAAGTCCTACGTCCAATCTCCAAGCAAATCTTGGTATTTCACTAACCAGGGTACAATCCCCCCAAGGATATACAAACCCCCACTCCCCACTAGTCCTCTTCCTTTTCCAGTAGGAAGGAAACTCAGTTCTATTACAGGTCAAGAAGCCACCCTCCTGGAACACCCCAGTGCGGTTCTGCTAGACTTAAACCCCTAGCTAGGTTATGCTGACACCAACTCTAGCTAGGTTCTTCCCTTAACCAAAGGGAACACTGTGTATAGTCCCACAGCCGAACAAACACCCAATACTTCAGTTGGTCTTCTCTTCACCCTAGAAGAGGAACACTGTATACCATCCTATAGTTAGACGCAAGTCTTTCTTAGAAAAGAAAGAACAAATTGAGAGCTATACAAAATGAATGCTAAGAAACTCAAACTCTCAGCTCATAGACTCTCCCTTAGATTTACAATGATGCACGGAGAGAGTATAGAGAGAAAAGAAGCTTGAATGCTTGGAGCTTGAAGACTTCAAATGATTGCTTGTGCGCACACTTCTTCTTGGGCTCGAGCTCTTTCTCTCTTGCCTTGAGTGTGTATGGCATTGAGGCTTCTCACTAGATGTACACTCTTTGATTGATTTTCAGGAAGGCACTCTACCTTCTTTTTCTTTTGCTTCTCTCTTTTATGGAGCAGCGTTGAACAGATCCGTTAACAGATAGTCGTTGGAGATCTATGATCTGTTGCTCTTATTCTTCTTCATCTTCTTTCCTTTGAGTCTAACGACTTTCTTCTTGTGCCTATTGGCTACTGGAATGGAGGAAAATGTTCTAGCTTGTGAGCACTTCCAAGGATGCTAACAGCAAGTCCAAGATGTGTGACTGTGTGTAGAGGTGGACCTGCAAACATTTGATGCAAGGCAGATGATTAGACTCGTGAAGTCTTTTATCAGATGGCTCATACCTCTTTTATTCTTTTGTCTGTATTCCTATAGATAGCTAAAAATTGAATGTAGGTCCTTTTCTTTTTTTGCGGGATGGAAGAGATTCTACAAGATAGGCAAAAAGATCTTCAGTCAGAGAAATAATAAGTTAAACATGAAGTACATTTGAACTTTCATTTGGGCGCCAAAGACATTTAAAATATTTGAAATATAGAGGCAATCGATGTTTAAGTATAATAGTATCGATGTTTCAGAGGCAATCAATATTTCATATAGGTAATCAAAGTTTAAGTGAAGCAATCGATGTGAAAGACAATCGATGTTTCAATGTAATCCATATATGTAATCGATGTTTAAGTGTAATCGATGTTTCAATGTAATCCATGTATGTAATCGATGTTTGAACACAATCGATGTTCTAAGATAATTGATGTGAAAGACAATCGATGTATAAGCATAATCGATGTTTAATCATAATCGATGTGAACGTTATCGACGTTTAAACAAAATCGATGTTTGTTCATAATCGATGTGAAAACATAATCGATGTACATGTAATCGATGTTTAAGTAAATTGTAATTGATGTTCATGTAATTGATGTTTAAGTAAACTATTGTAGCACCCCGTAAAATTCAGTAAATTAAAATTTTAAATAAATGGAAATAAATAAATTCCGCATTATCGAAACGGTAGAACATACGATCGTACGTGCTAGAACACATCCGAAAATTCTGTAAAAAATATAAATCAACCTCAAACATCATTCTGAAATGTTCCACAAAATAATTTGTGCAACAAAAAATCCGATTGATCAAGTGTACGTCACATTGTGACTAATTATAAAATTAGGAAACTAAGTCGGAAAACCGTTAACAGGGAGATATAACACGAACATAAATTAAATAATCATGTTGGAGAGACTTCCAACATTATATATTGATGACCCATTATCGAAATTGGGCCAATGGATCACTTTTGGCCCAAGAATTAAATAGAGCATGAAAAATACATAGGAATTTGCAACCCTAATTGAGCTGAAAATAGGAGGAGGTGATTAGGGCAAATCCCAAGGCAATTAGGCTTTCTTGGCAACCCAATTTCGTGGATAACCATGGTGGGGGGTTTCCTAAAGCCTCACCACACTATTGGGGTGAGAAATCATCAAAATATGGAAGGTGGAAGGCCGAAACCGCACCTTGCCTTTCCTTCACCCAATGGGACTTCTAAAACCCACTAGATGCATATATAGATGCCATGAAACCCTAGGGGATGAAAATACACATTGTCGGGGTCGTGGGAGGCTGTTCTTGAGCACCCAAGGAGGAGGAAACTGCCCCAACCCCGAGCTTCTTCTCTACTGCGTTCTGCATCACCCTGTGCAGATAGCTCTTCCTAGAGTCAACCTAAGGTAGGCCAATCATTCACCAAACTGTGCAAGACTTATACCCCTGGAAAGAGAGTCGAGTCTAGTTCCTAATCCCACTGGTTTTCCTATTTTTTATTTAGTAGATTGGGTGCAGTAAGCGTTCTCCTCCAAGTGGTCTGAACGTAGGTCTTCTGAAAAAATGTGACTTCTTCAACCCAAAAGGTAGGTGATCTCGGGACAAATCTTAATAAATCATATACCAATGTGTAGAGCATCGAGTCTACTTACATGTCCAAGTGGTTCATCGAATTTCATTTAGTATATCTCGAGTTTTAAGCATTTTACCAAAGTCGCGCATGTTAATCATGTTTTATGCTCATGTGGATTTCTCGCACATCCTGTGACCGTTTTTAATGATTTCAAAACCATATTTGTATCCTATTCCATGTTCCCAACAAGTTTCATGTCGACGCTTTTTCCAAAAGGTCTAGATTAGAAGTTATAAGCATTGCATGGACCGAGCGCACTTGTTTTCTGCGTTTTCGGGTTAGAACCCAAAACACGACGGGATCAGGCGTCGCATTTTGGCTTGCATGAACGCGATGCATGAGTTTGATGCGTTCATGTAAATCATGACTGTGACCTACGTCACGATTTAGAGTGCAACCGTACGGCACTGGCACCTCAAACTTTGCGCTGCGTGGTTTTCAGCGCTGCATGAAAACGCGACGTGGACCCCCGTTGTGATTCAGCCGATTTTTCCCGCTCAAAAATTTCACGCAAATTTTTATATTACTATTTTAAATAGGTTTCATGAAAGCGACAGGGTATACTGTCATGATTAAATAGTAAAGGCGATACATGGGCCGTCACGATTTCAATCTTTACATGTTAGTGTTGTTTCGACTGTGCACTTTATTATTAAATGCGTCGACTGTGTCCGATGCGGATTCCAAGACCTACCCGAGACCTATTTTACATGGTATTGAGTTCATGATTTGCATGTCTTGGTTCTGGTCATTTCATGAGGTTTGTTTAATGGTTTAAAAGCAATTAACTCATTAAAAGCTATAACTACATGAATGTTATTCTAATTGTTCGTTAATGACGTGACCATTCATGCAACTAGTGATTTGCTCTTCTCACTGTTCTATCTTGCTATAATGATAATTGTTATATAAAATATTACAAACCCATGAATAATTAAATGCATAGTTCATCTCATGCTATCATGTAATTATTTTCCGCAAGTTTGACACCGATAGATTGTGGATTGAGATATGTGTTCACTACACACTTACACATCTAGGCAGCCCTTTCTTGGGGGAATAGAAACTCATGGCCAGTCATTTCGTATTGGCAGTCTAGTGACCTTTCTCTAAGACCTCCGTAATTCTTTGTACTCCGTGGATTCCCTCATGGAGACCGAGTTGGTTGTACCATTGAAGTTCCCTGGAGATAGCGTGCACTTCCTTTCTCATCTTGTTCTTGTGAGTGTGATTATAATCTAGACTTAAGCCATTAATGTAAAGAGTGAACTAAAGCATAAATTGCGCGTTATGCTGCCAAAATTATCTCTTGTATCATGAAATCATGTTCACCTTACTTATTACTTGTTCTCATCATCATCATGAACATGACATTACACATGCTTACATCTTGAAACTCTTATTGGCCATTAATGACTGTGGGTATCTACATTTAAAATTAAAGTGAGATGCTGACTGGGCACGGAGAGTGTCCAAGGGCTCAGTCTAGCCTCAATGATGGAGAGTCATAAATATACTGTTAACCATGGGGTATAATGATTACTGGCGTTGCATCTGCGCTGGGAGTCGTGCGTGTTGAATGCTGGATACAATATCCACATACATGTGTCCTTGTATGCATTTCAAGGTGGATCTTTCCTTGGTGTACATTAGTGTCTACGTGCCTGATTAAGTGAATCGTGTTAAAAGTTCGTGCTCGTGCTTGCTTGCTTGCGTGATATGGCCATCCTGCATTTATTGCAATTTAAAGTGATATCTTGCGTGCTTGTTACATGCCTCACTATTGATAATCTCTTGCTTGTTATATCGTCTAGATCTTGCTCTATCATGATCTCTCTATCTAGTTTGTTCATGTATCATATTTTAATGAGTTTAATCGTACATGCATATCTTGACAATTGTGCTTACCTAGATCTAAATTGCTAATCACTTATATCATTGCCCACACATTGAGATATAAATCCTACTGGGCTAGTTTGCTCATTCCCTACTTTTAACCATTCTAGGTGATTATGAAATCAAGAGGAGGAACAAGTTGAGGATGGGAATGCGTCCGAGTGATGAGCGTTCCAATACTTGAGTCTATCAATAGTTAGTTTGCTTTGAGTGTTAGAACAATGTAGTAGGAAGTGAGGAAAAAATGTACTTTGCCTTTTATCAAGTCTTAGTCCTGTTTACAATGTTTAAGAGTGAATTAGTTCCTTTGATACAATGAGATGAGATTTGAATATAATTTTTATTGAGTTCAATATTGGGCCCTATGATGATGTTGTGTTGTTATACACTTAGTGCATGCTAGCTAGAGGCTTATTTACCGACTATTCACGTCTCGAAATATCGACTCGAATTATCCGAATTAATATCCGCTGCGTAATTCTCGGGATGTGACAACTATAATCAATGTGTTTGTATAGTAATCGATGTGGCACTTAGTCAGTAATCGATTTGCATTGAACAAAAATCGATTTAGCTTTCCAGTGCAAATCATGAAACGATAGTGCCGTAGTATATTGTATTTATGAGAAAAAAATATGATATTAATATATTCATGATATTTAATTTAATCATGGGTTTTGTTATCACCAAAATAAAGGATAAAATATAAAAGTGGTTCAACAATCTCCCCCTTTTTGGTAATGACAAAACTTATGAGAAATTTTCTAACAAAGATACTCAAAACATGGATAAAACAGAAAATTCACAGGTTAAACAGACTCTCCCCCTTTTGTCAATAACCAAAAAGGAGGGTCTTACCATTTGCATTGACCCCCTTTTTAAGGACTTCTAACCAATAAGCTGAGAGTTTGAAAGAGAGGGTTCAACAATACGTTTATAGTTGTCAATGTTTATTGCTCCCCCTTAGTATTTGCTCCCCCAAATGTGAGGCTCCCCCTCAGTGTATGGCTCTCTTTGTCTGTGGACATCTCTTGTTGTATTTACATTTTTTGTTCTATTGGGAGGTCCTTACAAAGTGTCCCTACATTAATAACTAATTCTTGCAAGGATATTAGTAGTATTGTAATTTAGTGAATAAACAACAAAAATAAATGTAAGTTTAAAAACAAAAACTGAAAACTAAGGATGACTACTTCCTCTTCAGATTGGAATGAAGTGAAGAGTTGATAGTCACCAATTTGATGATTTTGAGTATCCTATAACCATACCCATTTGAATGCCTTTTCTTTTGTCCTTTAAAATCAAATTGGAATTCTCTTCTTCTTCTTTGGTGCTTGAGTTGTCTGAGCAGTTCTTTACTAAAGGTGTCTTCTAAGGAGTTACATGGAACTTATGTGCCTTACCCTCAACTTCTTCTTCATTAAAAGCTTCTTTAACACTTACCTCTTTAGGGATATCCTCTTTGAGAAAAGTATGAGGCTCCCCCTCAATCTGAGTTCCTCCTTTATATCTTCTTCTTTATGTGGAAGGATGACTACCTGAGAAGCTTCTTGTCCTGATTCTTCTTGATCATGAGTTCTGGCTTCTTCAGTTTCTACCACACTCTTAATTATTTCATCCTTAGCTTTTTCAAAAATTTGAGAACCAGTGTACTCCTTGTCTTGAACTTCAACCACATTGGGTTCTCCTTCATATGTGAGCTTCTGTTTGTCCCACATATCTTTAGTTGTTTTGCACATTAATATCCAGTTGAATTTTTGCTTGGATAGTGCATATGACATGATCTCTTAGCCATGCTATTTATGATATCATCCTCTTATCGTTGTCTGACCATTCTGCCTTCAGCTTTGATATTACAAAGTCACCATCTTCAATAATGCTTCAGAGTAGATAGTCGCAGTCTTGTAGGAAGAATTCCTCCTTATCCTCTAGGTGTAGTAGCCATCAAAGAGTGGAGGCAGGAAAATGGATTGGCCTTTTGCAAAATCTTGAGCTACATTTGATCTTTTCTATTTAGATCATGAGATCTACTTGCTTAAAGAGACTTGTCTCTGATACCACTTTTTAGAAGAGACTTGGCTCGGATACCACTTGTTGGCCCACTTACGGTTGGCAGTAAGGATAAACTTGGGGGGGGGGGGGGGGTGAATAGGTAATTTGAAAAATTGAAACAAAAATCACCACTTGAAAATGTTTGGATAGTCTAAATTAGTGTGTGCAAGGAAATTAAAGGCATGGAAGCAAGCACACAAGGAATACAAAGTTTTATCCTGGTTAGGCCCTTCCAATGGAAGTCGTACGTCCAATCTCTAAGCAAATCTTAGTATTTCACTAACCAGGGTACAATCCCCCAAGGATATACAACCCCCAACTCCCCCCAATCCTGATGTATTTCCAGAGGAATTACCTGGCATACCACCTGAGCGAGAGGTAAACTTCACCATTGAGTTACTCCCTAGGGCAGCCCCGGTTTCAAAAGCTCCATATCGCATGTCCCCGATTGAATTGCAGGAGTTGAAAAGACAGATCCAAGAGTTGCTAGATTAAGGGTTTTTATCAGGCCTAGCACATCCCCGTGGGGAGCACCAGTGCTATTTGTCAGAAAGAAGGACGGGACAATGAGGCTATGTATTGATACTGTCAGTTAAACCAGTGACAATAAAGAATAAGTACCCACTGCCCCGCATCGACGAACTGTTTGAACAGATCTCCGGTGCCCAATATTTCTCCAAGATAGATCTAAGATCAGGCTACACCAACTAAGAATAAAAGAGGAGGATATTCACAAGTATGCGTTCCGGAGTAGATATGGTCACTATGAGTTCGTGGTCATGCCGTTTGGTTTAACAAATGCCCCAGCAGCTTTCATGCAACTTATGAACAATATTTATAGGCCATACTTAGACCAGTTTATAGTGGTATTCATTGATGACATTCTTATTTACTCCAAATCCAAAGAAGAACATGAAGAACACTGAAGGTTGCTCTGCAAGTGCTCAGAGATAACCAACTCTACGCCAAACTTAGTAAGTGTGAATTCTGGATGGAGGAAGTGTCCTTCCTTGGCCACATCATATCCAAGGAGGGATCTCCGTGGATCCATCCAAGGTGGAGGAGGTAAGGAACTGGGAAAGGCCGACAACGGTGTCGGAGATTAGGAGCTTTCTGGGGTTAGCCGGTTATTATCGTCGCTTCATTAAAGATTTCTCAAGATAGCTGTACCATTGACCAGGCTTACCAGGAAGGAGAATCCATTTGCATGGACTGATGAATGTGAAGAAATTTTCAGGGCATTGAAAGAGCACCTTACCTCAGCACCCGTACTGACCCTGCCAGTTGCTGGGGGTAGTTTTGAAGTATACACCGATGCATCCGGGATCGGCCTGGCTATGTGCTGATGCAAAATGTGGAAAGTTATATGCTACGGCGTCCAGACAATTGAAGAAGCATGAGGACAATTATCCTGTACATGATCTGGAGCTAGCTGCTTGTATCTTCGCCGTGAATATGGTGTCACATTATCTAATGGTGAGAAATTCATTGTGTTTTTCTGACCATAAAAGCTTGAAGTATCTATTTTCTCAGCAGGACTTGAATAGAGAGACAGCGGAGGTGGTTGGAGTATCTCAAAGACTTCGACTCACGATCCATACCATATCATCGGAAAATCAAATGTGTGGCAGCTGCTCTAAGTAGAAAGCCAATTGATCACATTGTCAAGTTGGTAATGGTAGATGAATGGTGAATATTTAGAAGACTCGCCAAGTTAAATATTGATGCTGACATCAAAGAAGGGATGCTTTGTTGCTAGTGTTAGAGCACAACCCACACTATTGGAGGACATCACAACACTCCAAGACAATGACCCTGTACTTGTGGAGATTAAGGCTAATCTGGACCAGAGGCCGGATTTCTCATTAACTGAAGATGGAAGGCTATTGTTCTGGGATCGAGTCTGTGTACCCGACCATGCGGAACAAAGAAAATGATTAATGAGTGAGGCTGACAAGACTAGATATACTATTCATCCTGGAACTACCAAAATGTATCAAGATTTGAAAAGAAGCTTCTGGTGGCCTAATATGAAGAGAGAGGTGGCGGAATACGTCGCCCATTGTTTAACATGTCAAAGGGTCAAGGCGGAACACTTGCGACCCGCAGGTAAACTCAAACCCCTAGAAATTCCGGCATGGAAATGGGAAGGTATAGGGATGGACTTTATTTTCAGACTACCCAAATCTAGAGGTCGATTTGATGGTATCTGGGTTATAGTCGACCGCTTAACTAAGTCGGCTCACTTCTTGCCAGTGAAGAATAAGTGGTCAGTAGATGTTCTAGCCGCATTGTATGTGAAGGAAATAGTCAGATTACATGGAGTACCAGTGTCTATCGTGTCTGATAGAGACCCTAGGTTCACATCCCACTTTTGGAAAGGACTGCATTACTCCTTGGGGTCTAAACTAAACTTTAGCACACTTTCCATCCACAGACAGATGGTCAGACGGAGAGAACCAACAGGTCATTGAAGATATGCTTAGAGCATGTGTCATAGATTTTGGAGGTAGCTGGCACGAACACTTATCTCTGGTGGAGTTCGCTTACAATAATAGCTATCAAGCTAGCATTCAAATGGCACCATTTGAAGCACTCTATGGCAGGAGTTGCCGATCTCCAATTTGCTGCTATGAAGTTGGCGAGAAACAAATGTTAGGACCAGAGATGATAAGGGAAACCACAGAGAAGGTAAAGCTTATTAAGAAAGAATGGCAGTGGTGCAGCAAAGACAAAAGGCATATGTAGATAATAGAAGGAGAGACCTGGAGTTTCAGGTGGGTGAACATGTATTCTTAAAGGTGTCTCCAGGCCGTGGGATCAGGCATTTTGGCATTAAAGGCAAGTTGTCACCAAGATTTGTCGGGCCTTCGAAATCCTTGAAAGAGTTAGCGAGGTGGCATATCGTCTCTCGCTTTACCACCACAAATAGACGGAATACAATGTGTTCCACATATCCATGTTGAAAAAGTATGTACGAGATCCATGGCATGTCATAGAATACGAGCTTCTGGAATTCAACAAAAACGGAACATATCAAGAGAAGCCAATTAAGATTGTGGACCGGAACTGCGCCAACTAAGGAACAAGGTTATTCCACTAGTAAGGGTTAGATGGAATCAACGCATGGATGAGGACGACACGTGGGAAACCGAGGAAGCAATGCGCAAAAGATACCCGAGCTATTCCAAGTAAGTAACCCTCACTTGTACAATAACTTTCTATACATGAATTTGGGGACCAAATTCTCTTAAGTGGGGGAGGGTGTAGCACCCCGAAAATTTTAATTACATAAAGATTTAATTAAATGTATATAAATATTTCCATAATAATGATTATTTAAAACATACGTACCATTATCGTATGTGCTAAAACACAACGGAAAATTCCGTAAAAATTATAAATCAAACCCACACATTATTCCTAAATGTTCCACAAAGAAATTTATCGCAAGAAAAATCGGATTAGCCAAGTTTAAAGTGTTCGCGACTTATTATCGTAATTCATGAATAAGTCGAAAAATCATTATCACACGTACTTGGATGAGTCGGAAAATTAAATAAAAATCATATATGGACTTCAAATAATCCTCTAATGTCCCATCAAGAAATTTGGGTCAAAATAAAAATCATTTGGGCTAAGTTTAAGAATTATTGTGACCAATTATCCAAATTAGGAAACAAGTCGGAAAAATTCGTTAATACGAAACACGACGCAACTATAAATTCAATAAAAAGGTTGGGGAGACTTCCAACATATATATTGATGACCCATTAGCATAATTGGGCCATTGGACTCATATGACCCAAAAATCAAATGAAGCAAGAAATGCATGGAAATTCGTAACCATAAATAGTTGAAATTAGAAAGTGGTAATTAGGGTTTAATTGGATGCAATCATGCATTCTTGGCAACCGATTCGTTCTTACCCACCCATGGAGGTTGCTTGATGGCCAAGACTCTCTAATGGAGGGAGAGATCTTCAAATTATGGAAAGACACAAGCCAATCCCGCAACCCTTCTTTCCTTGTTGCATTAGGACTCCTAAACCCATAGATGCTTAAATACTCTTTACCCAAACCCTAGGGATGAGTTTAGAACTTGCTGGGGTCGTGTGGAGGAGCTCTTGGTGGCTGACGAGCTGTGGAACGACCACAAGAAGCTCATCTTCTTCCCCGTTCGTGCCGCGACCTGCACAAACCACCTTCTTGGAGTCGAGCTAAGGTAGGCCAAACCTAAATCCCATTGTGCAAGGCTTATACACCTGGAACGAGGGTCAAGTTTACTTCCTAACCCAAGTGGAATGCCCAAATTCCATACAGTATACACGGAGTATTAAGCGTTCTACAAACAGTGGTCTGAACATGGGATTTCTGAAGAACGAGTCTTCATCAACCCAAAAGTAGGTTTTCTCGGGCCAAACCTTAACATATCCTATACCAATGTGTAGAGCATCAAGTTAACTTTCATTTCCCACTGGTTTCATCAAATTTCAATGAGTAGATTTTGAATTATAAGCGTTTTGCCAAAGTCATGTACTATTAGGGCTTATCCGTTCTTTGTATGTTGCATGTGATTCCAGACCGAATTGAGTAAACTCATAACATGAAGTTATCTCTATATAGTCCTCGTCAGGTTTGTGTGTTGAACATTTTGTCTAAATCTCATTAGTTAGAAAGTTATATGCATGGTAAGGGTTGCTGCATGAAACTACGTCTTCGAGTTACACTTGTCTTCTACGTTGAGTTTGACTTGATTAAAGCCTATCAAAACCCTCAATATTTTCTAATTCCAGTTTACTGGAAGCACCTTTGCATGTCTAGGCTAGTTTAAACTGATTTCGTTATTTTTCATAACTCGTATAAATTGTTCTCTATTTTAGAAGCACCTTGGGTCAATATAAGGCAGTTCTGGACCGCAATCCAAGACATGTCCTTTCTCTATCGACGTCAGGCGCAGACCCTGTGAAGGCGATGGCCCGATAGGCCGCGTTCTGGGGTCTTGTCGCGACAGCACCCCCACCGTCACATTCTGAAAGCGACAAAGCGTCTCGTCGCGACCTTGCTGCCTGATCTGACCGCCCCGTTGCATTCTTCACATCACCCTGTCGCGTCCTAGTCCCGACCCGTCGCGACCCTTATTGGGGTCTGTCGCAACCTATCCCCAGGCCTGACACCCCTGTCGTTTCCTTATGTGTACCTGTCGCGATCTCAGGATTTTGCATTAAACCTCCACTTACCATCTTGCAAACCTAACCGCCATACCCGAGGTCTGGTTAATGTGATATTTAGTGTGTAATTCACATGTTTTGGGTCTGATCAATGCATGGTGGTTATTTTAATGGCTTAAAAGTGTTAAACCCATTTAAAAAGCTTTAAGTACACGAACATTATTCTAACTACTTTATTAATGACGTGACTATTCAGGACTTTTGATTAACTCTTCGAACTATTCTAGCTTCTTAAATGATGAATTGATATCTTAAAAATCATGAAATCTATGTTAGTTAAGTGAATAGTTTCACTTCATGCTATCATGTTAAAGTGTTTTTCGCGAGTTTGAGACCGATGGTTTGTGAATTGAAACACGTGTACCGCACTAACCACTCGCACTGTTAGGCAGCCCTTTCTTGGGAAATTGGAAACTCTCTACCAGTCATTCCGAATCGGTAGACTAGCGACCTTTTCACCAAGGCCTCCGTAAATCTCCTCTGACCTTGGATTCCCATATGGCCGACGAGTTGGTTGTACCACTGAAGTTCCCTGGAGATAGCGCACACTTCCTTTTCTCTTCTTGTTCTCGTGAGTGTGATTTGCAATCTTGACCAAAGTCATTAATGTAAAGATTGAACTAAAGTATAAATCGTACCATTATGCTGCCCATTGTTATCAATTGAAAATCATGTTCAATTACTTATTACTTGTTCCCATCATCATCATGAATATGACATTACACATGCTTACTTATTGAAACTCTCATTGGCCATTATTAAGACTGTGGGTATCTACATTTAAAATTTACATGAGATTGCTGACAGGCACGACATGTGTCCAAGGGCTCCAGTCTAGCCCCAATGACGGAGAGTCATAAATATACTGTTAACCATGGGGTATAATGATTACTGGCGTTGCATCTGCGCTGGGAGTCTTGCTTGCTTGTTGAATGATAGATACAACAACCACATACACGTGTCCTGGTGTACATTCTTGATGGATCTTTTCTTGGTGTACATTAGTGTCTACGTGCCGGATTAGTGTTACTTGATCGTGCTCGTACATTCTTGCTTGCTTGCGTGAGATGGCCATCCTGCATTTATTGCAATTTACATGATATCTTGCGTGCTTGTTACTTGCCTCGCTCTTGACAACATATTGCTCGTTATGTTCTTGCTCTATCACGATCACTCTCTATCTAGCTTGTTTCATGGATCATGTTTTAATCTGTTTCATTCGTACATGCGTACACGACATTCATCGTGCTTACCTAGTTCTAAATTGCTAATCACTTATATCATTGCCCGCACATTGAGATATAATCCTACTGGGCTAGTTTGCTCATCCCCTACTTTTATCAAATCTAGGTGACTACGAAGTCCAAGAGGAAGAGCAGTCGAGGATGGGAATGCGTCCGAGTGATGAGCGTTCCAACTATGAGTCTAGTTATAGTAGTTTACTTCGAGTGTTAGTACCTGTAATAGGAAGTGAGGAATAAGTGTAAATTTCCCTTTTATTGAGTCTTAGTCCTGTACTAGTTTCCATTTTGAATACAATTAGATACAATTTATATTGAGTTCAACATTTGGGCCCTATTGTGATGTTGTGTTGATACACATTTAGTGCGTGCTAGCTAGAGGCTATTTGCCGACTGTTTACGTCTCGGAATATCGACTCGAATTATTCGAAACTAATCCGCTGCGTAATTTCTCGGGATGTGACATCATACCTCTTTTTACCTTTTATTTGTATTTCTATAGATAGCTAGAAATAGAATGTAGGTGCTTTTCTTTTATTGCAAGAAGGAAAAGATCCTATGAGATAGGCAAAAATACTTATGTCAGGGAAATAATAAGTTAAACATATGAAGTACATTTGAACATTCATTTGGGCACCAAAGATATTTGAAAGATTTGAAATATAGAGGCAATCGATGTTTAAGTATAATAGTAATCGATGTTCAGAGGCAATCAATGTTTCATATAGATAATCAATGTTTAAGTGAAGCAATTGATGTTCTAATGCAATCAATGTGAAAGACAATCGATATTCCATGTAATCGATGTTTCAATATAATCCATGTATGTAATCAATGTTTAAGTGTAATCGATGTTTCAATGTAATCCATGTATGTAATCGATGTTTGAATACAATCGATGTTCTAAGGTAATCGGTGTGAAAGACAATAGATGTATAAGCATAATTAATTTTTATCATAATTGATGTGAATGTAATCAATGTTTAAACATAATCAATGTTTGTACATAATTGATGTGAAAGCATAATCGATGTTCATGTAATCGATGTTTAAGTAAATTGTAATTGATGTTTAAGTAAATTGTAATTGATGTTTAAGTAAATTAAAATCGATGTGTTTATATAGTAATCGATATGGCACTTAGTCAGTAATCGATATGCATTGAATAGTAATCGATTTAGCTTTCCAGTGTAAATCATGAAACGATAGTGCCATTGTATGACCGTCCCATCATGTGGTTAAAGTCCTATGGAATAATCGTGGAGTGGAAGAGGCAACCTGGGAACCGGAAGGAATCATCAGATGGAACTACCCCACTCTTTTCGGTAAGACATTCTCTCTGAGTGATCACATGAATTTGGGGACCAAATTCTTTTTAAGAGGGGGAGATGTAGCAACCCTAAATTTATGAAAAAAATTTAAAAATTTATATTATTTAATTAGAAAATCAAATAAAAGGAAGAGTATTAAATCAACTAGGAAATCAAATAAGAGAGAATTTAATAAAACCCATTAAAGAAAAGGAGTAATGGGCTTTGCTATATTGACCCATTAGAAATGAGTGGGCTAAAATAGAGATTTAAGAAGGAGGAATAATAGAGAAATACCCAAAATTCGTAACTAAAATAGAAAAGAGATATTTATGCATTAAATAGCTAGTTTGAATTAGGATTGGATTCCTAAACCTACCCAATTGATTCGCCACGAAATTCCCTCTCTCCCAACCCAAATAGAGATCTCTTGCTTAAAAAGGGGAGAGAAAAATAGGAAATTCAGAATTTAATAGGAGTTAGGCTTAAACTAGGAAAGGGAATAGGGAGAAGCTTAAATACTTCTCTTAAACCCTCATGGCTGGCCCTAGCTTGTGCCAAGAGGTTCCTGGACCAGGAGGAGAGGCCAAGAGGAGGAGAATTCGTGGAGAGGAAGGATCTCTCAAGTTCTTCCCCGAGTTCTTCAAGTCTTAACCCTAGAAGAGGAAAACGATCAAAGGTAGGCATTCTCACAAGCATAAACCATGAAATTTTCTGTAGGATGTCTCGTCTATCAGGAACAAAAGCCCTTTGGTTTCATAATTTTCCATCGAGCATATCTTTCGTTCTTGATTTTCATGTTCTGCAACTTACATGACCCCGAACCCTCTTCTTAATTCTTGATCTCCTTGTATACTCAACCCCATGCCACGAGATTTTTACTGTAGGAACTGATGCATGTTAGGCATCTTTTGCCCCTAAAGCCCTAAATTTGATTCATCCTATCTTGCAAATTAATCGTTGATCTCAACTATGTACTGTTTCATGTTCATCATGAATACCGTGTTTACAACATGTCTAACCCTATGAGTTTTCCAATTCCTATTTATTGTAAGTACCCATGCATGTCTAGGTCGTTTTGCAACTAGTTCATGATTTTTCATTGACTATACAATTAGTTGTGATTTTCTGAACCACCCTCTGTTAAATAGGGTAAGTTCTGGCCCGCAATCCAATGTAATGTCCTTTCCCTGTCGGACCCGGGCGCAGACCCTGTGAATGCGACGGCCGATAGGCTGCATTCACAAGGGTCATCGCGACAGCGCCCTCGTCACGATCTGATCGCGACAGGGCCTGTCATCGCGATCTGCTGCTCGACCTGACTAGCCTGTCGCGACCCGTACAAGCACCCGTCGCGATCTCAGTTGTCCCCGTCGCGACCATCAGGGTACGTCGCGATCTGGTTCTTTTTGCATAAAACCCCTATCTCAGCAAATGCCTGATACCTACAGTGTTGTACTCTCGTTTAACAGTCATACATCTCGAAAATAACTCTTGTTATAAATTAAATATTTATGTATGATTAAAATACATGCACATGATCTTTTCTATCTAAAATTTCATGTCACTTACACACACTTTGAACCATCCAATTATGGATAATTTGGCATGAAACTATTCATAATACATTTGGTAATTTATGTAATTAAATTACCCTATACTTGTCTATCATTTCTCGCGATGTTTTGGGAATACCAATATTGACCCTCCACTATTCTAGAACTCTCTAGAACGTCGAGCACTTGTTTCTATATACACTCTCTTGACTTGGATGAACTCTCCATCGGATACTCCATCTGCCGACTAGTAAGTCTTTGTTCAAGGCCTCCGTAAGTCTCCTCTGTCCATGGATTCCCACATGGTCGACGAGCCGGTTGTACCCTAACACCTGTTACACCCATTAGGGATCAATATGGTCCGACAGCTATTAAATTCACTCTCGTCTTGAATCACGCCGGACCTCTGGACCTGTGCTTAACATGGCCAGTGGTAAGGTCGTGAGTTCTGCCTGACTGCCAACACCATGTGCGCGTGTTGTGCAACGGTTACTATAGCTCGTTACTCGACGTTTCATGTGCAAGGTCCACTAACTCTCATCTATACTCTACTCGCTCATCTATTCACGTTCACTCTACTATCTCGTCTATTCATCTAGTGCTCTCATCTACTTCTTGGTACTCTATATTGGCATTAACTGATTGTCTAAAGATAAACATATAACTAATGTCCGGCAATATATAAAGGGCCCGATCTGGTCCTGGGATGTGCACCCGAAAGTGCTAGTGCCCATGGGAGTTAAATGATCATAGTGTTTGGCATTACACTCAAGTGCTATCTATCTTGACTATCTAAATGACAATCAAAAGTGCAATGTTCTCTTGTTGTCCATTGACAACAAAGTGCTATGCTATATTGTTGTGCTATGCTCGTTGTGCTACCTGTACTATGGCCATCTTGCTATACTTGACATTGTGCTATCTTGCTATTATTATGCTATTCCCGACACTTGTGCTATTCTTGGTAAGTCTATATTTGGAAAGTCTTGCTATTTCATTCACGTACTATCCTACTATATTTTACTTGACACTCTCTTCTGTTATGTCATTAGTTACTCTGCCTTTAATGTATTAATTACTTAAAGCTTGCTTGAGCCTGAGATTTAAGTCCTACTGGGCGATGTTCGCTCACCCTGCGTTATTCGTCGTTCTGTTCTCAGGTGAGACCGAGGATGAACCATACACTCAATAGGACGAGAACGACCTGGAGTGATGTCATGAGTACCCTAGTGTCCTATTGCTATGTTTAGCGTTGTAGTAGTTAGGTTTGAAGTTTAGTCTTTTGCTTTATTCCCATGTAATCGGGCCCCATAGATTGCTCTGATATTAGTGGTTGTAACTAGACATTGGAAAGATATTAATGAAATGAATTCGCTTTAGTATTATTCATTGTGATGGTTTGATGTCTAGTACTCGCTCTATACCCTTTTCTTGCAACTGGCTCGCGTTTCCGATATTCCGCCCCGGGGTGTGACATTTTTATCAAATCTCTCTACAAACTATATACATTATTATTCTTATTTTTTTATTTAGAATTTAAAATCCAGGTTGTTACACAAACCCTCCCCACTTAAAAGAATTTGGTCCCCAAATTCATAATCCTAATAGGGAGAATGACTTACCACATATGTCCGGGGTAGTTGGCCCCATGTTGATTCAGGTTCCATGTAGCTTCTTCTACTCCACAGTCCTTCCTAGAACCTTTACCATAGGTATAGACCGGTTTTCTGAGTTGTTGCAATTTTCGATCCAATATTTTTATTGGCTTTTCTTCATAAGTCAGGTCCTTATGCAGCACTAAGTCCTCATGGAGTATGCTATGGGTAGATCGTACACGTATTTTCTGAGCATAAAGAAATGGAATACAGTGTGTACGAATGCTAAATGTGGAGGTAACGCCAGTTGGTATGCGACTTCACCAACCATTGTGAGCACTTCGAAAGGGCCAATGAATCTTGGACTTAGCTTCTCTTCGACTCCAACCTTTGAATTCCACGAGTAGGATATTCTTTAAAAGTAATGATCTCCCACTTGAAATTCTAAGTCTCCTCATTCTCTTGTTGGCATAGCTCTTTTGTTTGGATTGAGCGATCTTAAGCTGATCTCGAATAATATGAATGTCTTTTTGTAACAGCCCCGATATTTATACCCAATAAGGGTCCATATCCAGATCTGTCTCCCGCGAATTGACCGAAGTCTTGCAAGGGATAGCTCGTCGCGTGTCCAGGAAGAATATAAAGATAAACCACAACAGTAAGAGACACAAGAAAAGATATGTGCTCATATCTGCTTATACAATTTACAACTATCCCATTACATTATTACATGTCCAAATTAAAAGAGTACAACTACCTGGGGCATACCTCGAGGGAGCACAAGCTCACAAAACTGTACTAACACTACTACTGCTGGTGGTACAAGCTGTCACAACACCTCCTCAAGTGACACCAACGGTAAACCCTGAAAAGAACTATAAGGGAGTGAGCCTCAACAAGTCACTGGATCAGTAGGGAACCACCTAGAACCTCACACAACGCAGAAGAACCTCAACCCCACCGGGTCTCAATGGCAACATCGGAAGTCAAACCATATCATGCTCACAATAAAGCGTAATCTCAATACTAAAATATATTAACTCATTTGCTGCAAATCTCGGAAAGACTAAGAGACAACCGCCCCACTAGATTACTTAAACTGTAAAGCTTAGGCCACCAGCCTCATAGGCACACCACCTCAACCGCTGGTCGCCTAAGCTGTAAGCCCATAGGCAAAGCATTGCCTAAGCTACTAGCTTCACTGGAAAGCCTCTAAACATATGAGCAACAAGATTGCTAACCAGAGCTAATCCTATAATACCGTTAATTCACGATATATCGAATGTCACACTAAAGAACAGGACTGGCTACCACAATGCCAATCCATCGCACATTAAATCATATTCGGAAACTTACCAAGGAAGGGTAAAACACAATAGTGGAAGGTCTCACAGCATGACCTCCACCTCACTATCTAAAAAGGCTAGTACTCAGCGTACTACGAGAAACCAGTACCTTACAAAGAGTACAGTACCTACTACCACAAGGTACCACCACGGAACACAAACACAACTGTGCCACCACGAGGCACACCACCACCAATCCAACCACAACCAGTGAGTCTCTGCTCACTAACCAATAACATCGTGTCAACACCAAGGCACACCTCAACGGTAAAACTACAACAACGCATGCTATAGCCAATAGCAAAGCACGAGTCGGACACGACGCACCACACCGGGACAGACTACTGGTTCATGACGCCAGTATCCAACCCGGACAACACAACACAAGAACTACTTCTCAGTCTCGCAGTCACGGACAAAGGTCCAACTGCAGCTCCACAACACAAGTAAAGCCAAAGAACTGTGGAGTACAACCAACCACCACAAAACCTACAGGTCACACACCCTGCAGGCCCATGCCTGGCACCTTAGAGACTCTGGCCTGAGCTCGCTAAAGTGAGGCCTGGTAAACAACAGCTAGGGCCCAGTCGTCTACTGGTGTCCGTAACCCCCAGCTACGAGTGCGTTACAAGTGACTAAACACAAACTCTCAGAAGTCACTATCCACTGCCGTCTTTCCCTCAGCCGGACGACAACTCTCCCCGAGAGTGAGGGTGTCCAGGCAGACGACAAGACCTCGACGGTACTACTGCACCGGGACAAGCCTCGAGCACGCACAAGTGCCTGGCTCACACAAAACCTGGGGATCCCAACTGAAGAGGCATTCCGAAATAGGCGCCGGACCACCAAACTCAGCAACGCACTAATCACATCATAAACTCATATAATATTTATTACAATCCACGATACAAACGTAAGAACCAGCTTGACCTGGTCACTTCGTGACCCACAAGCTATTCTACACAACACATATAAAATCACGGAAATTAACTATACCTGGCCTATCTTGGTCACCATGTGACCTCCAAACCATCTCACACTAATACTTACATCTATCACAACAATACACACAACTTTGCCTGTCATTGGTCACCTTGTGACCTCTACGGCAATATACATTACTTAACATGTATATCATTATAAACACTCTTTAAAACTATAATAGACTAGGGCTAGGTTCATATATGAACCTTCATTGCCCAATCACCTCATACTAGCTATACCAGCTATACTACAATAATCACAATATCGACCACTAGCCATGCATACTCATGCACAACACTCAAACTATATAAACATCACGTAAAAGCATGCTTACTTCGTGAGCACCACCCTTAACACGTAAACCACACACAAACGCCACACTAACCACGTTCACTGAGCGCTACAAGTGCCAAGGCATCATTAGCATTGCCATGCATAATAATTACACGATAATTGAATAGCCAAAACATCAACAACATGCAATGCAAAACTTTCGGCTGTGATCGCGACAGAGGCCATGGCCGCCTTCTGATCACGACACCACGATATGACGCAATAAGAAATCCTATCGCGACGGGTCAACCTGTCGCGATCTAGTCACGACAGCAGAGTCCGTCGCCTTTTCAGGCGAAAACCCTAATCCGGGAACCATCTCTGGATCTTCCATGCAAACCACACGAAATCCCGTTTCAACCTGGTTGTCATGCTCATTTCACCTCCTAGACATGGTAACTACTGTTTTAAAAGCAGTAAACAAGCCAATATGCAATCCACGTAACAAATCAAGGTAGAACTCCCTACCTTCACGAAGAATGCACAATCCATGCATGGCGTGGCGTTTCCCCCACTCCTCGCGACGTCCTCGCGTCGAGAGTGCGACGAGAACTCCGCCGAAATGCCAAATCGCCCGCAGCAGCTCCTCCCTGGTCGAGCAGAGCTTGTGAAAGCTCTGTTCAGCCAGCCTACTTAAAAATCGAACAGCGGTTAGAATCGCGATGTACCTTCCCGTCGCGACCTGATCGCGGCAGACTAGGGCGTCGCCTTTCCAATCCTGACGTCAGCAAGCTCCACTCCATGCGCGACACACGACGCACATGTAGATGTCGACCCTAGCGGCGGCAACCAGAACGCGACCCCCACTACCGACACGTTCAGAAAGCGACCTACACCTCCGTCTCGTTCACATCAGTGAACAAACGGGCACCACGAGTCTAACCTGCCAGCCCACTAAGCTCCACACAGCGCGTGGAAACCCAACCAAGGCCCAATGACCCCATTTGGTCATGAGCACCACACCCAAACCAATAAATGCAGATCCGAACTACCACTATTCAACAATCCGCGAAGATCCGAAAAAAACGCACTACGTTACATTACTATCACCTAAAAAGGAATGTCGTCCTCAACATTCAAAATGAGCGACAATAAACCACACTATCACCTAAAAAGAAACAAAGCTATATGCAGAGCTTCCTCTGCATCCTTCTTTCAAACATTTACTCACTTTCATACTTGCTCTGCCTTCCCTTTCTCTTTAATTTATTCTACATACTTATTCTCTGAATTTATTCTGCTATTCTATACCTTTCAACCATAGGCGATTCTACCCTGCTATTAGCGCTTTATCTCCTTGGACCGGACCTATTTCCACATTTTTTGAGCAATTCTACCCTAGCCGATATCGCTTTATCTGCTTGGGCTCGATCTATTTCCACATTTTCAGGTAATTCTACCTGGCTAATAGTACTTTATCTCTTTAGACTCAACCTATCCCACCTTTTTCCTAGTTGTGTTTACAACATTTCTCTCTGGGCCACTTTCTTGCTTAAATCCTTTCACTTTACATTATTTAAAATTCTAAATTTTCTGATGTTATTTCACTATTTATTTATCACACAAACCATCATTTGGCTCAATTGCAATCAAATCTTTAAATTTTCTTTTAATTACTTAAACTTCAGATAATCATGAATATTAAATCTTCCACGCTTCCGCTGCACTACTCTGATCATACTAAACCTTTTACCAAATATTTCATGAATTCTGGATTCCCTTAACTTATCTTACTTTTAAATTATATTTTCCAACTAACTTTACATTTTTCTTATCATACATCAATACCACTTACTGATCCCACTCATATTCTATCTTCTGCTATATCTGCTTCACACTAAATTCTAATCTTAGCATATATCAATATTAATATACCTTTCCCCTTTATATATAATTCTTTGCTTTAAACAATATTCTCTGACTGGTTTAACAAACCTAATTCATATCTTTTCACATCTCCATTCTCATTGCTACATATACCCGAAACTCACATTTTACCTTTATTCAACCTTGATCAATTATATGACATCAATCTCGAAATTTCTTTACCATTAAACTGATTATATTGCTCCTCCCTTTTTTCTACTCCCTTTCACTATACCTTAATCTGCTCATTACTACTCCTTAACTTTTATTATAACTTTACTTCAAATTCTAGAAATATTCTTATAACAATTCATTTTTATCCACATCACCTTACTGCATATCATTACGCAAATTCTTATTGACATTCCTGAATCATTTAATTATCACTATTCTATAATCTATCATATTCTTTTTCCCCACTTGATCATTAATACTAAACTTTATCTTTACTATCAATACCATAACACCATTTCTGTAAAATATTTCTCTTAACTTGTTTACTAGCTGACTAATTTCTAGGTGCCATTAATGCTACAATCTTTCTTACTTTCTACCATAACTATAAACTAAAATTATTTCTTTAAACATAATAATTTATTCTACTTGATTTCTTTATTTCACATTACTAATTATCACCAAATACAAACATTTTCACTGATATAGCTCATTCACAAATATCCATTCATAATCCACTTTACTATACTATTCCCCATTACCTTTCAATGGATTTAACCTTGTCTATTCTATTTTACATAGCTCAACTTACTTTATTATTTAGCTTTAATTCAATCTGCCTCTGACACCAACACTTCTCTTCTCTCTCACTTCCACAATCTATACACAATAGCATCACCTACTCTTATCTTTAACACTGCAACAACCTTATACAAATCTTTCTGCGAATCTTTATCCACTGCCTTTTATTAACAAACATTTTCTCTTATAAAATTCTCGGAAAAATCTGACTTCCCACTGCTCTTTTACTCTCTCTTTTACCAACCGGTCATCTCCATCCACTTACATGAGTTTCTATATCAAACTTTCTATTGTCCTTACTATTTATATCAACATTACCCTTAAATTCGTTACTGCAATTATTCTAATCACAAATCACACTTAAGAATCATCTTGATTACTGCTCCTCTGCTTACCAGCCTTCATCTCAAGCTAGACTACCTCACTTGATCATTTCAAACCTAACATGCCATTAATCATACTATTATCCAAGCAACTTCTTAACACTTTATTAACATAAATCTCAAATACAATGGCTATCTCTGCTACAATTCTCAACACAATGACTATCTCTCTACTATAATTTTCAATCACAATTCACCCATTTAACAGTTATAATCACAAAGCCCTATTTCTCATCATGATACAATTCCCTTATTGTTCCATCACATCACTACTTTATACCTTTCTCTACCAGCTCTAATTCTCATTAAAAAACTTTTTAGTGAAATTTCATAACTGAATTCATAAATTCTTTCATTTTATAATAAAGAATATTTAATCAATTATACTTTAATCACAATCCAATATTCACTCATACTACATCACCAATCATATCTGCTATTACCCATAACTACTAGTCTAACCATCTATACACCAATTCATATACCAAAACTCATATGGAAACTATACTAAAAAGCACAGGAAACTACAGACTTACTACCAGCAGTGGACATTAAATCTAATTGGGACATTGTAATCTTAATGTCTTTTCATATTCTAACTGGACCATTGCTCTGATACCAACTGTAACGGCCTTGGATATTTATACCCAATAAGGGCCATATCCAGATCCGTCCCCCCGAACGGACTGAAGTCTTGCAAGGAATAGCTCGTACGCGTGTCCAGGAAGAATATAAAAGACAAACCACAACAGTAAGAGACACAAGAAAGATATGTGCTCATATCTGCTTATACAATTTACAACTGTCCCATTACATTATTACATGTCCAAATTAAAAGAGTACAACTACCTGGGGCATACCCCGAGGGAGCACAAGCTCACAAAACTGTACTAACACTACTGCTGGTGGTACAAGTCTATCACAACACCTCCTCAAGTGACACCAACTGTAAACCCTGAAAAGAACTGTAAGGGAGTGAGCCTCAACAAGTCACTGGCTCAGTAGGGAACCACCTAGAACCTCACACAATGCAGAAGAACCTCAACCCCAACGGGTCTCACTGGCAACACCGGAAGTCAAACCATATCATGCTCACAATAAAGCGTAATTATCAATACTAAATATAATTAACTCATTTGCTGCAAATCTCGAAAAGACTAAGAGACAACAACACCACTAGACTACTTAATAACTGTAAAGCTTAGGCCACAAGCCTTACAGGCACACCACCTCAACCGCTGGGTCGCCTAAGCTGTAAGCCACACAGGCAAAGCATTGCCTAAGCTACTAGCTTCACTGGCAAGCCTCTAAACATATGAGCAACAGGATGCTAACCAAGATCTAATCCCTATACCCTTAAATTCATGATATATCGAATGTCACACTAAAGAAACAGGACTGGCTACCACAATGCCAATCCATCGCACATTAATCATATTCGAAACTTACCCAGGGAAGGTTAAAACACAACAAGTGGAAGGTCTCACCGCATGACCTCCACCTCACCATCTAAAAAGGGCTAGTACTCAGCGTACTACGAGAAACCAGTACCTTACAAGAGTACAGGTACCTACTACCACAAGGTACCACCACGAACACAACACACTGTGCTACCACGAGGGCACACCACCACCAATCAAACCACAACCAGTGAGTCTCTGCTCACTAACCACAATAACAATCGTGTCAACACCAAGGCACCCTCAACGGGTAAAACTACAAAAACGCATGCTATAGCCAATAAAAGCACGAGTCGGAATCATCACGCCACCACACGGGACAGACTACTGGTTCATGACGCCAGTATCCAACCCGGACAACACAACACAAGAACTACTTCTCAGTCTCGCAGTCACGGACGAAAGGTCCAACTGCAGCTCCACAACACCAGTAAGCCAAAGAACTGTGGAGTACAACCAAACCACCACAACCTACAGGTCACACAACCCTACAGGCCCATGCCTGGCACCTTTAGAGACTCTGGCCCGAGCTCTCTATAGTGAGGCACTGGTAACAGGACTAGCTAGGGCCCAGTACGTCTACTGGTGTCCGTAACCCCCAGCTACGAGCGCGGTACAAGTGACTAAACACAACTCTCACAAGTCACTGTCCCACTGCCGTCTTTCCCTCAGTCGGACAACAACCCTCCTCGAGAGTGAGGGTGTCCAGGAAGACGACAAGAACTCGATGGTGCTACTGCACCGGGACAAGGCCCGAGCACGCACATTGCCTGGCTCACACAAAACCTGGGGCTCCCAACTAAGAGGCATTCCGGAATAGGCGCCGAACCACCAAACTCGAAACGCACTAATCACATCATAAACTCTTATAATCTTTATTACAATCCACGATACAAACGTAAGAGCCAGCTTGACCTGGTCACTTCGTGACCCACAAGCTATTCTACACACACACATATAAATCACGGAAATTAACTATACTGGCTATCATTGTCACCATGTGACCTCCAAACCATCTCCACTAATACTTACATATATTACAACAATAAACACAGCTTTGCCTGTCATTGGTCACCTTGTGACTCTACGGCAATATACATTACTTAACATGTATATCATTATAACACTCTTTAAAAGACTATAATAGACTAGGGCTAGGTTCATATATGAACCTTCATTGCCCAGTCACCTCATACTAGCTATACCAGCTATACTACAATAATCACAATATCGACCACTAGCCATGCATACTCATGTACAACACTCAAACTATATAAACATCATGTAAAAGCATGCTCACTTTGTGAGCACCACCCTTAACACGTAAACCACACACAAACGCCACACTAACCACGTTCATTGAGCGCTACAAGTGCCAAGGCATCATTAGCATTGCCATGCACAATAATTAAACGATAATTGATAGCCAAAACATCAACATCATGCAAAGCAAAACCTTCGGCTGTGATCACGACAGAGCCATGACCGCCTTCTGATCACGACACCACGATATGACGCGATAAGAAATCCTGTCGCGACGGGTCGACCTTCGCGATCTAGTCGCGACAGCAGAGTCCATCACCTTTTCAGGCAAAACCAATCTGGGAACCATCTCTGGATCTTCCATGCAAACCACCCGAAATCCGTTTCAACCTGGTTGTCATGCTCATTTCACCTCCTAACCTGGTATCTAACTATTTAAAGCAGTAACAAGCCAATATGCAGATTCACGTAACAAATCAAGGTAGAACTCCCTATCTCATGAAGAACGCACAATCCATGCATGGCATGGTGTTTCCCCCACTCCTCGTGACGTCCTCGGCGTCGAGAGGCGCGATGAGAACTCCGCTGAAATGCCAAATCGCCCGCAGCACAGCTCCTCCCCTGGTCGAGCAGAGCTTGTGAAAGCTTTGTTTAGCCAGCCTACTTAAAAATTGAACAGCGGTTAGAATCGCGACATACCTTCCTGTCGCGACCTGATCGCGGCATACTAGGGCGTCACCTTTCCAATCCTGACGTCAGCATGCTCCACTCCATGCGCGATACGCGGCGCACATGCAGACGTCGACCCTAGCGGCAGCAACCAGAACGCGACCCCCACTACCGACGCGTTCAGAATGCAACCTACACCTCCGTCGTGTTCACATCAGTGAACCAACGGGCACCACGGGTCTAACCTGCCGGCCCACTAAGCTCCACACAGCGCGCGAAACCAATCCAAGCCCAATGACCCATATGGTCATGAGCACCACACCAAACCAATAAATGCAGATCCAAACTACCACTAATCAACAATCCGCGAAGATCTGAAAAAGGCACTACGTACACTTATTGTAGCTTGTACCATGTTTGGGCCTTGTTGTTCACCAACATTCAATTCAGCATACTGCTGATCTACACTTCTACCATATAATGCTTCAAATGAAGCCATCTTTATACTTGCCTGATAGCTATTGTTATAGGTGAACTCAATTAAAGGCAATTGCTCATTCCAATAGCCTTCAAAGTTTATTGTACAAGCTCTTATCATGTCTTCCACAATTTGATTAGTCCTCTCTTTGTCCATCTATTTGTGGGTGAAAGCAGTACTAAAGTTCAGTTTAGTAGCAAGTGTAGTTAGCAGTCCCTTCCAGAAATGAGAGGTAAATCTTGGGTCACGATCTTGAGACTATTGATGATGGAACCCCATGCAGTCTCACTATCTCTTTCACATAAAGAGCGGCTAACACGTCCACAGTCCACTTACTTTTAATTGGAAGAAAGTGTGCAACTTAGTTAGTCGATCAACATGATCCATATGACGTCGAGTCCACCACGAGTCTTGGGTAAACCCATGATGAAGTCCATGCCAATACTTTTCCACTTCCACTCTAGAATTTCTAAAGGTCTGAGTACACCTGCAGGGCGCCGGTGTTCTGCCTTCACTTGTTGACAAGTAAGGACAATGAGCAGCATGCTAACTATACTTCGCTTTTCATGTTTGGCCACCAAATGTTCTTTTCATGTCTTGATACTTCTTGGTAGCGCTAGGATGAATAGTGTACTTGGTTTTATGAGCTTCATCCATTAGCTCTTTTTAAGATCTCATTGTCAGGTACACATGTTCTTCCTTGAAACCAGTCTCCCATCTTCGGTCATAGCAAAATCTGGTCTTTCTTCTAGAGTCTCCTTAATATGAACCAAGAATGGATCGTTATCTGTTGAGCTTTCATCTCCACAAACATATCAGATTGAATCTTGATTTGGCAACCAAGACACGATCATCTCTGTTCCAATAATCAAGTCTAACCTTGCGAATTGCTCTATATTGCATCTCTCAAGAATTAGATAGATAAAGATGCCATTGGCTTCCTACTAAGAGCGTCTGCCACAACATTACCCTTGCCCGGATGGTATTGGATGTTGAAGTCAAAGTCATTTATATATTCCAATCATCTCCTTTGTCTCATGTTGAGTTCTTTTTGAGAGAATAAATACTTCAAGCTTTTGTGATCTGAATAGACAGTGAATTGGTCACCATATAGATAATGTCTCCAGATCATTAGTGCAAAGACTACAACAGACAACTCTAGATCTTATAGGAGGTTGACCTCATGAATCTTTAGTTAAATTGAAGAGTAAGAAATGACTTTCTCTTTCTGCATTAGCACACAACTTAAAACCATTCCCGAAGCGTTTGTGTAGACTGAGAAACTTTCCCCTAATGTAGGAAGAGCGAGAACTGGGGCAGAGGTTAAACATCCTTTTAATGTTTGCAAGCTTTTCTCACACTCTTAACTCCAGACATAGGAATTCTCCTTTCGAGTAAGGCGAGTGAGAGGTGCAACAATCTTGGAGAAGTCTTTTATGAACCACCTGTAATAACCAGCCATCTCAAAAAGCTTCTGATCTCAGTGACATTGGTTGGTCTCTCTCAATTAAGCACAACCTCAACTTTGGAGGGATCAATACAGATGCCATCCTGGAGATGACATGGCCCAAGAAGGACACTTCTTCGAGCCAAACTCGCACTTGCTTAGTTTAGCATAGAGTTTGTTGTCGCACAAGATCTGCAGAGCGACCCTCATATGCTCTTCATTTCCGCTTTGGTTTTGGAATATATAAAGATATCATCAATAAATTCCACGACGAATTTGTCAGGTATGATTGATAAACGCCGTTCCAATCAATTTCGAGAAAGCTGCAGGAGCATTTGTTAGAATAAAAGGCATAACAACAAATTCACAATGTCCATACCTGCTCCTAAAAGTCGTCTTATAATTATCTTCCTCCTTGATTCTCATTTAATGATATCCAAACCTAAGATCAATCTTGGAGAATATTTAGCTCCAGATATCTAGTCAAAGAGTTTATCGACTCGATGCAATGTTGCTTGTCTCGATTGTCAACTGGTTCAGTTGCCTATAGTCTATGCATACCTCATGGATCCATCATTCTTCTTAACAAATAGAATAGGTGCTCCCCATGGGGAAGTACTTGGTCTAATGAATCCTTTCTAATAACTCCATTATTTGTGAATTTAGTTCTTTTAACTCAGCCAGTGACATCCTATATGGTGACGTGACACTGGTGCAGCTCTAGGGATCAAATCGATAGAGAAATTTACATCTCGTTCAGAGGGAATTCTTGGCAGCTCATCGGAGAAGACGCTAGGTTAATATTGGACTATGTGTATGTCGTTTATCTTAGACCCTTCCTTTCAATACTATGGCCGCAAGGAAGGCAATACAACCTTTCGTATCATGTTGGGGCTTGTATGGCAGAGACTAGTGGCATTCATCTCTTGTGTCTAATCCCATTGAATGATACCTTAGGGGATTCACTAAATGTAATCTTCCCTTTTCTACAGTCACACTTGCTCCATAAGTGGATAGCCAGTCGGCTCCCAAAACCACATCATAGCCTTCCATGAGCATACACACCAGGTCCGCTTTTAGATTGAGTTCTCTGATCATTACATCGACTAATGGGAAATATTTGTTCAGTTTTGCTTTCTCTCCTGGTAGTGTTGTGATAGGGAATTCAAAACTCATAGATGCAGGTTTAATATTCAATGTATCAACAAAATTTTTGCGATTAAACGAGTGTAGCACTAGTATCAAACAAAATAAATGCTGATTGAGAGAAAACTTGTAATGTACCTTCTACCACTCCTCCTTCTTCAGTGGTTTCCTCATCTTGCAAGGCTTGTAGTTGCCTTACTTCTCCTCCACATTAGTGCGGTTTCTCATGTTCTTTGAGCAGTGAACATTCTGGATGCGATGCTCGCGAGACCATATTGCAAACATGAGCCTACCTTTTTCCAGCACTCATCGACAGTATGACTAGGCTTGTCACGAGTGTTTGCAGTTGCCCTTAGCTGAGTAATGAGAACATTTACCCTTGTCTTCTTTTCCTAACTTGACCCTTCTGTGATATTGAAAGGTCGCTTCTTGCCATTGATCGACTTAGCACTTGAAGAGATAGGTGTCAACTCTTTCTTTATGATCCTCCCCTTGATGCGATCGGTGAAATCTATAGCATCTTCCAGGAGTTTTGAGCCTTTTTAAACCATCTCAGCATAAGTTTGGATGTCGAGATGGGCCTTTGTGTTATGACTGGGGTTTAAGGCGTTGAGAATCACTTAGCCTTCATCCATTCTGTGTAACAAGATGATTGGCGTAGCGTGCCAGTCTGGAGAATTTGGCTTCATATTCAGCCACAGAAAGGCTCCTATGTTTGAGAGCAAAAATTCTACAGCCCTCCTCTTTTGAACGTGCTCTGAGAAGTACTTGCATTAAATGATTGCTTGAACTCATTCCAAGTGAACTTACCATTAGCTTTGGTCGCTTCCATAGACTCACACTAGGTGCGGGTGTCCCTCTCTCGAGTTAAAAGATAGCCAGCAATAGCTTATCCCCTGCGTGCATTGCTTGACACTAAATTCTTTTCGTCTCCTTAAGCCAGTGCTCGGATTCATCTGGGTCAGTAGTACTGCTGAATCTAGGTGGATTCATACTTCTGAAGATGAGATGCAGTTCACCTGCTCCACGGTTTTCCCCTCCCTGTGTAGCTTGCAGGAGAGCATGCGTAAGCTCCTAGATGGTTTGTTGGATGCCCATCAATTGAGCACATTCAGCAGCCATCTTAGTACCTAAGTTCCTACAAAAGAATCTTTACGTTAAGGTATTATTGTGGACTAGGTTAGGGCGTGTGTGAGTATCTTTTAGACCTTATCCCTGGTTCTACCCAATTCTCACATAGGTATGATAGTCAATGCATAGTCAAGGAGTCCATCCAAGAACATCCTAGACCTAAGAGAAATCAATTAAGACATTCTAGACTCTGATACCACAAAACTATTACACCTCAACGTGGAATATTGGCATGTGAGGCAGTTAATATAGTGCGTATAGAGTGAAATAAGCATCAAACCACTGCACAGTTTAAATAATATGAAACCAACTTTATTTCCATATTCCTTCCACTATGTCTATTACATTACCAATTCAGAGCCATATCTATGGGTCCGAGAACTTTCTCTCACATACTTATATAAAACAATTAACTATACTAAACTTTAAAAGAACAGAACCACATCTGGGTCACTCTTGAACTGCTCGTCCCATCCTCATGTCATCAACATATTCACTTGATATCATATCACAATTAATGCAGGGTGAGCGATAACGCTCAATGGACTTAATACCATACACATGCATGCTTTAAGTGATTAATTATATTAAAGTGCAGAGAAACTAATGATGGAGAAAGTCAGGTAATGTCGAGAGAATAATAGCACAAATAGCATGGTATAGATAGCATATGTTTCAGGTATAGCACAGAACAAGATGACCATAGCACGAATAGCACAACACAGTTCATGATAACACATAGCACAAAAAGTCAAGTATAGTATAGCACTTTGATTGTCATTGATAGTCGAGATAGATATCACTTGAGTGTAATGCCAAAAACTCTGGTCAATAAACTCCCATGGCACTAGCACCTTGGGCGCACCTTTCAAGATCAGATCAGACCCTTTATAATATTGTCGGACATTGATCATGTTATTATCATTAGACATCAGTCAATGGCCAATAGAGTAGAATAGTTTAACCTTAATATCACTTGATATTTTGTTACAGTATTTACAGGCTTAACAACAGACTCAACATGGTATTATGGCATGATGGTTCAAAAATTTGGGTTTTAAGGCTAGAGAAAAAACTTAGATCTAAATGTATAAAGCATGAAGAAATATGAAATCAGTTTAAAACAAACTAACATGATTCTTAACAAGATAACCCAAAGTAATCAATAATTTTGACAAGAATTTCATGGAGAAGAAGAGCAAACAAGTGGTCACGGGTACATGAAATATGGAACTTTGAACATGAAAATCTCGCAACTTGATGGATGAAATATTGGAAAACAGGGCTTTGGTTACTATTTCATGGACTATCTATGGATGAGATTAATTAGATTTTTGTTTGAGAGATTACCTACCTTTGAACGTTCCTAAGAAAGGTCTTCTGCAGTATGAAGCAGAACGTGGTTTAGGAAGAAAGCTCTAGTTGGGGCGATCTCCTCCTCCTCTGGTGCTCTATCTAGCTTCACACGTCTCCCAACAAGTTGGTAACTCACCCCCAAGAGTTTATGATGGTATTTATAGATTTAGGGCTGATAGGAGTCTTATTGTAGCTAGGGAAGTGGAGTTGCAGTTTTAGCTGGATCCATTCTATGTCTGGAGGATTCTTGCCCAATTGGAGTAGGAAGCCTTTCACTCCTCTTGATGGCCACGAATCTAGGTTAATATAGAAGTCTAACGGTGATGAAATTTCCAGTTTGTGTTGGGTTTACATGGATTCATAATTGAGATGTTTGTTTTTGATGATGAGCAATCAATGAGCTTTCATGAACAATACAATTTCATGTGATATGTATGTGTGAAACATGATAAGAAAACAGTCAAGCAAATGTTAATCAAGAATCACATGTTTAATTTGATTATCTAAATATTCACATTATCTCACTAACAATGTTCTTAAATGTAGGTGAGATTGCATACAAGACAATGTACCAAACAAAGGCAAAAAGATCAAGAAAAGCACAAAAGACAGTACCTGTCGACAGCCCCCAAATGCCTATTGACAGCCCTGCACAAACAGATCTTATACGGTACTGGCAAGCGGTAACTGTCGACAGCCCCAATGATGCCTGTCGACAGATCTGCACAGACAGAACACACAGGCTCCTGGCAAAGTGTGCCTGTCGACAGACCCAAATCACCTATCGACAGATCCACACAAGGAACTATCTCTCGGAAGCCAGCCTTCTGCCTTTTACAAATTTGTCTACATCTGTCGACAGATGCATTTCTTGCTGTCGACAGATAGGGAAATCTCAATACAAGATCTCCATATGCTTCCGAATTGGGTGTTTCCAAATCTCACGACTCTCCATACTTAACCCCATATAAATGGAACTCTTTGGAGTTATTTTTCTGTAGAAACAACCCAAACTCAAAACCCTAAGCAAAGTCTCAAGAGAAGATCTTTTCTACTGCTCTGCTTCAACCGTTCATCCAAGCAACCAAAGAGACATCTTCTGAACGGGATTGAAGCCAGATTGGTCCATTTCTCAAGCTTCTCCATCAACTGATACCAAGATGAAGCTTGAAGTACATCAGACAATCATCTGAAGAGTCCACATCAGGATTTGAAATCTCAACTCTGAACTCTTCTTTATCTCTATTTTCATATCTGTGTGTGGGTGTTGTTGAGTCAAGCATCCTTGGCTTGATTCACATTTGTCACGTTGTTCTGATCGTGGTTTACATCAGACTACGTGAGTGTATGTGTGTTGTAGTGAGTGAACTTGCTAATAAGCAGTCCTTCTGCGTGTGTGTGTGGGACGGTGGACGTAGGATACACAAGTTGTGGTACTCCGACCCACATTAAATCATCGTGTCCTGTGGTTTGAACATTTCACGCTAGATGTTTGGTAGGCACATTGATCTTTCACATGCTAATAATTGCTATTCTATCTACTTACACCTAAACCACATCTCAGTTTTGATTTAAACTCTATTTGAAATATCAAATGTCTATGTTTCCATTGAAAAGAAGGTTATTACTTTTTAATTGATAGTAATCTATTCAACCCACCCTTGTAGATTACCATATTGTATAATTCCGCACATCTTTCAATTGGTATCAGAGCGAGGTTTCTTCGTTTGAGACTGTCTTAATTGGTTGATCTTAAGATCAGAGATTCTCGATCTCATGGAATCTAACAAGGGTATAGGCCCGAGGGACATTCAGTGACCAGGCCACCCTTCTTTGATGGCATTGACTATTCTTATTTGAAAAATCGCATGCAGGTATTTCTGAGAGCTCAAAACTTTGAGCTATGGAAAATTGTCAGCAAAGGAGTATACACCCTTCCCGAGGATGAAGATACTGACAAAGGACCAGATTGCAAAGGAAACTCTCAACTGGAGTGCCCTGAATGATGCAGTGCGCTGTTCTTTAACCCAAAGAATACTCAAGAGTCTCCACATGCACTTCAGCGAAAGAGATGTGGGACAAACTTGACTTATCTACGAAGGTACGTCCGAGGTAAGGGAAACCAAAGCAGCATGCTAATTTCTGCGTATGAAATGTTAAGATAATAATGATGAAAGTACTCAGATATGTTTGCAAGGTTCATGCTAATAAAAATGGATTGAAAGGTCTTAAGAAAGAATACTCAAAAGTGACTTAGTGAGGAAGATACTTCGGTCTTCCATCCTCATGGAACACTAACGCCACTGTCATTGAGGATTCAAAAGATCCTCAAAGATGAAATTGGATGAACTAATTGGCTCCCTAATGACTATGAGAAATTTGAAAAGGAAAGAAACTGAAGAAAACCCAAAAAGGTCAATTGCCTTAAAGCTTCAAGCAAAAGTTCCTCTAGATCCAAAAAGGAGTTCAACAGGAAAGTGATGACCTGAAACGTCTAGTGATAGTGAAAATGATGAAATGGCCATGCTCCTAGACAATTCAAGAAATTCCTCAAATTCAAAAGGAAAGGCTCAGGTAATTCCAAATCCTTCCAAAAGAAAGGTTTCTCAAATAATTTGAGTCTAACAAAAGATCTGACATTGTATTCTATGAGTGCAAGAAACAGGGCATATGAGAGGAGAATGCCCCGAACTCAAGAAAAAAGCTGAAGAAAGAGAAATTCACCTTCAGAAGGCCAGGCAATGTTGGCAACTTGGAGTGATGAAGATGAAGATGAGGAGCACAAGAGCCTCTGGAGAGGAGAAATTCAGTGTCTAATGGCAAGAAGCGATGACTCCAATGAGGTAACTCTTCCTTTGAAACTTATATTGTTGATGAATGGGAAGAAGCATACACTGTCCTGTTTGAAAAATTCTATGAATTCAAATCTGAGAAAGGCATTGAAAAAGAATCATTCTCTTGTTCATAACACACACAATGATGAACAGTTGTTGCCTTAACTAAAGAAATTGAAATGATGAAAATTGATGAGAAGCTCACATTGAGAAATGGACTGTTTGAAAACAAAATTGCAAGAATTCAAAAGGAAAAGGAAAGTCTGACTAACTCTCTTGAATCTGTTCAAAATGAACATAGAGAACTAAGAATAAGTTGGAACAAGCTGAAAAGACCTTAAAGGAAATCTGAAGATTTAACAAGGTTTGTAAAGGGAAAGCAAAATCTTGATGCCATTCTAGGATCAAATATCTTTGTTGCAAACATGGAATTGGATATCAACCCATAAAACAAAAGAAAAGGGAGAAACTTTGGACTTCTAACTTCTTTTGTTGATTCTAGCGCAAGCACAAGCTGTCAAGTCCCTTCCAAGAATCAGAAAAATCAAGTTCCTTCCAAGAATCAAAAGGTCAAGCGAAGGGTAAGAAACAGGAACCCAGAAAATCATTCAGCTGTTAACCAACTATGAAGTCTGTCAACAGCCCCAAGAAGGGTTGTCGACAGGTCTAGAAACATGCTTCTAAGAAAGTTAACCAGGCAACAAAAGGGTAAAATGCCCATGCATGTCCCTCAGAATAACAAACCCACTGTTTGGAAAAATCTTCATCATGCAATTTCTGTAAGAGACTTGGGCACAATGAAAACCATGCTGGAACAATCCAAATAAACTGAAACTCAAACAAGTTTGGATTCCGAACATTTACTTTTTGGCATGAATAATACATTGGGACCCAAAGTAATTTTGGGTACCAAACCTCTTGTCTGATCCACATATGCAGGACTGCCTAGCAGCACAAAAATCAAAACAGTGGTACCTGAATAGTGGCTGCTCGAGGCACATGACGGGCGACAAAGATAAATTCTGCTTGCTGGTGGAAAAAGACGGAGGTCAAGTTGTTTTTGGAGATAACAATAAAACCAGATCATTGGTTCAGGTAAGGTTGGTAATATGCCTCCAACTCAATAGACATGTACTGTTAGTTGATTTTTCACCATAACTTGCTTAGCTTAAGCCAACTATGCGATAACGATCATAATGTTGTCCTTGGAATCAAATTCATGTCAAATTGTTGATAAGGAAATAAGAAGTCTTAAATTTTCTAGAAAAGAATTAACAACATTTATTTGGTTGATCTAGATGATCCAGAAAATGAAAATTTGTGTCTGCTGCAAGTAAACAGGATGAGCTTACCTTGTGGCATCGTAGGCTTGGGCATGCAAGCTACATGTCTTGCACAAGATCATGAGGCTGAAACTGGTAAATGGACTTGCTGAAATTTCTTCAATAAGAATGAAAACTTTTGTGATGCATGTGCACAGGGAAAATAACCCGGAAATCCTTCGAATCAAAAGCACCGTAAGTACTTCTAAACCTTATGATTGTTTCGCATGGCCTGGACCCTTTATTAGACTACATCACACTGCAGTATCAATGGCAAAGATTTGGTTTTGTCATTGTAGACGATTTTTCTAGGTTCACTTGGGTAAAATTTCTGGCTCACAAAAATGAAGCACTAAAAATCTTTGAAGAATTCTTTAATAAGATTGAGCATGGGAATGTCAATAAGATATGCTCCCACCTGCACTGATCACGGGGGGAGTTTTGATAACACTCTTTTCTGATTTTTGCAGGCACCAAGGAATAGAACCACCTGTTTTCCTCTCCAAGGACTCCGGAGCAAAATGGGGTAGTGGAGAAAGAACAAACCCTGGTGGAAATGGCTCGTACTCTTCTGGTCGAAAGCCAACTCCAAGGAGTTTTGGGCGAAGCGGTAACACCCTCGTGCTACATTCTCAACAGAGCCATGGTAAGACCCGTGATAAAGAAAACTCCCTACGAACTGCTAAACCGGTAAGAAACCCAGTATTGGATTTCAGAGTTTTTGGCTCAAAAGTGTTTATTCATAACCATGATAAATCTGATCTAGACAAATTGAAGCCAAAAGTGATTAATGTATTTTTCTTGGATACTCAGAACACTCTAGAGCATATAGGATTTTAACGTTAAGAATAAGTAGATAAAACTGTGGAAGAAACTCCACATGTTGTTTTTGATGAGTATCATGCAAGAACTAACACTGAAAAACCTTCACATGACTCAAGATGGAGATGCAAAAGCAACACATGAGGAACTACAAGCAAAGACAAAAGAAATTCTAAAGTAGCCTCTAAAGATAAAAGTGGATATCTTCGCAGGTACAACGATGAAGATGACGAAAATCTGTTCAGAAACAGACAGATGTTGAATCTGAAGAAGATCCACTAGAGAAAGAGCCTCAAGATGAAACTCCTCAAGCACACCCTCCTCTAGAACAACCTCCACAAGACAACTTCCACCAGTCCAGATCAACCCGGTCCTTCACAATCACAAATGTGAGGTATTCCAAAGATCACCCACTTGAGAATGTGTTAGGGAATATAAATGATATAGTTCAAACTAGGTCTCAGGTTAGACAAATGTTGAAAGATCATTTGGCTTTTGTCTCTCTCAAGTGAACCAAAAAATGTTGAAGAGGCCCTAAAATAAATTCATGATGATTGCTATGCTTGAGTAACTTGGTCATTTCAAGAAATAATGTCGGAGTTTAGTTCCCAAAACCCCTGAAATTTCTGTCATAGAACAAGATGGGTCTTTAGGAATAAACTAAATGAAGAGGTTAAAGTGTGAGAAATAAGGCTAGACTGGTAGCAAAAGGATACAATCAAGATTTGGTGTGGACTTTGAAGAATCCTTTGCCCCTGTAGCTGACTCGAAGCATTGAGAATCTTATTGGCATATGCATGCTCACATAAGTTCAAACTTTTTCAAATGGACGTTAAACTACTTTCCTGAATGGTTCACATTAAGAGGAAGTCTATGTCTCTCAACCACCCGTTTTGAAAATACTGAAATGCCCAACCATGTTTATAAACTGCACAAGGCTCTCTATAGTTTGAAACGGTACCCCGAGCTTGGTACGACAGGCTGAGCAACTTTTTGGTGAGTAAAAACTACTCAAGAGGTAAAGTGGACCAAACTCTATTTACTAGAAAGTTCGCAATTACATAATTGTTGTTCAAGTTTATTGTGGACGACATTATCTTGGTTCCACTAACCCATCACTGTGTGAGGAGTTTTCCAAACATATGCACAGTGAATTTGAGATGAGTCTAATGGGGAGCTTCAATTCTTTCTTGGTTTGCAGGTGAAGCAACATGAAGATGGCTTCTTCATTAATCAAGAGAAATATGTTAAGGAGCTTCTAAAACGTTTTCAGTTTGAGCAAGCCAAACCTGCTTCAACACCCATGAGCACAAGCATAAAATTGGAAAATGATGAAAAGGTAACCAGTAGATGCAAAGCATTCCGAGGTATGATTGGCTCACTCCTTTATCTTACTGCAAGTAGACTCGATATACAATTCAGTGTTTGCCTTTGCACTAGATATCAATCTAGTCCAAAGGAAAGCCATTTGGTTGCAGTTAAGAGAATATTCAGATATCTCTCAGGTACTATGATTTTTGGTCTTTGGTATCCAGCAGGAAGTAGTTTTGACTTGATCATATTCTGATGCTGATTATGCTGGGATGTAAGATAGACAGAAAAGCACTAGTGGTATTTCCAGTTACTTGGTGGTTGCATGGTTTCGTGGGCATCGAAGAAGCAACACTCAGTTGCACTCTCCACTGCAAAGGCAGAGTATGTTGCTGCGGGAGTTGTGCGGCTCAAGTGTTGTGGATAAAAAAGTCAATTGTCTGACTACAATATTGACATTGGATGCACACCTATCGTATGTGACAACACTAGTGACATCAATCTTTCCAACAACCCAGTCCAACACTCTAGGACAAAACACATTGAGATTCGTCATCACTTCTTGAGAGATGAAGTAGCCAACAAATCCTTGGAGCTTAGCTTCATACCCACTAATAAGCAATTAGCTGATATTTTCACAAAACCATTGGCTGAGGATAGATTCACAACATTGAGAAGAGAATTAGGATTGTGCAAAATGCAATGAAGCCCATACCAAACTTTAAAGTATATGCTCTTTGTGTGCACCGACTATGAGGTATATCAAATGGTGATTTGTGGAAGAACAAGTTGTGCTTGTTTGGAAACTCTCATTATGCGTGAGAAAACATTCTCCGCCACGTATCCAAGTCAAGTTGCAAATCAGGGTCATCTACTTTGAATTAGGTATGTGGATTCTTTCAATTTGCCCATTCACTTTTGCACACAAATGGATTTTCGTTTGATGGTCTGTCCTTATTCATGAACTTGTTTGCAATTGCTTGCTAAACTTGTGCAAATGTGTCTTGAATTGCTTACTTGTTGAGTCTTCACATGCACACACTATGGGGGAGTAAGTTAAGGCTAGGTGAGTGAAATTCTTAAGGGATACCCTTCATATTCAGTGTGTATTTATCCCTCAATCTTATGGTTCACATCACTCTCAATTCAAAGCCTTAAAGTTGAAGTTTCAAAGCTCCTTCGACAGCCCCAAACAGCCTGTCGACAGATATGTCTTCACAGAACCCAGAAATGCACCCTGTGTGCATCTGTCAACAACCTTCTTTTGCTATCGACAGCCAGACACTGTTCCGAACTCATCATTCTTCAGACTGTTCCCTCTGTCGATAGACCACTCTGTTCCTGTCGACAGACCCCACCTACCTGAACTCAGTTAATTCATACTGTCTGAATCTGTCGACAGGCACCCAATGGCTGTCGACAGATGCACCTCTTGCTGAGTTTTGCTTGTCCTGTCTCAACATACTTCATGAGCATGCTTCACTAATGTATCTAAGGTATAGATTGGTGACTTACTTATGTTATACTCTTTCACATCCCATAATATCAATGACACTATCACAATCACAATGATTTTGATATAATATTTTGTGCTTGGTATAGGTTGTGTCATCTAGAAACATTGATCAAATCTAATGATTTTACCTAACTCACTTGAATAACTCCTTTGTGGATTATCATGTTTCTAAATGGTTTGATAAGTAAGAAGGTTTTTGAACTTAATGTTTTACATTAACCTTGACCTTAAAATCATTGACCTTGATTGTTAAGAATATATATAACAAAAAAAGGAGAAAGCTACCTATTTCAAACACTCAAAGTTCATAATTTTTTTTTTTTGAAATGGGACAAAGGCAGAGCAATGATGAGCATCACTGAGTAACCGGGGACATGGGCATCACACATGTCTCTCTTCGCGTCAAAAAGTCCTTTCATTATCTCTGCACAATAGTATGATGGTCACTACACACTGAGTAACTGGTGGTACGGGCAACCCAATGTCTACCTCACGTCAAAAGGTGACAGTGATCCTAATTGCTACTTTCCCACATTAACTTGACAAAAAAAAAATCAATGCAAGAAATAGAGTGTAGCCTCCATGCTTTTACATCAAGGCAATGTGTTGTTTATGTTATTGCTCATGTAGACTTACTTCAAAGTACCATTTGAACATCACACACAAATGAACATGTTTTTCTCCAATGGTTTTGTCCAAGGGGTATCTTATGTTCATATCTTCTTGACTGATGTTTTCTAAATGCCATAACTTAAGATTCCTAGAATATTATCACTCAACCATTGTCGATAATTGACATGTCCTAATTATTAGTGGGTATGGCATTTTATAATGTGTATTTACCTATTTTCATCTTATATACACATTGGACCTCTCATTGCTTGAAAAATCATGTCAAAATACATTACTGGTGCACTTTTTTGCAAGTGCCTGTCGACAGGGCACTGTTCACCCTGTCGACAGCCGGCGGCAGACCTATTTGGAAGCCCAATGGGCGGCCGTCTAGGGCGGATTTTGTGGGTCCCAGTCTTTTTAAATCCCTTCCCTCATTCTTTAAAAGGAACCTATGACCCTTTCCTCCCTTTTCCACTTCTAAAAACTCCCTCCTCCTTCCATCTTCACACAAACCCTCCTTCTTTAGGGCGCAGAGCAGAGTTCTTCGAGTGTTCCCTCCTGCTCGTGCTTCCTTCCACCTTTCACATCCCCTCTATACTCGAACATCCCCTCTTTCTGATGGCCCCCAAGAGCAATAAGCTTATCTTCTGTCGCCATCCTCGTTCTCCCCAAGCTGGCGAGGGTTCCAGCGCTCACACCGAGCACCGGACGAAGCATTAGGATGATCGACTGCTGGAACACGTCATTCCTTCAGATCTGCAGCTTCTCAATGTTCATGGCACCTTCACCAAGTTCGTGCAGCCCCGATATGTGGATTTTAGGTCTCTGGAAGACATGTTTCCCGGGTTGCTGCCACTTTTTGATACCCAGGGGTGTCTCCCTTCTGCTATTCTCACACGCGTACTCTCCCACCGCTATGACGAGTTCTACAACAATCTCTGGAAACCGCTCAAGGTGATCTTTACACCAAGGTGAAAGGCACCCCGTTTCTGATCACTCCTAATCTTTTCTCTGTTGCCCTTCAAATTCCAAATACTGGCCTTGATATCGTGCACATCACCCATTGGCATCTGAGTACTATACACTCATCACTGGGCAGCCATACGATTCATCTAAAATCGTGTGCAACTGAATGCCAACTCCTTCTCTCCCTCTTCATCGTCTCATCCACCATATCTTTACCACAATCATCGTCCCCAAGGATGGTAGTCGGGAACTTGTGACTGCCATTCACAAATCCCTCTTTCACGCATTTCTTAAATGTGAACAAGTCAACCTACCACTCCTTTTACTCTCTCACATCCGGGTATGCCTTCGCAATTTCAATAGGTCTATGCCTTATGCATGTCCAATCACTTCTCTTTTGTTTCTTGGCATCCAAATCTCCAAAGAAGAGATGCCAAACCTCAAGTCTCGTAGCTCCTTTGATCTCACTGCTGCTCACAGGATGGGCTACAAAATGGTTGATGGGGTTGTGTCCAGAGAACTCAAGGGAAAGGGTCTGGCAATTGCTGAGGATGATGAAGAAGACGACGTTGCTGAGGATGGTGAGGATGCTAATGAAGACTCCCAGTCCGAGTCAATAGATGCTCCGAGAGATGAAGATGAAGATGCAGCTGATGACCAAACGCTTTCTGAGCTATCTCTTTGAGATTTCATCACTGCTCAAATGGCACAAATTCAACTTCAAATGACCACAGCTTTGAGCACCTGATGAACGATTGGACACTGTTGATACAAGCATTGAAGCACTAGTGATACTCAAGTCCAACTTCAGCTCAGGCTTACTAGACTCTCCATAGAGATTCAGAGATTCGTCAGGTCTCTGCACCGCCTGACAATGATGCTGCTTAGAGTTTAGGTGTCCACTGTGTTTGGTCATGGTCATGGTCCTGTCTTGATGTACTAGTTTGCTTTCTTGGTCATGTTATTCTTCCCTACATTTCCTTTTGTCACGTTGTCACTACATTCTGTAATTGTGTGTAATGCTTGACAATTCAATGAAAATCACAGTTATTTGCTCTATTCCTGTGTGCATGACGTGTCTTTTTGGATTTTGTGAAATGGGGGAAACAACAATGTGCATTAATTGAAATTTTGTCATCATCAAAAAGGGGGAGAAAGTTGGGTTTACATGGATTCATAATTGAGATGTTTGTTTTTGATGATGAGCAATCAATGAGCATTTCATGAACAATACAATTTCATGTGATATGTATGTGTGAAACATGATAAGAATGCCATGTCAGCAAATGTTAATCAAGAATCACATGTTTAATTTGATTATCTAAATGTTCACATTATCTCACTAACAATGTTTTAAATGTAGGTGAGATTGCATACAAGACAATGTACAAAACAAGGGCAAAAAGATCAAGCAAAGCACAAAAGACAAGTACTGTCGACAGCCCCCAAGATGCCTGTCGACAGCCCTGCATAGACAGATCTTATACGGTACTGGCAAGCTATACCTGTCACAGCCCCAATGATGCCTGTCGACAGATCTGCACAGACAGAACACACAGGCTCCTAGCAAAGGTGTGCCTGTCGACAGACCCAAATCGCCTGTCGACAGATCCACACAGGGAACTGTCTCTCGGAAAGCCAGCCTTCTGCTTTTACAAATTTGTCTATTGTCGACAGATGCAATTCTTGCTGTCGACAGACGAAAGGAAAATCTCAATACGAGATCTCCATATGCTTCCGAATTAGGTGTTTCCAAATCTCACGACTCTCCATACTTAAACACCCATATAAAAGGAACTCTTTGGATTATTTTCGTACAGAAGCAGCCACAACTCAAACCCTAAGCAAAGTCTCAAGAGAGAAGATCTTCTGCTGCTCTGCTTCAACCGTTCGTCCAAGCAACCAAAGAGACATCTTCGAAATGGGATTGAAGCCAGATTGTCCATCTCTCAAGCTTCTCCATCAATTGATACCTGTCAGACGAAGCTTGAATACATCAGGACAATCATCTGAAAGTTCCACATCAGGATTTGAATTCTCAACTCTGAACTCTCTTTATCTCTATTTTTCATATCTGTGTGTGGGTGTTGTTGAGTCAAGCGTCCTTGTGCTTGATTCACGTTTGTCACGTTGTTCTGATCGTGGTTACATCAGACTACGTGAGTGTGTGTGTGTTTGTATGAGTGAACTTGCTAATAAGCAGTCCTTCTGCTGTTGTGTGTGGACGGTGGACGTAGGATACACAGTTGTGTACTCCGAACCACCTTAAATCATCGTGTCTGTGGTTTGAACATTTCACGCTAGATGTTTGGTAGGCACGTTGATCTTTCACATGCTAGATAAATTGCTATCTATCTACTTACAACTAACCACATCTCAGTTTGATTTAAACTCTATTTGAAATATCAAAAGTCTGTGTTTCCACTGAAAAGAATGGTAATTACATTTTTAATTGATAGTAATCTATTCAACCCCCCTTCTAGATTACCATATTGTATAATTCCGCACATCTTTCAGTTTGTAGTTTCCTAACACCTGGTAGAATCCTACCATGTTCAGAACTTCCATAGAATGTTTTTCATAACAAGTCTATTCCTATTCGGTTTAGTTCTAGGGAGCATATTCGAATCCTCTATGGATTCGGTCAGATTTATGGTCCATACGTTCCATGTTTTATCTTAAACTAACCCCTTTTATCATCGGTATAAATTAACAAACATTTTATAGTTTTGGTAATGATTGGTAACTTTGTCATGTACGAAGTCATACATGATTTGTTCTTGATCGATTGAAGCTTAACTTTCTCATACACGAAGTCCCACTTCATCATATACGAAGTCTACTTCGTCATGTACAAAGTCATACATGATTTGGTCATAAATTAGTCGAAGTCTAACTTCGTCATATCCGAAGTCTAACTTCATCATATACGAAGTTCCACTTTGTCATGTATGTTTTGGTCGCTGAAGCTTAACTTCGTCATATCCGAAGTATAACTTTATCATATACAAAGTTCAACATCGATTGCTGTTATGCATATTGATTACCCTTAAACATCGATTGCTGTTATGCATATCGATTGCCCTTCAACATAGATTTCTAACCAACATCAATTGTCCTTAAACATCAATTGTTGTTCAACATCGATTGTCCTTAAACATCGATTGTTGTCCAACATCAATTGCTCCTTTAAACATCGATTAGTAACTAACTCGATTGCTCCTTTAAATATTGATTGCTAGCTAGCATTGATTGCTCCTTTAAACATCGATTACTAACTAACATCGATTGCTCCTTTAAACATCGATTGCTCCTTAAACATCGATTGCGGACCAACATCAATTGTCCTTAACATCAATTGTAGACCAACTTCGATTGTGGACCAACATCGATTGCCTTAAGCAAACATCGATTGCTGTTATGCACAACGATTGTCTTAAGCGAAGCTTCGATTGCTGTTATATTTCTACTGATTGCTGTTACAAACATAGTTCTATATCGATTGGTGACCAGAACATATCGATTATTGACTATTTTATCCATTGCCATATCGTTTGTGTGTCTTTAATCAAGCCTCTCTAAAAATATATACAATATTAATATTATTATTTATTTTATTACTTAGGATTTAAAATTTTAGGTTGTTACAATGTAGAACGTTGAGCTATATGACTCTTATGATGTCACGTCCCGACACGGAATATCGAAATGTGAGGTAGTTAATATAGTGAGAGCATAGAGTGTATAATAGACATCAATTTATTGAACAATTGGATAATACTAAATCAAATGTATTTCATTGATTATTCTACTAATGTCTATTACAACCACTAAGTCAGAGCCAATACTGTGGGCCTAATTAACATCATACAACTAATAAAAGCAATTATTCAACTATACTAAGACTCTAAGATAACTGGACGCTTCCGTGGTCATGTCAGGTTCACTCTTGCTCGTACCCATCCTCATGGGTGTTGTTCTCTTCTTCTGACTCACCTGAAAACGTTCACAAATAGCACAGGATGAGCGACAACGCCTAGTAGGACTCAATATCACATAGACATGCATGCTTTAAGTGATTAATGTATTAAAGAGCAGAATGACTAATGATATAGTGAATCAAGTAATGTCGAGAGATTAATAGCACGAATAGCATGTGTTTCAAGTATAACAGAAAGAGTAAGATGGCCATAGCACGAATAGCACAAAATAGCATGCAATAGCACATAACACAACAAGTGGAGTATAGTATAACACTTTTATTGCCATTAGATAGTCGAGATAGATAGCACTAGAGTGTAATGCCAAACACTTTTGTCAATTAACTCCTGTGGGCACTAGCAATTTTGGGCGCACCTCCTAAGACCAGATCAGGTCCCTTTTATATTGACACACATTAATTATATTTATTATCTTTAGACAATCAATGAAATGGTCATAGATAGTACCAAAAATATATGAGAGTAATTGAATAATAGACGAGAGTATAGAGAGAACGTGAATAAATGAGTGAATAAGGAATAGACAGAACTATAGATCAATGTACGTAAAACAACATTTAAACAAGAGATAGTAACGGTTGCAACAATACCTTTGGGTACTGGTAGTCTAGTAAATATTGCGGTTTACCACTTGGTCGTGACAGTAACTTACTCAAGAGGTCGGTGTGATGTCAGCAACACTACTATGGCTAGTTGAAGCATGTCGTATAGGTCCAGCATGATTTCTTAGGGTGTATAGGTGTTAATGGTATAACCCATTTGTCAACCACATAGGATTCCATGGTTAGAGGGATTTATGGAAGCCTTGAACAAGGATTCACTAGTTCGGCAGAGAGAAAATCCGACGGAGAGTTCGCCCAAGTTAAGAGAAAGTTTGTAAATAGTAGTTGCTCGGCACTCTAGAGGACTTCTAGAACAGCAGAGCGTCGGTAATGATGTTCCAAAATAATAATGAGAAATGAAGACAAGTCCATTAAATAGAGAGATTTATGTATAAAATTCCAATAAATTACCAGGTGTATTATGGAACATTTTATTAACATTGCAAGTTTGAGATGTATGATTTTTGGTGTGTGTGTGATAGAAAATCATGGATTTTGATAGAAAGATCAAGTGCATAGCTTTTAAGAGAAATACACGTTCATCATGATATGGCTTTTGTTACTTTGTTATAGACTTAGCATAAACTTAACATGGAGTAATATAGGGGCTTAAGGGAGAATAGATGAAACCAGGGTTTTTAGACAAAAATTGAGAAGGCAACGTACCCTTGCATTGGTCACGACATGTACCTTCATAACGCGGCATATGCTTTAACAGACCGCGATAGGGCCTCTCAGGTCACACAGGAAGAACGTGTCACAGTGCTTGTCGCATTCAAATGTGACATGGGGCTTCTCGTGACCCTGATGAGAATGTGACGTATCATTATGTCGATCTCAGGGTTCCTGCTCGAACCTAAAAAGGAAATCAAACCTCCTTGGATTGTGGTTCGCTTCCATGGAGTTTTGACACAGTGACCATAAATGATGAAATCTCAACATATACATGATGAAAAATTGTGAAACTTGGTTTAAACGAAACTAGACTTGCAGGAGATTAAACAATAAAGAGTATTAGTTCATCATGGTTACAATGTGGTATGATGAGGTTCTTTCATAACGAACCAATTACATGGCACAACGATCAAGAGTGAAGAAATTGGCATAGAACAATTGATATAAATGGGGAAAAGAATGCCAACATGTTCCAGACATATAGTATATACAGAAAAATTTCACAGCACATGATAAAGGATGAACAAGAATGGAGGTGAACATAATGGGTCGGGTACTTATTCGTGATAGAACTTCAAGTATGAAACTGACAAGAATAGCATGATAGAAATTGAGGAAAATAGGGGCTTTTGTTTCTGAGATCAGAGCAACCAATGGATAAGATTAATTAAGTTTTGATTGTGAGATTGCCTACCTTTAGATGAGATGATCTTCTGGGCTAGAACTCGAAAAACAAGCATGTAGATCTTCTAGCAGCTCCTCTCCTCGATTCCCTCCTCCTTTGGCCTCCCTTCCACGTCTAAGAAGTCTCAGAAGAGTAATAGGGTCGGCCATAAAGGGTTTGAGAGTTTATTTATAGATATAGTATTGTTAATTTCTAATACAACTCTAACTTCCCTTTAACTCCGAATTTTCACATTTATCTAGATTTCCTAGCATCCAAATCTCCTATTTGGGTTAGGATTGAACTCTAATTTCATAGCTAACATATCGGGGTAGGGTTTGGCCTCTAATTTGGATATATATGAGTTGTATTATGATTTACTTACCCCTTTTTAATTAGGAAATAATGGGGTTACAAATTTAATAGCATTTTCTTTTATTCAACCATCTTAAACTCCTATTTTGGCCCAACAACTCTAATATGGACCATTAATTTGAGCCCATCTCTTGCTTTTACTAATGGGTTTTAGTTTATTCACCTTTATTTAATATTTTAATTAATTTATGTATTTTTTTTAAATAGTGGGTTGCTACATCCTCCCCCTCTTAAAAAGATTTGGTCCCTAAATTCATATGATCATAGTAGGGAGAATGTCTTACCAAATATGTAACGCCCCTCTTGGACCCAGTACAGTTGTTCCAAATCACATTGGATCCATAGAGGTATTACAGTGGAAAATATCTAACAATAATCGGATCAGATTGAGATATACATAAATGACAATTTAAATTCTAACAAGTTATAATGGAATATGGAACTAAATTTCTTTCAATCAACATTGTATCCAAATATTAAGTCTAAAGCATAAAAGAAGAATTACAATTGTCCAAAGCTATACAGTTCATAAGTCCAAATACATAATGCTCAAAGTACAACTTATTCTCACATACATAGTCTCTCTCAAAACACACACAAAGAAAAGAACTGGCCTCCACTTCCTCACGCTCCGAGTCAGAGTGCACTAACTCCTAAGTATCCTCAGACTCCCCTGAATTGTTAATCAAGTGTGAGTCCACTAGACCCAACAAGCAACAAGAAAGACAGTTCAAGATATATCATATACTAAGTTGTAAACATGATAGCATATTCCCTTTCTTATCCTGATACCATATAACTCTTCCTATCAACATGCTCTAATTCATTTGGCAATCACTCCTTGCATGGCATGGTTATTTTCATGTAGAAATAACAATTTCATATAACATGTGGCTTACATCTCATAATAAAATAATGATTCAAACATTCTCATGTGGCATGGCATATAGTCAAAGTCCTTATAATATTGTTCAACATCATATAACATGTAATTAATTTCCAATAGCATATAATCCATATCATGTAACACGTAGTTCATATCTTATCTTGTAGCATGTAGTCATTATCATATAGCATGTAGTCAATTAACATGTAGCATGTAGTTCATTTGGCATGTAGCTTGTAGATCATTTATCATGTAAGAATAGTTGCCAAGACATAGCCCTACTATTAATAGAGATCATGTAGAGAAAACATTCACTTATCACCTAGGTAAAACAGTGAGAAAGTCTTGGTTATTGCGCAATACCGGAGAAAGTCCTTCCCACTTAACCAGTAGAACATGTCTACCTCCAGGATTTTAATCCGTTGCCCACGGATTTATATAGTCAATTCATGTAGGTGAACCATTACCATAGGGCCATTCCATGGTGTAGTTCCATGTAGGTATCTCTATAATAGCAATGTCTTATTGGCCATATTATTTTAGAATTATAATATACATGTTTTCATGAAATTATGAAATTTCTTCATGCAATTCATAAATTCATGCATTACTAGCTAAACTATAATGCAAGATTACATAATACATTTTCTCTTTTCTAGAGTTATTATTATACTATATAACAGCAACCTAAACACATACCTACCTTACTGATTTCATCATGGTTTCTCATTCATGCTCTTTTCTCCATTAAATTGATTTCTATGCACATTCTTTCCATTCAGAAATCATAATAGTGTGTACAGTGCTAAAAAAATTCTGAAATTTTGACATAAATTCTAATTCCAATCATGCTTCACACGTGTATATTTTCATAATTTTCTGAATTCTGTATCATTTTTCATGATTAATTCTCATAAACTTGAACTAATAAGCATGGTACAACAGTGAAAGATCATGCAATTTTCTGTGTAAAGACTGAGCACAACGATTCTGAAGTTCCATCCAATAGCAGTATGAATCCCAATTAAAACATCACAACATGGATCAGTTTGTAACTATTTCATTTTCTAATAATGCAAAAGCAAAGATGCTTTAAAATATCACACATAATCCATACATCATTACCACTATTTCCTGTTGCATAACAATAACAATTCATACCTGACAGAGTCTAACCGAACACCCTACTCATGCACAGTTTACACAATATCCACAGAAATCAGAATTTGGAAGAAACAGCATTGATGAACTTAACGGCAAGGTATGCTGCCATTTACACAGGTTAAGGTCAACATACCATGTTGTTAATATCAGTTGACAGAGGCACATAGCACCATTAATATATAGTAGGCGTCCAAAAGATTGACGTTTACATGAATTAAACAGTGGTCGATGTGGACGTTTAGTTCATCAAACTACAAAATGCAGAAAATCGCACATGAAATGGCATAACTTTAACCCCTTCCCACGTTTTATTTCATGGGTTTAAAATATGTACAAATGGAAAATCTAAATAAGTAGTATTCTAAACCGTTCCCCCATGCTACTTGCCTCTATCCCTCCTTCTGGAGTCACGGGAAATTTTTGAAGATGCCCGCCTTGGTCACAAGGCAGCCCTCTTCCACCGTCTTCAAACGCTTGATCTGACCTCCAGAATTGTAACCACGCTTGGAGAACCTTCCATTCACGATCCTTGTAGTTCTACCTTGGTCCAACTTGCTTAAGATCGCACGAACCATGCACTGCAACCCTTCCTTCGGCCCTCCTTTCTCTCCTCCAAGAGAACGCAAATCCCTTTCCTAAAGGCTAAATCGGGGTCTTATAAGGATTCCTGCAATTTATCCAAGCCTCAATCCTGACCTTTGAACCAAAAATGCCTAGATCTTCCCATTAAATGCATTAGAAATGACTGACATTATCTCCCCGGAACAGTAACAACAAAAACTAGCAAGTCAGTTTAACGTCAACCCCTGTTGTCGTCGACCATGCAGTAGACGTCCATCGATCATGTCATCAACTTAATTGCCCAAGAAACCAATATTGAAGAAAATTATAAATGGCACAATCCCCTGTCGTTAATAGACAGTAGACGGAAATCGATCATGCCTCTAGCTGTAGTCAACGTCAGTAGATATTGACGTCAAGTTCATCAAAGTTATAGTATACTGCTCAATGTAGAACACACATACACAATTGCATCATTTGGACCAGCAAAATCTAGGGCACTACACCCTCTCCCCCTTAAAATAATCTTCGTCCTTGAAGATTGAGTTAGAACACTTACCGAACAACGATGGATATTGCTTCTTCATCATCTCTTCAGGTTCCCATATTGCTTCTTCACGCGAGAAATTCCTCCATAAAACTTTCACGAAAGGAATGGACTTCGATCTCAACTCTTGCACTTTTCGGTCCAGTATCTCTACAGGCTGCTCCGCATAGGACAAATCTGGTTGAAAGTGCATCGGTTCGTGGCTAATCACGTGTGCTGGATCGAACATACCTTCTCAACATAGATACATGAAAAATCGGGTGTACTCCTACCAGGATGGTGGCAAAGCTAGCTGGTATGCCACATTCCCCATCTTCCTCAATACCTCAAAGGGTCTAATGAATCTAGGATTCAACTTACCTTTCTTCCCAAATCTCACTACGCCCTTGGTTGGTGACACCTTGAGAAATACATAGTCTCCCACTTCAAAAGCCAAGTCCTTCCTCCTCAAATCCACATAACTCTTTTGACGATCCTGTGCTGCCTTCAATCTCTGCATAATCAACTGGATTTTTGCCGTTGTTTTCTGCACCACTTCCAGCCCAACCAAATGCTGATCTCCTACTTCTTCTCAACATAATGGGGATCTACATGGTCTCCATATAACTCAAATGGCGCAATGGCCATACCTATACTCGAATGAAAACTATTATTGTATGCAAATTCCACAAGATCTAGGTGGCTCTCCCAATCTCCTCTCCAATCAAGAACACAAGCCCTAAGCATATCCTCCAACGTCTGAATAGTCCTCTCGAACTGTCTGTCCATTTACGGATGAAACGCCGAACTCAACTTCAATTGACTGCCAAAAGCTTGCTACAAACTCTGCCAAAATCTAGATGTAAATCTCGGATCACGATCTGAGATAATCGACTTCGGAATACCATGCAACTTCACAATACTATCAATGTATAGCCTAGCCAAACTCTCTATGGACTGCTTCATCTTCATAGCAAGAAAATGAGCACTCTTCGAGAACCTATCAACAATTACCCATATAGAGTCATTCCCTCTAGCTGATCTAGGCAATCCATTCACATAGTCCATAGTTACCTGCTCCCATTTCCACTGAGGAATATCTAGTTTCTGAATCAAGCCTAAAGGTCGCTGACGTTCTGCCTTCACTTGCTGACATATCAAACATTTAGCTACAACATCCGCAACATCCCGCTTCATGCCGGACCACCAAAAGAACGCTTCAGATATCACCACGCTAGCAAGAAAACCACTACAACCCTTATTCAACATCCGGGTTGCCTTCACGGTTGAAATCACAAACTTACCCGTCATGTTCTTGTAAGGATGGAAAAACTCTCTTCACCAGGAATCCAAAAATAATGATCTTCTTCCTACAATCCATAAGGGCATAATGCTCCTCGAGCCAGTCTAGCCCACAATTGCATCATAGTCCTTCATCTTCAACATATAAAAGCTATCAGGCAAAACTCGCTCTTCTATACTCACATGAAGAGAAGAAAAACACTGCCCAGTTAACATAGTTCTGGCTAGAGTATGAACAGATAACAGAACCTCCAATACCTCAGGAACCAAATCACTCTCCTTCATCAGACCTTAGCAAACTTCTCAAGGATAATCTATGCATAGCACCAGTATCAAATAAAACACGAGCATGCATTCCCATAATCAAAACCATACCTTCCGTGACGTGCTCTGCCATCTCAGCCTCATCTCTCGCCAAAGAAAACACTCGAGCCTGAGCCCTCGGTCTCCCTACTACTCTCGATGTTAGTCTAGCTACTGCTGTGTGCTACTCTCTGCTCTGCAGGCTGCTGTGCCATCTTCGGACAATCACAGATCTTGTGGTTCACCACACCTCAAGCATCTACCAGAAGTCACCCAACAAACATCTCCTCCGTGATGCTTTCCACACTGAGAACACAAAGGCTTCTATGCAACTGTGCCACTACTCGTAGTCGGTGCAGCCACTCTCGCTGGTACCACTGCTGCCTGGGCGAAAACACTGGGTCTTCTTCTTCTTGTCCTGCCACTGAAACGCCGATGCGGCCTCTTCAAAGAAGCCCTCTTCTCCTCCAGATATACCTCCATCTCAGCTTCCTGCATGCATGCAGCTGACATTGCCTCCTCCATCGATCGACGCCCAAATTCCACCAGTCTAGTCCTCAAGGATGGCTTCAACCCCATGAAATTTCTTCACTTTCCTCTGCTCATCGGCCACTATGTGAGGTGCATACTTCGATAGCTCCGCAAATCTAGCCTCGTACTCAAGCACACTCATTGACCCTTGGGTCAATGTCAAGAACTCTTGCTCCATGCAATCCTGCACATGCTCTGGAATATACTTCGCCCTGAACAGGTGACAAACTCGGTCCATGCAACCTCAACAGCTCCATCTCCCAACTGTGTGCGTAGTGTAGGATCGAAAAAGGGATGGGCCAGATCTAGAGGGGCGGGTTGAATAGATCTAGGCCAAATATTGTCGAAGCTTAGTCAATTTTTAAGATGCTTTGAATCAGAGTCAACTTAGAAAAGCAATTCATAGATCTAATGAGTGATTGTGTGAATTAAGTGATTAAAGGAGTGATCAAGTTGATTAGAAGAGTAATAAAAAATCCTATGCATACATCTAACGCAAGGTGAAGTTAAATCACAGTTCAAACCACTGCACAGAGATTTTTAGGTGGTTCGGAAATCACCCATGTGATTCCTACATCCACCCCTCACACAGTGAGGCTCCACTATTCAACTTGAATACACCACACACTGGAGCTTGACAACTCCAACACACTGAATTCAACAACTCACACACAACCTCTAGAGCAAGACTACTCTAGAACTTGAGCACAACTGCTCAACCACAACCTGAGTGCGACAACTCAACATAATTGAGCACAAAGGCTCACAACCAACTTGCTAGATCAAAAACAACAAGATCCAGATCCTCTAGCAATGATCTGATCCATAAAGAGTTCATTCAAGGAGACTAGTGCAACAAATCATGCACAATCTCAAGAATGACTTAGAAGAACTAAAGGGAATTGAGGAGTTGTATTTAGAATCCTTGTTCTTCAGATGAACTCCCTTGTAGAAGACTGAATTGAGAAGATGCTTGAACTCTTGAAGTCCCTGGCGATGCTCTGCAATTTGTGCCTCTGGATCTTCCTTGAACTCTTCTCAATTGGCTGCTTCTACTTGATTTGGTCCCTGGAAGTGATCTCACTTCATCTTCATGGATCAATCTTCACTTCTTGTGCTTGCAAAGATGGGAATTGGCTTGACGTAGCACAAGGAGAGCAAGAACAGAGGAGAGCTCTATCTTGCCACCAAAGGAGGCTTTCTGGAAGGCTCTTCTGGAGTTCTTCTGCTTGGGGGCCGATTAGATAGGTATTTATACCCTATCATGGCCAAAAGAACCCTTGGGGTACGTGGGCACATGATCCAAGGTCGATCCAAGTGATCCCTAGAGTGCCACGTGTCCAGGTGGGTCTTAAAGTGAAAAAGTTGCCGGAGTGTGTCGACACAGTCTTGGGTGTGTCGACACACTGTCCCAATTCCATAAAACTGGTCTTCTGGGAGAGGTCACTAGTGTCGACACTGCCTGGGACTATGTCGACACGCTGTCCCAACCTGTCAACTGGGTTCTCTGGGAGCTGGGTCTAGTGTTGACACTGCCTGGGACTGTGTCGACACACTTGACCATTTCTTCATGACTTTGCCTTAGGGTTTGATACCCTGTGTCGACACCAGTAGTGGGTGTGTCGACACTACCCTTGCAAGAAATGTATGTCCCTGAAAAATAAACACATAAATCATTAATCCAATGTATTATCATGAATATATGAAAAAATGTGTTTGGAAACATGCTTTTTGAATATTGTTATTACATGTGTGATGTATTTAACATGTTCCATTTATTGTGTATTAAAATCACAACTTGTCATCATCAAAATTATGAGGGGAAATGTATTAAATTCACACTCAACCCAACAATCTCCCCCTTTTTGATGAAGGCAACATTAAGTCCACATGAAGATTGAATTTACAATGAAATGTGATTTTAAGCCATTTATTCACACAACATTCAATCACATACACACTGAATGACAATGAACCCATGTTTCAATATTTTCATTCACATTCATCAAAGGCCATTGAGCGCAATTTAGCAACATTTGACAATTTTGCACAATGAAGTACACAAGGTTTGACATTTACAATCATCCATTCATTGACATGTCATCCATTCATTACAAAGATTTTCAATCACATTCAAATAAGTACTCCTTCTCATTCAACAAAAATATTCATTACATAGATATTCAATTACATTCCAAAACAAGTTCTTTCTCATTCAACAAAAGTATTCATTAAAAGTATATTCCTTCTCCCCCTTTGACATCATCAAAGATAAGATCCATCAGGAGGATGGAGGTGGAGGAGGAATAGGAAGAAGGAGAGAATCTATGGTCTTCAATCTTGACTCCATTGCTTGAAGGTTGGATCTCAGCTGACTTTGCATGGTAGAAAGTCTTGTATGCAGTAGTTCTTCCAACCTTTGACTATTTTCATACATGTTGGACTGGAATGCAATAAATCAGCTTAAATGGGTTGTGAACCTGAAGAAGAGCTTGCAAATCCATGTCTGTTGATATCTCTGAGCTCCTTCTTAAGGGTAGACATCACATTGTCTATGTGAGCTGATAGGTTCTTCATGCCTTCCAAATCATCAACCATATATGCAAATGAAAGTCTAGTCTTCGAAATTTGATTCACTGCTTCCTGACTGTTGAATAAATTCTTTGAGAATTTACTAATATCCCTTAAGGACCTTTTCTAGTGTGTCCTGATGTTCCTTTAACTGAAGGATCCATCACCCAAAGTGCCAAAGAGCCTGTTAAACCTTTGGGTGGCTTGATCAGCTGCTTCTTTCTACTTAATGAACTGAGCATTCACAGAATTCTCTAACCTTTGAATTCGGAGCTCAAAACTCTCTGTCATCTGGAGGATGGAAGAGCTGATGGTATCAAACTTGTCATTCAAAAAGAATATAGCTCTGGTGGAACAGAAGGTCCACCAGTGGAAGTAGAGGTAGATGCTTGGTAATGTGGAGTGAAAGAAGGAATTTCCACATCAGGGAGATGTGGTGAAGCGACTTGAAATGGAGGTGTGTGAGGAACATCCTGAGGAATAGGTTCTCCAATTTCATTGGGAGGCTGGTCCTCTTGATCATATGGAGGAGAGTGGGCAACCTCAGAAGGTGGTTCTAAACCTCAGGAACCATTGGGGCCTCAACAACTATAGGACCTCTTCTTACTTGATCACCTTCAAGTCTGAATCCCATGAACTTTTGCAAATGTTTGAAGCAATAGATGTTGGACTTTGGGATTGACTGGGCTTGCTCATTCTCAAAAGATACTTCAAAATTCTGAAAAACTGGTGTGAGATGAGTTGCATAATGAAGGATCTATGAAGATCTTTCCTTGTAGTTTCACTCATAATCTGGTACATGATCACATGCAGATTGAGCTTTATCTCTTTCTTCATGCAGTAAATAATGAACCTCTGTATGTCAGTTAACCTATCCCTTCCACCACCTTGAGGAGTGATTATAGTGGTCAGGATGTGATGGATCAGTCTCAAAACAGGTGAGAAGGTGTTGGTGTTAAACCTGGTAACATAAGTTTGCTTTGAATCTGACTCATCAGCAGGGAGTCCAGTCAGCAGAGAATAGGCTTCATGAAGGTCAAATTCAAAATCATGATACTCAACACCTTCATCAGAATTTTAAACAATGTAGTAGCTAACTCAGTAGGCAACTTCATTGATAAACCCTTGACCTCAGACTGGTAGCCCTCAGGTGTACATTCCAAATTCAGATAGAACTTTTATACTAACCTTGGATATATGGTTCTGAACTCAGAAATGAAAGGCAACCAAGATTGAAAATTGAAGAACTGACGCACTTCTGGGAAGGTAGTTGCAAGGTCAGTGTCTTCAAGGTCAACAGCTCTAGTTTTAGGATGGATTTCCCTTCACTAGCCAGTTTAGAAGGGGTTGCCTCAGAGGGATGAGATAAACCAGATGAAGTTGAGGAAGATTCCTCAGAGACTTCAGGAGAGGAGACCAATATCTTCCTCCTAGGGTGGCAGAGGTCCTCTGAGAAGGACCTCGACTGGAAGAGGGTACTCTACCTCTCTTGGATGGTGTAGGAGATGCAGATGAAGCACCTGGCTGTGCTGCCGGGTCATGCCGACGCTTGCTTCTCCTCTTAGTTGGAGGTACGTCAACGGCAATGGGCCTGGCAGTTGCCCTAGAACGAGCACCACGGCGAGGCATTGCTTGCGAGGCAGAGTTGCAGGAGAAGAAGGAAGAACAGGGATGGTGGAGATGGTGTGAAGAGGATGGAGACAGAATTGGTGTGAAGAGGGAAGAAAGATGAAACACTACTGCCGTTTTCAAAGGTAAAGGACGGTCATGGGGTCGACTTGGGAGAAGAAAAGGGTTTTTGGGGTAGAATAGTCCGCATGAACAACAAAACCTAAATCGGCGCCCCAAAGATAAACTGCCTGGATTGGCTATGTGTCGACACAAGACAAGGTGTGTCGACCTGGGCTTAGACTGTGTCGACACAGGAATGTGGATGTGTCGACCTGGCCTAAAGAAGTTTTGAAGGTTTGAGCATGAGGAAAATTTGTAAATTTTGGGAAATCTTTAACATGATGAAATATGGAAGGAATCAATGTGACAAGGATTTTTAAGAGATAAAAAAAATTCAGTTGTCATATTTTTACAAAAATCTAAGAAACTTCAAGTTTTATACAACAACCTACAAGATATTTTCATTAATTGACTTGAACCATTAAAATGATAGTTTGAGTGATATAGAACATTCAATAGTCAATGACAAACTACCACATTCTCCAAATCCAAAGAAATATAAATGTCTTTTAGATTGAAATCACTTGTGATGAAGTTAAACAACTTTGAGCACACTGATGGAAGACAAGGATGTTGATTTTAAGTACTTCTCCTTGGACATATATATATATTTTAATCAAACTATCAAATGTAGTAAATATTTTTCACTCAAGAACTAATGCTTTTTACACACCATAGTCCCTGGTTACTAAAGATTTACCCATTATCCAGTTACAAGGGGTAAATGGCAACCTTTTGACATGAAAATATACGTTTATCAGACGCCAATATTTCCAGTTACTCAGTCATCATCAAAATGTATAGATCATTTTTTATTTAGTTTTTGAACCCCTTTGAACAGAGATACAATAATACCTCATGACATACATGGCACTTCATTCATTGTGAAGGTTTATAGTTTCTCAGCATTTGTGCCATTGCTCTCTAATGATAATAAATGGAAGGAGAATTTTATAAAATTGAGATCATTTATATCTAACATCAGTTGCAAAGAAGGTGTTTAAAGTCAAAGCACACATGATTTTTCAGTCTTTGAATGAGATTTGAATTTCTGTAGTCTTGAAGAGTATAGTTGAGAGTTGACTGCAAAAATGTAGTAGATCAATCAAAAAGTCATTTTGAGGTTCTAGCCAAACTTAATGAGCACATCATGAGAGGAAGTTGATATAACCCAAGAGGAATCTTGAATTTTGTAAAAGAATGAGTAGTGAATTCATTAGCTCCCTTGAAATGATGATTCCAAAAGTTTTCATCAGGATAAAGATAAGCAAGAAATGGGAAAACTGAAATGTTTCTTTTTGAAGAACAAAAGCTCCCCCTCAACAATTGCATATTTAATTCTCGATACTGTTGGGTTGAGTGTGAAAAACAAATCATTTCCCCTCATATTTTGATGATGACAAGTTGTGATTTTAATGCATAACATTGGAACATGTAAAAAACATCACCTGAAATTACAATATTCAAAAAGCATGTTTCCAAGCACATTTATCATTGATATTCATGATATATATTTATCTAATGATTTATGTGCTTATTTTCTCAGGAACAAACATTTTCTGCAAAGGTAGTGTCGACACAACCAACCTTGGTGTCGACACAATGGTTCAGAACAAAGGCAGAAATGTGAAGAAAAGTCCATCTCAGGTCGACACGAGTCCAGAGCAGGTCGACACCACCCCATCTCAGGTCGACACCAAATCAGGTAGTGTCGACACTAGATGCCTTTCCCAGAAGGCCAGTTTTGCTGTCTGGGACAGCAGGTCGACACTAGAGGTAATCAGGTCACACTAGATGCCTTTCCCAGAAGACCAGTTTTGCTGTCTGGGACATAGGTCGACACCATCTGATCTCAGGTCGACACTAGAGACCTCTCCAGGAACTGTTTGGCCAGTCTGGGACGTGTGTCGACACACCCCTTGGGCAGGTCGACACACTCCGGAATCTCTGTGACTTAAGATTCCTCCTGGACACGTGGCACCCTATGGAGATGTCAGATCAACATTGGATCATGTGCCCACGTACCCCAAGGTATCTTTCGGATATTTAGGGTATAAATACCCTCCTTAAGGGCACTCATCCCAAGAGAATCTCAGAAGAGCCTCCAGAAACCTCCAAGCGGCGGCCAGAGAGTCTCTCCTCCCTGTTCTTGCTCTCTCTTGTGCTTCACACCTCAATTCACCCCTTCTCCAAGCACAGGATCGAAGTCTGATCAACATGAAGCACTAGCATCAACTTCAAAGAGCAGTTCAAGTAGAAGCCTGCAATTGTGAAGCTCTCAAGGAAGATCCCAAGATCAAAAGTGCAGAGCATCGCCAAGGGACTTCAAGTGATCAAGATTCTTCCATTTCGGCCTCTACAAGGAGTTTTTCTTGAAGAACAAGAATTGTCAATCTAGAGTCTAAAGTCCTTCTTGTCTCTTCCTGGCTATTCTAGAAGTTGTGCATAATCTGTTGCACCAATCTTCTTGAATTGGCCTTAATAGATCAGATCATTGCTAGAGGATCTGCATCTTGTTGTTTTTGTTCTAGCATGTGGTTGTGAGCCTGTGTGCTCAGGTCTTTGAGTCGTCGCACTCAAGTTGGGTTGTTGAGCAGTCTTGCTCAGAGTCTAGAGTAGTTTGCTCTAGGTAGTGTGTGAGTTGTCTAACTCATTTGTGGAGTTGTCAGGCTCCTGTGTGGGTGTGTACCCAGGTTGTTAGTGGATCCTCACTGTGTGTGAGGGGTGGATGTAGGAGTCACATGGTGTGATTTCCGAACCACCTAAAATTCTGTGCATTGGTCTCTCTGTGGTTTGAAATTACTCTTCGATAGATGAATGCATAGGATCGTTTGAATCTATCTAATCAACCTGTTTTCACTCTCCAATTGTTTTAACTCACTTAATATCTTCTCAGATCTGTGAAATTTGCTTTTAATCTAACTCTGATTCAAAGGTTTTCAAAACTGGTTTAGCTTCCGCATTAGTTGGCCTAGATCTATTCCCCCCCTTCTAGATCTTGTCCACACCTTCTATCGATCCTTCAATTGGTATCAGAGCGGGTTTACACTTGATCTGATCTGATTTGAGCAGTTTCTGAGTGTTCTGTGTTGCTTGTTTGCTTGATTGTTTGTTTTGCTGAGTGTTTCCTTCCTTGCACTTCTGTTTAATTAAATGGATTCAGAGGATTCATAGCTGAGGGCCATTCCATAAATAGGCCACCATTCTTTAATGGAACGACTATTCATATTGGAAAAATAGAATGCAAGTGTTTCTAAGAGCCAAAATTATGAAATCTAGAATGTAGTGGAAGTAGGTCCCTATGAAAACCAGGGAGAAGAGAAAACCTTGACTAGGGAATAGATAAGAAGAGCAACATTGAATTATAGTGCCATGAACTGATTCATGTGCTGTTTAACCCCAAAGAGTACTCAAGAATCTCTATGCCCTAAATCTGCCAAAGAGATGTGGGATAAACTTGAGGTACTCTATGAGGGGACATCTCAAGTTAAAGAACCAAGGCTAACATACTTGTCTCTGAATATGAGTTGTTCATGATGAAATCTAACGAGACAATCTCTGAAATGTTTGCCAGGTTCATGATCATAGTCATGGACTGAAGGCCTTAGGTAAGGACTATACGAGATGCTGACTTGGTGATGCTTATCTGAATTAGTTTGAAAATATACTGAAATGAGAAAATAAAATAAGCACATCTCAAAAAGAAATTGAAAACATTTATCATAACCAATCTTCAAACAAAAGAATTTGTGAACTTGAAAATGAAGTGATAGAATTGAATGAAGAAAGAAAATCTTTAATGTGATTGATGAACTAAAGCTAGCTTCTCAAAGGCCACCAGTGAATTCAAGACTTATCTGGAAAGCTGGAAAAAGAAAATCAAGATAAACAACAAAGATTGAAGACATAAAACTTTTGGAACCAGCTAAGACAAAAAGATAAAGTCATTGAAACATTCACAAATGGCAAAGATAATTTGAGGCCTTGTTGGGAACAAATATGAAATCAATCTCTCATGGACTAGGGTTTGATAAGCAAAAATCTAAGAAAGACAAATCCGGTGAAAAGAAGGATAAAGCACCACTAATCAAATTTGTTAAGGGCCCTAGTCTTGAAAATACAGAAGTCAAACAAAATCAAGCAAAACACAAAAAGTTCAAAAACTCAGAACAAAGACAAGGCAACCAGGTCGACACAATCTCCTGACAGGTCGACACCAGTCCACAAGAAGAAGGCTTCTGTGGCTGTAGTGTCGACACCAGTCGAAGAGAGGTCGACCTGCTCAACATCACCAAGAAAACCACCACAATAAAAAATTCAAATAAAAATCTGAAAAATAAAAAGTCAAAGGAAGTCTTTAATGAAGAGCCTTGGACCTCCAAGACAGCATATCAAGCTGATTGGACCAATTCTTGGAGCCAATGGTATAACAACCCATGTTGGTATCATCCTCATTTTTCTATCCAAACTTTCTGATGTACCAACAAAATCCTTGGATTCCACCTCCTCATCTGAATTCTCATGCTCAAATGAAAACACCCCTCCTACCAAAACAAAAATACTGGTGTTTTCATCCCAAAAGAAAAGAAGAAAGTGAAAAAGACAGAGAACACCAAGTAATAAAACAAAGTCAAAAACAAATCAAATTTGGATGAGAAAAGATTTTTAACATTGTCCAAACTTTCTGATGGTCCCAACTCTGTTTGGGTACCAAAATCTTCTCTCCACTAATTGATGTTGCAGGAAGGTCGTGCACCCAAATCAAATGTGTGGTTCCTTGACAGTGGGTGTTCACGACATATGACTGGAGATAGAGCCAAATTTTCTTTCCTGCTAGAAAAGGAGGGGGTTCAGTGACATTTGGAGGTAAAAATAAAGGAAAGATCATTGGATCTGGAAAGGTTGGTCAAACTTCCTCAAACTCTGTTGATAGTGTTTTATTAGTTGATGGTCTTGATTACAACTTGCTCAGTATCAGCCAACTATGTGACAAAGGTCACAAAGTTGTGTTTGAATCTGATTTTTGCAAAATAATTGATTCATTAACTGATAAAATCAAATTTTTTGGTAAAAGGGAGAACAATGTTTATATGATTGACCTTAATAAAAACTTTTATGAAAATCTTTGCTTTGTTGCAAATAAAGATGAAATTGCATGGACTTGGCACAAAAGACTTGGCCATGCAAGTTTCAGAACCCTGAATAAATTGTTAAGGTTGAATTGGTTAAGGGTCTTCCTGAATCCTTTTCAAATGTTGAAAATCAAGTTTGTGGGATCTGTGCCCAAGGTAAACAAACCAGAAATCTTTTAAGAATTTCAATGAGGTACTCACATCTAGGCCACTAGAACTACTTCATATGGACCTTTTTGGCCCAACAAGAATTCTAAGTCTTAGTGGCAAGAGATATGGGTTTGTAATCATTAATGATTTTACTAGATTTACTTGGGTCATTTTCTTGTCCCACAAAAGTGATACTTGCCTTGAATTCAGGAAATTCTGTACCACTGCCCTAACAAATTATTCATATAAAATCAAAAAGTATTTTGACTGATCATGGGGGAGAATTTGAAAACCAATCCTTTTTTGATTTATGTGCTGAACTTCAAATTTTCCACAAGTTTTCTTCACCAAGAACTCCAGAACAAAATAGAGTTGTGGAAAGAAAGAACAGAACTCTTGTGGAAATGGCTAGATCCATGCTCCTTGAGAGTAATTTGCCCAAATCCTTCTGGGCTGAAGCTGTAAACACATCAAATCATATTCTCAATAGAGCATTGGTCAGACCACAAATCAAGAAAACCCCCTATGAATTACTGAAAAACAAGAAGCCAACTGTTTCTTATTTCAAAATCTTTGGGTGCAAATGTTATGTACACAACAATAGTAAAGAAAATCTTGACAAGTTTGATGCTAAGAGTCAGGAAGCCATCTTCCTTGGCTATTCAGAAGTGTCAAGAGCTTTCAGAGTGTACATTCTCAAAAACAAAACTGTTGAAGAGTCTCCTCATGTTATTTTTGATGAAAATTCCTTTTCAACTAACTCTTCTAAATCTTGCAGGGAAAAACAAGACAGTGAAGAGGATGACTTCATTGTGGACTCTTCACCAACTGTTGAGGAGCTTGAAGACACTGGTGAGATCTTGAACACCAATTCACCATCTTCAAGTGGATCAGGTAACATTGCTCTAGATTTAAGTACCCCTCAACAGGTAATTTCTGAACATCGAATTTTGAGAGATCACCCATTAGATAATATTGTTGGCAATTTGAATGATAGAGTTAGGACTAGATCATCATTTATGCTTGCTATTGAAGATGACCCACTAGCTCTAATTTCCCAAATTGAACCAAAGTCAATTGATGAAGCTTTATCAAGTTCTGATTGGATTAATGCCATGCATGATGAACTTCATCAATTTGAAAGAAATCAAGTATGGAAATTAGTACCTAGACCTAGTGACCAAACAGTCATTGGCACTAGATGGGTCTTCAGAAATAAACTGAATGAATCTGGTCAAGTCATAAGAAATAAAGCTAGGCTAGTTGCAAAGGGGTACAATCAAGAGTTTGGAATTGATTTTGAAGAGTCATATGCCCCTGTAGCTAGACTAGAAGCAGTCAGAATTTTCCTTGCTTTTGCATCCTCCATGAAATTCAAAGTTTATCAAATGGATGTTAAAAGTGCATTCTTAAATGTATATCAAGGAAAATGTTTTTGTTGAACAACCTCCTGGATTTGAAAATGAAAACATCCTAACCATGTTTTCAAGCTTCATAAGGCTCTATATGGTCTTAAACAAGCTCCAAGAGCTTGGTACGACCGTTTGAGCTCTTTTTTGCTTGAAAAAGGATACTCTAGAGGAACTGTTGATCAAACCTTGTTCACAAAAACAATCAATAGTCAAATAATTGTTGTCCAAATTTATGTTGATGACATAATATTTGGATCAACCAATAAAGGCCTGTGTAATGAATTTTCCAATCAAATGGAAAATGAATTTGAAATGAGTTTAATGGGAGATCTAAAATTTTTCTTGGGATTGCAGGTTAACCAAACTCATGAGGGGATCTTCATCAGTCAAACCAAGTATGTCAAAGAACTGCTTAAAAGGTTTGACTTTCAGAACCTCAAGCACTCCAACACACCAATTGCTATAAATGCTAAACTAGAAGAAGACTCAAATGGTAAGTCAGTAGACCCAAAGACCTATAGAGGTATTGATTGGTTCTCTACTTTATCTTACAACTTCTAGACTGATATTCAATTCAGTGTGTGTTTGTGTGCTAGATATCAATCAAATCCTAAAGAAAGTCACATGCTAGCTGTTAAAAGAATTTTCAAATATCTTGTTGGAACATGTGATTTAGGAATTTGGTATCCTGCTAATTGCAGTTAGATTTGATTGCCTATTGTGATGCTGATTATGCTGGTTGTAAATTAGATAGAAAAAGCACAAGTGGCTTGTGTTTGTACCTAGGTGGGTGCCTAATCTCTTGGGCTTCTAAGAAGCAACATTCAGTAGCTCTGTCAACTGCAGAGGCTGAGTATGTTGCTGCTGGTAGGTGTGGAACCCAAATTCTTTGGTGAAACATCAACTTCTTGATTACAACCAAGAGTTAGGTTGTGTTCCCATCCTTTGTGATAACACAAGTGCAATAAATCTGTCTAAAAATCCCATTCAGCATTCCAGAACTAAGCATATTGAAATTATGCATCATTTCTTGAGAGATGAGGTAGTAAAGAATATTTTGAACTCCATTTCATAGAAACTGAAAAGCAAATTGCTGACATTTTCACAAAACCCCTTCCTAACAGTAGATTCTCATCCTTAAGGAGAGAACTTGGTCTTTGTAAATGTCCATTGGGATTGGGTTGAGTGTTAGACATTTCCTGAGGGGGAGTTCATTGCATCATCATACTCCTTTGCTTCCTTGATTCATCATGTCTCTCTCCACTTCATCTCTAATTCTTTTGGTCAATGAACACTTCACCTCACATTGTGTTGAACTTCTTGGTATATCAAATGGTGATTTGAAGAAGGACAAGTTCTGCTTGTCTGGACACTTTCACTATGCGAGAGTATATGTCTCCGCCAAGTACCAAGAAATGAATATGCAATTGTTGAGGGGGAGATTTTGTTGCTCAAAGAGAATATTTCTGATTTCAAAACTTGCATATCTCTATCTGATGAAAAATGGTTGAAATCTTCATCTCAGGGGGAGCTAAAGAATTCACAAGTTATATCCCTTGCAAAATTCAAAACTTCTTCTTGCATTACATCAATTTCCTTGCATGATGTCCTCATTCAGGTGTCTAGAGTCTCAAATGATCCCTTGAGTGATCTACTACATTCATTTGTCAACTCTCACCTATATTCTTCAAAACTACAGAAATTCAGATTTCTTTCTAAGACTGAAGGATAATGTGTGTCTTGATCTTAAACATGTTTTTGTTTGCAATTGATGTTGGATATAGATGATATCTTTTTGTCAAAAACTCTCCAAAATCTGTCCATTCTATAGAGCAATGACACATGTGCTGAGAAACTGCACACCTTCACAATGAATGAAGTGCCATGTAAGTCATGAGGCACTAATGCTATCTCTGTTCAAAGGGGATTAAAATTAAAAATGAATGAAAAACAAAATAAAAATGCCCAATTTTTGATGATGACTGAGTAACTGGAAATATTGGCGTCTAAAAAACGTATATTTTCATGTCAAAAGGTCATCATTTACCCCTTTGAGACTTGATAATGGATAAATCTTCAGTATCCAGGGACTACAGTGTGTAAAATGCATTAGTTCTTGAGTGAACAAGATATATCTCATTTGATAGTTTGTTTCAAATCAAAATATATATGTCATTGGAGAATTTGTTTAAAGAATCATTCTTATCCATCATCAAGTTGTTCCTTAAAAATGTTTGCTATCAACACACTTGTTTTCAGTCTAAAAGATTTTTTTTATCTCTTTGGAATTGAAGAATATGGTAGTGTGAAGTTGATTGTTAAATGTTTTATATCCCTCAAATTATCATTTTCATGACTCAAGTCACTGAATGCTCATATCTTGTTGGATATTGTGTAAAGCTTGAATTGTGTTGATTTTTTGCCAAATTTAACAAATGAATTTTTTAGTCTCTTAAATATCCTTGAAATGACTATTCCACCCATTGCTTATCATTATAAAGATGTCCCAAAAGTCACATAATTTTTCCATACTCAAATCCAAATTTTTTCATCAGGCCAGGTCGACACTACTCCATCTAGTGTCGACACACTTGAGTTCGGTCGACACTAACCTCCTCTAGTGTCGACACTGACCCCTGCTAGACTCCTTTTCACCTTGGGCGCCGTTAAGGCTTTGTTGTACTTGCGGGGTAACACACCTTAAAAACCCCCCTTTTTCTTCTCCAGGTCGACCCGACGTCTGGTTCTTCCTGGTTTCCGGCAAGGGTTTTGAACTCTCTACATCCTCTCTCTCCTCCATCTCATCTCCATCCATCTTCTCTCATTCCTCTCTCTCCATCATCCATTCCACTCTGCTCTCATGGCACCCAAGCAGATTCCTCGCCGTGGAGCAAAATCAAGGCCTCTGCAAGGCCCATTCTGGCGGATGAGGTTCCTTCCACTGAAAGGAGATCCAAGCGTCGCCATGATCCTGCAGAGCAGCCAGGATCTTCTTCTGCTAAGAGAGGTAGGGCATCCTCCTCTGGTCGAGGTCGAGGGTCCATGTACCCCAGGAGAAAAACCCTAGACTCTTCTCCTGAGATTCTGAGAAGTCTTCATCCTCATCCTCATCCTCATCAGAGTCCTCCCAGCCCTCTAGGAGACCCCCTTCCAAACCCTCAGTGCCGGGAAGACAATACTGAAACCAAGGGCAGTAGATTTGGATGACAGTGAATTGATAGCTGCATTTCCTGAAGTTTTAAACTTCTTCAATTTCCAGTCTTGGCAGTCCTTCATATCAGAATTTCGAGTAATTTACCCTAGACTTGTGCAAGAATTTATCAAATTTGGAATGCACAGAAGAAGGGTGCAAGTCCAAGGTTAAGGGATTGCTATTGACATGCCAACAGACATAGCTGCCTCTATTTTCAAAGTCCCAGATGAAGGTGAAGACTACCATAATTTTGAATTCAACCTCCATGAAGCCTACACCATAATGACTGGTTTGCCTGCAGATGAGACTGATATTAAGCAAACCCATGTCACCAAATTCAACACCAACACCTTTCCCCCTGTCTTGAGGCTTACTCATCACATGCTCACTACCATAATCACACCTCAAGCTTCAATGACAGAAAACTCAGAGAGAATGGAGAATCTTCTGCACACAAGACTCTCAACTATCCAAGCCCAAATGAAGTCTAGTCTAACATCAATGCAAAAGAGGCTAACGATATTGAGACTATTTTGTTACCCTTCCTCCTCCTCCTCCTCCTCAGTAATGTAACTTCTTTTGATAATGTCAAAGGGGAGAAGTTTGTTTGAAATTGTAATGTTCACATCTTGAATGAAATGAAATGAATAGAAATTTCTGTGCATATCTATGTGCCTTGAATGTGATTGCAAATCTTTTGAATGAATTGAATGTTATGATGCTTGTCAAGCTGCTTGACCTGTGTATTTCAAATGTGTACAAATCTCAATGTCACTAAAATGTTCAAAGGTCCTTGACAAGTACAAATAAAAGAAAATGAAAATGCTTGAAATCACATCTCATTGAAATCTTCCAATTCCAAATGAACTTAATGTTGCCATCATAAAAAGGGGGAGATTGTTGGGTTGAGTGTGAATATAATTCATTTCTCCTCACATTTTGATGATGACAAGTTGTGATTTTAATGCATAACCATTGGAACATGTAAAATACATCACCTGAATTACAATATTCAAAAAGCATGTTTCCAAGCACATTTATCATTGATATTCATGATAATATATTTATCTAATGATTCATGTGTTTATTTTCTTAGGAACAAACATTTTCTGCAAAGGTAGTGTCGACACAACCATCCCTGGTGTCGACACAATGGTTCAGAACAAAGGCAGAAATGTGAAGAAAAGTCCATCTCAGGTTGACACGAGTCCAGAGCAGGTCGACACTAGAGACAGATTCCAGAGAAATATGTGAACAGATTGCCATCTCAGGTCGACACCAATCAGGCAGTGTCGACACTAGATAGCCTTCCCAGAAGACTAGTTTTATGTGGGCCAGCAGGTCGACACTAAATGATATCAGGTCGACACTAGAGAGCCTTCCCAGAAAGGCTGTTTTGCTGTCTGGGCCATGAGGTCGACACCAAATGATATCAGGTCGACACTAGAGACCTCTCCCAGGGAGTTGTTCTGCCAGTCTGGGAGAGTGTGTCGACACACCTCATGGGCAGGTCGACACACTCCGGAATCTTGTGACTTAAGATTCCTCCTGGACACGTGGCACCCTAGGGAGATGTCAGATCAACATTGGATCATGTGCCCACATACCCCAAGGGTATCTTTTGGATATTTAGGGTATAAATACCCTCCTTAAGGGCACTCATCCTAAGAGAATCTCTTTAGAGCCTCAAGAACCTGCAAGCGGTGGCAAGAGAGTCTCACCTCCCTGTTTTGCTCTCTCTTGTGCTTCCACACCTCAATTCACCCTTCTCCAAGCACAAGGATCGAAGTTTGATCAACATGAAGCACTAGGATCAACTTCAAAGGAGCAGATCAAGTAGAAGTCATCATTTGCGAAGCTCTCAAGGAAGATCTCACCATCAAAGTTGCAGAGCATCGACCAAGGGACTTCAAGTGATCAAGATTCTTCCAATTCAGCATCTACAAGGGAGTTTTCTTGAAAACAAGAATTGTCAACCTCGAGTCTAAAGTCTTTCTTGTTTCTTCCTGGCTATTCTAGAGATTGTGCATAATCTATTGCATCAATTCTCTTGAATTGGCCTAATAGATCAGATCATTGCTATAGAATCTGCATCTAGTGTTTTGTGTTCTAGCAAGTGGTTGTGAGCCTGTGTGCTCAGGTTTTTGAGTCGTCGTACTCAAGTTGTGTGGTTGAGCAGTCTTGCTTAGAGTCTAGAGTAGTCTTGCTCTAGGTAGTGTGTGAGTTGTCTAACTCATTTGTGGAGTTGTCAGGCTCCTGTGTGGGGTGTGTAACCAGGTTGTTAGTGGATCCTCACTGTGTGTGAGGGGTGGATGTAGGAGTCACGTGGTGTGATTTCCGAACCACCTAAAAAATCTCTGTGCATTGGTCTCCTTGTGGTTTGATTTTTCCTCTCGTTAGATGAATGGATAGGATCGTTGAATCTATCTAATCAACTTGTTTACTTACTCTATTGTTTAACTCACCTAATCTCTCTCAGATCTGTGAAATTTGCTTTCAATCTAACTCTGATTCAAAGTTTTTCAAAACTGGTTTAGCTTCCGCATTAGTTGGCATAGATCTATTCAACCCCCCCTTCTAGATCTTGTCCACACCTTTATCGATCCTTCACCAACCACTTGAGCTGGAGCAAGGAAGTTAGAGAGGTAAGTTTTGGGTGTTTTCAATTTTCAATGAATTTTTGCTACGAATTTCTTCATTAATTTTGTTCTTCTTCTTCCTCCCTTCTCTTTTCTCTTTTCCTCTTCTCTTCTAGCTCTTTCCGGGCTCCCGCCGCTATTCTAAGCTTACATGGATCACCCCCATGATTAAAGCCTTACCTATGTTCGTTATCCGATTTTTGAGAGAGTGGGGTCTGGGTGGGGTGTTGATAGCGGCCCATAACTACCATAAGATCTCATTTGATGGGCATAGCATCACGGCCCTCATAGAATTATGGCACCCACAAACCCATACTTTCATTTTTTCCATGTTCGAAGCGACCGTCCTTCTAGAGGAGGTCGAGGCCTTCCTAGCACTTCCTAAAACCAAGCCGCGGGACGAGTAAAGTATAAGCTACACTGTTGAGCCTATTAACCCAAAACTTATTCTAGGGGAGTTCATGACTGACCCGGGGGATGTATATACCATGATTAGCCCACAATTCATCCATTTGGTTCCGTTGTCTAAGTGGGTCATCTCCCAATGTAAGAACAAGAATACGGACCACCGGGAGATAGCAAAGGCCGTGGCCATATGTTTGTGTGGGGTGGTTCTCTTCCGCCCGGGGATCACCTCATAGACTACGCGAGCCTTAGTGCTATTAGTGGGGTATGGCGGGGACTTTCACTCTCTCACGCCGTCTTGGCATATCTTTACTCGGGTCTTACCTCGGCTTCCACAGGGGGTTTCCTTTATGGCTCCATGATCCTATTGGAGTGCTGGTTGGGTGTGAGGATAAAATTTAAACCTGTTGACAATCCTCCCACCGACAGTCGGATCTTTGGGTGCCATCCATTGAACTTCATTGGCGGGGCAGCCAAATTCCCCGACAAGGTTTTATGCAGGATGGCGGACAAGAAGACGAGGGATGCATGGTGCCTCTACTTCAGTACCCTACCGGTGGAGCACTTCGCTTTGGGTGTAGCGGCACTTCGCGGAGCAGAGATCCTTCTACCACTTGGACGCGGACTGGATTTGCAACTTATAGGGAATATGGCGACCGTACTCTACAACCCGCAGCGGTGCTACCTACAGATCGGGAACGCCGAGGATGAGAGTGCTTCCGCCGTCACACTTGCCTCCCGTGAAGAAGCGGCGCTTAGGGACCCGGAAGACGAATAGGCCGTGCGGAGTGCGTTGGCCTTATGGAGGGCGTGCGCTATGCATGCACTTCCGCCGAGACTTGATGAGGACCGGGAGACGTACCAGGCGTACCTCCGGGAACACGAGAAGCTTCAGCCGCTTGGGGACCATGAGCCAGAGAGCGAGAGTTAATTGTACTTTTGAGCTTTTATGAGGGACTTGACGTGGGCTTGATGTAATGTTGATTTTTGTTTTTCATGACTTTGTTTGATGTGAGCATGGAGTTATTTGCAATGGGAATTGATTTTTGGAGGCTTTTGTGCACTGGGTTGAGAAGGCGACATAGGGTATGTCGCCATCCTGAAGGCGACTGGTCAACGGTCGCCTTCAGCAAAAGCGAAGGCGACATAACCATGTCGCGACCTTACCATAAGGCGATGGGGGTAATGTCGCGTTCACAGGTTTCGAGGCAGTTTGAATTCGGGCCGAGCGCCCCCTCTCTTCTTTCTCTTTTCAAACTTCTTCCTCCTTCCCTCTCCCCTCTCTCCGCGACTTCTCCTCTTCCTCTTTGTTCTTCCCCGGCCCTCTTTCATCCGGCGAGCCTCCTCTTACACCGGCGATCGCCGGCCGGCGAGCCCCCCCCTTTCTCTTCTTCTTCTTCCTTCTTTCCTCCTCCCTCCCCTTGGAGAACCGGCGATGGAAGGTGAGCACGGCGAAGGGCAAGGCGGCGATGGCGGCGGCCGGCGTCGCAAGAAAACAATCCGGCGACGACAACCGGGCGAGGGGCCATCCACGACAGCCCCAGAGCTTCCCCAGTCACTCCGATGGAGGAGGAGATCGCGCCGGCGGTAGGGGACGACGACGAGCCCGTCGGGCCCAAGAAGGTAGGTCCCCGAATCCTAAACCATGAATGTATGGAACAAGGAGTGTGGAGCACTCGGTGTAGGGCGTTTCGCCAAGGAGGAACGGCCGGAACAGGCGAAGCTTGTTTCGGTCGACCCTGGTAATGCGACAGGGGTCCTGCCGCCTTACCAGAAGGAAGGCGACGGGCCCCCTGTCACCTTTTAGAAGGCGACAGGGTTCCTGTCGCGAACGAGTCACGAATGCGACAGGGGTACTGTCGCCTTAAGAAGGCGACAAACACCTTGTCGCCTTATCAGGACAGAGAGTGGTCTTGTTGGTTTCTCCTACTGATTTTCGATCTTTTTGATGTTTGCCTTGCAGAGTGAGTTGCGGCCCGACTTGGGTGGTCCGTCGTCCGGGCAATCTACGATGGATTGCCGGACTTCCAGAGGCGCCGACTAGAGGGGATGGGTTTTGGGCCTTTCTTGCGGTTGGAGGAGCTGGCGCCGGATGTGGCACTTATCCAGGCGCTGAAGGAGAGGTGGGACCTAGAGTGCCACGCGTTCCTCTTTCCGTGGGGACACATGATCCCCACGTTAGAGGACGTGGTATGGATCACCGGCCTGCGCGTGGACAGCCAGGCGGTGACCGGGATCACCTACACCAGCTATCAGGACCTGTAGAGAGATTGCTTGAATTGGAGGTGAGAGGAGAGAGATCATCGCTGGTGCAGCGGACGGCGTTGCAGGCGAGCTTAGGGGTGGCGAATGCGCGCCATCGGACGGGAGAGAGCCAGGCGGAGTACATGGCTCGGTTGACGGAGGATGCCAGAGCGGTGCTGGCGGAGGAGGAGGGTGAGGCAGCAGATAGAGATTTGTGGCGTTTCCTGACCCTCGTGATCGAGAAACTAATCCTGGGGACCAGAGGGGACCTAGTTGGCTGCCGATGCTTGCCCCTACTGGAGGACCTGTCCAGCGTGGGCAGCTATGCATGGGGTGCGGCCCTCCTGGCCCACCTCTTTGACAGTCTGGGCACCTCCAGCCGGGAGACAGGTGTGGCCGGATTCTTCCCACTTCTGCAGGTACGTTTCTACCCTTACCCTTTGCTGCTCTTCCTGCTTATTAACTGTGGTACTGACTTGTGTTGCTCTTGCAGGTGTGGGCATACGACCACCTCCCCTCCCTGGGTCGCGGGGTGGCGAGGCGACGCGGCGCTGTACCTCTCCTGCAGCGCTGGCGGTTTTGCCGTGATGAGCATTCCCTGCGGCGGCAGGTGACGCTGATCCATGACATTTTGGACACCATTCCTTTTGGTCATGTGAGTACTTCTACCTTAGCCCTTTTCCTTGCTTTGCTTATTTTGATGGTTGACCGACGGGTCTTTACTTGTGGTGCGCAGGTACGGTGGACTCCCTATGTCGGGGAGAACGACGCCGCCCAGCCGTGGGTGGAGCGGGGTCGTCCCTACTTCAGTAGGGACATTTGGCTTCATTGTTTCAACACGGTGGTCCCGCTCCACCACGGATAGTGGCGCGTACTCTGGGACTCCACCAGGCGGTGGTGGAGTTCCCGACCCGACAGAGGCCATGGGAGAGACCAGGCCGGAGCTTTCGGGGGATCCAGCAGGTCACGGACTGGACGGTCCAGGTCCGGGAGCACTGGACGACTGGGAGCAGCGGGGCAAGGAGGTGGTCTCCGAGTCCGCGAGCGACGAGGACTACTTCCAGGCCTCTGCTCGGAGGTACGGAGCCCAGGTGTACAAGGGTACCGACGACCGGTGAGTATTTTACTGCTTTCAGTCTCTTCTTAGTTAATTGTGGTGTGACTTGGCTTGTGTTTGCAGCTTGACCCTGAGGGGCGGATCTCCTCACTCGAGGGTATCCTCCACTCCACCATCCAGCAGAGGGATGACCTCCAGGCGGTGGTGGACCAGCTGGTGAGTCTTTTGCACCCTACCCTTCTATTTCTAGTTTCGGTTGACTGACCCCTGTTGTTTCTTTTGCAGTGGGCAGAGTTGGACAGGGCCCAGCAGATGGTGGGAGGTGCCTCCTCTTCCCGAGAGGATCCTGGCCGCTCCGTTTTGGAGGGCCAGCTAGCGTCGGCGGAGGCCCGAGCAGAGGATGCCCTCGCCCAGCTGCGGGAGCGGGTAGGTTACTTACTTAGATGCCTCTGGGATTTGTTTCTTTTGTGAGCTCTGAAAAGATGTTTGATATTGCAGGAGCAGAAGCTGAGGACCGCCCTGGCGCGAACGACACGCTGGAGGCGGAGATGGCGGAGCTACGCCTACGCCCCGAGGCAGCGGAGGTGACGCGGTGGCGTGAGGCAGCGGAGGAGGCGTCGCGGTGGCGCCAGGAGGCAGAGGCGGCGGCGCACTGGCAGCAGGAGGCGAAGGAGGCGGCGCGACTGCGCACTGAGGCCGGAGACCTCCGCACCCAGCTGGGGGAGGAGAGACACCGCTGGGACATGCTGCGGTCCGAGATGAAGGGCCTGGAGAGGGCCCTAGCCTTGGTCGGACACAGCATTCGGCAGCAGCCAGCAGAAGCGGTATCCCGAGCGGGTCCACTGGACATTATTTGATTGGTTCCTCCGGACGATGGAGGAATGAGGAGGAGGCACGGCGGCAGGAGAGAGCGCCGGAGGGTAGTGAGACAGGGCCGAGGGCGATGGCCCCTCCGTCTCCCCGCCCTCCTGAGGGTACGAGGGAGAACGGTTGAGGGTTTGTACTCTTTGTTTGCCCCTTTTGTTATGACGATGTATATGATATGAATGGAATGGAATGGGGCTTTTTATCTTATGGTTTGCGACTGAGTGACGGATGAGAGCGACGGGTGAGATGTGAGTGCCGCCTTCTTTCTTTCGCGTCCTGCACACTTAGACAACCACAAGACAATTAGATCTGTTCTTAGGCTTAGCCCCTTGTTTAAAATACGACAAGTGACCGACCTTGATAATTTGTCAAGGGGCTAAGCCTTATTAAATAGGCAAAAAGATGCAAATAAACAAACGAATGCAAACGGCTTGGAATTTTGAAAACATTGCTTTTTTGGAGTTTTTTAAATTATTTGATGTTTTTGAGGTTTTGAAAATATTTGATTTTTTTGAGTTTAAGAATATTTGATTTTCTGAGTTTTGGAAATTTGATTTTTTTGAAGTTTTTGAAAATATTTGATTCTTTTTTGGAGTTTTGAAGATATTTGGTTTTTTTTGGAGTTTTGGAAATATTTGGTTTTTTTTTGGAGTTTTGAGATATTGATTTTTTTGAGTTTTGAAATATTGATTTTTTTGAGTTTAGGAATATTTGATTTTTTTGAGTTTTGAAATATTGATTTTTTGGAGATATGTTTTTTTGAGTTTTGGAGAATTTGGTTTTTTGGAGTTTTGGTGAGCGTCTAAAGCCGACGTTAGCCCTTCCTGAAATAAGACGCGCGAGATGGAAGGTACTCGCACCCTCGGGCCACAACACTTAGACCGGTTCGAGCCACTGGTTTAGAGTCTTGATCAACTCCGATCTTCGCCACAGACCTCACTAGGCTAGGATGTGCGTTGAGAGGTGACAATGCCTTGGGAAACTACCCTTAGTTGATGCTGCGACTAGTTAAGCCGTACCCGAGGGGTGACTCAGCCTTATAGGGAGAAACAGAAGATTATTTAAGGAAAGTCTTGCATGGGTTTAGGGATGTTGGGTTCGACTACTTCCTACAGCATACCCTTCAAAGATTAGGCCTGTTGTGGAGGGACTTTATGGTCTTTTGCTATGGACTTGCACTATTTGGGGCATGCGTACGACCGGCTCAGGAGCGTCCCGCGGGGACTTTGCCACTCTTTGCCATGCCCCTGTTGTATTATGGATTTTTCTTTTCTTTTTGTTTCTTTGCTTCTTTGCCCTTTGTTATTTTGACCGTCCCTGTTTGAGACTTCCTCTCGTCGAGGTATGCTGTAGGTTGACGACCTCACCCTTACAACCCCTTTGCTCCTACACTTCGACCGATTAGGAGAGAATGACTGATGCCTCGCTAGAGTAGAGCCCGCACAGTTGCAGCATCTACCAAGTGCAGTTATCCGGGCTTGCCGTGGGTGTGTGTTAATCCTAACTTAGAGCGATCCTTGACGATTAGGGAGGGATTTTAGACTTTCAACATGGGGGTATTCCCTGATCTAGGTGTTGTGGCCTCACACCTATAGGCCTAAGGATAGAAACGTTTGAGGTACAACCCGTTCCACGGATGCGACAATTCGACGCCCTCAGCATTGACTAAGCGGTAAGCATTTCCAGGTAGACTTCCCTCACAACGTACGGACCCTCCCAATTAGGTTGCAGTTTGGACCTAGGACCTTCGGGTTTGATGAAAATGCGTTTCAAAACCATATCACCCTCTTGGAATTTACGCTCAATTACCTTCTTTTCGAAAGACCTTGAGATTCGCCTTTGATATGAAAGCACATGGTCGGATGCCATAAGCCGTCTTCATCTAAGAGCTCCAATTGGACTAGCAACGCCTCTTGACGTTCGTCAAGATTAAGTTCCTTGTCTAATTGGACTCTTAGTGAAGGGATTAGGATCTCGTATGGAACTACCGCCTCCATCCCGTAAGTGAGAGCGTACGGGGTTTGCCGTGGGAGTGCGGACGGAGGTACGGTAGGCCCATAGAGCTTCTATTAGCTTTTCTGGCCAGTCGGCGAATTTATGCGACTCACAGGTCTTTTTAAGATTTTAAGAAGGGTTTGTTAGTTGCTTCAGCCTGGCCATTGCCTTGTGGTAATATGGCGATGAATGATGCAGCGTGATGTTGTATTTCTTACAGAGGTCCTGGAGCTCTTGCGAAATGAACTGTGGCCCGTTATCCGTGACGATGCTGCTTGGCACTCCGAACTGCGAAATGATGTTCCTCATGATGAAGCGGCATACTGTGGATGCTTTGATTTCTGTGAAAGCTTCGGCTTCTGCCCACTTGGTGTAATACTCAGTCGCTGTTAGGATAAATGATTTCTGTTTGGTTTGAGCATTAGAGTCACCAAGAGGGCCAACAATGTCGAAAGCCCACATGGAGAATGGCCAAGGTGTGGAGAGTGGATGCAGTGAAGAGGAAGGGGCATGGATTTTATCAGCATGGAGTTGACACTTGACACATCTACGGACGTAGATGGTACAATCTTCCTCTAGGGTCGGCCAGTAATAGCCCTGCCTAATAATCTTCTTTGCGAGCATTTGACTGTTAACGTGCCCTCCGCATTCACTAGTATGGGCCCCTTCCACCACTTTCCAAGCCTCGTCATCGGTAAGGCATCTTAAAAGGACTCCATTAAGAGCTCGCCTGTACAGAACTTCTCCGACAACTGTGTACCTCAAGGCGGCTCTTCTAATGGCCCTGCGGTCTTCTGCACTTGCCCCTTCAGGATATGTTCCATCCTTGCAGTATTGCTCTATCTCAAAGTACCATGGCAGTTCTTCTTCATTCAGGATCTCCTCGAGCTCAGTTAACATGACTTGGTGCACTCCTCTCTTCCTAGCCCTCTCTTCTAAGGTGCCCTAAGGTCGCTATACCAAGGGTCCTGGGTAGATGGAATCGAGACGCTGGACGACGATTGTCTCAGTCCGGCGACTCAGAGGGAAGGATAGGATGAGGCTAGCGACGCCAGAGCGTCGGCCAAGATATTTTGGGAACGAGGAGTATGGATGTAGATGAGCTTGCGGAACTGCCTTGCCAATAACGTGACCAGGTCTTGATATGGCTTGAGCTTCGGGTCACGAGTGCGGTAAGTTGAGAGCACCTGCCGCAGGACGAGCTGAGAGTCTCCTATAATTCTGAGGTGCGATGCCCCCAGCAGATAAGCATGCTTGAGACCAGCAAGGAGAGCCTCATACTCCGACATGTTGTTGGTAGCGGGGAAGGTGAGTTGATATGCAAAGGGGATGGTAATACCTTCCGGGGTAAGCAGCACGGCTCCAATGCCCCGTCCCTGAGAGTTGAGTGCACCATCGAAATGAGGGACCAGAAGGGGTCTTTGATTATGGCTGAGAGTTCCTCATCGAGGAATTCCTCTCGGAGGGAGTCACTGTGAGGGAGTGGAAGATGGGCCAGATGCTCGGCGATGGCATAACCCTTGACGGCCTTTTGGACCACAAAGGATATGTCAAACTGAGAGAGGAAACTCTGCCAGCGTGCTAGCCAATCGGAAAGGACGGTTTTTCAAGCAGATAGCGGAGTGGATCCATCATTGAGATCAGCTTGACCTCGTGGGCAAGGAAGAAATAGTGCTTGAGCTTTTGGACTACCCACACGAGTGCGGCACAAGTTTTGTCCGCGGTGGTGAACTTGGATTCGGCGGTGTTGAAGAGCCTAGAGAGGTAGTATGCTGCCCTTTCTTTCCCAGATTCATCATGTTGTGCCAGGACAGCTCCTAGGGAATCCTCAATGACTGAGAGATAGGATTAGCGGCTTTCCGGGTACAGGAGGCTGTAAGACTGGGGGATTCATGAGATCTCGAAGGCTGCTTGGCATTTGTCATTCCATTCGAATTTTGCCCCTCCTTTTAAGAGATCATAAAATGGGCGACATCTTTGCGAATGCTGAGAGATAAATCTTCTGATGAATTGCAAACGCCCAATAGCCCTCTTAATTGCGAGATGTTCTTTGGAGGAGGCATTTCTGCTATAGCCTTGGCCTTATTTGGATCGATCTCAATGCCCCGCTTGCTAACTATGAAACCTAGCAGCTTTCTGATGATACCCCGAACACGCATTTCTTCGGATTCATTCTCAGCTGATATTCTCTCGACCTCTGCAACACCTTGGCTAGGATTTCGGGGTGTTCTCTCCTGGTTCTCGACTTCACCAAGATGTCATCCACGTATACTTCTACATAAACGTGTATCATGTCGTGGAAGATGGCCATCATCGCCCTTTGATAAGTAGCCCCAGCATTCTTCAGCCCGAAGGGCATGACTACATAGCAGTATGTTCCCCAGGGCGTGGTGAAGGATGTTTTCTCTTGATCCTCAGGAGATAGACGGATTTGGTTGTATCCTGAATATCCATCCATGAATGAGAGGGTTTCATACCCAGCAGTATTGTCGATCAGCACATCAATGTGAGGAAGCGGGAAGTCGTCTTTCGGACATGCCTTATTCAAGTCCCTGAAGTCGATGCAGATTCTGACTTTGCCGTCTTTCTTCATGACAGGGACTATATTGGCCACCCAGTTCGGATAGAGCACTACCCTGATGAATCTAGCCTTATGGAGTTTATCTACTTCGTCCTTCATCTTCAGGGCTGTGAGTGGGTGGAACCTTCTGAGTTTCTGCTTGATTGCCTTTGCCCCTTCTTTCAGTACCAGTCGGTGCTCCACTAGTGAGGGGTCTAGACCGGGCATGTCCTCGTAAGACCAGGCGAATGTGTCCTTGTACTCCCTCAGGATTTGCACCAGTTCCTCTTCTTCATCAGGAGGGAGATTTGCTGAGATAATCACAATCCTGGATCTTCTTCTGTTCCAAGGTTGACTTCCTTAGTAGGTTCATCCACTGCCGTTGTGGGTTCATCAAATCTTACTCCACTGGCATATTTTTCGGCAGCGTCATCTACTTCGCTATCCTCTTCATCGACTGGGTCCTCATCATTCATTATCTCGTAGACGCCGAATCCGTCGTCTAAGAACACCCCATCCTGCTCGAAAACTTCTTCAAACACCAGCGCTTCCCTTGTGAACTCCTCTATCAATAGCAGCGCTTGACACCACCGAGCTAGCTCTTGAAGATATCTCCGGGGAATAGCTTTTCCCCGCTGCTTCCTAGGACGCTGCTTGAATTTGGTGGATACCGGGCTGATCCTGACTCTCTACCCTAGGCCTATCTAACCTAATGCTAGACTCACCTACCCTAGACTCTCCTAGACTAGACGACTCTACAGGACTGGGGAGGACATGGTGTCCCCGAAGAGAATGGCTCCTAGTGAAGGAGCAAGAGGGGAAGCCCCAGTCGAGGGGTGCCCCTGATCAGGAGAGTGAAGGAGGAATGCCGGCTCTTCGATCTCAACGTGCATTTGAAAATGGGCATTTTTTTTGGAGATCGGTGGAGAGCATGTAACAGGAGAGGGCGACCTCGTGGTCACCTGGATTGGACTGCAGGGCAGTGAGGATTGCAGCGGGAGGTCTGGTGTGAGGAGGCTGTGTGCTGCCATCAGGAGCTGAGGGGTCAGCTGAATAAGTAGGAGGAGAGGACGGGACCAGACTGGGCAAGAGGGAATCCAGAAGGGATGGGTGGATGGCTAAGCAGGTACCCTTCCAGAGTTCATCTATGGTTTTCCCCTCTTCATAGGGGATGTCTGGCTCTCCTATGTCTGAGGCATCGTTCATGAGCTGCCTTTAGATGTGATGGCAGTGGGTGGATCTAGTAACTCTTCCGCAGCTGGCGGCCATGTTCTCTCTTCTTCCAGAACAGTCGGCTGAAGGCAATGGTGATGTCTTCTATGTCAAACCATTTGTACCACTCAGCTTTGGATCCCCTGTCTTTCTCCTCCTGGTTGGACGGAGTGCCTTAATGCTCTATAGGTTAGCAGGGGGGCCATGTGCCGAGAGAAGTTTCGGCCATGCACCTTGTGCTGTGTCAGTTCTGCTTCATTACCACGGTGTTGTACCCAGGTGGGTAGGCCCCCTAATGAAGTGACACCAGAGTGTCCAGGTGAGTGGTTCGCGGTCGGCCTGAGAGTGGACGTGCTGGATGACCATGGTTTAGATTTCTCTCTGTAACCTAAGCCCCATCGGCTTTTCATGACATGTCAGGGATGGGTTTGACTATGCCCTGTAGCTCTGCCCCTAGGCCCTTGCCTTCTTCATATCCTAGCTTCATCATGATTTGCCACCCCTTCGTGCTTAGTGGCTCTTTCTCTTGACTGCATTGACCCGTGCCAGATTGGTCTCTCTCTGGACTGGAACGTATAGCTCCATGGGTAGTTGATGTCTAGCACCGAGACTATGGGTTTGTTGGCTGGCCACACGGCTGGTAGGTGGGTATCGTGGAGGGCTTCTACTGAGTGGGTAGTAGCTATACTCTTGACTTTGATGATCCGTCCTTGAAAATGGAACTTCAGACATTGGTGTGCAGTGGACGGTACAGCCCCGAGCGCTTCCAACCACGGACGACCTAGAATAGGTTTGAACATGGGATCAATATCGAGGACGTAGAAGTCCACTGTGACAGAGAGGGGTCCCAGTTCGGCTTGCACAGTCACCATGCCATGATAAGATCTTCTAGAGTTGTCATATGCGGCGATGGTGGTGGGTGTCGGCCTTAGTGTCCCTTCCGATAGGTCGCAGGCTCTCAAGGTACTCAGCGGGCAGACGTTTATGGATGCCCCCGTGTCGACCAGTGCCGCTTCCACTGCTACATGATTGATGACCAGAGTGACGCAGAGGGGAGCCTCCTGGCTTCCGGGGGTGCTAGTTCGCTTTCGCAAATGTGATCGCCGGCCCGCGAGTCACCATGGCCAGGGCACTAGGTAGCTTGTCAGCCAGCATGTCTTCATTCACTACCACCTTCTGCAGGAAATTCCTCAGGGCTTCCTGGTGCTCCTTGGACTTCTTTATTAGCTCCAAAATGGAGATTTTAGCTGGCACGTGATCCAGGTGCTTGAGGATGTCATAGTGGGTTCCAGGCAGCGGCTCAATCAACCCCTCATCTTGCATTTGTTGCTGAGCTTGTTGTTGTTGTGGCGGTTGCAGGACCTGCTGGGGGTTTGTGGAAGTGGAGGTAGTGGGGATAGGTGGGTACGGGCGGCGAAAGACTCTCGCGCTTCGCAGGGTGGTCGGATGGGTAGGTGGTTGTCTGGCGGAGGATAGTGTAGCGGCGGAGGGTTGGTCCGCCCAGGTGGGGGTAGAATGATGGTGAGGGAGTAGATATGATAGGGGGTAGAGGTACGGAGACAGGTGGGGCGAAGGTAAGATGATGGGTGGACTGGCGACTGGTGCGGGTGCTGAACTGACGGCAGCATGACGGCGTTGGCCATAGAAACTAAAGGAGGGATTGACTGGGGAGCCGTGTAGGCTGGTTGTATTGTTTGGGACTGGATAGAATATTGGTTAATGGCCATCATCTGCTGAACGTCTAGTTCATCATCGTACGTCCAGTTTGCCTGAGGGGGAGGGTGGTGGACGATGGGGTTTACCTGGGCAGGTTGCTATGGTGGTGGGTTTGGAGCTGGATGGATGGTTAGGTAATGGGTTGTGGACGATCCCGAGGTCCTGCAACGGCTGTTGATGTTGTTGCTGCTGTTGTTGCTGAGGGGGTGGCTGGCGCTGTTGCCTCTGCTGCTGTTGTTGCCTCTGCCTTTCCTTGATATCTCCGATCACTTGCCGAGGAGCTGTCCAATCTATCCTGTGCTGCTCGTGCAAGTCATACACCAAATCCTTAAATGTAAAGCACTGGTCGATGGTGTGACTAGGCTGCCGGTGGAAGATGCAATACCGGGTTTGATCCACACTAGGGTTCAAGGGTCTCTCAGGAGGTAGCCTAATGGCGTCTGTGGAGAGCAAGGCCAAGAATATGTCGGAGAGTGTCTCCGGCAATGGCGGGTAGTGAGTTCTTCTAGGACCCATGGGGCGCCTTTGCTGAGAGCCATCGGGGGCGGCACCTGGTTGTATTGGCGCTGCTGTTGCCCCTGTGGCAGAGGGTAGGGTTCTGACCCTGGGCATTGTAAGGTTGGCAGTTTTGGCTCTGGCCGGCAGGGTTGTACGCGCTCACTGCTCGTTCACTTGTACTCCCTCAGTGACTGGCCCCTGAGGCTTTCTTTGGAACGGGATTTTGGGGTTCGAACATAGAGTGGATGGGAGAGTCTTTGAGTTGGGTCTGGATGAACCGGGCCCGGCTGTAGAGTTGATGCATAGTGGTGATGTCATTCATTGCCAGGATGTTTCTATAGGTAGCGTGGCATTGGCGATGATGATCTTCACCTTCTCCCCCTCTGGAAGGTACCCCGGAACTCTGGTGGCCATTTGCCTCCACCTATCGGCGTACGAGGCAAAATCCTCGTCCGACTTCATCTTCTCAGCCATGAGATCCGTAAGAGAGTATTCAGGCCCGACCCTGTCTTGGAATTGTTCGAGGAACTTGGCCTTCACGACAGCGAAGTCCTCAGCATCCTCAGGTAGCAGGGAGTAGAACCAATCTAGGGGTGCCCGTCCAGCAATCGGCGGAAGAGATATGCCATGAGGCGGCGGTCATGCTGGTAGGGAGCGGACTCGTAGATGAAGTCCTTGATATGAATGTACAGATTGCCTGAGCTGTTGTATTTTCGGTACTTCGGTAGCTCGGATGGAGAGGGGACCCATAGCCATTGAAGTTTGGCATGTGCATGTCGTGGTGCTGCCTAGGGTCGACTTGCTTTCGGAGCTCTTGGAGCTCCTTCTGATGGACGCCCACTCAGACATCATGTCCGGTGCTGCGGATGGCTGAGCGTGCATGGAAGAGGCATGAGAGGTAGGCCTGGCACGTGGCTCAGGGCGATGAGGGGAGTAACATGGCTGATATGGTGGAGACCGGGGCCTCGACTCACGGGGAAGGTAATGCTCAGATTCAAATGGCGTGAATTGGATGGTCCGCGGCCGGATGGGGGTGTTGTCGGCTTGTTCCAAGATAACATGGGGGCCGGAGGTAGCTGCCACGGGGTGTGACGCACCCGCTCTAGGTGAGGGTGAGGAAGCGGCCTTTCCTTGAGGGCCATCATGAGGGTTTGGATCTGGGATTGATCAAGTTGGGGAATTAAGTGCAAGAGCTGAGTGGCTTGATCATCCGACTGAGGAGGATGGGTGTTCTGGGACTGGTTGCTATCGTTGTGACGGTGACCCTCAGAGGCATGGATAGTAGCGACCCAAGGCCGGGTCGACTCCCCAAAGAGATCGTGAGGAAGGGAGTCCTCGTAGTCTTGGGAGGTGTAGAGGGAGGGTCCTGATTCTCATCGTAGACCGGGTTCAGATATGACTCCATGTTTGACATGTGAGCGCACAGAGATGGGGAAAGCCTTTCCAGACTTGAGAGAAATGGCCTAACCTAGACAGACTCTTGGTTTCCTAAACACACAATCCTATGAAGACAAAAAGAAAGAGAAAACGTCTCACCTAGAGCAAGCAATTGGCAATGATGATGGTTTCTTTTAATTGATTCAAGTTTGCCTTTTAGTGATTTGACTTTTAGCAAGTCTCTCCAAATGAGGAAGGGGTTTCCTAAATGGGAGAAAGCTTCCAACTACGGGTATGACTAGGATTCTCTCAACCTTGCCAAATGAATTAGACTCGATCCTAGGTGGCGACGGGTACAACCAGCCCGGCGACCGTGTGGGAATCCACGGTCAGCGGGGACTTACGGAGGCCCTCAAGTGAGTGCTCTAGTCGGACACAAGGAGTATGTGGCCGAGAGAGGGCGTCGCTGAGGAGAAAACCTAAACTACAAGTATGGAAAGATGTATGCAAATCCTATGTGCACCGGAGTGCATGCAAAATTCTAACCTAGTACTAACACAACAAGAATTAGGGCTAAATGCTCTCAGAGGCAGAAGGCGACGAGATAGCTGTCGCGACCAAGATCGCGACAATCCGCCCGTCGCGTTCCTTCTCACAGTGGACAGAGAGCAACTAGGCCCTAATTATGCACGAAAATCAAACAATCTACAACACACAAGACTAGTCAAACTCTCAAAATCATGGAATAAGCATGGTATGATGGAGTGGGATGGAGTATGTATCAAATGAACCCAAATTTGTATGGAAACTCAAAAGACCAGGGTACTGACCTGATTGCGACAGAACCACCGTCGCTTTCTTATCGCGACGATAACAGCGTCGCCTTCCTTATCGCGACGAAAGGGACGTCGCCTTCCTCACAGCGCACAGAACAGAAACAGACAAGGAAGACGATGTGCACTAACCTGATCGCGACGTGTCGTGTGTCGCTATTCTGATCGCGACGTTGATATTGTCGCCTTCTCACACAGAACCGCGCAGAGCACTAAGAAACTCCGAGGAACAGAACTAAAAAGAAAAACTAAGAACACAACACACCCGTTAGAAGGTAAGAACGGCAGGGAAAGAAAGGGCAAGCGTGATGGGCACTAGAGGTCCCACTGTGATCGCCAAAAGGTGTAATCACGGGATTGTGCTCCCTTTTGAAAGATTGTGAATATGTAAGGGATTAGGAACTGACCGTGATCGCCACCAATGTAGTCGCCTTTTGATGTGTAGATGGAGGGCTGACTACCTTGGAAAGGAAAATTGAAAAGGAGGCGTACCTGGTAATGCGACAGATGGGGCGTCGCCTTGCTCTCAACTGAACGCGACGTAGGCACGGCGCCTTCTTTATCGCGACAGTGGCCTGGTCGCCTTCCTCTTCTGTGGGGGGGGGGGGGGGAGACTTGAGTTCTTGTCTTCCTGCTCCTCAGCCGGCCGAGGGGCAAGAGCCTCACGTTGCTCTGATCTTCAAACACCTGCCAAAGTGATTCAAGCAAACCAAACACCCATTAGAATTCGTGTATGAAATCTATTCAATGAAAAGCATGTGAACATGAACTAATATGGGGGGAACTCACAAGATTGGGATTTTTAACCCCTGTGGGTGTTAAGTTTAGGTGTGTGTGTCGTGATCTAATGCTATTCTATGAAGAAAACAAGACTATACATGCATGAATTGAAAGAATAAGGCGAGGAGGGATGAGAAATTGTGTATCCGATGGGAAAACGCCCTGGGGGGCTCTTGAGTTGTCTGGGGGAGAAGCTCTCTTCGTGGAAGATGAAGCTCTCTTGCTCAGCGAACTAATGAATTCGGCCTTGCCCAAAAGATGTAGAGACGAGGTACTTATGGGTGATTATTCCCAACCACTCGAGTCTGAGAGGAATAATGGGAAGGAGTCTGACTTTGGTTAAGTATGGCTGTGTATGGGCAATTGGAACTTGGAAAGGGATATGTTAGGAAGGTCTCCTCCAAATTTGAAAGGATTTGGACGTGATTTGGAGTCCAAATGAAGCAATTACCATCTTTGGCATGTGTCCAAGTGGGTTTCGAAAAGAGTTTCTTGTTTAAGGTCCTGAACGCGACGACTTTTGTGTCACCTTCATGAATGCGACGCCTCGATACGTCGCCTTCCTCATAAGGAAGGTGACTTCAAGTCATTTTGTGATTTTTCAAGGATTTAAAATATGGATTTATGATCACGACATAGGGCTGTCATTTTCAGGAATGCGACATATGGCCGGTCGCCTTCATGACTTTTCTGCATTTTGGCCATGCAATGTGTCCAATCTCCATGCGTAGCCTTCGGGGTTGAAACATCGGACTCCTGACTCAGAGAGCTATAGTGAGAGAGATTGATTTGACCAGGAGGGTCCTCCATGGCGGTGAACTAATGGAAATGATGTCATGATCGGAGAAAGCCAGCTTGACGATGATGGGCCAACGTGGGGCGTCAATGATACGACAAGGGATTTTTGCTCGACTATGGGCTAGAAATGGGTGTCTACACCAACCACTTGAGATTTCACTAACTGCTAATAAACCTTGGCCTTCTCTCACCCTTGAGAGGAATTACAAGCCCACTTACTCCAAGCAAGTCTTCCCTTACCAGGGATATAAAACTACCTTTCACAAGGTCTTCCCTACACAAGAGGGGAACAACAGGACAATCATCCTGCAAGAATTGCACAGAAAGGGAATGTAAGATTCTTGTGTGTTGCCTCAAGAATGAGCAAACCACCTAATTCAGAAAGGACAAAAGATAAGAGTTGCAACTCAAATCCTTTCTGAACAAGCAGGGTGGATAAGAACAAAATCTGAGTACAATTGCCACCCAAAAATAAGACTTCTGTGAGATGGGAGAGCTTGGAGAGTCTTTCTAAAAGTGGAGCTCTCAATCTTGTAGCTTGGAAGAAGGCTTGTGGAGATCTCTTGCTACTAGTTGGTCTCTAAAAAATTCTAAGTGTTGAGCTCACTTGCTGTTGTATGAGTTGTGTCCCCTTTCAAACTTCGGCTTCTTTTATATTCTTTAGAAGTGTGTAGCCGTTTGAAAATGGCCGTTAGAATATGGCTGTTTGAGGAGAGACCTTTGATCCTTTGGATGCTTGCTGAGTTTGTTATCCATAGGTCCTTCTGTCTTTGCTTCTTTCCATGTTTCTTGGACGAGGCTTGCAGCTTCACAGCTAAGAGGTCAACTTCCAATTAAATAGACTGTGAAAGCTCCATGATGAAAACGTGCTCAATAAATATCCTGCAGCAAAGACAAGACAAAGAGACAGGGTACCTCCATACTTTCTGAGGTAGGTAAGTCATAGAAAAATAAAAGTATGGAAACCTCAGACAGATAGCTTTTTAGACTAATAAAAGATGGACATACAGTTTGCAACAAAGGTATGGACAAGTTTTGACAGTGGTAGGTGAGCCTCTGTCAGATGCCATGCGCCTGGAAACAATAAATGCAACATATCTTCTGTATTGAAGAAAATCCGGACTACTGTCATGAAGCAAGAGATCAATTTGAACAAATGTATTCAATATATTCATTTGACAATTTTAGAAGAATATTTTAAGTATAGTATGTCTTATCATGTCAGAATATATTAACTAATTTATTAGATAGTGAAAAAATTCAGCCAATGTAGTTTTAATGGAAATCATATCAAGGAAGATAAAATGATATGCAATCAAAATTTCATAAGATGATAAGATAGTATCTTCACAGAATAAGTACAAGTACAAGACTTGTCAATGAGGTCGAATTCAGAAGAGAGTGCAATTCGACTCTAGGAGTCGAAGACAGAAACATGAGAAATAGGCTAATTCGACTTCATTAGAAGTTGCTTTGAGATAACATCATTCGACTTTGCAAGTCAGATAGAAGAGTATTTGTAAGTCATAATTCGACTTCCATGGAGTTAGACAGAACCAGACAAGGGATTCGACTTTAGAAGTTGGATATAGAAGAATTTGACTTCTGAGAGTTGAAGTCCAGAATGAAGTATCTGACTGTAGGAAGTCAGATTTAGAGAAAGATTCTGAAGTATTCGACTGTATAAAGTCGAAGTTGATAGTCGGATAGTGATGTCTGTGGAGTTTGTCCAACTATTTTTTTGTGATATGTATATGTATATTTATTTGTAGAAAGTCTTTTAAAGGTTTTGTCATAGCAAAAACACATGGTTATAATAATTTAAAATCTTAAATTTTTTCTAGGGGTAGTTGCTCAACAATGATAGTTTACTTAATGCAATATACTTGTGTAGAGTGTATGTGATAAGTGTATGGATGTAACCGATGGGTTGCTTGTGAGTCTATTGTGTAGACTCATTCTTGCTTAAATATAGGTAAGGCTGATATTCCAAAGATTGAAGAGGAGATAGCGAGGAGCGACACCGAGCATGAGGAGTAGTTGTGGCTTAGGGAGCTATTCCTATAGTTCGTACTTTTCTTTTTCTTAATACTGTAGACACGCGAATGCGACTCCACTGCGGGCAAATTTCATATTGCGCCATAATGCCACAAATGGCCCTCTTTTGCCTTGCAAGAGTAGTTTCCCCATCATTCCAGATCTCACCCGTTCTTCCCAGGTGCTTCCCCCTATCCTCGAGGTCTATTTAATAAAATGAGCAAAGTTTTCAAGTCGCGACGGGTCTGGTCGACGCATCTAAAACGCGTCCGGCTTGGCGGACGTGATTCATGATCTCTTGGCCTTAACGCGATAGCTTTGATGGGCGCTACCTTAACGTGACGGACCTGGCAGGCGTGACTTCATTATCGCGGTGGACCCGTACGACGCGACTATGAATTCCCTTATTTTATTTACAGAAAATGCATACTTTCCAAAACGCGGCAGCCTCCCCGACGCGTTTCCATTTATTTTGGCAATTTCCATAAACAAAATTCAGAAATTCATTAACGCGTCATATCGTACCGATGCGATTCAGTGCCTAGTCGCATCCCCCATGCCGAACGCGATTAAAAGTCAAAAAGCCTACGACCCAAGAAGTCGTCGCATTTAAGCCCCCACATTTATAATCTTGAGAAAATCCTAAATTGCGTCCACTAAGGATGCCGTGATTTAAAAGTCAAAAAGCCTAAGGTTGCAGCAAGGATCAGCGCATTTATGGGCCCATAGCTCGAATCATTGCCCAATTGTAAACGCGTCGGACCTGGCCGCCGCGATTTCAGGTCACGGCAGCCTGACCCGACGTGATTCCCAAGCATAGCTGAGGCTACGATCATCATGCGCCAGTCCCATCAAATTGACTTTTTGAATCCTGGCTGCCAGACCCGACGCAATTCACTCTTAAAGTCGCAGCGGCCTTGCCTGACGCGATTCAAGCATCTGTTGCCTATAAATAAACCCCCGAGGGTTATTTGTAGAGGGGGGGGGTCCACTGAGAGTGGCGAAGCCCTACCGGATTCCCACCTCGGCTTCGGACCAAGGAGGCCTGCCACGCCATCCGAGCTATCCCATCCATCCAATCAGCATAAGGCGGAGGAGCGCACCTTCCATGTCTCCCTCCACGAATTTCGGGGCGAAGCGGGAGCGTCTCCCTCCTCTTCTTCCTCCGTCCATTCCAAGCAGCGCCACCGCGCCATCCACCATTTGGGGAAGCACCCCCTCCCCTTTCTCTTTCTCTTTGTTTATCCATCTCCTCCGGGCCCCACGTGGCTCCTTTCTTTTAAAATACACACACATGCATGCATACACACACACACATACTATTTTTAGGGGTTTGAAAGCCACCACATGGTAAGTCGTTACCCATGTTCTATTCATTTTATTTCATTCTTTTGGATTCGGTACTAACATTATTTGGCTAATCCCCTTTTCCTTTCTCTGTCTTTTTCTTTTCAGGGTAATCAACGAGGAAAACGCCCTCTACCACGGCCGGCCGTGCTCGTAGAGGAAGAGGACCCATACTGTGATGGACGGGGTATTTATGCCATTAAGGCTCCATATCCAGATCCACCTCCCGCGAACGGACTGAAGTCTCGCAAGGGATATCTCACACACGTGTCCAGTAAGAGTATAAAAGACAAACCACAAGAATATAAGACACAAGAAAGTACATGTGCTCATATCTGTTCACAAATTTGTACAACTGTCCCATTACATTAATACATGTCCAATTTAAAAGAGTACAACTACCTGGGGCATACCCCGAGGGAGCATAAGCTCACACAACACTAACTACTAAACAACTGCTGGTGGTACAAGTCTGACGCAACGCCACTGCAAGCCAAACACACGGCAAGCCCTGAAAAGAACTGTAGGGGAGTGAGCCTCAACAAGTCACTAGCTCAGTAGGGGCTACCCAAACAACAACGTAACCATAAACACCTCAACCCCAATGGGTCTCACTGGCAGCACCAATAGCCAAACCATTTCATGCTCACATCATAACAATAAATAACAATAAACATAATCAGGATAATAAACATAAAGTCCTCAGAAGGAAAGTGGGACTACAGGACTAACATAATATCATTAGTCAGTCCAACTACTAAAGTGCCTAAACCACAGTCTCACTGGCACACTGCTACAACAACTAGTTGCCTAAGCTATAAGCCACACAAGCAAGTCACTGCCCAGGCTACAAGCTTCACAGGCAAACCTCAAGCACTTGAATAACAGGACTGTTAACAAAGGGCTGGTCCTTTATACTCGAAACCACACTACATCGGAAACTACATACAAGGTAACAGAACTGGCTACCACGAAGCCAATCCATAACACAATAAAGTTATAATTGGAATCATACCCAAGAAGAGTAAAACTCAACAAGTGGAAGGTCTCAAACAGCCTCCACGGAGCAGCTCGACTAAACCACATATGCCTAGGCCACAAGCCTCATCGACAAATTACCCACAAAGGTAACATGATTAATAACCACAAACTAATCCACAATAAATTATAAACAAAGATCTACTTAAAACGGATAAAATACAACAAGTGGCAGGTCAAACCACAAGACCTCCACCACACACGAAAGCCTGAAAAGGTTGGTACACAATGTACCACAACAAAACTATAAAATAACCCATAAAGGTACATGTACCTGCTACTCTGAGGTACCACAACAAAAACACCGACAAAGGGTATAGGAAGGTGGTAAACACCACACTGAACCACAATTATATATACCTTTATTTAAGTACAATATTACAAGTAAAACCTCAACCGGCAAGTCACACAAACCACAACTCGGTCACGACGTGCCAACACCAGGGCACACCTCTAACGAGTCAAACCTCGACCACGAGTCATAAACCACAAACTCACGAAAGTAGCAAAGCACGAGTCGGAAGGGAACGACGCCACCACACGGAACAGACTACTAGCTGATCAGGCCAGTATCCAACCCGACAACACAACACAAGAACAACTCTCAGCCTCGCAGTCACGAACGAAAGGTCCAACTGCCGCTCCACAAGGAAGAAGTCAACAACTGTGGAGACCAACCAACACCACACCTGCAGACACAACTGCAGGCCCATGCCTGGCACCTCTAGAGTCTCTGGCCGGAGCACCCTAAAGTGAGGCACTGGAAAACAGGACTAGTTGGGGACCAGTGACGTCTACTGGTGTCCGTACCCCCAACTACGAGCGCGCTACAAGCGACACAAGAACAAACTCTGGGAAGTCACTGTCCCACTGCCGTCTTTCCCTCAGCCGGACGTACAACTCAAACTCAGGAGTGAGGGTGTCCAGAAGACGACACAGACCTCGATGGTACAACACCAGTACCGGGACAAAACCCCGAGCACAACAAACACACGTGCCTGGCTCACAAAGAACCTGGGTACCCCTAGAGAGGCATTCCGGAATAGGCGCCGGACCACCACACTCGGCTAGCACAAACCACGATACTTACACATATAGCCTTTACTTATAATTTACGATATACAAGTGTTAGGATTAGCTTAACATCGGTCACCGTGTGACCCCAAAGCTATCCCACACCAACACATAACTGAACCACAAACTTGCCTATCATTGGTCATGAGGTGACCTCCGTGGCAACACACACACCACTTAATACATAAATCCATGTAATATTATTCGAAGACAACAACGGACCAGGGCTAGGTCGGTATGAACCTTTACTGCCCAAACACCACAAAGTCATGGCTAGGCTCACACAGGAACCTCACTGCCCAGTTACTACGACAAATCATAAGAATTACATTACAACAAAGTGTGTAGTATACACACACTCAAACCACGTAAACAACACGTGTATATTACACCCTGAATGGTGTACCACACGTCTTCCACGTAAACCACATGTCCAACACATGGACAACACACTCCAAGAGTGCCACGGGTGCCAATGCACCACACATACTGCGTAAAGCATATTCAGGGATACACAAGCGGTATGCTCCGTAACAACAAGCAATATTCTTGGAGCATACTGCTTGTTGTTATCCCGTTGATGAGCTTGGCGACAGCGATCTTGACGCCAAGTTCTCCGGCCTTAAACCCTGCAGAAACCCTAATCCAGCTCTACAGTTTTTCCAACCGTTAAAACTACAAGAAAATGTACTGAAACGGTTCTTTAAACATGCATGAACCCAAACAAACCAACACAACATGCTACATACATTAAATTACTCAAACCACCCATTATCCCTTCATGGTGCAACTTAATCCGAAAATGCATTATCATGCTGATTCAAGTAGTTAAGTCATGTTTTAATGTTTCTAACAAGCTAACAGGGCTCGACCCCTACCTCAGAAACACAATTAAACTCCCGAAAAACCTTGAATCACGCCGAAACCCGAGAAACGCCCCCCACGAACACCGCGCTCCAATCCGCCATTCCCCGCCGATCTGCAGCTACCACGTGCACCACCGCCTTCCCACGAGCTCCCGCCGACCATCAGAACTCGCGAGAAGCGCTCAGGGTGAAGGTGGGAAGAGGAAGGGAGAGAGAGGGGAAAGAACAGGCTCGGGTCTGCCATAAAAACACAGGGGCGTCAGGTTAACGTCACACATATGCCGCTAACCAAACCGCCACCCCACAGACGTCCACATCGCTCGACGCCAAGTTCAAGCAATGGACGTCACATCGATGGCCGCTAAAACCTGTTACGCACACATGGCCGCCAACACAAAGTCGACGTCACCCACCTATGCCAACACACTGTTGATGTCCATGTACTGAACACCAACACAGACCCATAACCAAACCCGGTAAGGATCTAATAAGAAACACACAACACTAATGGGCCTCACATTGGCCACCAATCCCGCTAAACCTGGATCCACGGGGATCCGAAAACGCGCGACGTTACATTATTATCACCTAAAAACAAATGTCGTCCTCGACATATAAAACAAATCACACAATCTGGATTATCACCTAAAAACAAAAAGCCGAACACAGAACAAGTAGGATACTCTTTCTCTGCTTCAGTCTTTCAATTCATCTCACAATTACTCTGTTCTGTCGATTCCATTGCCTTTCTTTAGCTTTCAACCGTAGGCGATCCTACCTTGCTAATGGTGCTTTATCTCCTTGGACTGAACCTGCTTCCACAATTTCTGGTTTTGTTTGCAACATTTCTTCGAGACCGCTTTATCTTTCTCAAATATCTTACACTGTAATATTCTTTCATGCCACCATTTTTTTTTTCCATTTATCACTGCTTGTTGTTATCTCCTGCTGCCTCATCTGCATTTATATTCATAATGACACCTCTTCAAAGAAAATCAATCACCATCTTTGAATTTCCTGCCCTTTCATATTATTCTGCTCATACCGCTTTAAGTCAATCTCTGATCAAAGACATAATAAACTCTGTTCCTTTATTTGCTGCGCAAAACCTTACATTTTCTCCTTATCCAAGTAAACTTGAACAATCTCTGAATATTAAATCTTCTTTGCTTCTGCTTCCGCTGCGCTACTCTGATCACACTGAACATTTTTGCAAAATATTTCACAATTTCTGCTCACAGTATTGCTTTCAATTACTTTCTTGTGGCTTCAACTGCTTCTCAATCATCCCATTCAATTTCATTCGCTGAAGAAATTACTGCAATTTCTGTTCTGCCAACCATTATTGACATATTGCGCTTTTCATATATCTTTCCTACTTTACTGACATTCTCTAGCTAATTCCCATAATTCTGGGGCATAAACTTTTCAATATTCTTAATCAATCTGCTTCAGCATTTAAACCCTGAATATCTTAATAACAATTCCTTTCTGCTCATTAAATCATTTCTTTGCATCAATATGCAAACTTTAACTGACATTTCTTGACTCATCTGATCTTATTTACTTCATCATTTGCTAAATTCTTCCTTTCTCTAATCCATATCTTTTCTTTATCTAAACTGCCAATCATCAACTAAATATCCTCTTGTGCAATTTTCACAAATTCTTATTGCACATTAATCCTTCTTTTCTCTCTTTCTTTATTCAACTGATCCTTTCAATACATATTTATGCAAATCTTCATATCACACTTTATGTTATCATCATTATTCATAACAACACTTTTCTCAGATTTTTGATCTCGGGCATATTTAATCTATCTGCCATAATTCACTGCTCTTTTATGTACTGATACTTCTTTTAAAGCTGATCTGTCTTTCTTGATCATATCAAACTCTTCATAACTCTAATCACATTTCCATACACACTGTTTCTTAATATCCTCTGACTCAAATCTCTAATGCCACAATACATTTGCTGAGATTCTCAACTGCAACTTATCACACACACTGACCTGATCCTTATCACCTTGCTACCATGCACCTGTCTCTGCCAACTTTCTATCTCATTATAACTTATTTACTGAATTCCATATCCAACTTGTTAATCTCTTCAATTCCTTTAACTGTAAATCTTTAATAACCCAACTGATCTATCACAGAAATACTCTATACTTGTCTCTGCTAACTCTGCACTTTATTAACATATAACAGGTATATCCTTCTCAAGGTATTACTTTACATTTCCTTCTAATCTCTGCAACTGAAAACTTTTAAGTACTATACTTTAACTGCTTTAACTGCACTAGTGCCAGGACACAACCACACAATTTATGCCACTATCCACGTTGTGGTACAACAGCTGCTCACAACTGCCAATCTAACAAACAGAAACACACGGTTTACGTGCCAAAGCTCACGTACAAATTACTTTATATCACACAAAACCTCAGACTTACTACCAGCAGTGAACATTAATCCATGTATTGAGACATTGTACTTTCAATGTCTTTTCATATTCTAGCTGGACATTGCTCTGATACCAACTGTGACGGACCGGGGTATTTATGCCCATTAAGGCTCTATATCTAGATCCGCCTCCCGCGAACGGACCAAAGTCTCGCAAGGGATATCTCACACATGTCCAGTAAGAGTATAAAAGACAAACCACAAGAATATAAGACACAGAAAGTACATGTGCTCATATCTGTCACAAATTTGTACAACTGTCCCATTACATTAATACATGTCCAATTTAAAAAGAGTACAACTACCTGGGGCATACCCCGAGGGAGCATAAGCTCACACAACACTAACTACTAAACAACTGCTGGTGGTACAAGTCTGACGCAACGCCACTGCAAGCCAACACACGGCAAGCCCTGAAAAGAACTGTAGGGGAGTGAGCCTCAACAAGTCACTGGCTCAGTAGGGGCTACCCAAAACAACAACGTAACCATAAACACCTCAACCCCAATGGGTCTCACTGGCAACACCAATAGCCAAACCATTTCATGCTCACATCATAACAATAAATAACAATTAAACATAATCATGATAATAAACATAAAGTCCTCAGAAGGAAAGTGGACTACAGGACTAACATAATCATTAGTCAGTCCAACTACTAAAGTGCCTAAACCACAGTCTCACTGGCACACTGCTACAACAACTAGTTGCCTAAGCTATAAGCCACACAGGCAGTCACTGCCCAGCTACAAGCTTCACAGGAAAACCTCAAGCACTTGAATAACAGGACTGTAACAAAGAGCTGGTCCTTTATACTCCAACCACATTACATCGGAAACTACATACAAGGTAACAGAACTGGCTACCACGAAGCCAATCCATAACACAATAAAGTTATAATTGGAATCATACCCAAGAAGAGTAAAACTCAACAAGTGGAAGGTCTCATACGGCCTCCACGGAGCACAGCTCGACTAAACCACAATATGCCTAGGCCACAAGCCTCATCGGCAAATTACCCACAAAGGTAACATATTAATAACACAAACTAATCCACAATAATTATAAACAAGATCTACTTAAAACGGATAAAATACAACAAGTGGCAGGTCAAACCACAAGACCTCCACCACACACGAAAGCCTGAAAAGGTTGGTACACAATGTACCACCACAAAACTATAAAATAACCCATAAAAGGTACAGGTACCTACTACTCTGAGGTACCACAACACAAACACCCGAACAAAGGGTACAGGAAGGTGTAAACACCACACTGAACCACATTATATTATACCTTTATTTAAGTACAATATTACAAGTAAAACCTCAACCGGCAAGTCACACAAACCACAACTCGGTCACAATGTGCCACACCAGGGCACACCTCTAACGGTCAAACCTCGACCACGAGTCATAAACCACACTCACGACAAGTAGCAAAGCGAGTCGGAAGGGAACGACGCCACCACACGGGAACGGACTACTAGCTGATCAGCCAATCCAACCCGGACAACACAACACAAGACAACCTCTCAGCCTCGCAGTCACGGACGAAAGGTCCAACTGCCGCTCCACAAGGAAGAAGTCAAACAACTGTGGAGACCAACCACACCACACCTGCAGACACACAACTGCAGGCCCATGCCTGGCACCTCTAGAGTCTCTGGCTGGAGCACCCTAAAGTGAGGCACTGGAAAATAGGACTAGCTGGGACCAGTGACGTCTACTGGTGTCCGTACCCCAACTACGAGCGCGCTACAAGCGACACAAGAACAAACTCTGGGAAGTCACTGCCCCACTGCCGTCTTTCCCTCAGCCGGACGTACAACTCAAACTCAGGAGTGAGGGTGTCCAGGAAGACGACACAGACCTCGACGGTACAACACCAGTACCGGGACAAAACCCCGAGCACAACAAACACACGTGCCTGGCTCACAAAGAACCTGGGGTACCCGACTAGAGAGGCATTCCGGAATAGGCGCCGGACCACCACACTCGGCTAGCACAAACCACGATACTTACACATATAGCCTTTACTTATAATTTACAATATACAAGTGTTAGGATTAGCTTAACATCGGTCACCGTGTGACCCCAAAGCTATCCCACACCACACATAACTGAACCACAAACTTGCCTATCATTAGTCATGAGGTGACCTCCGTGGCAACACACACACACTTAATACATAAATCTTATAATATATTCGAAGACAACAACGGACCAGGGCTAGGTCGGTATGGACCTTTACTGCCCAACACCACAAAGTCATGGCTAGGCTCACACAGGAACCTCACTGCCCAGTTACTACGACAAATCATAAGAATTACATTACAACAAAGTGTGTAGTATACACACACTCAAACCACATAAACAATATATTACACCCTGAATGGTGTACCACACGTCTTCCACGTAACCACATGTCCAACACATGGACAACGCACTCCAAGAGTGCCACGGGTGCCAACGCACCACACATACTGCATAAAGAATTACGCACATCACATATCATTCACGTAAAACATGCTCATTACATGAGCAGTATGCTCCAAGAGCATAACAAGTGCACTGGCTCCAACGGTCATCACCATGCACACACACAAACGCAATATTCATAACTAGAAAAGCTACGTAAACCACACTTCATGGATACATGCACAAGTTGGCAGCAACATCGACTGCCGCTTATAGAAGTAGACGGCAAGCGATCTAGCCGTTTATATCCCGGCTGATGAGCTTGGCGACAAGCGATCTTGACGCCAGTTCTCCTCCGGCCTTAAACCTTGCAGAAACCCTAATCCAGCTCTACAGGTTTTCCAACCGTTAAAACTACAAGAAAATGTACTGAAACGGTTCTTTAAACATGCATGAACCCAAAACAACCCAACACAACATGCTACATACATTAAATTACTCAAACCACCCATTATCCCTTCATGGTGCAACTTAATCCGAAAATGCATTATCATGCTGATTCAAGTAGTTAAGTCGTGTTTTAATGTTTCTAACAAGCTAACAGGGCTCGACCCCTACCTCAGAAACGCAATTAAACTCCCGAAAAACCTTGAATCACGCCGAAACCCGAGAACTGCCCCACGAACACCGCGCTCCAATCCGCCATTCCCCCCCGATCTGCAGCTACCACGTGCACACACCGCCTTCCCGAGCTCCCGCCGACCGTCAGAACTCGCGAAGAAGCTCAATGGTGAAGGTGGGGAAAGAGGAAGGGAGAGAGAGGGGAAAGAACAGGGCTCGAGTCTACCATAAAAACACAGGTGCGTCAGGTTAACGTCAACACATATGCCGCTAACCAAACCGCCCCCCACAGACGTCCACATCGCTCGACGCCAAGTTCAAGCAATGGACGTCTACATCGATGGACGCTAAAACCATGTTACGGCACACCATGGCCGCCAACACAAGTCGACGTCACCCACCTGGACGCCACACACTGTTGATGTCCAGCGTACTGAACACTAACACAGACCCATAACCAAACCCGGTAAGGATCTAATAAGAACACACAACACTAATGGGACTCACATTGGCCACCAATCCCGCTAAACCTGGATCCACGGGATCCGGAAAACGCGTGACGTTACACATACCCCCTGCACAATCTCCCCACGCTCTAAAAGGTATTATTCGTGATCATCCTTCCATCCGCACCCCCCGTCGTGCACCTCCATTCGGCACCCTCGCTTGCCTGGCGATCATGATCCATCTCACCCCCATTTATCATCCCTCTTTGTGGCCATTCTTCTTCGTCCTCCCTAAAAAAGGAACAGAAAATGGTATCCACAAATACGTGAGACATTATTGCATTATGGACTTATGGACTTGGTTATTTATGGATTTGTCATAATTACCTTGCTATTATACAGGCAGTGGCATGTTCTGGCAATGGAATAAGAATTACTTTTATTTCTGCTATACTTTCCTTCGATATTTGTGTACATCTCTACCTACTGTGTTGTGTTGGGTACATGTCCCACTGTGACGGCATGCTTTATATCGTGGATTGGTATAATCTTATCGGTATAAGAGAGTCGTTATAGAAAACATGTTGCCACAGTGCTCACTCCTTGCATACTGTTCTAAAACACCCAATCATGCTTTCTAAATCAAATTTCTCCTTAGGCATGCATTTATTGAAATCAAACTTTAATTACCCACCACATTTCATTTATCTAAAAATCTGAACAAACATTTAAATAGAAGTCCTCGATATCAGGAAGGTTGCCAATAGATGTAAAAACTTCCAAGTCAGAGGTCTTAATGATGGCTTCTGTCTCTTCTTTTATCCTGACAGAATAGTAGATCAGATTCCAAACATACCCACGAGCATGATAGAAACAACAAATTCGAATACATGCATTTAAGTCAAGGAAAATACATCATTCTGAAGAACATAAATATTCTAGTAAGAAAGAACTAAACGACAGCATCTACTGCCATTTACAGAAGTAGACAACAATCCTTGTTATCGCCAAAATATGTTAATGACAACATAGATTGTCATTAACTTGAACTTGTGGCACTGATGGTTGCCTTTAAGTTCATCTAGATAGATACTTTAGAAAAATCGCATGAAATAATAGGGAAAGAACCACTTTGTTGAAGCTTTAATTGATTTTGCAAAATTATGGTAAAATCTAAGCCTATAGAATCTACAACCACGAGACATAACCCTTGGTTATTTGCCTCAAAAACACCGTAAATCCTTAGATTAAGGCTGGAGAGCCCACCTTGGTCAAGCAAGACGGAGACTCTTCCTTGCTTCGATCCATAGAACTCCTAGACGTCTGTGCCACGATCACAACACCTCCTCAGGTTTAAGGAAAAACTTCTCCACGACTGGATTAGTTTGATTCTTGGACAATAGCTCTCATGCAAGACATCTTTCCCAGGAAACCCTTAAGCCAAAATGAGGCTTCTTTAGTGCCAAATCCGAGGGTTATTAACATAACTATGAGATTTAACGATTGATCCTAGCCATCCACTCTAAAACGCCTCAATCTAATGGCTCAAAACACAACTGGAACTCTACCATAACAGCTGTAAAAAGTCTCGGCCAAAATTGGGAAGGAGATTTTGACGTCAACACTGATTGTTGTTTGACTTGGTGTTAGCGGCAATAGATGATGCTGTCAAAAAAAAATCTCAAAATTCCTCAATTCACAGAGTAAATGGCAACACATAGCGTTGCTAAAGTGAAGTTAACAACGATTGTTTGTGTCATCAACTACTGTTGGCGACACTCACCCTTGCCGTTAATTTCATGCAAATAGAACAAATACCAGAACAATAAACAGATCATATAATTCACACAATGCAGATAAAATACAAGCAAAATCTAGGGCACTACATGTGTGGTCGCATTGTCTCATCACGTCGCTTCATTCTTTTTGACCAGGAAGATGGAGTTCACCAGAAGAAAAGGTGACCCCTTCTCATCCCCGTTTAACCTTCTTCGTAGTATAAAATGGACCCTACAGCCTCAAATTTTTTCACACTAGCTTGTCTGAGGCTCCTTCTTCTTATTGTTCTGTAACCCCTCTCGTCTTTGTAGATGTTGTCATCTAATGGTGGGACTTCCCCCCACAAAGAAGGTGAGGAATCAACACCTCCGACACTGGAAGTCAAAGCGGGGAGGAGTTTTGAGTTTTAAAAGATATTTTACCTAGGTTGGCACCATGTGCTAATGAAGGCTTTTTGGCCCTACAACCTAAAGGGCCACATTCAGATCCCCAGACATGGACCCAGAGGTAGTGTAGCACCCCAGAAAAATTGAGTGATTTAAAAATTGTAAATAAATAATTTCTGTATTATCGGAATGATAGAACATACGTACTACTATCATACATGCAAGAACACATCGAAAATTTCGTAAAAATTATAAATCAACCCCAAAAACTGTTCCCTAAGTGTTCCACGAAGAAATTGTGCAACAAAAAATCTGATTGGCCAAGTGTACGTCACAATGTGACTAATTATCCAAATTAGGAAACTAAGTCGGAAAACCGTTAACGTGGAAATATAACACGATTATAAATTAAATAAACATGTTGGAGAGACTTCAACACCATGTATTGATGACCCATTATCAAAATTGGGCCAATGGATCACTTTGGCCCAAGAATAAAATGGAGCAAGAAATACCTAAAAATCGTGCATGTAATTATATGTGTGGAGGCGTTTTCCTGCTTGGACCGGAGCCAAATGGGCCTACACTTGAGAGAGAGAGAGGAACGGTCGTCGGTTAGCGGATGCAAGCCTGCAAGACCAGAACTGGATCAGGGGGGACCCGGTTGAAGAACTGGGGAGAACCCTCTGATGCCTAAGTCAGTGAAGAGGCTCTAGGAACTGGAAGGAAAAGGGGGTTCTCATGTATGTAGTGCGAGGGCGAGTGTAAGCGCTCAAGCAGCGTACCTATGCATGGAGGTTACCTGGGCCTTTTTATAGGCAATGGTGTTGAGGGAGTGGGACGGAACGTCCCTTAACAATGCCAGGAAGGGCGCGCCTGTTAGCGTCCTCGGCGGGGAGTTATGCGTTGAGGCGTCCGTTGAGGAGTTCTACAGTTAACACACCACTTGATCACGGGGCACGTGCAGTGTAGCCGTTATAACCACACGAGGGGGTGAAAGGCTTGCTTGGATTCTCCTGGGCGGAAGGTACCGAGTAGGTAGCCTGCTCGGTGGGCTAGACCTGCTGTTGGTAGCCGAGCCCGCTGTTCGGTGCCTAGTGCCCGGAGGCACAGCTTGTGCAGACAGTGCCACAGCGTGCTTCGAACAGGGTCTATTCAGTAGCCATGCCTGAACCAAACAAGACGAGAGGCGTCCGGAGATGTGCCCCAAGGAGCTCGGACATTGCGGTCGCTTCCTGGAGTCCTTGGCACGGTCTTTGAGGAGACGTGGTGCCCTGCGGAAGGGCCATGTTTGCCTGGAGAGCCTCGACGGAGCCCCAATGGGCTGTGATAGGACATGATGGGCCTAGGTGGCTAGAAATGGCCACCACACTTGCCCCCCACGCTCTCAGTGGTTCGGGGACCGGAGCAATTGAGAGCGGCGACTTGCCCGGATGTCATATCTACATTAAATGTTGTATCGTCCTTGGAGATCCGAACAGATACTTGACGATGCCGTTGGGGATTCCCCTCAAACACGGAGCTTTCATAATGAGTGGGGGGTCGTGTTGAGCCACGGACGCCGCGCGCTCCATTTGAATGGTCACCAGCGATGCACCTGAGTAGCGACTTGGAGCGGGGGGGGGGGGGGGGAACTGCCGTTTCTGGTCCACTTCAAATTTCGCGCCCCTCCTTCCTTATAAGGGAGGAGAGGGGGGCGAAGGCAGGAGTCACCGTCTTTCTGCTTCAGGACCTTCATGCCCCCAAGCTCTTAGTCATCTTCTTCCTCGCGTTTTCCTCCTACTCCTTGCTCCCTTCTACAACTTCCGGCGATGGCGGGCAAGCAGAAAGCAGTTACGGTCGCCGGGGCGAGTGGAGTCACCGTGGCCGCGGCTCAAGGGCCGCGATACTACCACTACAGCGGGCTCTGGGAGCGCTTCCGCATCGGCGATGAATATGAGATTGCCGACACAAAGGAAGGAGAGTCGTACCTGGTGAACAAACCAGGTTGCTTCCCCCTCTCCGTGGACCACATGGAGGCAGGACTCGGGCTGCCGTTGCCGGAAGTGGCGAAGGCATTATTAAACCGGTGGGGAGTCTCACCGATTCAACTAACGCCGAATACGTGGAGGTATATCTGCATTTTCGGCGTCATTTGCAGGATCAAGCAGATCGAGGCTCGGTGGATGTGTTCCGAGCTCACTTTCAACTCTCTGCTTCGCGGTCGTCGGGGACGGATATCTATATGCGAAGCACCGAATGGACAGGATGCATATATAGCTATCCGGAAAATATTCCAACAACAAAGGTTGGATGGACAGGCTATTCTTCATCCGGCGCCGGGACAGTGCAAAGTGGAGGTTCCTCACCATCGTCCGATCGGCACAGAAGGACAGCTTTCCCAAGCTGATCCAAGATGAGGCGAAGGCCTCGGATAGTCTGCTCCGAGCCGATGTGAGGAATGGAGAGCGCTACGTGATAGAGTTCTCACTTGTTCGGCATGGTCTGAGCAAACCATGGAGTAAGTGCTCAAGCTTGTCTTGTTGCGCGCCTGTTCGGTGACTGTGTTCTAACCACTTCCCTCTTTTTGCAGCCGCTGCAGAGTTGGAGGCTGGGAGAGACCAGGAGGTGAACGAGAATTTCGCCGAACAGATCCCCATCATGGCTCATAGGTATATGGGGGTGATGACGTTGCCACTGTTGTTCGGGTCCCCTCTGCTGTGAGGGTTGGTATTGCAGTAACGACCGCACTGGTGGCGCCTTCATCTGCCAAGGGGCGCCTGGAAAGCACACGGGTCCCTGAGAAGGGGCTCGAAAAAATTCGTTTGAAGAAGAAGGCCACCATGAAGGTGGTTTCAGCAGACACGCCACGGCCTCACTCAGAAGGGCGAAGGAGCGAGCCGACCTTCCGCCGCCATGAAGAAGAGGCCGATGCTACTCGATGAGGGCGTGGAGGCTGAAGACCAGCTCCGAGCTCGGAGAGAAGAAGCTGGTTCGTGCTGCCCCTCAGCAGAGCGAGGAGGAGACTGAGGAAGAGGTTGACGGGGCGCTGTAGCTATTGTGCAAGAAGCGCAAGGCCGCTGGGATGGCCGAACAGGAAGCACCGTAGATGCCCTCCACAGCCCAGCCCGAGGTCGCCTAGAGAATGGCGACCGAGCTCGGGCTCGTCGTGCTAAGCGACGGGTCAGAGAGCTCTGTTGGGGAGCAGGAGAAAGTACCCGCGTCTTCGGGCCCAAACGAGGCCGCGAAGAGGGAGTTGCTCGTACAGCGGCGTCGAGCACGGAGGTGCTGAGCAAGATACTGCTGGCGATGCTACAGAGACCTTTGCTCGAAGGAGCGAGGGCAATGAAGTGACCCCTGCCATGGGGGAGGGGACCTCTCCATGCATCGAGGTGCTGGAGAAGGATGTCCCCGAGGAGGCGACTGCTGCGGTAACCATCAGGCCGAAGAGGTTGTAGATTCAGTCGTAGGGGCCACTCCTACCGAAGAGACGCCGGCTCTACCAGAGGAAGTTGCCGTGGTCCCCCTGCCCCCCACCAAAATGGTGTGGCAGTGGAGACATCGGCAACCACTTTGGTCCCCACAGTGGTTGGAGAAGCCACGCTAGGGGCTGAGGAGATGGCCCTGGTGACAGAGGACCACGAGAAGGTTACTGATGCTGCTGCTGAGACCGCTGGGAGAGCGGAGGCTTTCGACGAGCGAACGGACGCCGCTTCCGAGGAGGTTGTCAATTCCGAGGAGGACCGGAGACCCCTCTCCACGGTACTGAAGGGGAAGTCGTCCGAGCTCCCCTCGCAGGCGATGCTGGAGGTCACGCTTGGAAGGCTTGAGAGTGATGCTTCGAGGCTTCTGCCTCCGTGTCCGTCCGCATCCTACCTGGATAGGATGGTGCGGTGTCAAGACCAGAGCCCGGAGAAGACCCCTAAGCACTCCAGTACGGCCTACCGCCTAGGGCACCTCACCGAACACGACGATGATGACAATGTCGACGTGGGGGCGTTGGTGGATGGAATTGCGAGCTCAATGTCCGTGTTGAAGAAGCTTGCCTTACGCGCCAGAATCAGAGGCATCTATTGGAGGCTGAATCTGCCTTCTGGACCTCGTGCAACAGCACGAGGCTCGCGAAGCCGAGATGCTAGGTGAGGTGAGTAACCTCGAGAATGCGCTCCGGACTTCCGAGCTCAATGTAGCTATCGCGCGGGTAGAAAAGGAGGCGATCACTCGCGTTTTGGCCGATGCAGAGGAGCGAGCGGTGGCCAAGTACAAGGGGGTCAGAGCTTCAAGGAAGACTTGGAGCAATTTGGGGCCCACTGCTACAAGGTGGGCCTCGATGCGGGAAGGAGCTCGGGCAGAGGCTGGCAACAATGGAGCGGGCCCGGGTAGCCTTTGAGGCTGCAGTGGGGGAGTGCCGATGCCGCACAAATGATGCTCGTCTGGACGGAGTACGCTTCACCCAGTTCCTTTCTGGGCGGATGCCCTCCGCTGACGATGACGTCGGCCCCTCCGAGCAGGCCCCCTAATCTACTTTTCACTTGCTTCTTTTTGGTGGCTCTTGCCGGAGCGAGCTTGTAAAGAATGTGAATAGATCCTTTTTCCTTGTGGATGACTTCGCTTTTTCTATCTCCTTCCCTTGCATGTGTTCTGTCTGAATCAGAATTCATTGGTCGTTTAGAACGGTTCGCAATTACCGCACAGGTTGTTATGAACTGAAGACGTTCCAGCCTGGGGTGCTTGGGAACAACTTCATACTAGGAGATGTCGCTACATCCTTGTGAGCTGAGGATCTTGAAATAAGGATGTTTTGGACTTCATCTCTAGCGGCCAAAAGAACAGGTAGGAGAGAAGTAGTATGCCAAGAAAGGCTTTCACAAATAATAAGCCTTGAGATTGGATACATGCCAAGCCCTGGGCACGGCTTCGCCGCTAGGAGTAACGAGCTTATAGGCGCCTTCCCAAGGGCTTGGGTGACCTGATAAGGTCCTTCCCATTTGGGGGCGAGTTTTCCAACCGCTCTTTGAGGGTCCGATGCGAGCAACGGCGCATGACTAGATCGCCTTCACAAAAGGCCTTTCCCGAACTCGAGCATTGAAATATTATGCGAGTCGTTGCTGATAGGAGACCAAACGAATGCTGGCATCGCCCTGGCATTCTTCGAGCATGTCGAGGTTCTCCCGAAGAGCACGGTTGTTAGCGGCTTCGTCGAAATGAGTTGTTCGGAGAGTGGGGAAAGCCACTTCCAAAGGCACAACAGTTCTGAGCCGTAGGTCAAGTGAAAAGGTGTTTCACTTGTAGCCACTCGTGCTGTTGTTCGGTGGCACCAAAGCACGTTGGGGAGCTCGTCAATCCACAAACTACGGCAGCTTCGACTCTCGTGCGAATCCCGTGCAGCAATTTTTCAGTTGGCATTTTCGACCAGACCGTTTGCCTGAGGATGTGCCATGGAGTGAAGTTGGAGGATCGAGGAAAAGGTGTGGATAAGATCTAGAAGGGGGGGATGAATATATCTATGCCACTTTATGGGAAGCTTAAGCAATTAAAAAATACTTTTAGAATCAGAGGCAATTTTAACAGTGAAAAACACAGATCTGATGAGATGTTAAGTGAGTTGATAAAATAGATGTGAAAACCAGTTGATTAAGTGAATCTTAAGCGATCCTATGCAAGCATCTAACAGATAATAGAATCAAACCACAGATAGACAAGTGCACAGAGATTTTTAGGTGGTTCGGAAATCACCCATGTGATTCCTACATCCACCCCTCAACCCAGTGAGGATTCACTAAACAACCTGGGTAACACACCCACTGGAGCCAGACAACTCCAACACCTGAGTTTAACTCACACAACTCTAGAGTAAGACTACTCTAGATCCCTGAGCAAGACTGCTCAACAACCACTTGAGTTTGACAACTAAAACCGAGCACAATGGCTCACAAATGACTTTGCTAGACACCAACACAAGACATAGATCTTCTAGCAGCAGATCATGTCGAACATGAGAACATTCATGAGAATTATGCAGAAGCACTTGCACAATCTCAAAATGTCTCAGAAGAACAGAAGTACAGTAAGAATTGTATGAAAAGACTTTGTTCTTCAATTGTACTCCCTTGTAGAAGTTCAGATTGGGAAGAAGCTTGGATTCTTGAAGTCCCAAACGATGCTCTGCACTTTTGAACTTGGGATCTTCCTTGAAATCTTCTCCAACGGATGCTTCTACTTAATCTGCTTCCTTGAGGCGCTTCAAATGCTTCTTCAAGGGTCACACTCTAATTCTCACACTTGAATTGATGAGAATTGGTCTTCAGAAGACACCAGGAGAGCAGAGGAGGGAGATGAGCTCTTCTAGCCGCCAAGGGAAACTTTCGGGAGGCTCCAAGAGTTCGTTGGGTCTCTTGATGTGATGGATGGCCAATTGGGGGCTTTTTTACCCAAAAGATTCCAAAGTTACCCTTTGGGTACAAGGACACGATCCTAGGTTGATACACCATCGCCCTAAGATGACACGTGGCAATCATCCATCTTAAGTTGCAATCTTTCCGTAGTGTGTCGACCTGCCCTGGTGGTGGTGTCGACCTCCTGTCCCAATTCTGAAAACAGGCTGTTCTGGGAAATGATCCAGTGTTGACCTGCCCTCATCCTGCGTCGACCTGCTGTCCCATTCTTCAAACAGACTGTTCTGGGAGCGAGGTCCAGTGTCGACCTACCCTCATCCTACGTCGACCTGCTATCCCATTCTTCAAACAGACTGTTCTGGGAGCGAGGTCCAATGTCGACCTGATCCTGATCAGTGTCGACCTGAGTAGTCTAATTCCTGGATTTTGCAACTCGTGTCGACCTGCTTTTTGACTAGTGTCAACACAGTCTCAGCATTTCTTCAGCTTTTTGCCTTTGAGTCTGAGGTATTGTGTCGACACCATTGTGGGGTGTGTCGACACCACCTTTGCAAAAAGTATTTGTACCTGAAAATTAAACACATGTATCATTAGTAAAATATTTTATTGTGAGTACAAATGATAAGTGTGCTTTGAAACATGCTTTTTGAATATAAATTTCAGGTGAAATGTGTTTATTATGCTTCAATTAGTTTGCATTAAAATCACATTTGTCATCATCAAAATAAGAGGGGAAATGATATGAAACTACACTCAACCCATCAATCTCCCCCTTTTTGATGATGGCAACATTAAATCCATATGACAATGAGGTTTTGATGAGATGTGATTTTAAGCATTTTTGGTTATTCAAAGTCCTTATTTTTCTTTTTGTTCATGCTTGTCAAAGACCTTTAAATATAACTCAGTCACAATTGATGGTTGTACTGGTGAAGTACAATGTTACTTGAAGTAAGTTAGTTGCATAAAGGAGGTCAAGCAATCTTGACAAGCATTCATACATTCACATTCACATAACAATTTTCAATCACATTGAAGACACAAATGACAAAGTTCATTCAAGCTAAGCAGAAATCATTTCATTTCATTCAAGAGTAAACATTACAATCTTTCCAAACATTACAATCATTTCTTGTTCTCTTTCTTTCTTCTCCCCTTTGACATCAGCAAAAAGAATTACATTATGTAGAAGGTGGAGGAGGAGGAGGGGAATGGGAACTAAGATTGTCTCAATGTCTGACAATCTTTTCTCCATGGAAGTCAAGCTGGACTTCATTTGATCTTGAATGGTTGTGAGTCTTGTATGCAAGTAATGTTCCATTCTGTCTGAGTTTTCTATCAAAGTAGCTTGAATTCTATCTAGATCAGCTGAAATGGGTTGCGAAGAGAGAAGATGATCCAACTGACCAACCAGGCCTTTGCATGATTTTGAATTCCATTGTCAAATCAGTGATCTATTGTCAATGTGAGCATTGAAATTCCTCATGTCTCCAAATCATCCACTAGATGTGCAAAAGAAGTCTTGTGCTGGTGATCTCATGTAGTGTCTGCTTGGTGTTGAAGACATCAGCTGGGAATTTGCCAAAATTCCCTGAAGAACTATCTCCAACTTTTGATGGTGCTCCTTCAGCTGAACTGAAGCATCTGCCATTGTACCAATTAATCTATTGAATCTTTGAGCTGCATAGTCTGAGGCAGCTTTTTGCTCTATGAACTTGGCAGACACAGTGTTCTCCAATCTCTGAATCCTCAACTCAAAGGTTCTGACATGGTTTGAATAGAGGTGTTCAAGGTTTCAAATTTATCATTTAAAAAGGAGACAACTCTGGTGGAACAAAAGGTCCACCAGAGGATGTGGATGCTTGAAATGTGGGTTGTGGAGAGACATGTGGAATGTCAAATTCAGTGTGCATGGAGGGGGGAAACTGAGGTGAGAGAGGGACATGCAATGGTATATCACCTTCAGTTGAGACTTGAGGCTGATCCTCATTCAAAGGAGGCTGATCCTCTTGACCTGGGGCTGGTCCCCTTGAGCTTGAGGCTGTTCCTCTTGACCCGGGCGGTCCCCTTGACCTTGAGGCTGTTCCTCTTGACCCTGGGGCTGGTCCCCTGACCTTGAGGCTGTTCTCTTGAGCTTGAGGGCCTCAACTAAACTGGCCCTCTCCTAACTGATTGCCCTCCAGTCTGAATCCCATGAATTTCTGAATATTCTTGAAGCGATAGATGTTGGATTTAGGGATAGACTGGGATTTCTCATTGTCCAAAGGCACACCAAAGTGCTGGAACACTGAAGTCAGGTGTGCAGCATATGGAAGAGATCTCTTGAGGTCTTTCCTGGTTGTTTCAGATATAATTTGATACATTATTACATGGAGATTGATTTTGATGTCCTTTGCCATGCAATAGAGAATGAACCTCTGTATATGTGAGTCTGTCCCTTCCACCACCTTGAGGGGTAATGATTGTGGTCAACATATGGTGGATGATCCTCAACACAGGGGGAAATGTATTTGTGTTGAATTGGTGACAAAGGTTTGTCTGGATCAGATTTATCAGCAGGAAGGCCTGTCATGATGGTATAAGCTTCATGAAGATCAAATTCGAAATTATGATAATCTGCCCCTTCATCTGGTACTTTGAAAATTGAGGCAGCTATGTCTGTGGGCATGTCAATAGCAATCCCCTTAACCTTTGACTGATACCCTTCATCTGTGCATTTCAAATTCTTGTAGAATTCTGAACAAGTCTTGGATACATGATTTGAAATTCAGAAATGAAGATTAACCAAGACTGAAAAGAGAAGAAGGTCTGAATTTCTGGAAAGGCATTTGCTAGCTGAATGTCTGTCAAATCCACTATTCTGGGCTAGGATTAGCTTAGCTGCACTGATGGACTTTGAGGGGTTGGTTTCTTGAGACTGGGAAGACTCAGACGAAGATGATGATGACTCCGCAGAATCTCCAGAAGAGGAGCCCAGATTCTCAGGTCTAGGGTTGGTAGAAACCCTACCTCTGCCCGAAGAAGAGGGTCTACCTCTCTGGCTACTGGCTGAGATGCAGAGGAGGACCTGGTTGCTCTGCAGGGTCATTGCGCCGTTTGGTTCTTCTTTCTGATAGAGAAACATCAACCTCTGCCGAACTAGCCTAGATGAGGCTGAGATTTTGCTCCACGGCGAGGACCCAATTTTCTCACCATGGTTGCAAGGTTGGAGTGGAATCGGGAGTGGATGAAGGAGAAGAGAGAGATGATTGAGAAAGGGATGTGATTGAGAGAGAAATTTGTGGAATTTCTTGCCGGAAATGAGAGAAAAGCGACCGTCGGGTCGACCTGATGCCTAAAAAGGGGTTGCAGTGGTGCAATACCCCGCAGGAACAACAGGGCTAAACCGGAACCCACGATTTAAAAAATCTGGCAAGGGGTGCAGTGTCGACACTGGAAGACTTTAGTGTCGACCTGACCTAGGAGTGTGTCGACACGGGATAGATGTGGTGTCGACCTGGCCTTTGAAGAAAAGTTGAATTTTTGAGGAGAAAATTTGAGAATTGTTGGGACGTCTTTAAAATGATAATCAATGAGAGAAATAGTCATTTCAAGGATTTTTAAGAGACTTAAAAATTCATTTGTTATATTTTGCAAAAATTCATCACAATCAGTTTTAAACAATTCCAATAGGATATGAGCATCAAAGACTTGAGTCAATGAAATGATGATTTGAGGGATATAATATATCTAGCAATCAACTATAAGCTACTATATTTCTCAACGTTAAAGAAATAAAGATATCCTCTAGACTGAATACAATTGTTTTGAAAGTAAAACACAATCTTAAAGAACAACTTGATGATGAATGAACATGATTCTTTCTAAACAAAACTCCATTAACACACATATTTTGTTTTTGTAACAGACTATCAAATGATAAAATCTTTTTCACTCAAGTGCTAGTGCTTTTTACACACCATAGTCCCTGGATACTTAAGATTTATTCATTGTCAAGTCTCAAAGGGGTAAATGATGACCTTTGACATGAAAATATACGTTTTGTAGACGCCAATATTTCTAGTTACTCAGTCATCATCAAAAGTATAGCACATTTTTGCTGTATTTTGAATTTATTTTTGAATTTTTATCCCCTTTGAACAGAGATAGCATTAGTGCCTCATGACATGCATGCACTTCATTCATTGTGAAGGTGTGCAGTTTCTCAGTACAAATGCATTGCTCTGTTGAATTTTCAAAGTTTTTAAGAGTTTTGTAAGATAGAAATCAATTTTATCCAACATCAGTTGCAAACAAAGAGATGTTTAATGTCAAGACACAAGTTGTTTTCAATCTTGGAAGAGTTCTGAGTTTCTGTGGGTTGAAAACATAGTTGACAGTTGATTAGTAAAAATATGATAGATCACTCAAAGGATCATTGGAGACTCTAGACATCTGAATGATGACATCATGCAGGAAATGATGAAATGCAAGAAAAGTTATGAATTTTGCAAAAGTCATGACTTGTGAATTTTCTAGCTCCCCTGAGATGATGATTTCAATCATTTTCTATCAAAATAAAGATATGTAAGTTTTTGAAATCAAGAAAGATAATTTCTTTTAACAATAAAAGCTCCCCCTCAGCAATTGCATATCATTTCTTAGTACTTGGCGGAGATATATACTCACGCATAGTGAAAGTGTCCAGACAAGCCTGACTTGTCCTTCTCCAAGTCACCATTGATATACCAAGAAATTTCAACACAATAAGAGTTGAAGAATTTATTGTCCAAAAGAAATGGAAGTGGAATTGAGAGAATATGGACAGTGTGACTGAAGGAAGCAAAGGGTTATGATGTGAAAAGAACCCCCTTAGATAATGCATAACACTCAACCCAAACCTAAAGAGAGATCAAGAATGTGGACATTACAAAGACCAAGTTCTCTCCTCAAGGATGAAAATCTGTTTTCAGGAAGGGGTTTGGTGAATATGTCTGCAATTTGTTTTTCAGTTTCAATGAAGTGGAGTTCAAAGGACTTCTTTGCAACCTCATCTCTCAAGAAGTGATGCCTAATCTCAATATGCTTGGTTCTAGAATGCTGAATGGGGTCTAGACAGATTTATTGCACTTGTGTTATCACATAGGATGGGTACACAACCTAAATCTTGGTTGTAATCGAGAAGTTGATGTTTCACCCAGAGAATATGAGTTCCACATCTACCTGCTGCAACATATTCAGCCTCTGCAGTTGACAGTGCAACTGAATGTTGCTTCTTGGAAGCCCAAGAAATAAGGCACCCACCTAGGAATAAACACAAGCCACTTGTGCTTTTTCTATCTAATTTACACCCAGCATAGTCAGCATCACAATAGGCAATCAAATCTAGCTTGCAATTAGCAGGATACCAAATTCCTAAATCACATGTTCTAACAAGATATTTGAAAATTCTTTAACAGCTAACATGTGACTTTCCTTAGGATTAGACTGAAATCTAGCACAACAACCACACACTAAACTGAATATCTGGTCTAGAAGTTGTAAGATAGAGTAGAGAGCCAATCATACCTCTGTAGGTCTTTGGGTCTACTGACTTACCATTTGAGTCTTCTTCCAGCTTAGCATTTATAGCAATAGGTGTGCTTGAATGCTTGAGGTTCTGATAGTCAAACCTTTTGAGAAGTTCCTTGACATACTTGGCTTGACTGATGAAGATCCCTTTAGATGTTGGTTAACCTGCAATCCCAAGAAAAATGTTAAATCTCCCATTAAACTCATTTCAAATTCATTCTTCATTTGATTTGAAATTCAGTGCATAGGCCTTTTTTGGTTGAGCCAAATATTATGTCATCAACATAAATTTGGACCACAATTATTTGATTTTTGACTATTTTTGTGAACAAAGTTGATCAACATTTCCTCTAGAATATCCTTTTTCAAGTAAAAAGGTACTCAAACGGTCATACCAAGCTCTTGGAGCTTGCTTAAGACCATAGAGAGCCTTATTAAGATTGAAAACATGGTTAGGATGTTTTTCATTTTCAAATCAAGGAGGTTGTTCAACAAAAACATTTTCCTTAATATATCCATTTAAAAATGCACTTTTGACATCCATTTGATAAACTTTGAATTTCATGGAGGATGCAAAAGCAAGGAAAATTCTAACTACTTCTAGTCTATTTACAGGGGCATATGATTCTTCAAAATCAATTCCAAATTCTTGATTGTACCCCTTGCAACTAGCCTAGCTTTATTTCTAATGACTTGACCATTTTCATTCAACTTATTTCTGAAAACCCATCTAGTGCCAATGACTGTTTGGTCACTAGGTCTAGGTACTAATTCCCATACTTGATTTCTTTCAAATTGATGAAGTTCATCATGCATGGCATTAATCCAATCAGAACTTGATAAGGCTTCATCAATTGACTTTGGTTCAATTTGGGAAATTAGAGCTAGTGGGTCTTCTTCAATATCATGCAGGAATGATGATCTAGTCCTAACTCTATCATGTACATTGCCAACCACATTATCTAAGGGTGATCTCTCAAAAATCGATGTTCAGAAATTACCTGTTGAGAAGTACCCACTTCTGGGACAATATTACCTGAACCACTTGAAGATGGTGTGTTCAGGTTCTCTTCAATGTTTTCAAACTCCTCAACCGTTGGTGAAGAGTCCACAATAAATTCATCCTCTTCAGTGTCTTGTCTTTCCCTGCAAGATTTAGAATTATTAGTTGAAAATAAATTTCATCAAAGATAACATGTGGAGATTCTTCAACAGTTTTAGTTTTAAGAATGTACACTTTGAAAGCCATTGACACCTCAGAATAGCCAAGGAAGATGGCTTCCTGACTTTTAGCATCAAATTTGTCAAGGTTTCTTTGTTATTGTTGTGTACAAGTATTTGCACCTAAAAGTTTTAAAATAAGATACAGTTGGCTTTTGTTTTTCAATAATTCATAGGGGGTTTTTCTGATTTTTGGTCTGATCAAAGCTCTATTTAGAATGTGATTAGCTGTGTTTACAGCTTCAGCCCAAAAGGATTGGGCAAATTACTTCCTAAGAGCATGGATCTAGCCATTTCCACAAGAGTTCTATTCTTTCTTTCCACAACTCCATTTTGTTCTGGAGTTCTTGGTGAAGAAAACTTGTGGAATCTTTGAAATTCAACACATAAATCAGAAAAGGATGTGTTCTCAAATTCACCCCATGATCAGTCAAAATATTTTGATTTTATATGGATAAGTTGTTAAGACAGTGGTACAGAAGTTCCTGAATTCAAGACAAGTATCACTTTTGTGGGACAGAAAAATAACCCAAGTAAATCTAGTAAAATCATCAATGATTACAAAACCATATCTTTTGCCACTTAGACTTAGAATTCTTGTAGGGCCAAAAAGGTCCATGTGAAGTAATTCTAGTGGCCTAGATGTGAGTACCTCATTGAAGTTTTTAAAAGATTTTCTGTTTGTTTTCCTTTAGCACAGATCCCCAAACTTGATTTCAACATTAGAGAAAGATCAGGAAGACCCTTAACCAAATTCAATCTTAACAACTTATTCATTGTTCTGAAACTTGCATGGCCAAGTCTTTTGTGCCAAGTCCATGCAATTTCATCTTTATTTGCAACAAAGCAAAGATTTTCAGAAAAGTTTTTATTTAGGTTGATCATGTAGACATTGTTTTCCCTTTTTCCAAAAAATTTATTTTATCAGTTGATGAGTCAATTATCTTACAGAAATCAGATTCAAACACAACTTGTGACCTTTGTCACATAGTTGGCTGATACTGAGCAATTGTAATCAAGACCATCAACTAGTAAAACATTATCTACAGAGTTTGAGGAAGTTTGACCAACCTTACCAGATCCTATGATTTCCTTTATTTTTACCTCCAAAAGTTACTGACCCTCCCTCCTTTTCAATCAGGAATGAGAATTTGGCTATCTCCGTCATGTGTCGTGAACACCCACTGTCAAGAAACCACACATTGGAGTTGGGTGCACGACCTTCCTGCAAAATAGATCAGTGGAGAGAAGATTTTGGTACCCAAACAGAGTTGGGACCATCAGAATGTTTGAACATTGTTAGTAAATCTTTTCTCACCCAAATTTGACTTGTTTTTGATTTTGTTTTGTTACATTGGTGTTTTCAGTCTTTTCTGTTTGTTTTTCCTTAGGAATGAAAGCACCAGTATTTTTGTTTTTAGGGAGGGGAGTTTTTCATTTGAGCATAGGAATTCAGATGAGGAGATGGAATCCATGGATTTTGTTGGTACATCAAAGGTTTGGATAAAAGAATTGAGGATGATACCAACAAGGGTTGTCATACCATTGGCTCCAAGGATTGGTCCAATCATCTTGAAATGCTGTCTTGGAGGTCCAAGGTCTTTATAAATGATTTCCTTTGACTTTTTCTTGTTTTCAAATTTTTATTTGAATTTTTGATTGAGTTGTTGTAGCTGTTGATGTTGAGCAGGTCGACCTCTCCATGACTGGTGTCGACACAGCAACCACAGAGGCCTTCTTCTTGTGGACTGGGTCGACCTGTCAGAGACTGTGTCGACCTGGTTGTCTTTTGTTTTTGAGTTTTGATTTGTTTTGGTTTTGTTTGATGTTTTGTCTGATGTTTGCTTGATTTCTGTGTTCTCAAGATTAGGACCTTTGACAAATTTAATTAATGGTGCTTTGCCCTTTTTCTCACCAGATTTGTCTTTCTTTGGTTTCTATTTGTTGAATCCTAATCCATGAGAAGTTGTTGTCATGTTTGTTCCTAGCAGTGCCTCCAAGTTATCTTTACCTTTTGTGAAGGTTTGGATAACTTCATCCCTTTCTTTAGCTGGTTTTGAAGGGTTTTAATTTCTTCAATCTTTTGTTGTTTTTCTTGTTTTTCCATTTCCAGCTTTTCAGATAGGTCTTTGAATCTTGGTGGCCTTTTGAGAGGCAAGCTTTAGATCATCAATTAGGTTCAGAAATTTTCTTTCTTCATTTAATTCTGTTATTTCATTTTCTAGCTCACAAATTCTGTTATTTGAAGATTGGTTATGATAAATGTTTTCAATTTTCTTTTTGAGATGTTATTTCTTTTCTCATTTCAGAATATTTTTCAACTAATTCAGAATAAACATCCTGCCAATCTTCAACAGTGAAATCTTCAAAAGAGAGTCTTACCTTTCCTTCAAAGTTGTTGGCCATGAAGCAGATTTCCTCACTCTCAGAGCTTGAGGATTTTTTGTCTTCTTCTTCTTCACTTGAGTCTTATCAGACCAAGTGGCTACCATGGCCTTGGGTTCTTGAACTTCTGGAACTTCTTGTGCTTTTCTTCTTGTTCTCAGGACATTCTCCCTTCATATGTCCTGGTTTTATGCACCTGTAAAAATGACAGTTTCGTCAGATTTTGATTCTTGTTGAAATTAGAAGAGGAGAAGTGTTTCTTTTACCTGAGGAAAACTTCTTTTTCCCAGACATTTTTCCTTTTCTATATTTCAATTTTCTGAATTGCCTGGTCATGAGGGCAATTTCATCCTCATTTGACTCAGACTCCTCAGAACTTGTCTTTTCCTGACTTTTGTCTTTATTACTTGAAGAGGCCTTAAGTGCCATTGGCTTGGTTTTAGTTATGTGTTCTTCATTTCTTTTCAAATGATTTCATATGTCATTAAGGATCCTATCAATTCATCCAAAGAAATTTTGGACAAATCTTTAGAATCTCAATGACAGTGGCCTTGTGTGCAAATTGAAGAAAGTGAACGTAAGATTTTCTTACCAAGTCTGCATCTGTGTAGTCCTTACCTAAGGCCTTCAGTCCATTGACAATAACCATGAACCTGGCAAACATTTCAGAAATTGTTTCATTAGACTTCATCATAAACAATTCATATTCTGAAACAAGAATATTTGCCTTAGTTTCCTTCACTTGTGATGTTCCTCATAAAGTAATTCGAGTTTATCCCACATCTCTTTGGCAGATTTGCACATTGAGATTCTCGAATACTCTTTGGGATGAACAGCACATTGAATCATGTTCATGGCACTATAATTCAATGTGGCTTTTCTTATTTGTTCCCTAGTCAGGTTTCTTCCTTCCCTGGTTTTCATAGGGACCAACTTCTACCACTTCCAGATTTCATAGTTTTGGGCTCTTAGAAACACTTGCATTCTATTTTTCCAATGAATAGTCCGTTCCATTAAAGAATGGTGGCCTATTTATGGAATGCCCCTCAGCTATGAAACCTTTGGAATATTGACTTAAAAAGAAAGCACAGAAGAAATACAGCAAGCAAGCAAACAATCAAGCAATCAAACACAAATACTCAAAACTGCTCAGATCAAATCAGATCAAGTGTAAACCCGCTCTGATACCAATTGAAGGATCGAGGGAAAAAGGTGGGATAGAGGGGGGGGGGGATGAATAGATCTATGCCACTTTATGCGGAAGCTTAAGCAATTTAAAAATACTTTAGAATCAGAGGCAATTTTAACAGTGAAAAACACAGATCTGATGAGATGTTAAGTGAGTTGATAAAATAGATGTGAAAACCAGTTGATTAAGAATTTAAGCGATCCTATGCAAGCATCTAACGGATAATAGAATCAAACCACAGATAGACAAGTGCACAGAGATTTTTAGGTGGTTCAGAAATCACCCATGTGATTCCTACATCCACCCTCACACCCAGTGAGGATTCACTAAACACCTGGGTAACACACCCACTGGAGCCAGACAACTCCAAACACCTGAGTTTACAACTCACACAACTCTAGAGTAAGACTACTCTAGATCCCTGAGCAAGACTGCTCAACAACACTTGAGTCGACAACTCAAACCGAGCACAATGGCTCACAAATGACTTTGCTAGACACCAACACAAGACATAGATCTTCTAGCAGCAGATCATGTCGAACATGAGAACATTCATGAGAATTATGCAGAAGCACTTGCACAATCTCAAAATGTCTCAGAAGAACAGAAGTACAGTAAGAATGTATGAAAAGACTTTGTTCTTCATTGTACTCCCTGTAGAAGTTCAAATTGGGAAGAAGCTTGGATTCCTGAAGTCCCAAACGATGCTCTGCACTTTTGAACTTGGGATCTTCCTTGAAATCTTCTCCAACAGATGCTTCTACTTGATCTGCTTCCTTGAGGCGCTTCAAATGCTTCTTCAAGGATCACACTCTAATTCTCACACTTGAATTGATGAGAATTGGTCTTCAGAAGACATCAGGAGAGCAGAGGAGGGAGATGAGCTCTTCTAGCCGCCAAGGGAAACTTTTGGGAGGCTCCAAGAGTTCGTTGGGTCTCTTGATGTGATGGATGGCCAATTGGGGGCTTTTTATACCCAAAAGATTCCAAAGTTACCCTTTGGGTACAAGGGCACACGATCCTAGGTTGATACACCATCGCTCTAGGATGACACGTGGCAATCATCCATCTTAAGTTGCAATCTTTCCGTAGTGTGTCGACCTGCCCTGGTGGTGGTGTCGACCCCTGTCCCAATTCTGAAAAAGGCTGTTCTGGGAAATGATCCAGTGTCGACCTGCCCTCATCCTGCGTCGACCTGCTGTCCCATTCTTCAAACAGACTGTTCTGGAGTGAGGTCCAGTGTCGACCTGCCCTCATCCTGCGTCGACCTGCTGTCCCATTCTTCAAACAGACTGTTCTGGGAGCGAGGGCCATGTCGACCTGATCCTGATCAGTGTCGACCTGAGTAGTCTAATTCCTAGATTTTGCAACTCGTGTCGACACAGTCTCAGCATTTCTTCAGCTTTTTTGCCTTTGAGTCTGAGGTATTGTGTCGACACCATTGTGGGGTGTGTCGACACCACCTTTGCAAAAGTATTTGTACCTGAAAATTAAACACATATATCATTAGTAAAATATTTTATTATGAGTACAAATGATAAGTGTGCTTTGAAACATGCTTTTTGAATATAAATTTCAGGTGAAATGTGTTTATCATGCTTCAATAGTTTGCATTAAAATCACATTTGTCATCATCAAAATAAGAGGGGAAATGATATGAAACTACACTCAACCAAAGAAGTGGTTGTAGATGCCGAGCTCGGTTCACTTCTGCTTGAAGAGGTGTTATCGAACTGCATCCGTTGCGGAGGTAACACTTGGGACGCTAAACCTGCAGAGGAGTTCTTCCAGATGAACTTCCACGCGGCTTGCTCGGTGTTGTGGTAACGGGTTCCGCTTCGACCCACTTGGTGAAGTAGTCAATGGTCACGAACAAGAACTTCTTCCGACCCTGGGCCTTGGAAGGGACCCAGGATATCAATGCACCACCTGGCGAAAGGGCGAGGTGTTCAAATAGGTATGAAGTTGCTCGAGCGTTGCTTAATGAGCTGCCCGAACTTCTGACATTCCGGGCACCTTCTGACAAAAGAACATACAGTTTTTTTGCAGAAGGGCCACCAGAACCCTGCTCGAATAAGATGTGTGCCAGCGTTCTGCCCCCCAAGTGGCTTCCGCACCATCCCTTGTAAACCTCTTTGGTAGCCAAAGGGCCTCTTCAGAGCTGAGGGCACGTAAGAGGGGTCTTGAAAGGGACCATCGGTAAAGCTTGCCCTCAATGAGGGTGAAGCAATGAGAACACAGACTGATCTTCTAGGCTCACCCTGCTCGGGGGAAGCTCGCTTTGAAGTAGATAGGCCAGGAGAGGGTGTTCCAGTTCGGAACTGGAGGGTCGGACCCAACGGCTGCCACATCTACTTCGGTGCTCGGTGCAGCGAGTTCTTCGATGAATACGGAGCGAGAAGGGTGATGTCACCTAAAGATGCCAACTTCGCAAGTGCATCGGCCCGCACGTTCTGCTCCCATGGACGTGTATAACTTTGAAGTAAAGGAGGTCAAGGTACTGGGCCATGCGTGGCTCCCTTGCTTCGAACTGTCCGTTCACCTAGCCGGCAACCAATTGGAGTCGCTGAACACCCTAAGTCGAAGGGCTCCAAGGTGCCTAGCCATTTGGATTCTGGACAGCAACGCTTCATATTCGGCAACGTTGTTGGAGGCCGCAAAAGGAACCGGAGGGCATATTGGAACTCTAAACCCTCCGGAGAGGTGAGGACCAAGCCAGCGCGCTCCCTGTGACACACGAGGATCCATCGACGTAGAGCTCCCATGGAGGCTCGTTGGCCAGCGGAGGATCCTGCTCGGTAGGGAGAGTGCATTCCGCGACGAAGTCCGCCAATGCTGTGCTTTGATGGCCGTCCTTGGACGGTAGCTGATGTCGAATTCGCCTAGCTCGATGGCCATTTAATGAGCGGCCGGAAGCTTTGGCCGCTGAAGGATAGACTTCAGCGGCTGGTTGGTGAGAACCGTGATTGAGTGGGCCTGAAAATAGGGCCTAATCTTCGGGCAGCCGTGACCAAAGCAAGGGCGAGTTTCTCTGCTCGGGGGTACCTCCTTTCCGCTTCTTGAAAGACCCTGCTAACATAGTAAATAGGATGCTGCGTCGCTGCCTCTTCTCTGATCAAAACAGCGTTGATAGAATGTTCGGTAACCGAAAGGTACACGAACAGTGGTTCTCCGAGTACGGGCTTGAGAGAATAGGTGGGGCTGCCAAGTATGCCTTCAACTCGGTGAAGGGGCTTCACATTCCTCCGTTCACCGTACATGCCCCCCTTGCTGTGAGGTACCTTTGGGACCTCGCAGCAACTTGAAGAAGCTGAAGCTTTTTTCCACTGCTCGGGGACATGAACCGGTTGAGTGCGGCAAGACGTCCGGTGAGGCGCTAGATGTCACTGTCTTGGGACTGCCCATCCCAAGTATGGCTTGGATCTTCTCTGGGTTGGCCTATTCTTCTATTCGAAATGAGGAAGCCGAGGAACTTACCTGAGCACACCAAACGCACACTTGGCTGGGTTGAGCTTCATGTTAAACTCCGCAAGGTCGCAAAAGTCTCTTTGAGGTTGGAAATGTGGTCAGTGCTTGGAAGCATTTTGACCAACATGTCGTCGACGTAGACCTCCATGTTGCACCCGATCTACTGCTCGAACATCTTATTGACCAGTCGTTGGTATGTCGCGCCCGCATTTTTCAGACCAAAGGGCATCCTGGTGAAGTAGTATAACCCCAAGTCTGTGATGAACGTGGTGGCTTCTTGAACCGGGGGATGCATACTGATCTGGTGATACCCAGAGTAGGCATCCAAGAAGCTGAGGTGCTCATGCCCGGACGTAGCGTCTACCAGCTGATCGATGCGCGGCAGCGGGAAGTTATCCTTGGGCGTCGCTTTGTTGAGGTCCTTGTAATCCACACATACGCACCATTTGCCAGTGGTTTTGCATATGAGGACTACGTTGGAGATCCACCTCGGGTATTGGGCTTCCGGAGGAGCCCAACGGCTAGATGACGATGTGATCTCGGATCACGGTTTGCCATTCTCGGTTGACTGGTCGCTCCTGTTGTTGAACTGGTGGGACCCGTGGGTCCAAGTAGAGGTGATGCACCATCATTCTAGGGATGCCCGGCAGCTCATCGTCAGACCATGCGAACACGTCCAAATTGGCTAGCAGGAAGGTTCTATACGTTGCTGCTTGGCTTCTGCTAGTAACGCGCCAATGTATAGGACGTGTTCGGGGTTGTCATCAACTTGAACCGGAAGCAGGTCCTGTAGGAGTTCCGCAGCTGGTGGAAGGTTGGTCAGCCGGTGGAGGAACAAGCGTTGGAGCCGCGAGTGGTTGCTTGTCCCTTAGAGAAAGGGATAACACCGTCGGGACTCGCGCTAGCATCGAGCACCTCGCTGACCCCACACGGGGTGGGGAACTTCATCTTCTGATGGAGGGACAAAGGCATCGCCTTGATTCTCTGATCAACCTCTACCAAGGATGACATTATAGCTGGGCATGTTCTTGATGACCAAGAAATCTACCACCTTGGTCACGCTCTTCGGAGCCGTCCCGAGGGTGATCGGGAGGCGAACTCTACCCTAGGCTGAACCAAAATCCTCGAGAAGCCGAACATAGGCTACTCTACAGGGGTGAGTTGGTCGGTTTTAAGGCCCATAAGGAGATAACAATCGTAAGCCAATACGTCGGGGCACTTCCATTGTCTACCAGAATCCTGCGCACTACAATGATTGATGTCTGCTGAAACGACCAACACATCAGTGTGTGGGGTAGTATCCCCTACAAGGTCTTCGTCCGAGAAGGTTATGGCCTCCTCGGACTGTGCGCGTGCGGGATTAGAGGGATAAGGGACTGGCCGAGGCACCGGAGGCCTGTCCACGATGTGTACTCGCCTTGTGTAATCACGTCGGCTCTATGAGTGCTCTCTCGCCTGCGACGAATCCTCCCGCGATCACATTGATTTCTTGCCCATTGGGCTCATGTTGATCGGTTGCTCGGGAGTCCGCTCTCGGCGTCTGGGGCAGTCTTCATTCTGGCGCATGAATCGTCTGAGATAGCCGCACTTAATGAGGGACTCAATCTCGTCCTTAAGCTGGCGGCATTTGGAGGTGTAGTGGCCGTGGTCGCAGTGGAAGCGATAGTATTTATCTTGATTGTGTCTCCGGGGATCAGACCGCATCCTCTATGGCCACCGAACATATGGTTCGTTCCTAATCTCTGCCAGGATCTATTCGGGTGCCACTGTCAGGTGTGTAGTCGGTGAAGGGGCGTGGTCGGCGCGGCGAGTCGCCGTTGCACCATCTTTCTTCCGATCACGGTCGGAACCGTTATCAGAAGGCCTCTTTTTGTCCGATGATTCTCCCTGCTCTGCTCGGCCGGCAGCAAAACTCTCCTCGCAAGTCGCATGGCACTGGGCAGTAGAGAGCAGCTTGGCGAGAGTAGATGGTGCTGTACCCCCAACGTCCTCTGCAGAAAACCATCACGAGTGCCCTGGATGAGGGCACTGGTGGCTAACGGGATGTCGAGGCGCGGGATGTGGAGGGCCTCGGTCTGGAACCTCTTGACATAGTCCCAGAGCGCTTCTCCCTTCTTCTGCCGAACTGCCAGGAGAGAGGCCGCCGTGCGCGGTTGCGACCTCCCTCCAAGGAAGTTGTCCCGAAAGGACTTCTTCAATTGGTGGAAGGAGGAAACAGAGCCGGCAGGCAAAGCTTCGAACCACGCCCTGGCGGTCTCCTTGAGGTTGGCCGGGAAGGCCTGGCATTTGGCTGCGTCGGATGCTCCATGGAACACCATGTGCGACTCGAAATGGATGTGGTCCGTCGGGTCGGTGGTACCATCGTATGGCGCGATGGTGGGCAGGGGGAGCTTGGGAGAGACCCGAGCTTCCAGGATCTCCACACTAAAGGGGGAGCGGAAGTCCAGGTCGTCTTCGGCCGTATCCTTGGCCTCTGCCCGTTGGACCATAGTGGCCACACGGCGCTCCAGGTCGACGATGTGGCGCAAGCGCCTAGCGAACTCTTGCTCGGAATGAGCAGAGTCTTCTCAGTCGGCCCTGTGGGAGTTGACTCCCACAACAGAACACGGCAGTCATGGGGCCGCCATGGAGCGACGAGGTGAGCGGCCGTGGCGCTCCGGCGTCTATTCCTCGAACAGGGCGCGGTGTGGGACCGCCATGGTGAATCCACCTACTGCTCCTGGGGGGCAAGAAGTGCGCGCGATCGCCGGTGAGACGACTCTGCCTGCACTCCTGCGGAACGGAGGCCACCGGGACCGGAGGCCCGGCCAACAGGGCCTGGAGACCCAGGCAGATCCCGTCGACTGCTGCATCTGCCCCCGGAGTTCGGCCATCTCCAGGGTGGTCGCGCAGGCACGACGGTGGCAGGAATATCGCCTATCGCACCGGTGGGAGCGATGGCAACGTCAATGAGGGGGGCGCGATGACGGGAGTTCGCCTACGACTGGCGGGACCTCATCATGCGGCTCCCAATGTTCTGGTATGAAGATCGTCCGTGAGCCATTGCTATCACGTCGTTTCCCACAGACGGCGCCAAAAGTGTGGAGGCGTTTTCCTGCTTGGTCCAGAGCCAAATGGGCCTACACTTGAGAGAGAGAGGAAGACGGTCGCCAGTAGCGGACGCAAGCCTGCAAGACCAGAACTGGATCAGGGGGGACCCAGTTGAAGAATGGGGGAGAACCCTCTGATGCCTAAGTTAGTGAAGAGGCTCCAGGAACTGGAAGGAAAAAGGGGGTTCTCGGTGTGGTAGGCGAGGGCGAGTGTAAGGCCCTCGAATTTGTTGTATTACTTTATTACGTGTAAATAATTCTTGCTTGTGTATGCATAAGATGTACATATCTACGTATGTATTAACTAGTTAAACTTATGTGCATGTGTATAATTAGTTGTAAATAGTGTATGAATTGCATGGTGGTAGTGAGTACATGATAGTATATATATGGCATGTATGTATATGTAAACGTTAAGCATGGTTCTGCATGTTTTAAGTTCTGGCCGAAGGGCCAAATTGGCGTCAACATGGATGGACATCCATGATGAGTCAGCATCCACCTCGATGGACGCCAATACTTAAATAAACGCCCATGTATGTGGATGTTAATATCTCTGACCTACATGCATTGTAGACTCCGAAATTTCGGGGGCAAGCAAGCCCAGCCATTGGGGAGAAGTCCCCAACGGCTATTAGGCATCCCATCACACTCCGGGGTTCCCCAAACCCCTCTCCTATAAACCAAACCCCTTCTGCACCAGAAGAGTTCTCTTTGGCTCTTTGCAAGAGAAGAAAGAAACCCTAGCTCTGTGAGAAAAACCAGACTTTGCATGCTCTGATCCGACAACTTGGAGCTTCATCTGGCGATCCATTACAACTGGAGGCCAGAGTAGACCAAGGAGAAGGCATCTCCGACCCCAGCTTGCTGTGGAGGTCGACCAAGAACCCAGAGGAGTGGTGTTTTGGAGACTTCTTGGGACTGCCCAAGGAGAGCTTCAATGACACATTTGACCCCTTTGGAGGTTTTGTGAGAGGCAAGTAAACCTACCCACTTCATCCATGTATGTGTCTAGGAGGTTTCTACCATTTTTATGAGATTTTATCGTGTCCTGGATCCTCACATTCCTCTGTTATTTGGAGCTCGGTCTGTGTTCTTGCACAGACAGGAACTTGACGTCAAGTCCTCTTGCCGCCAAGATCTCCAGTCAGCTGCCAGCGATCTTGCCGTCCATCTCCTTTAACGGCCAGACACTGCCGTTAAGTTCTTCAGTGCAGAACAGTAAACTGTTCTGCCTTAAATAATTATTTTCTGAACTTTGACGCATGAGGATATAGTGTATTTTTATATGTTATGTAAAATAGATAATGTGATGTGTGTGGAAATTTTTGTGTTTTCTGTGGATGGCATAAAATTAGATTTATTGAAATAAATGTTGGGAAAATAGATTATGCATGGTCACCTACTGTCTACATGATCCTGAGAAATTAAATGGCCCAAATTTTCTATACCATGTGTACATGTGCCAGTCCATACCCTGCAAATTGAGAATGTTTCATGTTCATGTGGTTTACTGTAATTTCTGCAATGGAAATAGAAAGCATGAGTAGGTTATTCAAAATTTACAGTAATTGTGTGTTGTGCAATAAATTTGGGGAAAATTCCTGTAATGATGTGTATGTTAGGTTCAGGGCTGTGAACTGTCAAACTGGATATTCATCTTATGTTCCATGACAAATCGAATATGAATGGCATGCAACTGAATGTTTTAATTTCTGTAAAGCAATATGACTCAGAAAAATCTGGAAATTTGTATGTGAAGTCATGAACCTGCAATAGTGTGTGGTTAAAATTTCATGGTGATTGGATAACTATAAAGTGTATTAGAAATTTCCATGTGAAAACATGTGATAAATGCATGCTATCATGAATGTGATTTGATGATGTGTTTGCCAACCTGATTAATGTGTGCTACTGAAGTTTGAATTCTGTCAACAGTAGTATCATGATTAGGAAAACAGAGCCATGTGTGTAAGTGAGAGAATGTAAAGACATGTGAAATATATGTGTTCAAAATCGGAATGTGTAATGGGTAAGACTGTGCCAGTGTGGACACTGCTTCCATAGAGGGCCGTGGAACCGTACCATGGAAAAGTCCCCATGGGAAGGTTCAATGTGTTAAGATCCTAAGGGCATTATGATGAAATCCTGGAGGTGGACAAGTACCACTGGTTGGGGTGGAGACTTGTTCTCCCGGTCTGCGGTCCAAGAGTTGTCACTGTATTGCCTAGGTAGACGTTCTATGTGTATGTGTTATGTGATGTGTCATTCTAATGGTGGGTTGGACTATGTGTCACGGCACTAAATTGTGAAATGTGAATGTGATCATGTGTAAATTGTGTAGTGTGAATATGTGTAAATGTGCAATGTGTAAAAAGGGAACTATGTGAAGGAGTAATTGTGTAAACATGTGAAACCATTATGTTAAATTGTGAAATTGTGGTCCATGATATGTTAATGTGAAATTATGTTATAACAGCAACCTAAAGGTATTTATAAGAATGTTTTATGTGTGTAAAAATGCGTAGAATCCATGCTAGGAGCATTTCTTGCATATGTGTGAACAATTCCATGTTAATTGCTATCGTGTTGTAATCAATTGGAATTGTAGCTCTCATGCAATAGGATGTGAATTGCTAAAGTATGTCAAAAAGCAACCTTAATGTTGTATGAAATGATAAATTGCATGTGCAAGAATGTGTAGAAACCATGATAGGAATGTTTCCTTTTATGTAGGCAGGAATCCCAGTGTGGTTGCTTCCATGCTGTAGCTTGATTTGAAATATCGCTTTCATGTGATTAATGAGTAGAAAGCATGTGATAGGATATTTATTTTGGAATGGCTTAAATCATGTACCATGTGTTTAAAATTTTGTAGAATCGACATGATAGGTTGTTTATTTTTTCAATGTCCAAGCATGCTATATGTTTTGCTTTGTAAATGAATGATGAGAAAAAAAAAAACCTACTGTGATATATGCATGTATGAGGTGTGTGGTGTTATTTGCTGAGTCTTTTAGGCTCATTCCTTGCTTCGGCGTACAGGTTTAGTTGGCGACCTGACACCTTTGGAGGAGACAGTGGAGAGTGACTCCGAGCGTGGCGAGTAGCCTGGTGGAGTCGACGTTGTGACTTTGCTTTCATAGTATGTAACGAGGCATTGTAATAGAACTATTATATAATGTGGACAAACTATGTATTTGAGTTTAGTATTTCATTATGTGGACTTTATCTCTTAAATTTGTCATTGAATCATGTATGTTAAATGTGGATGATGAAATGAAGACAAGTATTAGTTCTTTTGCTTCCGCTACTCTGTATTTATATTATGAGCATCTCAATCGTATGTTATTGTTTGGGTAAATGCCCCACTGTGATAACGTTCACTATACCGACGTGGGTTGGTATAACCGTACCGGGTAATGAGGGTCGTCACAGGGATTGGTATCGAGCGACCGGTTGAGATTGCACATGAATATATAAGTCATCATCCCCATTCATGCTAAGTCTACATAGGAATGTCCATATGTGTAGAATTGATAATAATGAATGAAAATAGATAAGGAAATGGTAGGGAAATAAATTAATGTAGCTCTTAATGGTGGCTGAAATTTATTGCAGCCATGGCTTCGGAGGTAGGCATGGCGGAGCACCGCCCGGCCCGTGAGGATGAGCCGAGACGTGAGGAGCGGGCAGAGTAGCAGGCCCCAGCACCGCAGGGTCCTGTACTTCCCCCACCGCGCCTGTGGATTATAGAGTGTTCATGCAAGGTTTGGTGCAGGCATGCGACGCAGGCCCACACCCAGGCTGCACTCCAGGCTCAGTTGGAGGCTCAGGTTAGCATAATTAATTCAAGAGTAGTATGTTTTATTAATTGTATGATGTTATGTTGAATGTGTATTAATTGTTGTTGGATGTAGCAGGCTCAAGTTCCAACTCAGGACCATGGTGGACCTCCATCATGGAAAGATTCAAGAGGATGCTGCCACCCTCTTTAAGGGGGAGGAGAGCGATCCTTACTAGCTGAGAGTTGGATAGGGAGATTGAAAAGATCTCCGAGCTATTAGGTGTGCGGATGCGGATAAGGTTACTTTAGCCACCTATATGCTTCAGGGATGTGTTAGTTTTGTATGTTGTATGTTCTGTTAAGTTAGATTTGTTTAGATGGTGCTTATGAACGGTGTACTGTAGGAAAGAGTGATGTATGGTGGGCTTCATTACTAGTACACGGTTTGAGGATGGCGCGGTTGATGTTGCTTGGGACGAGTTCGTGAGGCTCTTTCAGGCCAAGTTCGTCCCGAGCATATTCAAGATGGATGGAGCAGGAGTTCCTCTCTTTGACTCAAGGCTCCATGACCGTGCTAGAGTATGAGGCAAGGTTTGCAGAACTATCTAAGTATGCACATCACGTGTGGCTGATGAGCGCAGAAAGGCAAAGAAGTTTGTGATGGGACTCAAACCATCACTGAGGACGAGGCTAGTGGCGTTCGACCATCGCACCTTGGACAAGGCCCTTAGCGCTGCTGTAGGCAGGAGGGTGAGATGGAGCAATAACTGAAGAGAAGAAGGCTTCGCAGAAGAGACCTGCAACTACGTTCCAGTGGCAGGACAAGAAGAAAGCGGGTACCAGACATAACAGCGATCAGTAGCAGTCGACAGTACTCAGGTACCTTGTGTACGTCCCGTGGTGAAGAAAGAGTGTCCCCTTTGTGGGAAGAACATGGTGGTTCCGAATGGGATGGTTGCGGGAAAGTGCTTGAAGTGCAGAAGTAGCGACCACAAGATCAAGGATTGTCTGAGACTTCAGCAGGGAGTCCAGCACGGAGTGCCAGCCCCAGCAGCGTAGCAGTAGAGCAATAGCGCCAGCTACAGGAAGCCAGGAAGGCCTCGAGCCCCAGCTCGAGTGTGTTGCTTTAGCGCGCGAGGACGCGAGCAGGCGGAGCATGTCACCGAAGGTACGTTTACTTCTAGGTTGCACGCTCGGTTTTGTTTGATACGGGTGCTACTCACTCGTTCATTTCTGAGCGGTTTTCTAGGCAGTAAGCCCTAGAGTCAGGCATAGAGTCTGAGGATTTAGAGGTCCCTTTGTCTGTGCACACCCCTGCGGTACGGTATCGACTAGAAAGTGCATTCCGTCGTTACCTGTGTGCATTGAGGATAGAATCCTAGAAGTGTGTTTCTTCTTGCTAAAGATGAAGGACTATGATGCTATTCTTGGTCTGGATTGGCTAGAGGAGCACTATGCGTTAGTAGATTGTCGTGGAAGAGGATTGTTTTCCGCATTCCTGGTGAGGATGAGTTCTCTCATCCCTTGCCAAGGAACTTGGCGGGAAAGTTGGTCATCTCTGCCATGAAGGCGATGCGCATGGTAAACAAGGGTTGTGACGCTTTTCTTGCCAGTGTGGTATTAGTACCAGAGGCTGATGAGTCACCTACTCTTGCAGAGATCGAGGTAGTGCAGGATTTTCCAGACGTCTTTTCTGATAATTTGTCTGGATTGCCACCAGATAGAGAGATAGAGTTTACCATAGAGTTGCTTCCGGGCACCTCTCCTATCTCGAAGGCTCCATATCGGATGGCACCTATGGAGTTAGCTGAGTTGAGGAGGCAGTTGCAAGAGTTGTTAGATAAGGGATTTATTCACCCTAGTGTTTCCCCTTGGGGCGCACCTATATTATTCATCAAGAAGAAAGACGGGTCACTTAGGTTATGCATTGACTACAGAAAGCTGAACCAAGTGACTGTAAAGAACAAGTATCCCTTACCTCGTATTGATGATTTGTTTGACCAGTTGCAAGATGCATCAGTCTTTTCTAAGATTGATTTGCGATCGGTTATCATCAGTTGAGGATTCAGAGTGAGGATGTGTCCAAGACGGCATTCAGATCCCGTTATGGACATTATGAGTTTTGGTCCTTCCTTTCGGATTGACCAACGCCCCTGCAGCGTTCATGGATCTCATAAACAGGGTGTTTAGGCGTATCTAGATAGCTTTGTTGTAGTGTTTATTAATGATGTGCTGGTCTACTCTTCGGACGAGGCCACACACCGTCAGCATTTGAGGGTAGTATTAGAGGTTCTCCGTGAGCACAAGCTGTATGCTAAGTTTAGCAAGTGTGATTTCTGGTTGCGCGAGGTTCATTTCCTCGGGCATGTTATCTCCGGTGCCGGTGTCGCAGTTGATCCAGCAAAGGTCCAGGCAGTTATGGATTGGGAGATTCCCAAGACCCCTTCGGAGATTCATATTTTTCTGGGTTTGGCTGGTTACTATCGGCGATTCATTGAGAGATTTTCATCCATCGCCGCCCCATTGACTCAGCTCACCAGAAAGGGAGTGAAGTTTGTCTGGTCCGAGAAGTGTGAGAGTAGTTTTCAATTGTTGAAGACTAAGCTCACGTCAGCCCCGGTGTTAGTCTTGCCGAGCAGGTAGAGGGTTTTGCTATCTACACGATGCGTCTCAGATTGGCTTAGGTTGTGTGCTAAGCAGCAAGGAAGGGTAGTGGCTTATGCTTCTCGTCAGTTGAAGGAGCATGAGAAGACTATCCAACTCATGATTTGGAGCTCGCAGCAGTGGTTCATGCACTAAAGATCTGGAGGCACTATCTTTATGGGTCAGATTTGAGGTGTTTACCGACCACAAGAGCTTGAAGTATCTTTTCTCCCAAAAGGAATTAAACCTGAGGCAGAGAAGATGGATTGAGTTCTTGAAGGACTATGACTTCGACCTTCATATCACACCTGGGAAGGTGAATGTTGTAGCGGATGCTCTGAGCAGGAGGAGACCATCTCTCCAGCAGGACTGGAAGATGTTGGAGGATGCAGCTTGCACGTTGACTGAGTTAGAGCCATCGCTATGCCAGGCTTTTGTAGCTCAGTTATCCCTTAGGTCCTCAGTTTTGGATGAGGTGATCGAGCAACAGAAAGCCGACCCTAGACTCTTAGAGTTAGTGAGCAAGGCAGGCATTGCTCGTGATGAGGACGGTGTGATTAGGTTTCATCACCGTGTTTGTGTCTCTGATTTGGTAGATGTCCGTGAGCATGTGTTAGCAGAGGCTCACAGGTCGAGATTCTCTATTCATCCGGGTAACACTAAGATGTACCAGGATTTGAAGAGGTCCTTTTGGTGGTCTGGCATGAAGAGGGATGTGGCAGATATGTATCCCGTTTTAGTGTGCCAGCAAGTGAAGGCCGAGCGACAGCGACCATCCGCCTTATGCAAGGATGGAGATCCCATGTGGAAGTGGGAAGCTGTCACTATGGACTTTGTTTCGGGTTTGCCTCGATCTAGAAGGGGCAATGACTCGATTTGGATAGTTGTAGATAGATTCTCGAAGACTGCGCATTTCTTACCTATGAAGAAGAAGCAGTCGGTTGAGAGTTTAGCTAGATTGTATGTTAGTAGTGTGGTTAGATTGCATGGTGTGCCGAAGTTGATCATTTCAGATCGAGATCCAAGATTTACTTCGAGGTTGTGGAAGGGTCTTCAGCATGCGTTAGGTTCGGAGCTGAAGCTCAGTTCGGAATTTCATCCCCAGACAGATGGACAGTCCGAGAGGACTATCCAGACGCTCGAGGATATGTTGAGAGCGTGTGTACTGGATTGGAAGGATGATTGGGAGCGTCATCTACCTCTAGTGGAGTTCGCATACAACAACAACTTTCATGCGAGTATTGGTATGGCTCCATTTGAGGCGTTGTATGGAAGGCCTTGCAGATCTCCTTTATGTTGGGAGGAGACCGGTGATAGGCTGATCGGTCCGAAGTTAGTTCAGGAGACTTCGGATAAGGTCCAGCTTATCAAAAGAGGCTTGTTGAGGCGCAGGATAGGCAGAAGAGCTATGCCGACAACAGAGGAAGGATTTGGAGTTCGAGGTGGGTGAACATGTCTTCTTGAAGATATCACCTACTCGTGGTGTCGTCAGATTTGGCAGGCATAGTAAGTTGAGCCCTAGATTCATTGGCCGTATGAGTTTCTCAGACGATTGGGCAGCGTGGCATATGAGCTAGCTTTACCCCAGCTTTAGCTAGTGTTCATCCGTTTTCCACGTTTCTATGCTCAGGAAGTATGTCCGAGATCCATCTCATGTGATTAGTCATGAGCCAGTGGAGATTTAGCCAAATTTGTCGTATGTGGAGCAACCAGTAGCTATTCTTGACAGGAAGGTTCAGCATCTCCGGAACAAGGGTATTGCGTCGGTGAAAGTTCTATGGCGGAACTTCTCGCGAGAGGAGGCTACTTGGGAGCTTGAGGATGCGATGAAGAAGAAGTATCCCCGTTTGTTTGAGTAGTTTTGTTTAAACTTCGAGGACGAAGTTTCTTTAAGGGGGAGAGGGTGTAAGGCCCTCAAATTTAGTTGTATTACTTTATTACGTGTAAATAATTCATGCTTGTGTATGCATAGATGTACATATCTACGTACGTATTAACTAGTTTAACTTATGTGTGCATGTGTATAATTAGTTGTAAATAGTGTATGAATTGTATGGTGGTAGTGAGTACATGATAGTATATATATGGCATGTATGTATATGTAAACGTTAAGCATGGTTTCTGCATGTTTTAAGTTCTGGCCGAAGGGCCAATTGGCGTCAACATGATGGACCCATGATGAGTCAGCGTCCACATCGATGGACGCCATACTTAAATAAACTCCATGTATGTGGACGTTATATCTCCGACCTGCATGCGTTGCAGACTCTGGAATTCTGGGGCAAGCAAGCCCAGCCATTGGGGAGAAGTCCCCAACGGCTATCAGGCATCCCATCACACTCTCCGGGGTTCCCAAACCCCTCTCCTATAAACCAAACCCCCTTCTGCACCAGAAGAGTTCTCTTTGGCTCTTTGCAAGGAGAAGAAAGAAACCCTAGCTTCTGTGAGAAAAACCAGACTTTGCATGCTCTGATCCGACAACTTGGAGCTTCATCCGGGGATCCCTTGCAACTGGAGGCCAGAGTAGACCAAGGAGAAGGCTTCTCCGACCCCAGCTTGCTGTGGAGGTCGACCAAGAACCCGGAGGAGTGGTGTTTTGGAGACTTCTTGGGACTGCCCAAGGAGAGCTTCAACGACACATTTGACCCCTTTGGAGGTTTGTGAGAGGCAAGTAACCTACCCACTTCGTCCATGTATGTGTCTAGGAGGTTTCTACCATTTTTATGAGATTTTATCGTGTCCTGGATCCTCACATTCCTCTGTTATTTGGAGCTCGGTCTATGTTCTTGCACAGACAGGAACTTGACGTCAAGTCCTCTTGCCGCCAAGATCTCCAGTCAGCCGCCAGCTATCTTGCCGTCCATCTCCTTGAACGGCCACACTGCCGTTAAGTTCTTAAGTGCAGAACAGTAACTGTTCTGCCTTAAATATTATTTCTGGACTTTGACGCATGAGGATATAGTGTAATTTTTATATGTTATGTAAAATAGATAATGTGATGTGTGTGGAAATTTTTGTGTTTTTTTGTGGATGGCATAAATTATTAGATTTATTGAAATACATGTTGGGAAAATGGATTATGCATGTTCACCTACTGTCTACATGATTCCTGAGGAATTAAATGCCCAAATTTTTCTATACCATGTGTACGTGCCAGTCCATACCTGCAAATTTGAGAATTTGTTCATGTTCATGTGATTTACTGTAATTTCTGCAATGGAAATAGAAAGCATGAGTAGGTTATTCAAATTACAGTAAATTGTGTGTTGTGCAATAAATTTGGGGAAAATTCCTGTAATGATGTGTATGTTAGGTTCAGGGCTGTGAACTGTCAAACTGGATATTCATCTTATGTTCCATGACAAATCGAATTATGAATGGCATGCAACTGAATGTTTTAATTTCTGTAAATGCAATATGACTCAGAAAAATCTGGAAATTTGTATGTGAAGTCATGAACCTGCAATTAGTGTGTGGTTAAATTTCATGGTGATTGGATAACTGTAAAGTGTATTATGAAATTCCATGTGAAAACATGTGATAAATGCATGCTATCATGAATGTGATTTGATGATGTGTTTGCCAACCTGATTAATGTGAGCTACTGATGATTTGAATTCTGTCAACAGTAGTATCATGATTAGGAAAACAGAGCCAATGTGTAAGTGAGAGAATGTAAAGACATGTGATATATGTGTTCAAATCGAATGTGTAATGTGTAAGACTGTGCCAGTGTGACACTGCTTCCATAGAGGGCCGTGGAATTGTACCATGGAAAGTCCCCATGGGAAGGTTCAATGTGTTAAGATCCTAAGGGCATTAGGATGAATCCTGGAGGTGGACAAGTACCACTAGTTAGGGTGAAGACTTGTTCTCCCTTCTGCGCAGTCCAAGAGTCGTCACTGTATTGCCTAGGTGACGTCTATGTGTATGTGTTATGTGATGTGTCCTTCTAATGTGGTTTGGACTATGTGTCATGGCACTAAATTGTGAATGTGAATGTGATCATGTGTAAATTGTGTAGTGTGAATATGTGTAAATGTGCAATGTGTAAAAAGAGACTATGTGAAGGATTAATTGTGTAAACATGTGGAACCATTATGTTAAATTGTGAAGTTGTGGTCCATGATATGTTAATGTGAAATTATGTTATAACAGCAACCTAAAGGTATTTATAAGAATGTTTTATGGTGTAAAAATGCGTAGAATCCATGCTAGGAGCATTTCTTGCATATGTGTGAACAATTCCATGTTTAATTGCTATCATGTTGTAATCAATTGGAATTGTAGCTCTCATGCAATAGGATGTGAATTGCTAAGTATGTCAAAACAACAACCTTAATGTGTATGAAATGATAAATTGCATGTGCAAGAATGTGTAGAAACCATAATAGGAATGTTTCCTTTTATGTAGGCAAGAATCCCATATGTGGTTGCTTCCATGCTGTAGCTTGATTTGAAATATACTTTCATGTGATTTAATGAGTAGAAAGCATGTGATAAGATATTTATTTGGAATGGCTTAAATCATGTACCTTGTGTTTAAAATTTTGTAGAATCGACATGATAGGTTGTATTTATCAATGTCCAAGCATGCTATATGTTTTGCTTTGTAAATTGAAATGAGAGAAAAAAAAACCTACTGTGATATATGCATATATGAGGTGTGTGGTGTTATTTGCTGAGTCTTTTAGACTCATTCCTTGCTTCGGCGTACAGGATTAGTTGGTGACCCGACACCTTTGGAGGAGACAGTGGAGAGTGACTCCGAGCGTGGCGAGTAGCCTGGTGGAGCGAGTGTGAGCGCTCAAGGCAGCGTACCTCTGCATGGAGGTTACCTGGACCTTTTTATAGGTGAAGGTGTTGAGGTAGTGGGACGGAACGTCCCTTAACAATGCCAAAAAGGGCGCGCCTGTTAGCGTCCTCGGCAGGGAGTTACGCGTTGAGGCGTCCGTTGAGGAGTTCTGCAGTTAACGCACCACTTGATCGTGGGGCGCGTGTGGTTTAGCCGTTATAACCGCCACGAGGGGGTGAAAGGCTTGCTTGGATTCTCTTGGTGGAAGGTACCGAGCAGGTAGCCTGCTCGGGGGCTAGACCTGCTGTTCGATAGCCGAGCCCGCTGTTCGGTGCCTAGTGCCCGGAGGCACAGCTTGTGCAGACAGTGCCACATCGTGCTTCGAACAGGGTCTGTTCAGTAGGCCATGCTTGAACCGAACAAAATGAGAGGCATCTGGAGACGTGCCCCAGGGAGCTCGGACATTGCGGTCACTTCCTGGAGTCCTTGGCACAGTCTTTGAGGAGACGTGGCACCCTGCAGAAGGGCCATGTTTGCCTGGAGAGCCTCGACGGGACCCCAATGGGCCGTGACGGGCCATGATGGGCCTAGGTGGCTTGAAATGACCACCACAATATGGTAAATGGGAAAGGCAAATTAGGGTTAAAACATGGGGATTAGCCATGGATGGCAATCCAATTCGTACCCAACCATGCTAGGCATCTTCCTAATGGTATTCCTACCTCTATTGGGAGGAGAATCCCTAAAATATGGCAACTACCCATGCATAAACCGCAACCCTCTTTCCTAAGATTATTATGACTTGAATAAACCCTAGATGTATAAATAATGTGAAGATACTTATGGGGAAGGTTTACCATCGTGTTGGGGTCGAGTGGAGGCGAGCTAGGGCACCAGAGGAGGAGGAGAACTGCTGGGAACCGGTGCTTCTTCCCCACACATCCTTTGCTTCGACCAGAACAACGATTGTCTTAGATCTTCACAAAGGTAGGTGATCTTGGGCCAAGACTAAACAAAACCTATACCATCTTATAGTGCTACGAGTCTAGTTTCATACGCACATGATTTGCCCAATTTTTATGGTGTATACGTCGAGTTCTAAGTGTTTTCCTTAAGTCGCGCATGATTAGGGCTTTTTATGTTCTTCATGTGTTGCATGTGATTCGAGACCGAATTAGATCCAACCCACAACATGAAAGTCCTTCTACTAGTTGTCCTCGTCATGTTTCATATTTGAGAGTTTTGTCTAAATGTTAGTATATAGAGAGATACAAGCATTGTAAGAGAGTCACTCCTTGTTCATGTGTTTTCAGGTGTGGGGTTTGAACCGCGTCTGGTCCAGGCGACGCGATTCCAGCGGCCGACGCGATTCGGTAAAATGCGACCACGAGGTCCAATGTGATTCAACATCTGACTAGTCAACGGTCCGCATGAGACTTCACACCGCGTGGGTTTCTGCGCCGGTCTGATACGCGACGGGAACACCCGACGCGATTCGACATGGTTTCCCGCTCAAAGTTTTTCGCCGATTTTTACATTATTATTTTTAATGCTCTTTCAGGAACGCGACAGGGTATCCCATCGTGATTCAAGTTAAAAGGCAGCCATGTAGGCCGATGCGATTTAGATTCTTCACAGTTGGCCTGTTTGACTGTACACCGTGTTTTGAAAAGCGTCTACTGTGTAGGACGTGATTTCAGAGCCGACCCGAGACTATTTTAATGTGCCGTCTAGTCTTGTTTATGTAACTTATTGTACTGCATTATGTCATATAGTTATATAATTGCCTAAAAGTCATTAACCTACCTGATAATTGTAAGAATCTGAACATTTATTCTAAGTGTGATTGATTGTTTAAATGCATCCATGTAATCATGTGAATGTTACATGAAATGATTATATTCTGTCTTGTCCATAAAAATTGAGAAGTGATTATATGATAAAGGCATTGCAACCATGTGAATAGAATTGAATTGCATACATGTCATGCATGTTTGTCAATTGCTTTCCGTAATGTTTTAACCGGTGGATTGTGGATTGAGCCACGCTCTACACGTCACTTTACACATATAGGCAACCCTTTCTTGGGGAATTGGAAGCTCTCTGTCGGTCATTCCGTATCGATAGACTAGCAACCTTTTCTCTAAGACCTCCGTAATTCTCCGTACTTCATGGATTCCCTCATGAAGACTGAGTTGGTTGTACCAATGAAGTACCCGAAAGATAGAATGCACTTCTATTCTTATCTACTTCTCGTGAGAGTGATTTGATAACATTGAAACCAAGCCATTAAATGTAAAGATTGAACCAATCAGAATAAGTCGTTATGCTACCGAGATTAATCTGGATCATGTCCCCTTGCATTGTTCTCTATCATCATTGACATGATCATTAGTTTATCATTGTCCATTACTTGGAAATCATGTTGGCCATAAATGAATGAATGGAATTACCAGAAACTATTGGGACTTCGGTTCACAGCTATGCCTGTGCAAATAGGGCCCTGTTTGGTTCTGAGAGGAGCACCCGAAATACTTAATCGCGAGGGTATAAACCCAATGAGGTGTTCGGCAATCACCTAAATGAATGCAAGATTGATCTGGGTAATTTCAAAATTGTTATTGAATGAATGATTGACTAATTGATTGATTGATTGAACTGTTATATGTGAAATGGACAATCCTATTGTACATGTCATTGTTATTGAATCTTACATGTCATTGTTATTGAATCCTAAATGTCATTGTCCATTGGAATTCTACGGAATTCAACTTGAGATATCTAATGTACATGCTACGTACTATTGAATCTCCCTACACGTCAAGTGATCGTTCTGTCTTCTATCTCATTGATAATCATTCCGTCCTACATGAGAATTGTCGTACTCGTACATGTTATAGTTTGGATTGTCACTATCGCTATCATCATGAGCATTGCATGATAGTATTTGCGACGACCCTCCTTATACTGGTACGATTATACCAATCCACATCAGTATAGTGAGTCTCGTCACAGTGGACACTTACCCAAGCACTAACACACATGATTGAGATGTACACAATATGAATACAGAGTAGCGGAAGTAAAAGAACTACTGTCTTTTCATTTCATCATCCACATTAACATACATGATCCATATAGCAATTTAAGGAACTAAGTCCACATAATGAAATACAAAATTCAAATTACATTGTTCGTCCACAATTTACATAAGCTTCAATTACATAAGTCTCAATTACATACTATGGAAATAAAGTACAACAACGGTGACTCCACAACACTCTACTCTCCTCGCTCGGAGTCACTCTCAACGGTCTCCTCCAAGAAAGTAGGGTCACCTGCTAAACCTGTACGCCGAAGCAAGAGTGAGTCTAAAAGACTCAGCAAGTAACTCCATACACATCATACATGCATACATCACAAGTAAGCCATTTATTCAATTGCATTAACTCAAAACAGGTAGCATGGTTGTACAATAATAGAAACTACCTATCATGATATTTCTACTAATTTCACTACGCATGATACATGGTTTATGTCAATCCAAAATGAAATACCTACCACATGCTTTCTACTCATTCATTCACATGAGAGCTGCACTTACATTTAACTACAACATGATAGCAATTTAGCATGGGATTTTCACACATAAGAAGGAAATACCCCTAACATGGATTCTACACACTTTTGCACATATAAAACACCCTTATAAACACATTAAGGTTGCTGTTTTGACATGAATCTAACATTTTCAAACATAAATCACAAGTTTGCAATTTTAACACAATGGTTTCACATGTTTACACATTTACTCATTTGCATTGTTCACATTTACACATTACACATTCACGTGTTCGCAATACACAATTTGCACATATACACATTCACATTTTCACATTTAATTGCCATGACACATAGTCCAAACCACCACTAGAAGGACACATTCACATCACATAACACATAGACACCACCTAGGCAACACAGTGACGGCTCTTGGTACTGCGCAGACTGGGAGAAGTAATCTCCACCCTAACCAGTGGTACTTGTCCACCTCCAGGATTTCATCCTAATGCCCTTAGGATCTTAACACATGAACCTTCCCGTGGGGACTTTTCCATGGTACAGTTCCACAGCCCTCTATGGAAGTAGTGTCACACACGGCACCTTTTACACATTCTGATTTTTAACACACCATTTCATACGGTTTACACATGGCTCTATTTTTCCCTAACTTGATACTATTGTTGACAAAATTTAAACACTCAGCAACTTACTCTAATCATGCTGAAAACACATTATCCAACCATAATCATGTTAAGCACGCATTAATAGCTCATTTTCACATGGAAATTGCACAATGTACTCTACTGTTGCCCAAATCCTATGAGATTTTAACCACAGCCTATTGCAGATTTCAAATAACACATGCAAATTTTCATATTTTTCTGAACTATATTAAATTTACAGAAAATAAAACATTCAACCACATGGCATTCATAAATCAGTTATCATGGAAGCATAATATCAAGGTCTGTTTTGACAAGCACTAACCTGGATCTATCATTCATATTACCACAGAAGTTTTCCTCGAATTTATTTCACATCATACAATTTACTGTGAGTTTTACAAGAACCTACACATGTTTTCTATTTTCAGTACACAAATTGTAATAATTCACATGATCATGGAAAATTCCCAGATTTTCAGGACAGAGACTGACATACATACGCATGATCTAGAAAAATTATGGCATTCAAATTCCTCACGAATCAGGTGAACAGCAAGCTATCATATCCAAGCTTTATCTAACATGCATGTCAAATAAATGTAACCATTCATACTATTTATAGATATTCACCACACTTCCACACACATTCTATTATCTATATTAGATAACATACAACATTTACATTATATCCTCATGCGAAGGAAATCCGGAAATTAATCATATATCAGGAGGAACAGCTCACAGTTCTGTCCTGAAGAACTAAACGGCAAAGGCTAGCCGTTTACAGGGGTTAACGACAGCATCGTCTGCTGCAAACTGGAGATCTTAACGGCAAGGGATTGTGCCGTTAAGTTCCTGTCTGTGCAGAACACAGACCGAACTCTGAAGATAGGGGGAAATGTGGGGTTCCAGGACATGAATAAAATCCCATAAAATACCTAAGACCTACTGGACATCTACATGCACCACGGGGATGGGTTGCTTGCCTTTAGAAAAACCTCCAAAGGGATCAAAAAGGTTGTAAGCTCTCCTTGGACAGTGCCAAGAAGCCTCCACAAACTCCTTCCTCCGGGTCTAGGATGAAGTGGCCTTCAGTCCAGCGTTGGGGAAGCCTTCCCTTATGCCAATCTTGCTCCCAGTTGAAATAGCTCGCCGAAAGAAGCCTCAAATCGCTGGATCTGAAGTCTCAAAGTTCATTTTTTCACCTGTTCTCTCAGCTAGGGTTTTCTCTCTTTGCAAGGAGCCAAGAGAGCTCTTACAGGTTGCAAGGGGTAGTGTTTTTATAAGATGGGATTGGGATCTCACGCAAGGCATGATGGGAGAGGTGAGACCGTTGGGGACATCTTCCCAATCGGTGAGCAAGCCCAATTCGGAATTTCGGAGTTTGCTGTGCACAAAAATCAGAGAAGTAGACGTCCACATCTATGGCCGTTTACCTAATAGTTGGCGTCCATCGACATGGACGTTTACTCAACATGGACGTCCATCCATGTTGACACCAATTTGCTCTTCGGTCAGAGCTTAAACCATGCAGAAAACCATATATATACGCTATATATATATACATGCAATATATATAGTATAGTGTACATACTACTACACCATGCAAACAAACAATAATTACATTTAAACATACACATGCATACATAAGTACACCTAGCTAATATGTACGTAGATATCTACATATGGATACATGAAGTTACACGCAAGCATGACTCAACACGCGGCAAAACAAAAATGACAAAAAATTTTGAGGGCCTTACACCCTCTCCCCCTTAAGGAAACTTCGTCCTCGAAGTTTAAACAACACTACTCGAACAAATGAGGATACTTGTAAGGCCCTCGAATTTTCGTCGCATTATTTGTATTTGTGTGTGTATATTTGTGCTTGTGTATGTATATACATATTTACGTACGTATTAATTAGTACAATTACGTGTGCATGTGTTTATACTAGATGTAAATAAATATGCATGTATTGAATGGTGATAGTATGGATACACTACCATATACATATTGCATATATATATGCATGGCATGCATAGTTTTCTGCATGTTTTAGAGTTCTGGCCGAAGGTTAGATTGGCGTCAATATCAGGACGTCGATGAGGTGTCAGCGTCCACCCATGGACGCCAACACTAATCCTGGCGTCTAACGATGTGGACGCCGATTTCTCTGACCTGCATGCGTTGCAGAGCCAAAAATTCTGGAAACAAGGTAGCTCACCCATTGGGGAGCTGTCCCCAACGGCTCTGAGAGCCATCTTGTCACCCTGTGAGTGGGAGAGAAGCCTCTCCCATATGTCTAAACCCGAATCTGCTCCCCAACCCCTCTCTTCACCCTTTTGCAAGAGAGGAAGAAGAGAGAAAACCCCTATTTCGGACGGTGAGAAAACCCCATCTTTGCAGCCCAAAATCTGAACTTCTGAAGCTTTGTCCGGCGTTCTACTGCAACTGGAGGCTAGAGGGATCATCGGGGAAGGCCTCCCCGACATTTCTTTGCTGTGGAGATCATCCAAGAGCCCGGAGGAAGGAGATCTTGGAGGACATTTCTGCACTTCTTGGGACGGCCCAAGGAGAGCTTCTCCGAGCATTTAGATCCATTGGAGCAATTTTCTAGAGGCAAGTGACCCTACCATAAGGTTCCCGTATGAGTCTAGGATGGTTTTAACATTTTGTGTATTTTTCTTCGTGTCCTTGACCCCCAAATTCACCCCAACTTGAGAGCTCGGTCTGTGTTTTGCACAGACTTGAACTTAACGGCAACATCCCTTGCCGCTAAGATTATGCTTGGCGGCAAGCGATCATGCCGTTAACCTCCTTTTGACGGCCAGAGCTTGACGTCTAGTTCTTCAAGATAGAATAGAAGCCTGTTCTCTCCTTCTATATTACTATTTTCGATGGGTTTTCCGTGATGAGGATATATGGTAACCCTATACACTATGTATACTGGTAAATGTGGTGTGGATGAGTCATGATGTGTGGTGGTGAATGTTAGAGATTATTATCCCATGAAATTTCAAGCATGATTTGTTGGTGATCTTGCCAATCCATGTTTTATGATTAGGACTAGTCTGATGCCCTAAGTTTGTCAGATCATGAAGTTAGTGGATCAGTATATGTACTCAAATTTTGATAAATTGTCCATGCTTGCATAAATTGCTATTAATTTCGGTTCGGTAAATAAAAAGGCATGCAAGAAAGAATTGTTGTGATTGATCTATGGTTGTATGATTTAGGGGAATTCTGTATTTTCAGATCATGCATATAATAGTTAGTCTCTGTTCGGAAATTTTGGAAAATTCTCCATGCTTATCTGAATTATTACGCTTTCTGAAATTGAATTTAGAAAAGCATGTGTAGGGTTATAAAACCTTGAGAAAATGGTATGTTGCTCAGAAAACTCTGAAGAAATTCTATGATTATGGGCATGTTAGGGTTCAGACAGTAAGTGGCAAAAATGTATGATGGTGTTAAACTCCATGTCAACTTAAATTATGAATGGCATGCTAAATAGGTATTTGATTTTCTGTAAATTCTATTTAGTTCAGAAAAATCTGAAAAATTGAAGGTATGATCTTGAACCCGAAAATAGCATGTGGTTAAATTTCCAGGTCATTTGGACCAGTATATAAGGAGTTATGCACTTTTTCCATGTGAAATGTAAAAATTTATGCATGTCATCGTAAAGTGATTAGATATCGTTTAAACCCAACCTGATTGGTGAATTTACTGTGTGTTAAACTCCTGAAATCTGTAGTGTCATGTCAGGAAAACAGAGATATGCATGTGAGTGAGAAAGTGAATGGATGAAAAGTGATATGTGTAAAACCATGTGTAAAATCGGTAAAATGTGTAAATGTGTAACTGTGCCAATGTGACACTGCTTCCGTAGAGGGCAGTGGAACTGTATCAGGGAAAAGTCCCCCTGAGAAAGTTCAATGTGTAAGTGACCCTAAGGACATTAGGGGGAATCCTGGAGGTGGACAAGTACCACTGGTTAGGGTGGAGACTTGTTCTCCCGTCTGCGCAGT
>CM024758.1:63407259-63493778 GCA_014218235.1 Colocasia esculenta | reverse complement strand
TCCTCAAAGGGAAGCTCATACTCTTTTAAAAGAAAATCTCTTTTTTTTTCAAAAGGTCAAAATCTAAAATGCTCTTTTCAAAGGTACAAATCCCTTTTCAAATCAAAATTCATTCTGACCGATGATAAATAAAAGGGGAAAACATTGTATTGGAACTTTCCAGAAAATGCATATATTCTCGCTCTTGCTATGAAATGGTATTCGAGTTGAAACTGATGTTAATATAACATCTAAGGCTCTTAACTCGATGTAAATGTAACATCGATTCCGATCGATGGAGACAGGGGTCCAGCACACGATACCCTAATCGCCTGATGATTAAAGGCACGGAATCAAAGAAGTTCAGATTAAAAACGGCGCACTCGTCCATTCCGCGGACATCAAAATTATTTCTCTGCATTGCGCAGACCTTTACTTCTGTCTGGTAGACAGGCTGGCACGCCCCGCAACACAAAGTAAAAGAAAACAAATTGCAAAATGAATTCAAGATCAAAAGAAAGAAGAGAAAGAGAAAGAGAGAGAAAAAAGAGGGGAAAACAAAACCCGTGTCGACAAGGATGCAGATCATGGCTTCATAATGAATAGCCATCAAAGAGGATGATAAACCATCTCTAACATTTGCAACATGAGCAATGTTCGGGGAAGATACAAATGAAGAAAAGCACAAAAAGATACACAATACCACAAAAGATCTTACATGGGCCCACCATCAGGCACAAGCTTCAGGTAAAGCACCATAAAAATGAAGGAAGCATGCATCAAAGTGGGAAGCCTTCACCATCTTCTGCTGAGACAATAACTATTTGGTGAAAAAGGAAGTTGCACATTCATCTTGCAGCACTATTTTCATCAGTATTAATTCCACTTCCACATAGAGAAACAGAATGGTGCACATAATCCATGAAATGAAGATAGGGGGCAAGCAAAACGAAATTGAAATGTGAGGTGCATTTTAATGACAAGGATTGAGTAAAACCCTACTGGCATGGCAAAGCAATCCACAAAGGTGCAACATAAAAACCTCCACAGAAACCACTGTATTGCCATTGAACACATCGCCAACAGGGTGAGAGATTGCCCATAGTCAATGGCATTCTCGCAGGTTAAACAAGAGATGAACCGACAATCATATCTCTTAAAGGGACCATTCTCTTTCTACATTGATCTTGTGGATTCTGAGATCCACCGACAGAAGTGAAGCAAAGAATATAATAAAATGAGTAGGCCAAGGGCCTAGAGTTCCTCAAACATGAAAAAAGGCCCTTGTCTGCATGGATAACTGAAAGAAAATCAGGAAATATCAACCATAACAAGGCAAGCATGAGAATATCAACTGGATGAGAGAGGATAAACAAATAGGATGTTTATCCTCACATATGACACATGGCTGCTGACATACAAAAGCAGGATACAAACCAAGGACAGAACATGCCATAAGAGGGAAAACAACTAGAAGCAACCAAAAGGAAAGCTCCCAAAATGGAGTAATGGGCAAGGACATATACGAAAAATGCAAAAGAAAGGTTACTCGTTAAAGGAACCTGAGATGCAGCTCTAACTAGGAAGGAAGCACAAGTAATTAGGTAAGATGCAGAAAACTAGTTCTAGAGAGAGCAAAGAAAGCCTTAAGAATAGGAGCAGGAGGGTGGGAAGGGGTGGTGACATAGACAATACCCATGCCAAGACAGCCATATGCAGAAGGACATGAATAACATTCGGTAAATGAACTGTCAGGAAATAAATGCCGTCTTTGGAAAATATATCCCAAAAGAATGTTGCATGTGCTGACACATACAAAAGGTATGCACTTGGTAATTTAGCAGCATATGCTTTTTACCATAACCAATGCATAGAACAATAACTATGCAGTCTCATGAGTTGCTGCCACTGGAAGGTCTACAGAGGTTCAACTGTATGTCCTTACCTCAAATTAGATAATTCCAAGAACATTAGAAAAGTCATCAAGGAGAGTGCTAGCCAAAAAACCAATACAAGATTCTCAAATAGTGAACTAGTTCAAGGAGCCCATAAGATATCAAATAATCATGAGGAAGGATAAGAAATACCTAGTTGGTCAAACAATATGCTTCACAGTCTAACGAGTAAGGAAAAGGAAAAGTGAAATAAAGGCCCTGAGCCAAACAAATGATCAAGTTGGCCAACAAAAATGCAACTAAAAATGTGGCACCAATAATCTATACCAGAAAATTTAGCAGCACAACTTCACTACTGCACAGATATGTCTGATCGCTGGTTACATATTTGTATCCTGTTAAGTAACCATATAGTATGACAGGTGGCAACATGGTGCTGATGTCAACATTTCACAGACATATGCAAGGCCATGTAACCTTGCTATTTGTCATGGTCTGCATGGGTGATTAGCCGTGCAGCCCTGAAAGAAATATGCTCTTAAGAGGAAAACATACTTTGAGTCAATCCGTTCTTAGATCACAAACAAGAAAAATAGACATAGAGACTGGTAATCTGAACCTTAGCAAGCTGGTAATTGCCAGATACACAGTTCTCGACTCTTAAAGGAAAGTACATCATTTTCAGTGTCTGCTCAGGTCATCTACTATAATGTTCCCAAGCTGATAGTTCTTTTATCCTTCAACAGAAAAAAAAATAGGAGATGATGGTACTCCATGATCTTAAGTATTTATCCATGGCTACACCATTCTGTATGCTAGAGATAAATCATGCGTCTCATGATGCAGGCATCTGCTGATGTGAAGAACAACAAAGGCTTCAAAGAAAGTTAAGTGGTATCAGCAATATGACCACCAACAAAATAAGAAAAAGGTGACCAAGCAGCAACCAGAGCAATAGTATGTTGATGATGGGAGAGATACAGTAGCCAACGATAGATTCCAGAGAGCTGCACATGGTGGAAAGAGTAGAGAAGCTGATAACAGGCCTCTGCAGTGTAAAAAGAAGAGATAACAAAAGAGCACCAGAAAGCAGCATCTAAAAGGACCAAAAAGGAGCATCTACAATCTAAATCCTTAGTCCGATTGTATCAAATGCCACAACTACAAGAATTCGTAATATGAGTGGACATGAGAACCTTCTTCATTTTCCCTAAATAATTAAGGACATATATAATTCTTTATGATAGCCACAGGAAGATGGAAAGGGACTTCTCACAACAGAGGTGGATTATGTTGGGCAGTGCCCATAAGATGTGGCTTCTTACAAGTCATAATGTATGTATCTAAAAGATGCAGGATGTGCCCAGTCTACATGTCTCTTTAACCCACTTTACATTCTTTTCCAGAAATTTTACACATTAATCCTGCACGTAAAGACTGATGGCTTATCAATTTTGTTCCATGCCTACTAGAAACTCTAAACCCTCTCCCTCAAATCCTCTTATGCCTTCCTGATTATTTTAGTTGCCTTGGTTTTGGCAATGAGGAGTGTCAAAAAAGGGGAGAGAAACGCAAAAGATTGGATATCACCAGTCTTCAGAGATAACATGCTTGAAACCAGTTAATTCTTTATCATCCATTCTACTGTAAAATACTCCTCAATTATTAAAAGCTGACTAACTTCCACAAAGTAGTTATAGATAATTTTGGCAATCACAAAAGTTTTGAGGCTATTACAGGATGATATACAGCATCCATCTATCATAACAACCTATGTGCATTATGGCTAGACCTCATGACCTAGAGTGAATTACAAAACCAAAAGGTGTAGGATAATTGAGATGAACAAATCGACTAAGCTGCAAACTAGAACACCATGAGACTCTTCATTAAATTAAAATAGGAAGAGTGGCTTTTACCGAAAAAACAGTGGGAATATCTAGGACAAATTTCTTATAAGCTGGAACAAAGATTAGGGAGTGTCAGGGGAAGCTTTTAGATGGGACACTTTTAGCTTCCAATTTTAGCATGAAAATTATTGGATTGAAGAGATCTAAATAAACTTAGTCAATTCCCTCCCCCCCTCACCCCAAATAACCACATATCATTCCAGGTCTTGGATACTCCAATTTGAAGGTCTTTCTGAGCCAAACGCCACAGACATGGCTGAAAAGGTCAGATGTCCTAAAAAGACTCGCTGAAAGTTATGCAGATCAAAAGTACATTCAATTAGAAGTTGCGCTAAGGATGCCCTTAACCAGAATGACCATTGGTGGCAGGAACAAATAAAGTTTTAGGCCTACAACATTCTGAGGCAGACACAATTTATTTCTTCAAAGCCGGAGAAGGGATCAACAAATTGATCAAAGCAATGCCCAGTACTCATCCTTCAACCACAATAGATACGAACTAAGGAATCCAATAGAAAAACACAACATAAGTTGGCAAAACGGACATCAACAAATAAGCTCATGAACGCCCTAAAAAGCACCATCAGCGTTCTCCCCAGGCGGCTCCCGGATGCTCAAACCGATCCAAACCCAGATGCAAAGAAACCAAGAGCACCCATGTCCCCAATTACAGAGTGAAATCCAGAGAACTGGGTCGGAGGGCAGACCTCTCCTCACCTGTGCCTGCCGAGCATATCCTCCAAACACTCCGCCTTTTCATCTTTTTTTATCTGCGCCGCTTCCTTGGAAGGGCCCTCTTCCATCCCTTCAGCCATTGAGTCCAATTAGACCCAATGCCCAACAGAGAAGCAAGCAAGTAGACAGAAGGAGCCACCGCTAGCAACTGGCCATGTTCCTCGGCCTTCCTCGGCTCCCACCAGCAAGGGAGGCGTAGGGCTTACGTTTCTCCCTGCCCAGGAGAGAATATAATAGAATAAGCGCCGGACAGAGGGCATGCGGCGGGCGGTAACAGACTATTGAAGCGCTAACGGTGATCCGTCTCGACCCGAGTTCACCGAGTCGGAGACTGGAATCATGGGTGCCTGTTGTTCTTTCTTGAACTTGTGGTGGCCGGGGCGTTTTTTTGGAAAGCGTCAGAGGACAAAATCTTGCAAGCGGACCTGGTAGTTTAATGCCGTTCTTAATAGTCAAAGCCATGGAATTTATGTCTGCCGGTGTCAATTTATACAAACGGGAAGTGTGGGGACTTGCTACCTTTTTTTAACTCCATTTGAAATGTGAACAAAATCGGCAATGATTGAAGATCTAAAATGATGGGTCCTAATGGTCAACTCAACTCGGTTAGACTCCGATCTCACAACTTCTCAGATGACTCTTTAGCAATTGTCCAAGCCCGATATGTATTGGACGGGTCAGATACAAGTTTGAATCTAGAGTTCAATCCATTCGTACTAAAAATCTAGGCAATGATCGAGATGTCAACCTTACAAATGTCAGAGAGATCAACGCATAGCCGAAGGTGATTTTGGTAATTTCTCTCGTAAATCTTAAAACGTCTGAGAATTAGTCTTATATTAATGTTTCGAACTTCTCTCTCCTTCTCTCATACTAAAAAAAATGGAGCTGCTGCATAGATAAGAAGCAGAGGGACTAGTGTCTATGGCCCGTCCTCCGAAATTTGATTGTCAAGAGTGGACTTTGAAAATCTCATCTCAAAATTAACTTCTTACATACTAGATTGATGTCGGCCCAAAAGCAGCTTTGTGTTTTCTCTCTTCTCTTAGCATTTAAAAGTACCTAACCTCAGACATCCGAACTTGGATGACTTCATCACAAAATAATCTAGATCCACGATTTAACTTAGGTTTAAAAAGTTTCTGTCTTTTGATGACAATTTGTTTCTATGTATTTTAATTAATTACATATATATATATATATATATATGATGATTAACAAAATCAAATAAAAGTTTATCATTATATCTAATGAATATTTCATAAGTCTTAAGTACAGAAAAAAATACCAAGGTCAAACAAGTCAATAAATGTATGTATTACTTCTCTGAAGCATTAATCTTTTCACATGATATTTCTCTAAATCCATATCGACTTCTATTGAAGGTCATAACGATTTCTTTATAAACATATCGATTTCAATAGAATCATAACGATTTCCTTTCTGGCTGAAAAGTCATGTTGTTTCAATCAAATCGATGTCGTAACGATTCTATAAGTGATCGCAACGATTTCCTTATAAGACTGAAAAGTCATGTTATTTCAAACAAGTCGATGTCACAACGACTATATAAGTTACCGTAACGATTTCTTTAGAGCCCGTAACGACTTGCTCGTCACAACGACTCTATAAGTTACCGTAACGATTTCTTTAGAGCTCGTAACAACTTGCCTATCGCAACGACTCTATAAGTTGTCGCAACGATTTCTTTAGAGCCCGTAACAACTTGCTCGTCACAACGACTCTAAGTTACCGTAACGATTTCTTTAGAAACTCGTAACGACTTGCCTGTCATAACGACTCTATAAGTTATCGCAACGATTTCTTTAGAAAGCGCAACGACTTGCTTGTTGTAACGATTCATAAGTTACCGTAACGACTTCTTTAGAACTCGCAACGACTTGCTTATGGTAACGACTTCATAAGTTACCATAACGATTTCTTTAGAGTTCATAACGACTTGATAAGTATTCATAACGATTTCTTTAGAATTCACAACGACTTACTTATTGTAACGACTTCATAAGTTACCATAACGATTCTTTAGAGTTCATAACGACTTGATAAGTATTCATAACGATTTCTTTAGAATTCACAACGACTTGCTTTATACAATGATTTGTTAAGTATTTCACATCGATTTCTTCAGAATCACAACAATTTGCTTTGTGCAATGATTCATTAAGTGTTCATGATATATCTTCTGTCACATAACGATTTGCTATGACTCATAACGATTTCATAAGTCATATAGTCATCGATTTCATATTTTGATATCTTATTCATCTTAAAAACGTTGACTAGTCAAAGTCCACCTAGACATCTCTCTGACGCTTTTGCATTTATGAGATCTGAACATATCTCTGCATGCATGCAGACCATATCGTGCCTACTCTGATTACGTCCTTTAGACTTAAGCTATTTTGCACTACTATTTCATGTCTATTGCTACTGACGTGACTGACATCAAGACAGCTTAGCTGTTTGCTATTGAGATTGACATTTGTGCAGACCTCTGAACTAGCTTCATGGTACAACGTTAAACAAATAGAAGCCAACGGATATTTCTGAAGATCTATCTCTTTGCGTGCTCAAGTGATCAAAAGACTGTTGACTGAAAGCTTCCAAGACTCCAGATGTCATTCAGTCTAACGACTACTCAAAAGAGAGACAACGACACTTCAACGTTTACATTTCAAATTGAAGATATAAATTCAAGTCATAAGAACAGAAGAAATATACATTGCGCATTCACGCATTCAAATTCTTCTGAAGAAAGTCCAGAGCCAAGAACCTTCATTCCACTTAACTTTTGCTCTCTTGCTCTCCACTAGTTTGTGAAAATCTTGAGAGAGCCTGTATAGTTCTGAGAGTGTGCCTTATTAAATCTCTTTGCTCTCAGTTCTAGTTGCTTCAGATCCTTGCTTATCAAAAGCTTGATCTAGGGGCTTGAATTTCATTCACTCTCTTGTGTTGTTGTTCCCTTCGGTTGTGAAGGAAGACCTGGTGTGGTATCCAGGTGGTGTTCCCTTCGGTTGTGAAGGAAGACCTGGTGTGGTATCCAGGGTGTTGTTCCCTTCGTTTTTAAGGAAGACCTGGTGTGGTATCCAGGGTGGTTCCCCTTCGGTTGTGAAGGAAGACCTGGTGTGGTATCCAGGGTGTTGTTCCCTTCGGGTGTGAAGGAAGACCAGCTGAGCTGGGTGTTGTAGCGTCCTTAGGGGGACTGTACCCTAGTTAGTGAAATCCTGAGTTGTTGCTTAGGGACTGGACGTAGGACTCCTAAGGAAATTGTGGTCTGAACCGGAAAACCTTGTGTTGTGTGATTTCTTCTTTGTGTGTTTGTTATTTAAACTAACTGGTCACTAACCTACGTCGAAGACGTTTGTGTGAATGTTTTTAGTTACAGGTCTTCTAGATTAATTTTTAAAGACCCATTCACCCCCCCTCTGGGCTCGTCAACTGGGCAACAAGTGTATCAGAGCGAGTCTCTTCGACAAAGAGACTCCACGATCTGAAGAGTAATGATCCATGGCAGCCCAAGGTAACTTTGAAGGTCATCTGTCAACCGACCCCCTCTCTTCGATGGTGAAATTATCCGTACTGGGACCAGAATGTCATACTTTCTAACAAGCACGACTACAAATTTGGTCCATATAGAAGAAGGTGATCTGTTAGTCCACATGAAACGCAACAAGGGACAAAGTGATGACAGGAAGAGATTTCCTCCCTGAATTGCAAGCAAAGAGCATCCTATGTTTGTGCTCTAAGTAAGAAGGAATTAAACAGAGTTTCAGCCGCAAATCCTCAATGGACATTGGGAAAGCTCAGGATTTAGCTATGAAGGCACGACAAAGTAAAGGAAACAGAATCGACATTCTTTGTCAACTCAATATGAACATATGTCAGATCAGTCAGTGAAGTCCATAACTCAATGTTCAGCGGTTCACTGACATCACCAATGGACTAGCTATTCTGGGAAAACTATGAGATGGGAGACCATGGTGAGGAAAATACTTAGATCCTTACCCGTCCTCATGACCCAAAGGTCACAGCAGCAATCGAGACGCTAATGACCTAGAAGATAATGTCGAGGAAAAGCTCATTGTCCTGTTGCCCAGCTAGCTAGCCCAGAGGGGGGTGAATGGGTTATTAAAACTTCTATCTCTGATTAAAACCTGTTTACTGAAAGGATTGCACAACTTAATAACAAGGTTAGAGTTAGAGCAATAAGACAACAATCAATCACACAAAACATCCACAAGACACAAGGATTTTTATCCTGGTTCGGAACTCCTCTCCACAGGAGACCTACGTCCAGTCCCTGAGCAATACCTCAGGATTTCACTACCAAGGGTACAATCCCCCTTAAGGATCCTTACACCAGCCTCAACTGGTCTTCCTTCAACCTGAAGGGAAAACAACCACCCTGGATACCACCAGGTCTTCCTTCGTCCAGAAGGGAACACAACTAAAGAAGAAAATGTGTGAACAGGCTTCAGACTCTAGCTTGACCAGCTACAACTGAAGCTACCAAGGCCCGAGAGAGAAAGAGATTTAACAAGGTTTTCTCTCCAAGGACTACACAAGCTCTCACAAATAAAACTCTTTTGATCACTGAGAGCTAAGAGCTAAGAACAAGGTTGGAGTGGAAGCTTCGCTCTTCTTTCAATCTTCTGAAGACTCGAAGATGGTTTCTTTCTTTTGAAATGCAAGTCTTGTTCTCTCTGTCTTGTGTGATCTTCTCCGTCTTGAGTCTTTTATTTATACTTCTGATTCAAATTTGAACGTTGAAGTGTCCGTTGTCTCTTATCCTGGTGTACGTTAGACTGGTCACCAAGGAAGCTTCTGATCTTCAGTCTTTTATCCTTTAGTACACGCCAGAGAAATGTTTTAGGAATCTTGTATCTTGTATCCAACGTTGTACAGATGAGTCTTGTCAGATATCTGCAAGCATATCAACAATAAATAGAGGACAGCTAGGACTGCCGTCGATTGTTAGTTACAGATGGAACATATATTGCAATATATAGCAAGCTCCGTTCTGTCTAAAAAGTACGTAGACAGAGTAGCATGGAAATGGAAGATATTGTCTGCATGCATGGGAGATACGATCAGAGAGCATTTAATGCGTAGCAGTCAACAGACAAGATATGACTTTGACTTTTCAACGCTATTAAAAAGCATTATACTGATACAGCAAGAAATTCGATATAAATAATCCCGATGCTTTCATGACTTATGAAATCGTTATGAGTTATAGCAATCGTTATGAACACTTATCAAGTCGTATGAACTGTAAAGAAATCGTTATGACTATCAAGTCTTATGAACTGTAAAGAAATCGTTATGACTCTAAAGAAATCGTTACAGCAATCAAGTCGTTATGAATGATAAAGAATCGTTATGAATTAAAGCAATCGTTATGAACACTTATCAAGTCGTTATGAACTGTAAAGAAATCGTTATGACTATCAGTCGTTTGACTTAAAGAAATCGTTAACTCTAAGAAATCGTTACAGCAACAAGTCGTTATGAATGATAAAGAAATCGTTATGAAACTCTTAACAATCGTTGCACAAGCAAATCGTTATGAGAATCAAAGAGTCGTTACGAGTTCTAAAGAATCGTTACGAGGTCTAAAGAAATCGTTACGGCTAGAGAGTCGTTGGAGTTCTAAAGAAATCGTTACGAGAGATCGTAGTTCTAAAGAAATCGTTACGGCTAGAGAGTCGTTGCGAGTTCTAAAGAAATCGTTACGAGGTCTAAAGAAATCGTTACGGCTAGAGAGTCGTTGCGAGTTCTAAGAAATCGTTACGAGGTCTAAAGAAATCGTTACCTAGAGAGTCGTTGCGAGTTCTAAAGAAATCGTTACGAGGTCTAAAGAAATCGTTACGGCTAGAGAGTCGTTGCGAGTTCTAAAGAAATCGTTACGAGGTCTAAAGAAATCGTTACGACAGTCATCGTTACGGGTTCTAAAGAAATCGTTGCGATGTCTTAAGAATCGTTGCGATATCGATTTGTTTTGAGTTTTCCGGTCAAAGAGGAAATCGTTCTGCTTATCAAAGAAGTCGATACAAAGACTTGGACAGAATGAGATGAGACTTACCTGATTGTCTTGAACTTTCATTTTTCTTTTATTTCCTGTTCTCAAGGCTCAAGTAATCCATTAGTACTATTTTGTTAATCATCAAAATTAATATATAAATAAATGAATTATTTATTATGGGGACAGTTTGGTCATCAATCTCCCCCTTTTTGATGATGACAAAATATACTAAACATCATACAAAAAAATTAAACTTCATGTTTTTCAGATTGACTTTAGTTTTCTCCCCCATTTTGTCAATAAGCAAAAGATAGGCTGAGACAAAGAAGAGAGATATCATTGTATTAAGTATGAGAAAGGTAGTACAAGGGAGATAACAAGGAGGCATGCTGTGAGATGACAGCCCATGCCTTGATCTCAAGGTCTTCAAACGTCTGTTGGAAAACCCCAGAAGCAACAGAGAAGTTAGGACCCATGGATTGGGTGGCCCTTTGAATGTACAAAGCCCTTTGCTGATCCAAGAATTCTGCATACTGATCTGGGTCCAGAATGAATCTGAAGTAAGTGCTTTTTCCGAAGCTGGCACGATGGAGAAATCTATCCAAAGAGATTGGATAGAAGATCTTCTGATCTATCAGATCCTGCTTCAGAGCGAAGAAAGCTGTATATCTAGCTGCCCACTGAACATAAATCTCTTGAATAGGATTTATGGAGTTGAGATCCATGAAGGCTTCAGCTGAGAGAGAGGGCTTATTTTGATGAACCAAGGAACTGTTGATGGCCTCTAACTGAAGGTGGTTTCCTTGTAGATGATCCCACACGGAGGGAGTAAGCCTTTCACACTCAGAAATGAGTGGAGCCAAAACCTGAGAGGAGATGCGGCCAGAGTGGTATTCTCTGAAGATAAACCGCAGGAAGGAGGGCAGTCTGCTCTGCTTGGCTGACATTCTACCCATCTGCTTGGCAAACATGTCAAATGCATGGGATCCTGCATCTGAATCAAATACTAGGGAATGCAGCTTTGGCAAAAGGACTAGAGAGTCAACCGGATATCAGCAAAATTCACTGTTAGGGGAATATTCACTGGACGTTCGGATCTTAACATTACTATAGCTGAATGGAATTGAGAGAACTGGACTTCTGGCAGTTTGTTCAGAAGCAGAAGTCACTGTACTGCTGGAAGCTTTTGGCAATGCGGATCTCTTTCAAGATGAAAGGACCCCACAAATTCTTATGCTTGAGAAAGAACCACTCAGAGAGAGTGAGAGAATGAGCTCCATGTGTAATGGATTCGGCCCTGGCAGTCAAGAACTTGTTGTATTGAGCTTTGTTGCCCTTGACATTTGCCCACTGATCTTCAGTCTTGAACTCAGTCCCCTCAAAGATTTTGGATTTATGAAAGTGGGATAACTGGGTAAGAGGAAGAACAATATTTAGGTGCTCAGAAAGGTTGAGGAAGGGAATACCATAAATGGTGGAGAGGATGCACTTTTGAAGATATTCCTTATAAAGGAATCTTTTGTGAGGTTCAAGGGTAAGAGAGTACCAAAGAGAGGAAATAAGGAGGAGGAGATGGAAGCAGAGGATGATTGTTTCCTCTTTTTCTTGGCAGGACTGGGAGGATCAGTCCTGTGGATATGAGTGGCAGTGAAGAGAATGGTGGAAAGGGTATTTCTCTCAAAGTCATCCGGCAAGTTTGTGTCAAAGACACCAAGTAGAGGAGGATTTTCTGGAATAAAGTAACAGAGGAAGGAGGAGTAGGAGGATAGAAAAGGTGTTTGGGATTGAAGGAAGAAGAGGGTGAATTGAGTGGGTTGAGTGAGAGGTGATGAGGGTGAAAATGATGATGGACCTGAGGTGTGAGAGGGAGTAGGAGAGAAAGAGGGTTGAGATGTAGTGAGAGAGGAAGATGGTTGAGTGCGAGGCACAGGATGTTTAATGGTTGGTGTGCAGGAGGGGCTGTAGAAGGAGAGGTAGGTGAGGACAAAACTGGAGTTGCAAGATTTGAAGTGTCAGGGGCCGAAGTAGCTGACATGGGCTCTTTCCCTTTGACTGCTCTGACAACTGAAGAGGGTCCTGATGACCCTGAAGCTTGCCCTGATGGCCCTGGTGGCCCTGATGCTTGAACTGGTAGCCCTGTTGGCCGAGAGACTTCTGCTGGAGGCCCTGGTGGCCTAGGAACTTCAGCTGGACTGCTCTGAGTGGGTGCAGGAGGGACACCACTAGACCTTGAAAGATTAGCCAGCAATTCTTCATATCAGACATCTCTTTATTGAACCACCTCATTGCATTTCGAATTGAGGATAGGTCAGAGGAGGTTGAAGCTTGATTAGAAATAATGCCCTGAACACTTGTCTGAACGGATGACAAGACTTCTCCTTGAGCTTTCAGCAATGCCATAATAGGCTTCAGATTGACTTTTCTGTGACTCTTTCTTGGCCTTTTGTGAGCCACTCTCTTTTGCTTCCCTTGCTGAATGACAGGCTCCTCAAGATTGATATTGCTTGCACCTGGGCCTTCACTAACAGGAACACTGGCAGGAGGTGGAATTTCCTCAATGCCTACTTGCTCCCCCTGACTAGGAGCGGGGAGTTCAACACTTTCTTGCTCCCCCTGAGCAGGAGCTTCTTCCAAACAACTTTCTCCAAGTGGCCTTCTGCCACTTCAGGTTCAAAGAGACTTTGCTCCCCTTGGCTAGGAGCTTCTTCCATGACCACATCTTGTTGAGTACCTGCTTGTATCTCAACATTAGCAATTGGTTCAGACTGAATTTCTGTATGGCCTGGTGCCATAACTTCTCTTCAACACATCCACCTTCTTTAGAAGTAGCTAAGGTGGAGGGAATGGAATCCAATACTTCTCTTAAGATTGAGGCGACTAAGGTGGTGGGCAAAGAGTCTGCCACACCAGCTGCACCTTCTTCCATCTGAACTTCTGGAGAATGAGAGATAATCTCCACAACAGGTGAGACTGAAACTTCTGCCTGGCTGGACACAACTGGTACTGCTGCTTGAACAACTGCTCTGCTGCGCTGCTTGCTCTGCTGCTGCTGCTTGCTTCTTCTGCTGCTGCTGCTTGCTTCTGCTGCTGCTTCTTGCTGCTGCTTCTTCTTGCTGCTGCTGCTTCTTCTTGAACTTCTGGGATATCCCCAATAATTGCTTCTCCTTCAGCCACAGAGGACTTTGACCAAATTCCATCTTGCACTGAAAACCACTTTTCTTCAATTTCTGGACCTTATAGACTGGCCCATCTTCTCTACTACAGCTCCAGACACATCTACTCCGAAATGCTTGAAAATCCTGGTGAGTAGATGAGCATAAGGCAAGGAAACATTTAGCTTGCTCTTTGTTTCCCAGATTTGAGTACTGGCAAATTTCATTCTCTCAATCATAACTGCGGCCAGATTTATCTCCTTGTTCTGGATTACCCAGAACATCAAGTCTGAGTCTGCCCTAGTGCATGAAGAAAAGGTAGCACTCCGAGGAACTATGATTTGGCAGACAATAAAGTGGAGCAACCGATTGAAAGCTGACATCTGATTTATATCCAATTTTCCATCCTTCAGCTTAAACCCTGGACCAATAATGCCAAGACCCTTAGCTTCATCATTTACTGAGTCCACACCACTAAAGCCTGATGTCTTCACTCCAAACAACTCATGCAATAGATCATAATCTATCTTGATCTGGGTGCCCTTTACTGTGGAGACAAGGGACCCATCTGCCTCTGACTTCAAACAAATGAAAAGGCTTTCACAAGGTCCGGGTAGCATACCTCGGTGAGAGTAACAACATCCATCCACTGCATTCTTCTCAAGGCTTCGACTAAACTGGACATGCCACTCTTCTCAAGATTCTGAACATCCACTGCCTTATTTCCGCAAATCTTCGTCTTCACAAACGTAAACCTCTCTTGCTCCTTTGGGGACAAATACTCAGCACTGTAGCCCCCTACGCTTCCGAGATCATCGGAGCGGCCATGGGTTAGAGGAGAAGGAGATTCTGGTGAAGGGAAATGATGGAAGAGGTGGAAGCTCTCGAAGGGATTCTTCGCGGGAAGAGGAGAAAGCTTCGAAAGTTGCAGAGAGTCGATCCCAAAATCGTTAGGGCATCGGCTTTGGGTGAACGGATAGAGGATAAAAGGGTAAAGGTAGAAGACAAGTCGTTCTCAGAACGATTTGAATAAATTATTATTATTTTATCGAAAAGTGAGCGCCAAGGCGGTAAAGCCAGAAAACGACAAAATCGTTTGACGGGTCAAACAGCTTTTAATACGATAGCGGTCAAGGAATGTAGACAAACTGAATTTTGCTCATTGTTAAAGAGGAAAATTTCATTTCTATCTGAAAAATTTTATGCCAATAAAATACAGAGATCTTTTCACACATTGCACATCCCTAATTCCCTTCTAAGAGATGTAAATCTCTCTTCAGGTAGGGCTTTTGTGAAGATGTCTGCTAATTGACCATTTGTATCTATAAAAGAAATTTCTAAATTACCACTAGCTACGTGGTCTCGAATAAAATGATATCTTACCTCAATGTGCTTAGTCCTTGAGTGCTGAACTGGATTTTTGGTGAGGTTGATGGCACTTGTATTATCACACAATAGTGGAATTGATTTGATGTGAATTCCGAAATCCTCAAGTTGTTGCTTTATCCAAAGAAGTTGTGTACAGCAACTTCCCAGCAACATCATTCTGCCTCAGCTGTTGATAAAGCTACTGAATTTTGTTTCTTGGATGACCATGATATTAAACATCCTGCAAGAAACTGACAACAACCACTGGTGCTTTTTCTATCTACTTTGCATCCAGCATAATCAGCATCTGAATCCTACTAATTCTATTTCACAGATCTAGGATACCAGAGACCTAAATCATGAGTTCTAGCCAGATATCTAAATATTCTTTTTACTGAAATTAAATGAGACTCTCTAGGGTCTGCCTGATATCTAGCACACATGCACACACTAAACAAAATATCTGGTCTACTTGCAGTTAAGTAAAGTAATGATCCTATCATACCTCGATAATTCTTTTGATCTACCTTTTTACCTTTTTGATCACTGTCCATTCTGGTTGATGTGCTCATTGGGGTTGATAATGGCTTTGCATCTTCAAATCCAAATTTCTTTAACAGCTCTTTGGTGTACTTGGCTTGACAGATATGAGTGCCATCCTTCCCTTGCTTATTTGCAATCCAAGGAAGTAGCTTAGCTCCCCCATCAAGCTCATTTCGAATTCTCCCTGCATAAGCTTTTCAAAGTACTTGCAAAGAGATTCATCAGTAGATCCAAAAAAAATCATCTACATATATTTGCACAAGAAGTATATGTTTATCCTTAGACTTTATAAATAATGTACTATCTACTTTACCTCTAGTGAAACCATGATCTAATAAGAAAGTACTGAGCCTTTCATACCAGGCTCTAGGTGCTTGCTTTAAACCATATAAAGCCTTATGTAGTTTAAATACATGATTTGGAAATTCGAGATCATCAAAACCTGGAGGTTGTTCAACATAAACTTCCTCCTTGATAAAACCATTTAAAAAGGCTGATTTGACATCCATTTGAAATAGTTTTAAATCAAATGCAGATGCATAAGCAAGTAAAATCCTAATAGCCTCAAGTCTAGCTACAGGTGCATAGGTTTCATCGAAATCTATGCCTTCCTCTTGGAGTAGCCTTGAGCTACCAGTCTGGCCTTGTTCCTTAAGATTATTCCAGACTCATCCAGTTTATTTCTGAACACCCACTTGGTGCCAATAACTGAATGATTGGATGGTCTAGGAACAAGTGACCATACTTGGTTTCTCTTGAACTGATTTAGTTCATCTTGCATGGCTAATATCCAAGATTCATCAGATAAAGCTTCATTGACTGTCTTAGGCTCTATTTGAGAAACAAAGGCTAAAATCACAAGGAATTACATTACCTCTTGTTCTTACCCCTACAGATGGATCACCAATAATGTTTTCAGGAGGTGATCTTTCTGATGTCTCCATTCTTTTGGAAGATTTTCATGTTGAATTTCAGTTTGCTGCAGTTCTTCCAGAGGAGGATCATCCTTGTCCTTAATTGAGGTATTCTTTAATTTTTCAGACAAGTCATCTGCATCATCAATGTCACTAATTTCTTCCTTTTTCAAGGAAGGGTTAGATTCATCAAAAATAACATGTACAGATTGTTCAATTAATAAGGAACGTTTATTGAAAACTCTATAACCTTTGGGTTTAGAAGAGTACCCCATAAAGATGCCTTCATCTGATTTGGCATCCAACTTACCAATGTCCCTTTTTCCATTGTTGTGGATGAAGCAAGGACATCCAAATATTCTGAAATGGCTGATCTTTGGCTTCTTTCCTTTGTAGAGTTCATAAGCAGTCTTCTTCAGAATCGGCCTGATCATCACTCTATTAATGATATAACATGCAGTGTTGATAGCTTCGGCCCAGAAGTATCTTGGCAAATCATATTCTGATAACATGGTTCTTGCCATATCCAAAAGAGTTCTGTTTTTCCTCTCAGCAATTCCATTCTGTTGAGGTGTCCTTGGGGCTGAGAAGTTGTGCTCAATTCCTTGATCATCACAGAACTTTGCAAACTTTTCATTCTGAAACTCACCACCATGATCTGATCGGATAGAGACAATTGTGAACTTCTGATCTTTCTGAACTTTCTTACTGAAGCTGACAAAATTTTCAAATGTGTCATCTTTGTGCTCTAGAAAGGATACCCAAGTGAATCTTGAATAATCATCAACTATTACAAATCCAAATTCTTTCCTCCTAGACTGGTAGTCCTCATTGGCCCGAATAATCCATATGAAGTAGTTCTAATGGCTTTGAGGTGGTTACTACAGTCTTTGACTTGAAAGAGCTCTTGGTGTGCTTTCCTCTTGCACAAGGTTTGCAAATGCTGTCCAAGCTAGAATTGACCTTTGGCAATCCTTCAACTAGCTTTCTTTTTCTGAGCTTATTCAAACCGTCCAAGCTGCAGTGGCCCAATCTTCTGTGCCACAACTCTGTTGATTGATCTTTGTTAGCTGCCAAACACACATCTTGATCCTTGAGTTCTTCTAGATAGAGTACATACAGATTTCTTTCTCTATAAGCTTCAAAAATGACTGCTCCATCCTTTAATATACTGCACTTTGATTCTTGGAACTGAATCTGATGGCCTTTGTCACACAACTGGCTGATGCTGATGAGATTATGCTTTAACCCTTTGACCAGCATCACATCTTCAATTACTGATCTTCCTTTGATGTTTACGGATCCACTTCCTATTACTGTGCCTTTTCCATTATCTCCATATGTGACTGTTCCTTCTTCATCTTGGAGATTAACAAAAAGCTTCTGGTTCCCTGACATGTGCCTTGAGCATCCACTATCCAAATACCATTTGGATGCTTTTGATTTCCCTGAAAATTAAACACTAAGTTTTAGGTACCCAAGTTCTTTTGGGTCCTGAGAGGTTAGTACCATTTATTTTTCCTTTTATTATCCATTTTTTGTTCTTAGTGGGACATGTTGCTTTGTTATGTCCTAGTTTGTTACAATGGGTACAGCAGGTTATTCTAGTTATTCTTTCAACTGGAGTATATTTAAATTTTTTATGTTCTTTATCCTTTTCGGATATAATTCAGGAGTTGGATAAATGTTGGGAAAGACTTTTGTTTCTTCATTTTCCGAGGGAGTATAACCAAAACCATGTTTCTTCTTGGTTGATCTTTTAGCTCCACTCATCATTAGAAGAGGTTTGTTATTTGTGAACTTGTTTATGGTGCTTGTTAAATGTTCATTTTCTTTATTTAATTTTTCTATTTCTGTTTTAAGTTCACTCAAGTCTTCTTGTTTTTCTAGATGATTTATTTTCTTATTCTTCTCTTTTAAATCTTCACATAATAATTCACTCCTTCTTTTATGTTCAGTTATTTGTTTTTCAAGTTCTTCATTTTCTGTTTTTAGGTCTGAGTTTGTATTTTCTAAACAGATTATTTTTTCTTACTAATTTTAAGTAATTTACATACTTCTTTATATTTTTCATAAAGTTCATTAAAAGCACTTTCTAAATTATCAGAATCTGAATCATTGCATGAATCAAAGGAGAGTCAGAAGTTACCTTGTCTTCGGTGTTGGCCATGAAAGCCAAGTTGACTTCTTCACCTTCACTCTGCTTGAGCTTGACTCACTGTCTGAGTCACTGCTGTTCTCCCAAGCAGCTGCCATTGCCTTCTTTTTATACTTCTTGAATCTTCTGAAGTTGTCCCTCTTTTGTGATCATTTTTCTTAAGCGTTGGACAGTCTGCCTTGATGTGTCCAGGCTTCTTGCATTCATAACAGATCACTTCTCCTTTCTTCTGATCCTTTACTTCTGGTTTTCTGAAGTCTTTGTTTTTCTTGAAAAATCTTCTTCCGGACTGATACTTCTTCTTCTTTGCAAGAATCCTTTGAAGTCTTCGAGACAGCATGGCTTCTTCATCATCATTGTCTTTACTACTTTCACTATTATCCAAAGATTCTTCTGAATTGTCTTCACTTGCTTTGAGAGCATTTGATTGTTTCCTTCTGCTGGAGGATTCTCCTAATCTCTCCATGTTTATCTCGTGAGCCATGAGAGATCCTATTAGCTTTTCCAATGACATTAATTTTAAATCATTGGCTTCTTCAATGGCTGTTACCTTTGGAGTCCATGAAGATGGTAGAGATCTGAGGACTTTTCTAACCATGTCTGGTACATCATAAACCTTTCCCAATCCAGCTAATCCATTTGTAATGTCTGTGAATCTGCTGAACATCTGAGTTATTGATTCACCTGACTGCATCTGGAATCTTTCATATTGAGCTACTAGAATATCTATTCTCGTTTCCTTTACCTTGTCTGTCCCTTCATAGGTAATTCTGAGCTTTTCCCACATCTCCATTGCGGATTTGCAGGCTGAGACTCTATTGAATTCTTTCTTGCTTAGGGCACAGCATAATATGCTCTTGGCTTTGCAGTTTAAGGATATTCTTTTCCTATCATCATCTGTCCACTGAGCCTTAGCGTTTGTGACCAAAAGATCACCTTCTTCTACAATGGACCAGATTGTGTAATCATGACCTTGTAGAAAATATTCCATTCTAGTCTTCCAGTAGGTGTAGTCTTCTCCATCGAACAAGGGAGGCCTGTTGACTGACTGACCTTCGAAGTTGCTTTGGGCTGCCATAGATCTTTGCTCTTCAGATCGTTGGATCTTCTTCTTTGTCGAAGAGACGGGCTCTGATACCACTTGTTGCCCAGCTAGCTAGCCCAGAGGGGGGGTGAATGGGTTATTAAAACTTCGATCTCTGATTAAAACCTGTTTACTGAAAGGATTGCACAACTTAATAACGGTTAGAGTTAGAGCAAATAAGACAACAATCACACAAACACATCCACAAGACACAAGGATTTTTATCCTGGTTCGGAACTCCTCTCCACAGGAGACCTACGTCCAGTCCCTGAGCAATACCTCAGGATTTCACTACCAAGGGTACAATCCCCCTTAAGGATCCTTACACCCAGCCTCAACTGGTCTTCCTTCAACCTGAAGGGAAACAACACCCTGGATACCACCAGGTCTTCCTTCGTCCAGAAGGGAACACAACTAAAGAAGAAAATGTGTGAACAGGCTTCAGACTCTAGCTTGACAGCTACAAGCTGAAGCTACCAAGGCCCGAGAGAGAAAGAGATTTAACAAGGTTTTCTCTCCAAGGACTACACAAGCTCTCACAAATAAAAACTCCTTTTGATCACTGAGAGCTAAGAGCTAAGAACAAGGTTGGAGTGGAAGCTTCGCTCTTCTTTCAATCTTCTGAAGACTCGAAGAGATGGTATTCTTTCTTTTCAAAATGCAAGTCTTGTTCTCTCTGTCTTGTATCTTCTCCGTCTTGAGTCTTTTATTTATACTTCTGATTCAAATTTGAACGTTGAAGTGTCCGTTGTCTCTTATCCTGGTGTACGTTAGACTGGTCACCAAGGAAGCTTCTGATCTTCAGTCTTTTATCCTTTAGTACACGCCAGAGAAATGTTTTAGAATCTTGTATCTTGTATCCAACGTTGTACAGATGAGTCTTGTCAGATATCTGCAAGCATATCAACAATAAATAGAGGACAGCTAGGACTGCCGTCGATTGTTAGTTACAGATGGAACATATATTGCAATATATAGCAAGGCTCCGTTCTGTCTAAAAAGTACGTAGACAGAGTAGCATGAAATGGAAGATATTGTCTGCATGCATGGGAGATACGATCAGAGAGCATTTAATGCGTAGCAGTCAACAGACAAGATATGACTTTGACTTTTCAACGCTATTAAAAAGCATTATACTGATACAGCAAGAAATTCGATATAAATAATCCCGATGCTTTCATGACTTATGAAATCGTTATGAGTTATAGCAAGTCGTTATGAACACTTATCAAGTCGTTATGAACTGTAAGAAATCGTTATGACTATCAAGTCGTTATGAACTGTAAAGAAATCGTTATGAACTCTAAAGAAATCGTTACAGCAATCAAGTCGTTATGATGTAAAGAAATCGTTATGAATTATAGCAAGTCGTTATGACACTATCAAGTCGTTATGACTGTAAAGAAATCGTTATGACTATCAGTATTATGACTGTAAAGAAATCGTTATGAACTCTAAAGAAATCGTTACAGCATCAAGTCGTTATGAATGATAAAGAAATCGTTATGAAAGTCTTAACAATCGTTGCACAAAGCAATCGTTATGAGAATCAAAGAGTCGTTACGAGTTCTAAAGAAATCGTTACGGTCTAAAGAAATCGTTACGGCTAGAGAGTCGTTGCGAGTTCTAAAGAAATCGTTACGAGGTCTAAAGAAATCGTTACGGCTAGAGAGTCGTTGCGAGTTCTAAAGAAATCGTTACGAGGTCTAAAGAAATCGTTACGGCTAGGAGTCGTTGCGAGTTCTAAAGAAATCGTTACGGCTAAGAGTCGTTGCGAGTTCTAAAGAAATCGTTACGAGTTCTAAAGAAATCGTTACGGCTAGAGAGTCGTTGCGAGTTCTAAAGAAATCGTTACGAGTCTAAAGAATCGTTACGGCTAGAGAGTCGTTGCGAGTTCAAAAATCGTTACGAGGTCAAAGAATCGTTACGGCTAGAGAGTCGTTGCGAGTTCTAAGAAATCGTTACGAGGTCTTAAGAATCGTTACGGCAGTCAGTCGTTACGGTTTAAAGAAATCGTTGCGATGTCTTAAGGAATCGTTGCGATATCGATTTGTTTTGAGTTTTCCGGTCAAGAGGAAATCGTTCTGCTATCAAAGAAGTCGATACAAAGACTTGGACAGAATGAGAGATGAGACTTACCTGATTGTCTTGAACTTTCATTTTTCTTTTATTTCCTGTTCTCAGGCTCAAGTAATCATTAGTACTATTTTGTTAATCATCAAAATTAATATACAAAATAATGAATTATTATTATGGGGACAGTTGGTCATCAAGTCCCCTCATGGCCCATGAGACAACATGCAAGACTAGGAAGTCCCTAGCCGAAAGAACACTCCAACGCCTTAAAGCTGAAGAAGATTTCACCAGAAGCAGTTCCGCTGAAATGAAGTGTGCAGACAGTTTTTTGAAAACATGAGGAAGCTATTCTAATCTAGAGAAATGACAGGCGAATTTTGGCTAAGAAGAAGAACTCCCCAATCTGGAGAAGGCACTTCAAAAGGACAGGAATTCAAGAAGCCAGATGAAAAGAAATAAAGAAAGGAGAACCCGTCGCTATGAATTTAAGAAGCCAGACACTTTAAAACTGAGTGTCCAAGTTAAAGAAGCTGGAGTTCAGTGAAGAAGGACAGTTCCAAGAAGTTAAAAGTACAAGAAGAGGCGATGACAGCAGCATGGGAAACAGTAGTGACTCAGACAGTGAGTCAAGTTCCTACAGTGATGAAGAAAAGGCCAACTTGGCCTTCATGTCAAATCGAAGATAAGGTACTTCTGACTCCTCTTTTGATTCATAATGATCCAGATTCTGATAGCTTCAAGAGGCTTTCAACGAACTATATGAAAAATATAAAGAAGTAACCAAATTATTAAAAGTGAGCAAGAAAAACATAGTCTGCATAGAAATACAACTCAGATATAAAATCAGAAAATGAACAATTAGAAAGTCAAATACTGAACTTAAAAGAAGAAATGAACTGTTATGTGAAGACCTAAAAGCTAAGAATGAACAAATAACTAAATAGAGAAACAAGTAAGTTCAGATGAACTAAAAACTGAAATCAAAACACTAACAGAAGAATATACAGTTATCTAGCACATTAGAAAAATTCACTAATGGTAAAAACTCCCTCATATTAAAAGGTGCTAGAAGATCAGGTAGAAGAAAAATGGATTAGGATATACACCCCCAGATAATGAAAAAACCATAATTTATCCTAAAACATATCCCACCAAAATTTGTACCTGAACAAGATACAACATACAAAGCTGATTTCAGATATATAGAAAAAGTAACCAATTATCCTGCTGTAGTCACTGTAACAAGTTAGGACGCATCATAACGACATGCCCAACAAGACATAAGAAATGGATAATAAAAGGCAAAATAAATGATATTAACCTATCAGAACCCAAAAGAATTTGGGTACCTAAAACTTGATGTTTTTATTTCAGAACATCTCTCGAGCATCCAAATGGATTTGGATAGCGGGTGCTCAGACACATGTCAGGAAACCAGAAGTTATTCTCTCATCTCCAAGCTGAAGAAGGACAGTCACTTATGGAGATAATGGGAAAGGAACAGTGATAGGCAGTGGCTCTGTGAATAACAAAGGAAAAATAGTGATAGAAGATGTGTTATTAGTCAAGGGATTGAAGCACAATCTCATTAGCATCAGCCAGCTATGTGACAGAGGCCATCAGATCAAGTTTCAAGAGTCAAAGTGCAGCATACTGAAGGATGGAGCAGTCATCTTTGAAGCAAATAGAGAAAAAATTTGTATGTGCTCTATCTTGAAGAACTCAAGGTTCAGAATGTTTGTCTGGCAGCAAATAAAGATAAATCTACTGAATTATGGCACAGACGACTAGGACATTGTAGCATAGATGGCATGAGAAAATTGCTGAAGAATAATCTTGTGGAAGGTCTACCTAAGGTTAGTACAAAATTGGATGGTGTATGTAAACCTTGTGCTAAGGGAAAGCACACCAAAGGCTCCTTCAAGTCAAAGACGGTGGTGACCACCTCAAAACCCTTAGAGCTCCTTCATATGGATCTATTTGGGCCATGAGGACTACCGTCTTGGAGGAAAGAATTTTGGATTTGTCATAGTGGATGACTACTCAAGATTCACATGGGTATCATTCCTAGAGCATAAGATGACTTTGAAAACTTTTTAGTTTCAGCAAGAAGGTCCAGTAAGATCAAAAGTTCAGCATTGTGTCTATCCGATCAAATCATGGTGGTGAATTTCAAAATGAAAAGTTTGCTAGATTTGTGATGATCAGGGAATTGAGCATAATTTCTCAACACCAAGGACACCACAACAATGGTATTGCTGAGAGGAAGAACAGAACCCTATTGGATATGGCAAGAACTATGCTCTTAGAATATGATCTGCTAAATATTTTGGGCTGAAGCAGTCAACACAGCAAGCTACATTATCAACCGAGTAATGATCAGGCCAATCTTGAAAAAGACTGCATATGAACTATTCAAAGGGAAGAAGCCAAAGTTAGCCACTTCAGGACTTTGGATGTCCTTGCTTCATTCACAACAATGGAAAAAGGGACATTGGTAAGTTGGATGCCAATCAGATGAAGGCATCTTTATATGGTACACCTCTAAACTCAAAGGCTATAGAGTATTTAACAAACATACTTTATTGATTGAACAGACTGTACTATTATTTTTGATGAAACTACCCTTCCTTGAGAAAGGAAGTAGATAGTGACAATGATGATGCAGATGAACTGTCCAAGAAACTAAAAGATACATCAATTGAGGACAATGATGATCTACCTCTGGAAGAATTGCAACAAGAAGAAGTTACTCATGAAAACCTTCCAAGGAGTGGAAATACAAGAAAGATCACCCACTTGAGAATATTATTGGTGATCCATCCATAGGGGTAAGAACAAGAGGTAATGTTATTCCTTGTGATTACCTAGCTTTTGTTTCTCAAATAGAGCCTAGGACAGTCAATGAAGCTCTTTTTGATGAATCTTGGATAGTAGCCATGCAAGATGAATTGAATCAATTCAAGAGAACCAAGTATGGTCACTTGTTCCTAGACCATCAGACCATCCAGTCATTGGCACCAAATGGGTGTTCAGAAATAACTGGATGAACTGGTGCAATCTTAAGAAACAAGCCAGATTGGTAGCTCAAGGCTATTCTCAAGAGGAAGGCATAGATTTCGATGAAACCTATGCACCTGTAGCTAGACTTGAGGCCATTAGAATATTACTTGCATATGCATCTGCTTTGAACTTGACATTATTTCAAATGGATGTTAAATCTGCATTTTTAAATAGTTTTTATAAAAGAGGAAGTTTATGTGGAACAACCTCCGGGTTTTGATGACACAGAATTTCCCAATCATGTTTTCAAACTTCATAAGACTTTATATGGTTAAAACAGGCACCTAGAGCCTGGTATGAAAGGCTTAGCTCTTTTCTTTTAAACCATGGTTTCAGTAGAGGTCAAGTAGATAGTACCATTTCATAAAGTCAAAGGTCAAACACATTCTATTAGTCCAAATTTATGTAGATGATATTATCTTTGGGTCTACTGATGAATCCCTTTGCAAGTACTTTGAAAAGTTGATGCAGAAGAATTTGAAATGAGCATGATGGGAGAACTTAATTGCTTCCTTGGATACAAATCAAACAAGGAAAGGAAGGAACTCACATCTGTCAAGCAAAGTACACAAAAGAACTCTTAAAGAAATTTGGATTCGAAAATACCAAGCCTTGTCAACACCACCGATGAGCACATCAACAAGGATGGACAGTGACAAAGATGGTAAGAAAGTAGATCAAAAGATCTACAGAGGTATGATTGGTTCACTACTTTATTTAACAGCTAGTAGACCCGATATACTATTTAGTGTATGCATGTGTGCTAGATATCAAGCTGATCCTAAAGAATCACATTTAATTTCGGTGAAAAGAATATTTAGATATTTAGCAAGATCTCATGACTTAGGTCTATGGTATCCAAAACATTGTGAAATTAACTTAGTAGGTTACTCTGATGCTGACTATGCTGGATGCAAATTAGATAGAAAAAGTACCAGTGGTGGTTGTCAATTTCTTGCAGGATGTTTAATATCTTGGTCTTCAAAGAAACAAAATTCAGTAGCACTATCCACTGCTGAAGCTGAGTACGTAGCTGCTGAAAATTATTGTACACAACTCTTATGGATAAGCAACAACTTGAAGATTTCGGATTAAACATCAAATCCATCCCACTGCTGTGTGACAACACCAGTGCCATTAATCTCACCAAGAATCCAGTTCAACTCAAGGACCAAACATATTGAGGTTAGATATCATTTTATTCGTGATCATGTTGCAAATAGAAATATTGAAATATCCTTTATTGATACAAATGGTCAATTAGCAGACATTTTCACAAAAGCCTTACCTGAAGAGAGATTCACATCTCTTAGAAGGGAATTAGGCATGTGCAATTTGTGATAAAAGTTTGCTTACAAATGACACATTAAATTTCAGAATTAAGTAACTTTTTCCCTCCATGGCGTTAAGCAAAAGAAATTCAAATATTCTTCTTTGTAACCGCTCTCTCATTGAGTCAGTTTGAATAGTCACACCTTTTGTCGTTTTCCCCCGCCTTTTGGCGCCTCACTTTCCACATCGCATTAATTTATTCATAAAATCAATGGCAGAACGACTCGTATCTCATCGTCTACCTTTTCCCCCTTTCATCCTGTCGCATGAGCCGATGCCCTAACAACTCATATCTCAACCCTCTGCAAATTTGAACCTTCCTCCTCCTTCCCGCAAAATTTCTTGAGGATTCCTTCTCTTCCCCTTCCGTTTCAACCCTCCAGAGACTTTCCCACCTGAATCCATGGCCGCACCAGTCATCGCCGGCAGTTTGGGTGGCTACAACGCCGAGTTTCTCACTCCTGAGCAGAAGGAGAGGTTTACCTTTGTGAAGACGAAGCTCTGTGGAAAAAAGAAGTCGATGTTGCTAATCTGAGGAAAAATGGAATGAGCAGTGTGGTAGATTTGATCAATCAGATGCAGTGGACAGGTGTCTCCACTTTTTCAGAGGTCAGTTATCCAGACTTGGTAAAAGCTTTCCTCGTGTGTATGAGAATAGAGGAAGATGGGTCCCTAGTCTCTTTAGTAAATGGAACCCTGATTAGAATAGACCCTGAGTTGCTGAAGATGCTGTTTGATGTGAAGACTTCCGGATTTAGTGGGGTTCACACCGTGGACCCCAAGTGAAAGGTTTGGGAATTGTAGGGCCGGGCTTCAAGCTAAGGGATGGCAAGCTGGATATAAATCAACCTGCTTCAAACGCCTCCTTCACTTTATTGTTGTCAAATCTTAGTTCCCAGAAGTGCAACATTTTCATCTTGCACAAAGGCCGACTCAGACATGATGTATTGGGCCATTCAAAATAAGGATAAATATGGCCGCAGTGATGATGGAAAGAATGAATTTGCCAGAGATCAGATTTGGGACACCAAGAGAAGTTAAATGTGTCCCTGCCCTATGCCCACCTACTTACCAAGATCTTCAAACACTTCAGTGTGATCTTTCTTTCTGGGGCAGTTGTAGAGAAAATGGGCCAAGCAATCAGGTCCAGGAACCTGAAGAAGAGTGGCTTCTCTGTGGAAAATGGTGTCTGGTTCAAGGCTTCAGTTGCTGAAGGCGAAGCCATCATTGACGACACCTCAGTTGTTCATCAAGAGATGTGATCAGCAGATATGTCTCCAGAATTGCCAGTGGAGTCAGTTTCAGCTCCAGCAGTTGGAGCAGCAGAATCATCAGGCCCTTCTTTAGCAGAAGCTCAGTCTGAAATTGCAGTGGAAGAAGAAAGGATATCAGCACCAACTTCAGAATTTCCAGAAGATTTAGCTGTAAATTTTTCAGAAAGGAGATTGAGGATATTCTCCCAGAAGACATTTTTCCAGTTGAGGACCCACTACCCTCAACTGTCGTTGCATCTATTCTTTCAGACATTATTGATTCAATACCTTTCACCTCTAGTGCTCCGAAACTAGTGGCAGAGTTACAGAAGAGGCTGTGGCATCAGGCCACATTGATGAACCAATGGAAGATGTTCAAGTAGAGGTAGAGCACCCCCCTGCTCAGGTGACTCTGTGATGGAAGATGCTCTCATTCAGGGGGAGCAAGTATCAAATGAAGAAGATGCTCTTATTGAGGGGGAGCCATCAAAAGAAGGTTCAGCAGAATCAACTCCAGTTGTTGATGGTTAGGAGGAAAGGCATAGAGATTCTCAAAATCTGGATGACAGAGAAGGAGAGATTGCAAGCTCTTCGAGCTCAGATGATGATCAACCTCCTCCAGCAAAAGAAGGCAAGAAGAAAGGAAAAGAAGTTGCCTCTGAAGTTCCTCTCCTGGATGATACACCTTTTGAGAGGCAGGTCAAGCAGAAAATTGTCATAAATTTGAAACCAGTGATTGAAAGGTTGAATGTGCAAGGTGAGCTATTATGTACTCTCCAGTCAGATGTAAATTCTATATTTCTAAGCCAAGCTTCAGCAACAAAGAATTGGGGCAAATCAGAAATGCTATGAAATGGTTTAATAAGGAGATAAGCAGCATGAAGGCATGCTCTCGGATATTATCAAGGTAGTTGGAGTTCAAGCTCCTCCTCCTCTAGAAGCGCAGCAGCACCAGAAGCAGCACCAGAAGCAGCAGCAGCACCAAAAGAGGTAGGGCCAACAGGGCTAGCTGATCAGGTTGAAGGGCCAACAGGGCCATCTGAGCAAGGGTCAGGGCCATCAGGGCCATTGGAGAGTGAGTCTGTGCAGATAGAGCAGAAGAGTTCTTGGCACCCAAGCCCCCAGCTCCCTCTTCTCCCTCTCACACACCTATCCCTCCAACTCCCCCTCAGCCCTACAGCACCTCCTGCTCCTCAAACATTCAAGAAGCCTCAATCTAGACCAATTTCTTCTCCTACACCATTTCAGTCCACCTCATCTCCTGCCTCCTCTACTTCCATTTCTTCTCCTTCTCCTATACATGAGGCCCCTCCAGCATCCTCAGCTGGAGCATCCTCCTCCTCTTGTCCCTCCCTTGGACCAATTAATGACCTTCCTACTACTTCCCACTCTTTTCATCATCCTACTCCTCCACCCTCTTTCATCACTATCATACCTGAAAGAGCCCAACTTAACTCTCCCATTATGGAACAATAAAGGATGAGTTTGAGGAAGGGATCTTCAGGTCTGTGTTGAAGGTTGGGGACCATGTTCATAGGGCAGACCCTTCTAGTCCTGCCCCTAAGAAGAGGAAGCTTACTTCTACTTCCTCCCTCTCCTCTAAATCCAAATACCCACCTTTGTGGTTTTCTCTCACAGTGGACAACAAATCCCTCACTGTACAGAAATATCTCTCAAAGGTTGTTTTTTGCAACCATCATTAACCTTCCATTTCTTGATCACAGATCATTTGCACACCATTCTACCCTACCTTCTCTTTCCAAATCCGAAAATCTAAAATCTTCTCTCTTTGCCCCTCAATCTGAAGAGCAGGGGCAAAAGGTCACAAGGATCTCCTAAAGAAATTCATTCTTGCCAAATCTGCTAGATTCCCTCCAAGGGACCACTCCCTGACCCTATCAGAGTGGTTCAGGATCTATCATAGGGAACTTTGGGCACCCTATATCCAAAGGAAATCAAAATGATCAGGCACCTCATGCTATTCAACAACTACAGATATATTCATAGACTTCCAGAGGTTCAGCTCAGTCAGTTCAAAAGGCCATTTCAGCTCTCGACTCCGGATATCTCTCAAACTTCAGATGTTCAGGTAGATTTTGCTACCCTCCTAGTACCTGAAGAGATAGTCCTTCCTCAAATTCACTTTCTAGTCTGGAGTCCTCTGTAGGATCCATCATCTTTGAACGTTTTGCCAGAGTAATGGTAGAATTAAAGTTCAGAAAGCTGCCTGGTTGCTTTTTCTAGATTCCTGTTTAGGAATATCACCAGGGGCATGTAAGTGCTGAAGTTCTAGCCCCTATTCTGTCTGAATGTGAAAGGCTGACATCTTCTGATGGTCCAAGTTCTACCCCCTGTCAGCTCAGCAACTATTGAAATCAATGAAGTTCAGCCAGAGAAGGCAAACCAGCCATTTCTCCAGCTACTTTCCTAGATATGAACTCCATTCATCTTGTTGATGACCCCTTCAAGGTCTGGAGGAAAGATACAAAGTGTATTGGCTATGCACAAGCTCTCAGAGATAACCATAACCATTATCCTGTCACCATGACCATTCCTCACCTGTGCCAGCTTTGGGACTCGTCGTTTTCTCAAGATGAACATGGACAAGAACGCATATGCTGACCTTCTCTATCAGCACCTAGATCTTCATCTCAAAAGGATGGCTTCCACCATGGGACCCTCCTACTCTGTATCCTTTGGAGTCTTCAAAACTCTTTTTGAAGAGCAGGAAGCACAGGCATGGGAAACCATCTCCCATTTTGCCCTCTTCTGTCTCCTGCCTTCTATTTACCAGTACCTCCACAAAGTTAATGAAATGACCTTCTTTGTATACTCTTTCCTCTCTCTTTCTTTGTCGAAGATTGTCTTTTTGCTCAATGACAAAAGGGGAGAAACTTAGCATGTCTGAACATCTATAACATCTATATGCATTTTTTTTTCATCCATACTTATTGTTCAGTTTTGTCATCACCAAAAGGGGGAGATTGATGACCAGTCTGTCCCCATGTAATTTTAATTAATTACATATATATATATATTTTTATGATGATTACAAAACCAAACAAAAGTTTATCAATTATATCTAATGAATATTTCATAAGTCTTAAGTACAGAAAAATACCAAGGTCAAACAAGCCATAAAGTATGTATTACTTCTCTGAAGCCTTAATCTTTTCAACATGATATTTCTCTAAGTCCATATCGACTTCTATTGAAGGCCATAACGATTTCTTTATAAGCATATCGATTTCAATAGAATTATCATAACGATTTCCTTTCTGGCTGAAAAGTCATGTTGTTTTCAATCAATCGATGCCGTAACGATTCTATAAGTGATCGCAACGATTTCCTATATAAGACTGAAAAGTCATGTTATTTCAAACAAGTCGATGTCACAAAGACTCTATAAGTTACCGTAACGATTTCTTTAGAGCCCGTAACGACTTGCTCGTCACAACGACTCTATAAGTTACCGTAACGATTTCTTTAGAGCTCGTAACGACTTGCCTATCGCAACGACTCTATAAGTTGTCGCAACGATTTCTTTAGAGCCCGTAACGACTTGCTCGTCACAACGACTCTATAAGTTACCGTAACGATTTCTTTAGAAACTCGTAACGACTTGCCTGTCATAACGACTCTATAAGTTATCGCAACGATTTCTTTAGAAAGCGCAACGACTTGCTTGTTGTAATGATTTCATAAGTTACCGTAACGACTTCTTTAGAACTCGCAACGACTTGCTTATTGTAACGACTTCATAAGTTACCATAACGATTTCTTTAGAGTTCATAACGACTTGATAAGTATTCATAACGATTTCTTTAGAATTCACAACGACTTGCTTATTGTAACGACTTCATAAGTTACCATAACAATTTCTTTAGAGTTCATAACGACTTGATAAGTATTCATAACGATTTCTTTAGAATCACAACGACTTGCTTTATAATGATTTGTTAAGTATTTCACATCGATTTCTTCAGAATCACAATAATTTGCTTTGTGCAACGATTCATTAAGTGTTCATGATATATCTTCTATCACATAACGATTTGCTATGACTCATAACGATTTCATAAGTCATATAGTCATCGATTTCATATTTTGATATCTTATTCATCTTAAAAACGTTGACTAGTCAAAGTCCACGTAGACATCTCTCTGACGCTTTTGCATTTATGAGATCTGAACATATCTCTGCATGCATGCAGACCATATCGTGCCTACTCTGATTACGTCCTTTAGACTTAAGCTATTTTGCACTACTATTTTCATGTCTATTGCTACTGACGTTGACTGACATCAGAGACAGCTTAGCTGTCTGCTATTTGAGATTGACATTTGTGCAGATCTCTGAACTAGCTTCATGGTACAACGTTAAACAAATAGAAGCCAACGATATTTCTGAAGATCTATCTCTTTGCGTGCTCAAGTGATCAAAAGACTGTTGACTGAAAGCTTCCAAGACTCCAGATGTCATTCAATCTAACGACTACTCAAAAAGAGACAAGGACACTTCAACATCTACATTTCAAATTGAAGATATAAATTCAAGTTAGAAGAACAGAAGAAATATACATCACGCATTCAAGCATTCAAATTCTTCTGAAGAAAGTCCAGATCCAAGAACCTTCATCCACTTAGCTTTTGCTCTCTTACTCTCCACTAGTTTGTGAAAATCTTGAGAGAGCCTGTATAGTTCTGAGAGTGTGCCTTGTTTAAATCTCTTTGCTCTCAGTTCTAGTTGCTTCAGATCCTTGCTTATCAAAAGCTTGATCTAGGGGCTTGAATTTCATTCACTCTCTTTGTGTTATTCCCTTCGGTTGTGAAGGAAGACCTGGTGTGGTATCCAGGGTGTTGTTCCCTTGGTTGTGAAGGAAGACTTGGTGTGGTATCCAGGGTGTTGTTCCCTTCGGGTGTGAAGGAAGACCAGCTGAGCTGGGTGTTGTAGCGTCCTTAGGGGGCTGTACCCTAGTTAGTGAAATCCTGAGTTGTTGCTCAGGGACTGGATGTAGGACTCCTAAGGAAAGGTGGTCCGACCAGGATAAACTTGTGTTGTGTGATTGTCTTCTTGTGTGTTTGTTATTTAAACTAACTGTCACTAACCTACTTCGAAGAACTTTTGTGTGAATGTTTTTAGTTACAAGTATCTTCTAGATTATTTTTAAAGACCCATTCACCCCCCCTCTGGGCTCGTCAACTGGGCAACACCTTTGTCTTGGACGTCCTGACGTTTCTTTTACAAGATCAATGACTTTATACGTGAGACTTTAAAACGAGCTGCATATGTTGATTGCATTGTGCTCATGGTTCAGAAACCTAACGTCATGAGACAAAAGTCAAATTTCTAAGAAAGTGACGAGAACGTTGGAGTTAAGATGAGGCTGACCTTTGAGAGTTGTTCAGTTCGACTTTTTAAGGGTTTGAGTTGAAGTGAAGGCTACAACTTACCTCTAAGATGAGGTGACATTCGAGCTAATGACCTTTGAGAGGAGACGTGAGATAATGGTCCAAGGTTGAACTAAAGTGACGGCCAAGTTGAGGGAGACCGACTAGGGCAATGAGCTAAGGTTAAGCTGAGGTGGTAGCCAAGTCGACAACCTAGAAAATATACAAGGCAAGGGCCCCTCAGGTCAATATGAGAGGGAGATACTCTTTCCTTGTAAAGTTAGTATAGAGGCCGTGTTGAAAGAGTAATAAGAACATTTGAATGCATATGAGTAATAAATTGGCTAATTGAGAAGCTCTACTCCTTCAGATATGAGTGATTTCTAAAATAGGACAGGAGGTGGTGTGAAGTTTCTTGTACTAGTCCATGTGGGATCGTCCTTTTGGGTTGCATAAGGGACATACGTCCTCACCTAGAACTTAATTTGTCGGGTGGACCATGTGAGACTGACCTTGTTGGCCAATTATATGGGCCACTTGACAACATTCTTTATGGGCCAAAATTTATCCTCCTGAATTGACCCGAACTCCCGAGCTTGAGCTAGCTGAATGAGGCGCATGCGGAGGGAGGGAGCATTATTCGTTTCCTACTGAAACAATTTGAAGTGATAATATGAACATAATCTTGAACATTTAAACTATTGTCTGGCCCCGGTGCTAGTGTGTCTTTCTATATTTTTGTCAATAAAATTTGCTACCTATGTGGAATCTGGTGGAGTAACGAGCTTTCCTAGAGCACCATAGGTAATTTACCAAAAAAAGAAAAAAGAGTTTAGATCTCAAGACATTGTGGTTGGCAAATCTTCACCATGTTTCTCATATAGTCTACACCCATGTGGTTGTTGAAGCCATGCATCGCTAAAACTAACTTGAGGGCGAGGTCAAATTTCCACTAGCAATCCCATGGACAAGATTGGCCTTGCAAGAATGGCTAACTCCTACTAAAGAGGCCGGATCTCGAATCTATATATCACGTCATAAAGTATGGCAGCGGAAGAGTCAATTGATCGTTGAGATGTGAACAGTCGTCAAATAGGTCTCTAACAAGTAATCATATATAACACAACTAAATTGCGCTAATCATAAACATCAACTCTTTATTTTATTTCAATAATGAGGACTAGTACATACTCCATTCCGAGATGAACTACAGGACTAAGACTCATAAAAAGATAAAATTACATACTATTCTCACTCCTACTACATTATTCTAGTACTCTCATACTCAACTATAAAGCTATGACGCTAAGATAACATGACTCCAAAACTAAGGCTTGAGAGCTCTCTTCACTCTTGTTCATCCCCAGTATAGTTTTGGTTCTCTATGTCATCCATATCCTGTTCTCTTGAAATGTTGGAAAGTAGGTAATGAGCGCACTCGCCAGGTAGGATTTATATCTTCCAGCAATGATATAAGTATTTAACAGTTTAAAATGTAGAAGGTATGAACATGATATGTACTATGTAATTAAAATGACGGTAATAACATATGAACAGTGTATCATGCAAGACAGTAAGATCAAGAGATGTGATGATCAATCTAGCAAGATAGTGGTAATCAAGATTTCAGGATAGAGTGAACAATGATCTAGCAAGATAGAAATTTCACAAGCAAGAGCAAGATAGCATGTAACAAGATTGGCCATTTCACGAGCAAGCATGTATCTTTCACGAGTAGGACAGTTAGTTCACAAGTCATTGACATGCACTAAGAATCTATGCCACCTTGGAATGCATATGATGAACATGTGTAATGTGGTTTATGTATCTAGCATTTACACGCAAGTACTCTCAGTGCAGATGCAATGCCAGTAATCATTACACCCCATGGTTAGCAGTATATTCTCGACTCTCTGTCGAGGTGGCTAGACTGGAGCCCTTGGACACTCGTCGTGCCCGATCCTACATCTCAAGTAATTTAAATGTAGATACCTACAATCAAGTATGGTCATTTAACAAGAGTTCAATAATGTCAAGATAGTTGAGGTGATAGTTCAAGAGTTCAATCCGACAACATAACATCATGTTTTCAATTTAGTCCAATCACTTATTAGTAACTTGGTCTTATGTTCAATAGAGGTACACTCAAGAATCAGGATGAGAAGAGAAAGATCCCATCAAGAATGCCAAGAGAGAAGAGATACATGCACACTAGCTTCTGGGTACTTTAATGGTACAACCTGCTCGTCGGCCATGTAGGAATCCATGGTCAGAGGACACTTACAGAGGCCTTGGTCAAGGGGTCACTAGTCCGGCAGAAGGAATATTCGACGGAGAGTTCACCACAAGCCAGGAAGGGGCTTTCCTATTGTGCTAGAGTGTATGTACATGCCGCGCGTGAGAATTGCTCAAGTGCGTGTGTGCAAATCGATTATGAAACTCCAATTATAGAAACTTCGTTTATGGAAACTCTATTTATGGCAAGTATTATGAGTGCTAAATCAGGAATACTAATCATGCATAACCAATTTTAGTAAGTAACTATGTGTTTTAGCATGTTCAATAACAAGGCAAGCAAGTGAACAATCGGCAAGTCGAGAACATGATCATTAACTTAAGATCAATTAAAATCATGTAAACATATTTTAACCTTTATATGGGTTGATAAATGCATGTGAATAGTAGCTAACTTCGCATAGGAGAAGACAAGGCACGAAAACGACGCAAGAGGGACAAACAGGGTTGAAAAACCCACTGTAGTCTAAAGGCGATAGGTCTCTGTCAGACATAATTAATGAGGGAATTCCATGAAGTCTCACCACCTCTTTAATATACAAAGCTGCTAATACATCTACCGACCACCTACTCCTAATGGGTAAAAAGTGGGCTAACTTTGTCAATCGGTCCACAATCACCCATATTGCATCTAGTTCTCCTCTATTTTTGGGCAATCCCATGATAAAACCCACATGCCTATACTCTCCCACTACCACTCAGGTATGTCTAATGGTTGCAGCACACCAGCTGGCCTAAGATGCTCTGCCTTGACCTGTTAACAAGTCAAGCAACGTGCCATAAGTTCTGCCACTTCACTTCTCATGTTGGCCACAAATAAGTCTTCTTCATGTCTTGGTACATCTTGGTGGCACTAGGATGGATGTTATACCTGGATTTGTGGGCTTTAGTCATCAGCTTCTTCTTGAACCCTTCATTATCAAGTATGTAAGTCCTCCCTCGAAATACCAATCGGCCATCCTCTATTATAGTAAAGTCTGACCTTTACTCAAATTTCTCCCTGATTTCCACTAGGAATGGATCATTACCTTGTTGCTCTCTGATTTATGTGAAGAAGTCTGATTGTTTATTGATGTTGGCAATCAACACACAGTCGTCCTCTTTCCGTATATTCAAGTCTAGACTGGCAAACTGTTCTAGCCATCTCCACTCCCAAACCATTAAGCTATCCAAAGATTCCATAGGTTTCCTACTTGAAGCATATGCAAAAAATTTGTCCTTTCCAGGATGGTATTGTATAGAGAAGTCGAAATCTTTTATGTATGCCAACCACCTTCTTTGTCTCATGTTGAGTTCTTTCCGCGAGAACAAATATTTCCGACTCTTGTGGTCCGAAAACACCTTAAATTGTCCCCCATATAGGGAACAAACCTCTGCTGGTTTGTACACAGGAATGAACACAATGTGTCTACTCAGAAAGATGAGTAGAAACAATCACACAAAAAGCTCAGAGATTTATCCTGTTTCGGCCCTCCTATCAACCAGGAGTCCTACGTCTAGTCCCCAAGCACCCCTTGGGATTTTCCACTAACTACCAAGAACACTTCGCCTTCTCTCACTAGAGAGGTTTTACAACCCACTTGCTCCCACGCAAGTCTTCCCTTCACAAAGGGGCATTACAACCACCTACCACGTGGTCTTCCCTTCACAGAGGGGCACTACAGGGAACAAACCCCCTGCTGGTTTCTACACAGAATGAACACAGTTGTCTACTCAGAAAATGAGCGAACACAGAGATCAGAAAGAGATTACAAATAGGATTGAAAGCTCTAACTCTTTCTGACTCTAAGAGGGTGGACTGAGAAGATCTAGAATACAGAATGCCACCTAAGAACTTATGAAAACAAGAGATTGAAGTCACAACTTTGACAGATGGCTCTCTTGAGATCTTTGTGAGCTTCTTCTCTTTCTGTGAGTGTGGAGACTTCTCTTGTTGTGTGCACTCACGTATGTGTTGAATCCTTCACACTTTTCATTATCTAGCATTTCAAACTTCATCTTCTTATGTAAACTTCAGTCTTCAGCTTCCCGTTTGAATGTAGTCATTTGAATTTGGACGTGGTGTCTTAAGACTTGAGACTTCTGAGATGTCCCTCATCAGATCACATACTATGAGTCTTCGAGTCTCAACGACTTCCAGGCTATATTAGTTGCATGGTTCTATTCAGTAGGTTTGATAGATATCCACAAACAACATGCCATGTCTTTTCTCTATCTCGGGGTTAGCTATGTGAGAGATAAAATAGTAATAGAAAGTAAATGACAATTCGTGTCTAATAGATAACTATCAGTTCCAGAGAAAAAAATGTGTCTTTTGAACAGTACTGTGTCGGTGAGCATTAAAGGAGGAATAGACACCAGCTTGGCGCGCAGTACCACTACAATAGAGCTTTTCCTTAATATGGAACTAGACATTCTGAAGGATGCTTACTATGTTTTTGTAAGACATGTATCTATCTTGATAAAATAAACTATGAAATTGATCTTCAGAGATATTCATGATAGGAAATATTAAACAACAAGAATAGAGAAGTACAATGCTCATTTGATAGATTATTTGTACAGATAACAGAGAGAATGTCATAGTGTAGATCATGTGTACATCTATTGTTCATTAAATGATTCCATAAGAATTAAACATTAATCACACTAATGATACATTAATATTAAACAACAAGAATAGAGAAGTACAATGCTCATTTGATAGATTATTTGTACAGATAACAGAGAGAATGTCATAGTGTAGATCATGTGTTCATCTATTGTTCATTAATGATCCATAAGAATTAAACATTAATCACACTAATGATACATTAATGTTTGCAAATGTCATTAAGAAATTAAGTACAAATGAATAACCTAAGTCGAAACCTTACTTCGACAATTCATGAGTCGGAGTAGTCAACAATCGATTATACACCGAGATGAATTGAAACAGATTATATTAATACTAAAAAGCATCAGGAAGAGTTTGGGAGATAGAGAGAAGGGGATTTGATCAAGAAGGGTGGAAGAAGATCCCACAACTTCTTCTCATTGTCAGGAAACACATGGATAAAGACAGAACTATCTAAATTATAAAAAGGCCCTATGGAGGGAATTTTCCTAGAGACTTGAGATGTCTGCGATGATACCAAAGAAGTTTCCTATGAAGAGTATCACCGCTCAGATTCTGCCTTAAGGGAGTGAATTTCCTGTTAGCAGCCTTGTGCAAAAATTCATGAATAGTAATGTTCCACTGAAGTCCTTGTGACTGAGCTGCTGCCATGGCCTTGTAGTAAATTTTGTATCTTTCCTCCCATTTGATAGATAAGGATTTCCAAAGGGCATCATAACTTTTTTACATAAATGAAGAGGGTTGAAGTTTCTTCTTGTTGCATTCCTGAGCCTCTTCAAGATAACAAACTACCCACTGACCTGTTGTCATTCTCTCTAACTCTCCAAAGCTGTACTGAAAGTCCTAGAGGTAGTCTGAAGACTTTGCAGCATGCATCAGGACAAATCTATGAAAAGATAGAGTCCTAGCATACTTGATCTTGAATCTGAAAGCTAGCCTGATGTGCCTATTAAACACCACTTAAACAAATTCCTTCTTGGAGGAAGTTGCACCTATCAGGCTTGGGAAGAGACTGGCTGGTAGGCCAATAGTCATAGATGGAGTGATAGGCCTCTGCCCTTTAAGTAGCATGGCCCACTGACCCCTACTGACATTAGGTAGATTCAACTGAATCTCTCTTCATTAAACTTCTTCATTCTGCTAAAATTGACTTGCTACTCTTTGGGAAGTTTTCCAAAAGATCAAAGAATTGAAGGGCAAATGAGATGAAACATTCATCATGCCACTGCTTCTAGCTTGAGCTTCTCTAAATTGATTGCTTCTTCAGGATAGGCAGAAAGAAATTCCTCAATAGAAAGACTGTGACTTTTATGGGTGATGAGATGTAGAGCATCAAGGGGAACTTCTTTAGTCCAGATCAAGAGGAAAAGTTAGTCTTCAAATTTCTAACCGGGCAACCCAGGACTTCAAGAAAGACTTTGATTGACAAAATTCTGAAAAAGAGCAAAATGGTGCTCAGAATGATAAATAAAGGGATACCGAAAAGGAGGAAATGTTGGTAAGTCTATTTCCTCTTCTGCCCAACTTGAGATGGAAGTACCACACTAGGTACTGCCTGAGCTAGAGGATGTGATTGAAGATCAACAGAAGGAGTGGATGAGGTAGGAAGAGATGAGAAAAATGTGGTGCCAAGGTGTGAAGATTTGGTGTGTTTACAGAAGGTGGAGTGAAGGTATACACTAGAGAAATTGAGGCTATAGAGGTGTTTTGGTGGTGAGTGAGGCTGGAGAGCAGATGGGAGATCAGGATCAGAGGAGGTATAGGTGGAGAGGAAAGAAAAACAATAGATCCAGATTTGACTAGCTTCCTCCTGACACTCCTCTTGAAAGTCTAAACACTAGGCTGAGCCTCTTCTGCCTGTGAGGACTACTCTGCTAGCTGCACTTTTGGTTCAACTGATTTCTGTTCAAACTACTCAGGAGGCTGCTCAAGTTGGTGTTGCTATTGTTCTGACTGCTCTGGCTATTGTTGTTGTTACTGTTTAGCTGGTGGTTCTAAAGACTTCTCTAGCTCCACAGTTGACTGAACTGGCTGTTGTGCTGGCTGAACTGGCTGTTGCTCTTCTTACTGGGTTGCTGAGGTTGGTGCTGGAGAGCTGCCTTTATCCTGCTGGCAAACAAACTGATATAGTAGATCCTTCATCTGCTGACTTCTTCTGACAAGAATTAAATTTAACATCAATTTGGTGTATCTGCATCTGAAGTACACCAACCATATCTTGTTGTTTGAGGACCAAATTCAGCACATCATCAATGGTCCTGCTATTCTTCCCCTGAGACATTGGCTGGGTCTCAACTGGAGGTGGAGAGACAGGTGGAATTCTTCTTCTATAGCAAGCTCATAAGGTGTAGGCTTGGAATTTCTTCTTCATGAGTGACTGCTTTACCCTTGAGATCCCGAAGTACTTGATATTGTATTGTCAGGGGGTCTGCTCAAGGGAAGGTCCTGCTTGCTGTGCTTCAGTGCACCTGCTTCTTCTTCTCTGACTGCTTCTCTTCTATCTGATGGTGGCTGAACTGATGGAGCCGTAGAAGTGCCCTGTACCTCATCAGGAAATTTGTCATGAGTACAATTAGGTACAGAGTTCTTGGTCCAAAAATTATGGGCTTTATCCTCTAAGATGTAGTGGCTCCTTTGAAGAGTGGATAATCCAATCTTTTCTTTCACAATACTGAAAGTTCTTCTGATAAGACCACTGAAAATCTTCTAAAGATAACTGTGAGTAGAGGTCCATAAAGAAGAGATTGTTGAAGAAAACCTGGACCCTACCCTTCTCTCTAAAATAATAGAGGCAGATTTACTTGATGCCTCTAAATAGTCCAAAATAACAAATTTCCATCTTTGGTTGTGATGGACGAATTTGTCCTAGCCCTTGGAGTTACAATGCTGGTGAGGATGGCATGGAGGAGTCTCTTCTCTGCAAAGAGCTCGTTGATGAGAAGCCCCCTTTTAGAAATAGTACCAAGGCTTTCAATAATCCCCAATTTTGTTTTCTCCACAGACACAGTATCACTGATTTTGTGCCGGAGGAGGGGCAATCCAAAATTTCCACAAGCAATTCTTTAGAAATAGAAATCTAAGCACCTTTCACATATTCTTGTAGAGACCCAATGACAGAAATTGAAGAGTCACATAGAAGGCCTTCACTGCGTCTTCATAAGTTGGTTCGTTGATCTCACATAGTCTTCTCCAGCCTATAGCTTCTAGTGATTCTGCAACTAAACTTAGTTTTCCTGTCAACTAGGAGAAATCGACAACCTTTCTAGAACAAATTGAGGCTTTGGTAGATTTGAGCCTATGGAACTATTCCGGAGTGAAGAAGGAACCGTCTAGAGCCTTAGAAGAGGCCATCTAGACCAATACGAGGGAAAAACCTAAGAATAATTGTAAAGGAGATGTGAAATAGCCAAATGTGTCAAAGATCCTACCTTTCTTTAGAGAGATTGAAGAATTTGACAAATTTTCAGCAAGGGTTCTGTCGTGTTGAAAACAGACGCGAGAACCAAGAAGAAGATGAAAGAGTCGAAGCAGTTTCAAATGAGGTGATTTGGAAAGAGAAGGAGGAGTATATGTAAAAGAGGGAAGTATATAGATGACCATAGATCAAGAGATTAACGGCTGAGATTGAATGAATAACTACATTATTTAATTCTCCCCTCAAATAGAATAAATTCAAATTTTAAAAAAAGACTAGTAACTTCGACTTTCTAAACTCTGACTTTTGAGAAGTCGACTGTCCAGGAGTTAGAAAAAGGTTGACAATAGATGGATCATACAATGAAGTCAGATTTTAAGTATTTATTCAAAGTTGCACATTTCAATTTCTCTTCTGAAGATAAATCTATCCTCAGGAAGAGGTTAGTAAAAATATCAGCTAATTGATTGTCTATAGCAAGGATCAAGGAAAGTAAATGTCACTATTACTTACATGGTTTCCAGATGAAATGAGTTTGACCTCAATGTGCTTAGTTCTTGAGTGCTGGATTGGATTTTTTGTCAAGTTGATTGCGCTTGTGTTGTCACACAGTATTGGAATTTCATGCTGTTTGTAGCCATAGTCTTCCATTGTTGTTTGATCCACAGTAGTTGGGTGCAACAACTTCTAGCTACAATGTATTCTGCTTCTATTGTGGACAATGCTACTGAGTTTTGTTTTGTGGAAGACCAAGAAATTAAGCACCCTGCAAGAAATTGACAAGTACCACTTGTGCTTTTTCTATCTATTTTACATCCAGCATAGTCAGCATCATTATATCCAAACAATTTAAATTCAGAACATCTGGGATATCATAGACCAATTTACTTGTATTAATAAGATATCTAAAAATTCTTTTAACAACTTAATATGAGATTCTTTGGATCAACTTGAAATCTGGCACACAAAGATACACTGAACATTATATCTGGTCTACTAGCAGTAAGATAGAGTAATAACCCAATCATGCCTCTATAGATCTTTTGATCTATTTTTTTACCAATTGGATCACTGTCTAACTTTATTCCTAAGCTCATATGTGTCCTAAGGGCTTACACTTGTCAAAACCATACTTAGAAAGCAAATCTGAAATATATTTGGTTCGACAAATGTAAGTACCTTCTATGGTCTGCTTGATTTGCAAGCCAAGAAAATAATTAACTTCACCCATAATGCTCATCTCAAACTCCTTTGCATGAGATTTTCAAAGAATTTTCAAAGTGATTCATTAGTAGAACCAAAATAATATCATCAACTATATTTGAAAATTCAATATCTCTTCTGAAAATTTCTTAATAAATAGAGTGCTATCTACTTTACCTCTTGAAAAATCAGTGATAGAAGATAAGCACTTAGTCTTTCATACCAAGCACTTGGAGCTTGTTTCAAACTATATAGTGCCTTCTTTAAACGAAAAACATGATTTGGATATTTGTAACACCCCCGAAAATAATTGATTTAAAAATAGAAAATAGAAAATAATAAAATGTCAAATGAAAATAAATATAAAATCATAGTTAAACTCCCAGGAAGTGGAATCAACAATTTAAATTATTCTGGGCCAAAACAAACCTTATTGGACCAAAGAGCAACACCCAATGACATAAAATCTTAAAATTCGTAACCTAATTGAGCAGAAATAGAAGGGGAAATTAGGGCAAAAGCAAAGGTAATTAGCCATACTTAGCAACCAAATTCGTACCCAGCCATGTTAGGATATTTCCTAATAGCATTACGACTCCAATTGGGAGGAGGATCCCCAAATCTTGGAAGGTACCATGCTAGAACCACAACCCAATTTTCCTAGTCTCATTAGGACTTGAATTAACCCTAAATCTATAAATAGTCGTTATGAGATTCTTGGGGAAGGGTTACCATCGTGTTGGGTCGTGGGAGGACGAGCTAGGGCACCAGAGAGGAGGACGGCCAAGAACCAAGTTTCTTCTCCAACCTTTCACTGCTTTGACCGGAATTAGACACCTCTTATAACCGACCAAAGGTAGGTGTTCTCGGGCTTAACTAAATGTAGCACATACCAATGGAAAGAGCATCAAGTCTAGTTTCATATGCATGTGATTTCCCTAATTTTTATGAACCATGTTAGTCGTGTTAAGCGTTTTCCAAGAGTCGCGCATGATTAGGGCTTTATGTGTTCTTACTGTGTTTTACGTGAATCGAGGTCAAATTGGGTCAAACCAAAACCGTAGTTCTCTTCTACTCGTTGTCCTCAACACTTTTCATGTTCAATGTTTTGTCCAAGGACCCCTGTATTTCGAGTATAGGTCTATCATGAGGAACAACACTATTTTCTGCATTTTCGGGCAAGATCCATGAACGTGACCACTCTAGTCGTCGCGTTCCTCACTGCATGAACGCAACGTACGAGACCTCGCATTTATGTAAAAGGTGAAAGAACATTCTGTAGCGTTACCTGTTGACTGACCGTTATGACACATAAAACTGTGTGTCGTATAGGTTTCAGTGCCGGTCTTGAACGCGATGGAACATGCCACCGCGATTTGACCAATTTTCCCGCTCATGTATTTTGCACAATTTTTATATTAGTATTTTGAAAATACCCCTTGAACGTGACGTGTTGAACCGTCGTGATTCAAAGTCATAGCGACTTATCGCTTGTTGTGACATGAAGGCGACAGACCTAACCGTCGCATTTCTGAATTAGTAATCGTTCCGACATCGATTCCTGTTGGAAAAGGCGACGATTTGTCCTCTCAAGCTTTAAACGCGACAGGTAGGTCAGTCGCGATTCGGTAATTTTGCACATTGTGTGTTTTGTTGTGGTAAGGTTCTTCTAAGTGCGATGTTTGAACCCGTCGCGATTTAGAGGCCAACTCGAGACTGTTTGCTTGAGTTGTACAATGAACCATATGCATGTCCTACTGTCATATCATGTCATGTAGTTATTCAATGGCCTAAAAGTTATCAACCTACATGAAAGCTATAAGATATGAACTTTTATTCAAAGTGCTCATAATGATACTTGATTCTATGTGCCATGTGAATATCATTGTGCTGTCCATACTCTGTCTTGTTCATAATTGAAAGTGCTATATGTTAAAAATACAAATCATGTGATAGACTGAATTGCATACCATGTCATGCTTGCTTGTTATAAGCTTTCTGTCTCATTTTAAACTGATGGATGGTGCTATTGAGACACATCTACACGACACATTGCACATCTATGCAGCCCTCTCTTAGGGAATTGGGAACTCTCGGCTGGTCATTCCGTATCGGCAGACTAGTGACCTTTTCTCTAAGACCTCTGTAATCTCCATACTCGTGGATTCCCTCATGGAGACCGAGTTGGTTGTACCATTGAAGTTCCCAGAAGATAGAAAGCACCTTTGTTCTAATCTACTTCTCATGAGAGTGATTTTATTACATTGAAACCAAGCCACTGTGTAAAGATTGAACTAATGAAGTTAAGCTGTTATGCTGCTGAAACTTACTCTGGATCATGTCCACTTGTCTTGTTCCTTATAATCCTTGACATGATCTTTAGTTCATAATTGTCCATTGCTTGAAAATCATGTTGGCCATAAATGAATGAATTGAATTACCAGAAATTATTGAAACTTCGGTTCATAACCATGCCTGTGCATATAAGGGCCCAGTCTGGTCCTGGGAGGAGCATCCGAAATACTTATAATCGCGAGAGTAAATGATTCATTGAGGTGTCTGACAATCACCTAATTGAATGTAAGATTGATCTGGGTAATTTTCACTTTGTTATTAAATGATTGATGATTGAACTGTTATATGAGAAATGACCAAATCTATTATACATGTCATCGTTATTGAATCCAATACGTCATTGTCCATTGGAATTCTATGGAATTCAACTGTTCTATCCACTGTACATGATATAGATTATTGAATCACTTCTATTTGACAATTGATATACTGTCATCATTCCATTGTTAATCATTCCGTCTCATATGGTAAATGTCATTGACTTATGTTATTGATTTGTTTTCATACATGTCATACTGTTGGAATTGTTCCATTGTTATTATGATCGTCCTACACATGTGTGGGTTAGAAAAATTAAAGAAATGCTAGGGTGATCCAAATCTGGTGTGAAACCACCTTTGTTAGTTAGATTACATCTAATACTTTGTACAGTAGAAAATAATCGAGAAACAAAGGTTGTTGACTAGGTAATAAAATGTATTATTACTGACTACATGAATCTGACACAGTGATCATGTTTGGGCTAAAAACTCTTGGTACGGTAATGTAAAATTATGAAACTAGTGTCAAATGAAAATAGACTCGTAGATTAACAAGTTCTATGTTGAACACTTGGTCTAAAAATGACTCCACAAAGAGGATGGAACTTGTAACACAAGTCAAGGTTAAATCACGATATAGTACATCGTCAAGATCATGCAAGATTTAATTTGTGTCGTAGGATGGATGACAATTAGGGCTTCTAGGGGAAACAATGCCTAACATCCAACAGTAACTCCAGTTAAAATTTCATGGCATGGGTCGAGTATTTATGGAGATCTAGAATAAGATGATGGTTCGGGTCATGCTAGTTACAGAACTTCAAAAATTATGTAACGACCCTCCCATACCGGTACGATTATACCAATCCCCATCGGTACAAAGAGCGCCGTTATAGTGGAATAGTAACCTAACACTAAGCGTTAAGGTTGATCTGTCCATGAATACTAAAAGAGTACAACAGAATTAAAAGAAATTCTTTACTTTATTCCATCATCATCACACGTTCCACAGTCTATATAGTAAAAGGAATTATTAGAGTCCACATTATTACAACTTGAAAAGAACTACATTGTCCATATGAATAATATTATTCAACTATAATTAAAGCAACTACCAAAAATAAAATCTCCTCAAGTGATATTCCTTGTATGCGGTATCAATCTGCACTACTCTCCTCAGCTACTAGATAACCTGTCACACCTGTACGCCGAAGCAAGTATGAGTCTTACAAGACCCAGCAAGTAATCTAAAATATCAAACTTACACATTGTTGCTCGGTTGACAAGCCCAGAGGGGGGGTGAATGGGTCTTTAAAAAAATTTTACTTGATTAGTACCTGTACTTAAAACATTCACACAAAAGACGTTCTTCGATGAAGGTTAGTAACAGTTAGTTCAAAGCGCAATCACACAAGAAAAACAACCACACAACACAAGGAATTATCCTGGTTCGGACCTCCTCTCCTTAGGAGTCCTACGTCCAGTCCCTGAGCAACAACTCAGGATTCCACTAACTAGGGTACAGTCCCCCTATGGACACTACAATACCCAGCTCAGCTGGTCTTTCTTCACACGAAGGGAATTACACCACCCTGGATATCGCACCAGGTCTTCCTTCAACACAGAAGGGAACAACAACACCCTGGAAGCTCTACCAGGTCTTCCTTCAACACAGAAGGGAACTACAACAGCAAAGGTAAGCAATAAGGACAAGCCCCTAGATCAAGCTTCAACAAGCTAAGATCTGAATCAAGCAGGACTGAGAGTAAAAGATCTAGAAACATAGAAGACTCTTAGAACTACACGAGCTCTCTCAAGATTTTCACTACAGAGTGGAGAGCAAAGAGCAACACTGAAAGGAATGAGGTTCTTGGCTCTAGAATTCTATCTGAAGATTTGAATAACTTGTGCGTTCAAAATCCTCTTGCCTCGTTCTTCTGATCTTCTGTCTTGAATTTATATCTCCTTTTGAAATACGGCCGTTGAAGTAACCGTTGTCTCTTAGATTGGTAGACGTTAGACTGCTTGACATTTGGAAGCTTCAACAATCTTTTATCCAGTTGAGCACGTAAAGAGATAAGGTCTTTTGGCGTCTATATGGTCCAACGTTGTATGACAGAATGTCTTTAGGACCCTGCACATATTAAATGTTAGAATAGTAGACAGCTAGGCTGTCTCTTGTTGTCAGTAAACGATGATGTGAGTATTCACCAAAATAGCAATGCCAAATAGCTTGTTCTAAAAGATGTTGACAGAATATGCACAATAATAAAAGGATATCATCTCAATGCATGCAGAGATACGTTTTGTCTTCATTAAATGCACAGCAGTCAGACAGATAAACGAAGACTTTGACTATTCAATGTCTTAAGAGATAAGATAAACCTCAAGTCGATATAAACCATAAAGTCGTTGTCTATATGACTTATGAAATCGTTATGAATACCAACAAGTCATTATAGAGAGCAAATCGTTGTATTCAATGAAGAAATCGTTATAGACACTTAACAAATTGTTATGAAAAGCAAGTCGATGTGTTCAACGAAGAAATTGTTATGAATACTTAACAAATCGTTATGAACTTTAAAGAAATCGATGTGCGAAGCAAATCGTTGTGAGCTCTAAAGAAATCGTTGCGCGAAGCAAATCGTTATGAGCTCTAACGAAATCGTTGTGTGAAGTAAATCGTTATGAGCTCTAAAGAAGTCGTTGCGTGAAGCAAATCGTTATGAGCTCTAAATAAATCGTTGCGATGAGTAAATCATTACGATGAGTGAATCGTTACGATGACTTAAGGAATCGTTGCGATGAGCAAATCGTTTTGATGACTTAAGGAATCGTTGCGATGAGCAAATCGTTACGATGACTTAAGGAATCGTTGCGATGAGCAAATCGTTATGATGACTTAGGAATCGTTGCGATGTCAATCATTATAGCTCTATTTAAAACGATATACATGAAGGAATCGTTGTGACTTTCAACCGAAATCGATGTGGACTTAGATAGATACACTCTTGAAATAATTATGCTTTAGAATATAATGCTTACCAATATTGGCTTAATTGACCTTGACCTTGGAGTATTTCCTGTACTTAGGACTTAGAGAACTTTGATAAGGTTTTGTTAATTGTGAAAATACATGTATATTTAAAAATTACGTGGGGACAGACTGATCATCAATCTCCCCCTTTTTGGTGATGACAAAAATTTATCAATAAGCATGAATATTTCCGGAATGTATTTCAAACATGCTAAGTATTTTTCTCCACTTAACAAAAAGCATGAATATATAAGAAAAATCTGAAGATTTTCTGAATGTATTTCAGACATGCTAATTTTCTCCCCCTTTTTGTCAGTAAGCAAAAAGATACTCTGAGACAAAGAAAGAAGAGAAAAGATGGAAGGGCAAACAACCAACTATGTTGATCAATTTTGAGGATTTACAGATAAGTAATGAGCAGGGGATAACAAGGAGCCAAAGCGCTTGATGACAGGGAGTGCCTGGCGTTCCTGCTCTTCAAAAAAGCTTGAAAGGCCCCAATTTCAATTTGATAGGAGGGTCCCATGGTGGAGCCATCCTTTTGATAAAGCTGTCTTTGATCTGAAATGAAGTCCCCATACTTAACACTGCCAAGGGATAACTTGTAGGTTCAGAAGGACCCAAAGCTGACAAACTGAAGAAAGGCTTCAATCTTGAGGGGATAGTCAATCTTAAGCGACCTAAGCTCTTGCTTTAAGGAAAGAAAACTTTGTATCTTTCACCCAGGTCAGATAGGAATCCCGGATGAGGTGAAGAGAGTTGGTGTCGACCCTCATTATACCGGTACGGTTATACCAACCCATGTCGGTATAGCGAGCGTCATCACAGTGGGACATTTACCCAACAATAACATTCAGCTGAGATACACGTGAATATATGAACAGAGTAGCGGAAGTAAAAGAACCACTGTCTTCATTTCATTCATCATCCGCATTTAACATACATGTTTCGATAACATATAAAGAGCTAAAAGTCCACATAATTTAAATTGCTGAAAATCAAATACATAGATGTCCATACTTATACATTCTTCCATGATAATGCTAGTACAATGTTTAATTTACATACTATGAAAATCACAAAATGTCACAAGTACTCTCAACACTCTAATCCCCACGCTCGGAGTCGGTCTCCAACGTCTCCTCCACAAGTGTCTCGTCACCAACTACACTTGTACCCGAAGCAAGTAGTGAGTCTAAAAGACTCCGCAAGTATTCTACACATACCGTACATGCACATATCATAGTAGGTTCTACATACACATTCACAAGACACAACACGTAGCATGCTTGACATTAAAATTCACAACCTATCATGGTGAATCTACAATTTAAACACATGGACTATGCTTTCAGATTTCCTAAAATAGAATCACCTATCACATGCTTTCTATTCATTCCTCACATAAAATCTACTTTCAACCAACTAAGACATGGAAGCCATTAACATAATTCCCGAGCATGCATGAAAGGAAACATACCTAACATGGAATCTACACATTTCTACGCATATACGTAACCATTTTACATACTTTAAGCTTGCTGGTTTTACATGCTTTAGCAACCATAATCTAACACATGAGAGCTACAACAACGATTAAATCACAACATGTGAACAACCAAGTATGGAAGTTGTTTATATATGCTTAATTATCCCTAGCATGGATTCTAGGCATTTTGCATACATTAACATGATCATAACATAGTAAAGCTACTGTTTAAGCATGATTTCAGATTGTCATAACATGGATTACAAACTCACATCCTCACATTTTGGTTTCACATTTTTACACAATTTCAAATTCGCATATTTCACACTTTACACATGCACTTTTACACATTGTTCACATTCACATTTTCACATGACACATACACATTTACACATTCACTTTTACACATTCACATTTAGTGCCGTGACACATAGTCCAAACCACCAAAGAAGGACACAACACATCACATCACATAGACGCCATCTAGGCAATACAATGGCGACTCTTGGACTGCGCAGACCGGAGAACAAGTCTCCACCCTAACCAGTGGTACTTGTCCACCTCCAGGATTTCCCCCTAATGCCTTTAGGGTCACAACACATTGAACCTTCTCAGGGGGACTTTTCCCTGATACGGTTCCACTGCCCTCTACGGAAGCATGTCACATTGGCACAAGTTACACATTACAATTTTACCGATTTTAACACATATGTTTACACATGTCACTCTCATTTCATTCACTTTCTCACTCACATACACACTCCTCTGTTTTTCCTAACATGGCACTACAATTACAAAAATTTAGTACTCAGGAAATTTCACTAATCAGGTTGCTATATACAAAATCAAATCATTTTACAACGGCATGCATTAGTTTCACATTTTTACATGGAAAATCCATATTGCATCATATACTGGTCCAAATGACCTGAAATTTTAACCACTAGCTGATTTCGGGTTTAGGATCCCACATGCAAATTTTCAGATTTTTCTAACCTAAAACGTAATTACAGAAAATCTGACATCAATTCACATGCTATTCACAATTCAAGTTAGCATGGAGTTGAATAACAATCACAATTTAACAACTCACTGTCTGAACCCTAGCATGCATAGAGCCACATGATTTATTCCGAGTTATTGGGCAATACATGATTTACCGAAGATTTATCATGACCTACGCATGATTTCTATTTCCAAACCACATTTTCACTAATTCACGCAAGATTTCAGAACAGAGACTGACTAATACATGCATGACCCATAAAATGTAGGACATTTAGACTCGTCCTAAATCATACAAACAAGGTGACAAAGATTAGCAACTCATCATACATGTATTTCCATGGGATAAATAAACTCTATCATTTACCACCTTGCACAAAATCCATCCACACACCACATTCACTAGTATACATAGTATAAAAGATTACATTATATCCTCATCGTGAAACATATCGAAATTAATCATATAGAGGGCAGAACAGCTTGCTGTTCTGCTCAGATGAACTTAACGGCAAGCTATGGCCGCTAATTAATGTTAACGGCACAATCGCTGGACGCTAAGCATGATCTTAGCGCAACAGATGTTGCCGTTAAGTTCAGGTCTGTGCAAAACACAGACCCGAGCTCCAAAGATAGGGTGAATTGGGGATCTAGGACACGAGGGAAAAGCACAAAAATGATAAAACCACCTAGACACATACAGAGACGTTATGGGTAGGGTACTTGCCTCTAGAAAATACACCAAACGATCTAGGGCTCGGTGAAGCTCTCCTTGGGCTGTCCCAAGAAGCTCCTAGAAAAGCTTCACTCCGGTTCTTGAGAAGATGGCTCCAAGATAAGGTCGGGGAAGCCTCCTCCTCCACTCCAGCTAGCTCCTTGCTGCAGTAGATGGCCGGTGCAAGCTTCAGGTAGCCGGATTTAGGGTTGCAAAGGTGAGCTTCACACAGATTTTAGGGTTTTCTCTTTTTCCTCTTCTTCCTCTCTTGCAAAGGGGCAAAGAGAAGGGTGTGAGTTGCGAAAATGGCTTTGTATATAGCCAAAGACCTCTCACCCACGCAGGAGATGATGTGATACCCCTTTCAGACCGTTGGGGACAGCTCCCCAATGGTTGGGGTGGCTTGCTTCCGGATTTCCGGCTCTGCAACGCATGCAGGTCAGAGAAGTTAGCGTCCACATCGCTGGACGCTGGGATTAGTGTTGGCGTCCATATGGTTGACGCCTACAAACACAAGCGTCCATTGATATTGACGCCAATCTGGCCTTCGGCCAGAACTCCAAAACATGCAGAAACCATGCACATCTTATACCTATATATGTGCCATATGTATACGCTATCATGTACACACTACCATCATAACATTCATACATTATTTACTAATTATACACATGCATACATAAGTATACTAACTAGTACTTACGTAGATATTTACATACGTACATACACAACATGAATTATTTACATGCAACAAAATTTGAGGGCCTTACACCCTCTCCCCCTTAAAAGAAACTTCGTCGTCGAAGTTAGAACGACGCTACTCAAACAAAAGGGGATACTTCTTCTTCATCGCATCCTCAAGCTCCCAAGTAGCCTCCTCTCATGAGAAGTTTTTCCAGAGAACTTTCACCGACGCAATACTCTTGTTCCGGAGATGCTGAACCTTCCAGTCAAGAATAGCTACTGGTTGCTCGACATACGATAGATCTGGCTGAATCTCCACTGGCTCATGACTAATCACATGAGACGGATCTCGGACATACTTCCTGAGCATAGAACGTGGAACACAGGATGAACACTAGCCAAAGCTGGGGGTAAGGCTAGCTCATATGCCACGCTGCCCAAACGTCTGAGAATCTCATATGGGCCAATGAACCTAGGGCTCAACTTACTATGTCAGCCAAATCTGACGACACCACGAGTAGGCGATATCTTCAAGAAGACATGATCGCCAACCTCGAACTCCAAATCCTTCCTTCTGTTGTCGGCATAACTCTTCTGCCTATCCTGTGCCGCAACAAGCCTCTTCCTGATAAGCTGGATCTTATCCGAAGTTTCCTGAACTAACTCCGGTCCGATCAACTGCCTATCACCAATCTCCTCCCAACATAACGGAGATCTGCAGGGCTACCATACAACGCCTCGAATGGAGCCATACCAATACTAGCATGAAAGCTGTTGTTGTATGCGAACTCCACAGAGGTAAATGGAGCTCCCAATCATCCTTCCAATCCAGCACACACGCCCTCAACATATCCTCGAGCGTCTGGATAGTCTCTCGGACTATCCATCGGTCTGGGGATGAAACGCCGAACTGAGCCTCAGCTCCGAACCTAACGCATCCTGAAGACCCTTCCACAACTCGAAGTAAATCTCGGATCTCGATCCGAAATGATCGACTTCGGCACACCATGCAATCTAATGATACTACTAACATACAATCTAGCTAAACTCTCTACTGACTGCTTCTTCTTCATAGGCAAGAAATGAGCAGTCTTCGAGAATCTATCTACAACTACCCAAATCGAGTCATTGCCCCTTCTAGTCGAGGCAAACCCGAGACGAATCCATAGTGACAGCCTCCCACTTCCATACTGGGATATCCATCTTCTGCATAAGGCCAGATGGTCGCTGCCGCTCGCTTTCACTTGCTGAACACTAGACATCTAGACATATAATCCGCAACATCCTTCTTCATGCCGGACCACCAAAATGACTCTTTAGATCTTGGTACATCTTAGTGTTACCCGGATGAATAGAGAATCGCGACCTATGAGCCTCTGCTAAGACATGCTCACGGACATCTACAATGGCGACAACACACACTCGGTGCTGAAACCTGATCACACCATCCTCATCACGAGCAATGCCCGCCTTGCCCACTAACTCTAACATCTAGGGTCGGCTTTCTGCTACTCAATCACCTCATCTAACACTGAGGATCTAAGGGATAGCTGAGCTACGAAAGCCTGACACAGCGATGGCTCTAACTCGGTCATAGAGCACGCTGCATCCTCCAACATCTTCCAATCCTGCTGGAGCGAAGACCTCTTCCTACTAGAGCATCTGCTATGACGTTCGCCTTTCCAGGATGGTACTGAAGGTCGAAGTCATAGTCCTTCAAGAACTCAATCCATCTTCTCTGCCTCAGGTTTAATTCCTTTTGGAGAAAAGATACTTCAAGCTCTTGTGGTCGGTAAACACCTCGAATCTGACACCATAAGATAGTGCCTCTAGATCTTTAGTGCATGAACCACTGCTGCGAGCTCCAAGTCATGAGTCGGATAGTTCTTCTCATGCTCCTTAATTGACGAGAAGCATAACCACTACCCTTTCCTACTGCATAGCACACAGCCTAAACCAACCTGAGATGCATCCGTATAAATGGCAAAGCCTTCTGGACCACTAGGCAATACCAATACCGGAGCAGAAGTAAGCTTAGCCTTTAATAGCTGAAAGCTACGCTCACATGCCTCAGACCATATGAACTTCTCCCCCTTTTGGTCAGCTTTGTCAAAGGGGCGGCGATGGATGAGAATCCCTCAATGAATCGCCGATAATAACCAGCCAAACCAATAAAACTACGAATCTCCGAAGGGGTCTTGAGAATTCCCAATCCATAACTGCCTGGACCTTCGCTGGATCAACTGCAACACCAGCACGGAGATAACATGCCCGAGGAAATGAACCTCGCGCAACCAAAATCGCACTTGCTGAACTTAGCATACAACTTGTGCTCACGAAGACTCTAACACTACCCTCAAATGCTGACGGTGTGTGGCCTCGTCGGAGAGTAGACCAACACATCATCAATAAACACTACGACAAAGCTATCTAAATAAGGCCTAAACACCTGTTCATGAGATCCATGAATGCGGCAGGGGCATTGGTCAATCCGAAAGAAGGACCAAAAAACTCATAATGTCCATAACGGGTTCTAAACGCCGTCTTGGACACATCCTCACTCCGAATCCTCAACTGATGATAACCAGATCACAAATCAATCTTAGAAAAGACTGATGCCTCTCGCAATGGTCAAACAAATCATCAATACGAGGTAAGGGATACCTGTTCTTCACAGTCACTTGGTTCAACTTCCTATAGTCAATGCATAACGTAAGTGACCCGTCTTTCTTCTTGACGAACAATACAGGTGTGCCCCAAGGGGAAATATTAGGGCGAATAAATCCCTTATCAAGTAACTCTTGCAACTGCCTCTTCAACTCGGCTAACTCCGCAGGTGCCATTCGATATGGAGCCTTCGAGATAGGAGAGGTGCCCGGAAGCAACTCTATGGTAAACTCTATCTCTTATCCGGTGGCAATCCAGACAAGTCATCAGGAAAGACATCTGGAAAATCCTGCACTACCTCAATCTCCGCAAGAGTAGGTGACTCATCAGCCTCTGGCACTAACACCACGCTGGCAAGAAAAGCGTCACAACCCTTGTTCACCATGTGCATCTCTATCATGGCAGAGATGACTATCTTTCCCGCCAAATTCCTTGGCAAGGGGTGAGAGAACTCATCCTCACCAGGAATGTGGAAAACAATCCTCTTCCGACGACAATCCACTAACGCATAGTGCTCCTCTAGCCAATCCAGACCAAGAATAACATCATAGTCCTTCTTTAGCAAGAAGAAACACCCATCTAGGATTCTATCCTCAATGCACACAGGTAACGACGGAATGCACTTCCTAGTCGATACCGTACCCGCAGGGGTGTGCACAGACAAAGGGACCTCTAAATCCTCAGACTCTATGCCTGACTCTAGGGCTAACTGCCTAGTGAACCGCTCAAAAATGAACGAGTGAGTAGCACCCGTATCAAACAAAACCCGAGCGTGCACACCTAAAAGCAAAACCGTACCTTCGGTGACATGCTCCGCCTGCTCGGCGTCCTCACGAGCTAAAGCAAACACTCGAGCTGGGGCTCGAGGTCTTCCTGGTCTTCCTGTAGCTGGCGCGACTGCCACTACCGCTGGGGCTGGCGCTCCACGCTGAGCTCCCTGCTGAAGTCTTGGGCAATCTTTGATCTTGTGGTCGCTGCTTCCACACTTCAAGCACTTGCCCGTAATAATCCAACATTCGGTGCCACCATGTGTCTTCCCACAGTGGGGACACTCTTTCTTCACACCAGGGGAACGTACAGAAGGTACCTGAGAACTGCCGACTGCCACTGGTCGCTGCTGTGTCCGGTACACCGCTTTCTTCTTGTCGTGCCGCTGGAATGACGCTGCTGGCCTCTTCTGCGAAGCCTTCTTTTCTTCCAAGTATTGCTCCATCTCTCCCTCCTGCCTACAAGCAGCACTAAGGGCCTCGTCCAACGTGCAGTGGTCAAACGCCACGAGTCTCGTCCACAAGTGATGGCTTGAGTCCCATCACGAACTTCTTTGTCTTCCTGTGCTCGTCTGCCACGATATGAGGTGCATTTAGAGAGTTCAGAAAATCTTGCCTCATATTCCAGCACGGTCATGGAGCCTTGAGCCAAAGATAGAATTCTTGCTCCATCCGATCTTGCACATGCTCGGGGACGAACTTGGCCCGAAAGAGCCTCACGAACTCGTCCCAAGCAACATCGATAGCTCCGTCCTCAAACCGGGTACACAGCAATGAAGCCCACCAAACATCAGCTCTTTTCTGCAGTACACCGTTCATAAGCACCATCTAACAAATCTAGCTTAATAGAACATACAAGCATAAAACTAAAGCATACCTGTAGCATGTAGGTGGCTAATGTAACCTTATCCTCATCTGCACACCTGATGGCTTGGAAGATCTTTTCTATCTCCCTCATCCAGCTTTCTGCCAACAACGGATCGCTCTCCCCCTTAAAAGAGGGTGGCAGCATCCTCTTGAATCTCTCCATGGTAGAAGGTCTACCATAGTCCTGAGCTGGTACTTGAGCCTGCTACAGTGCACAACAACCAATACACAATCAACACAATATCACATAATTAAATAAAGTAGACTATTAATCATTTTATTAGTCTAACCTGAGCCTCCAACTGTGCCTGGAGTGCTGCCTGGGTATGAGCCTGCGTCTGCATGGCTTGCACCAGACCTTGCATGAATACTCCATAATCCACAGGCGGCGGTGGGGGAAGTACGGGACCTTGCGGTGCCGGGGCCTGCTGCTCCGCCCGCTCGTCACGTCTCGGCTCGTCCTCACGGGCCGGCGCTCCGCCACACCTACCTCTCGAAGCCATGGCTGTAATAAATTTCAGCCACCATTAGAGCTAGGTTACTAAGTCTTCTAACCATTTTTTATCTAATTTCACTTCCCATTAGTGTTTCTACACATGTGGACACACTTAGCATGCAATGGGGATGATGACTTATGTATATTCATGTGCAATCTCAACCGGTTCGCTCTGATACCAATCTCGGGGACGACCCTCATTATACCGGTACGGTTATACCAACCCACGTCGGTATAGCGAGCGTCATCACAGTGGGACATTTACCCAACAATAACATTCAGCTGAGATACACGTGAATATATGAACAAAGTAGCGGAAGTAAAAGAACCACTGTCTTCATTTCATTCATCATCCGCATTAAACATACATGTTTCGATAACAATAAAGAGCTAAAAGTCCACATAATTTAAATTGCTGAAAATCAAATACATAGATGTCCATACTTATACATTCTTCCATGATAATGCTAGTACAATGTTCAATTACATACTATGAAAATCACAAAATGTCACAAGTACTCCAACACTCTAATCCCCACGCTCGGAGTCGTCTCCAACGTCTCCTCCACAAGTGTCTCGTCACCAACTACACCTGTACGCCGAAGCAAGTAATGAGTCTAAAAGACTCCGCAAGCACTTCTACACATACCGTACATGCACATATCATAGTAGGTTCTACATACACATTCACAAGACACACACGTAGCATGCTTGACATTAAAATTCACAACCTATCATGGTGAATCTACAATTTAAACACATGGACTATGCTTTCAGATTTCCTAAAATAGAATCACCTATCACATGCTTTCTATTCATTCCTCACATAAAAATCTACTTTCAACCAACTAAGACATGGAAGCCATTAACATAAATTCCCGAGCATGCATGAAAGGAAACATACCTAACATGGAATCTACACATTTCTACGCATATACGTAACCATTTTACATACTTTAAGCTTGCTGGTTTTACATGCTTTAGCAACCATAATCTAACACATGAGAGCTTCAACAACGATTAAGTCACAACATGTGATCAACCAAGTATGGAAATTATTTATATATGCTTAACAGTTATCCCTAGCATTGGTTCTTGGCATTTTGCATACATTAACATGATCATAACATAGTAAAGCTACTGTTTAAGCATGATTTCAGATTGTCATAACATGAATTACAAACTCACATCCTCACATTTTGGTTTCACATTTTTACACAATCTCAAATTCGCATATTTCACACTTTACACATGCACTTTTACACATTGTTCACATTCACATTCTTCACATGAACACATACACATTTACACATTCACTTTTACACATTCACATTTAGTTCCGTGACACATAGTCCAAACCATCAAAGAAGAACACACAACACATCACATCACATAGACGCCATCTAGGCAATACAATGGCGACTCTTGGACTGCGCAGACCGGGAGAACAAGTCTCCACCCTAACCAGTGGTACTTGTCCACCTCCAGGATTTCCCCCTAATGCCCTTAGGGTCACAACACATTGAACCTTCTCAGGGGGACCTTTCCCTGATACGGTTCCACTGCCTTCTACGGAAGCAGTGTCACATTTGGCACAAGTTACACATTACACATTTTACCGATTTTAACACATAGTTTACACATGTCACTCTCATTTCATTCACTTTCTCACTCACATACGCACTCTGTTTTTCCTAACATGACACTACAATTACAGAAATTTAGTACTCAGGAAATTTCACTAATCAGGTTGCTATATACAAAATCAAATCATTTTTACAACGACATGCATTAGTTTCACATTTTTACATGGAGAATCCATATTGCATCATATACTAGTCCAAATGACTTGAAATTTTAACCACTAGCTGATTTCGGGTTTAGCATCCCACATGCAAATTTTCAGATTTTTCTAAACTAAAACGTAATTACAGAAAATCTGACATCAAATTCACATGCTATTCACAATTCAAGTTAGCATGGAGTTGAATAACAATCACAAATTTAACAACTTACTATCTGAACCCTAGCATGCATAGAGCCACATGATTTATTTCCGAGTTTATTGGGCAATACATGATTTACCGAAGATCTATCATGACCTACGCATGATTTCTATTTCCAAACCACATTTTCACTAATTCACGCAAGATTTCAGAACAGAGACTGACAGGGGAAAATGCACAAAAGTGATAAAACCAACTAGACACATACAAGGACGTTAGGGTAGGGTACTTGCCTCTAGAAAATACACCAACGGATCTAGGGCTCAGTGAAGCTCTCCTTGGGCTGTCCCAAGAAGCTCCTAGAAAAGCTTCACTCCGGTTCTAGGATGAAGATGGCTCCAAGATAAGGTCGGGGAAGTCTCCTCCTCCACTCCAGCTAGCTCCTTGCTGCAGTAGATGGCCGGTGCAAGCTTCAGGTAGCGGATTTAGGGTTGCAAAGGTGAGCTCTTCACACAGATTTTAGGGTTTTTCTCCTTTTTCCTCTTCTTCCTCTCTTGCAAAGGGGTAAAGAGAAGGGTGTGAGCTGCGAAAATGGCTTTGTATATAGCCAAAGACCTCTCACCACGCAGGAGATTGATGTGATACCCCTTTCAGACCGTGGGGACAACTCCCCAATGGTTGGGGTGGCTTGCTTCCGGAATTTCTGGCTCTGCAATGCATGCAGGTCATAGAAGTTAGCGTCCACATCACTGGACGTTGGGATTAGTGTTGGCGTCCATATGGTTGACGCCTACACAACACAAGCGTCCATTGATATTGACGCCAATCTGGCCTTCGGCCAGAACTCCAAAAAATGCAGAAACCATGCACATCTTATACCTATATATGTGCCATATGTATACGCTATCATGTACACACTACCATCATAACATTCATACATTATTTACACTAATTATACACATGCATACATAAGTATACTAACTAGTACTTACGTAGATATTTACATACGTACATACACAACATGAATTATTTACATGCAACACAATAATGCAACAAAATTCGAGGGCCTTACAGTTGGCATCCACAAATTCACTAGGAGACAGGGGGGTTGATTGGAACTAGCCTGAGAGGCATTTAGATCGCCTAGCTGCTGAGCAGACAAGGGATAGAGTTTCGTCCACTCTTCAGGAGACAACCTCTCGCATTCAGAGAGAATGGGGGCCAAAACATCTGCCTTGATATGCCCCTGAAGATATTGCCTGAAGACGAATCTTGGGAAGGATAAGTCACGGCCGTCTTGCATAAATAATCTGGCCATTACCCTTGCAGCTCGCTCAAAGATAAGTGTTCCCACTGAAGAGTCCATAATCAAAGCATGGAGAGGGGGAAGGAACACTACATCAGGAATAACCAAGGTGGCAAAATCGACCTGAAGGGACTCAGTATGAGTTGTGCTTGAACTGAGGGCCCTGATGGCTGCATAAAACTGACCCAATTGAGATTCTGGGAGGCGATTTACATAGCAGTAGTTACTGTACATCTTATACTGCCGAATAAATTTGATTTCTTTTTGAATGATGGGGCTAAACAAATTTTTGTGATGGATTTGGAACCACTCAGAAAGGGGAAGAGGAGCTTCCCTTGGCGGATATCGGGCAGCTTGAACTCGTCAGAATTGACTGTACAGATCTTTGTTGCTCCGAGCCTACTGCTCTTCAGTTTTGGCTTCAGTCATGGAGAAGATTTTTGACTGTTGAACCTTAGAGAGATGGGTATAGGGAAAGATGGTGGTGAGATGTTCAGAAAGATTTTGGAAAGGAAGGCCAAAAATGTGGCAAAAACTACCTTTTGAAGATATTCTTCATAGATGAGTTTCTGCTTATTGGAGATAGAGAGGGAAAACCAAAGGGGAGGATAGCAAGGTTCAGAAGAGACAGGATGAGAGGATGTGAGTCTCCTCTTCTTAGAGATAGGACTAGAAGAGCCTGTCCTGTGAGAGTGGTCCCAACAGCTAGGACTGAACGAAGTATTGCTACTTCAAATTCATCCTTAATATCCTGGATTTCTAGTTGTGTGAGTTGGGCACCCTCAGGGATAATGGTAATGAAAGAGGGAGGTGTAGGTGGATTGAATATAGAGTTAAGAGTTATTGTAGGAAGAACAAAAGTTTATGATGTAAAGGACCAGAAGAGGAAGGTCCAGCAGAAGAGGATGCTGGTGGAAGCTGAGGAGGAGAGGATGTGGAGGAGGAACAATGGTGGAGGAAGCAGGAGATGAGGCAAGTTGAGAGGAAAGGTTGAGGAGAGGAAACAGATCTTGAACGGGGTCGTTTAAAGGTTGGAGCTGGAGGTGCAGTGGAAGAAGATGAGGAGAGGGAGCAGCTGGAGTGGTAAGTGAAGAAGAGGCAGGGGGCTCAGGAGCTACAACCTGGTCTTCTTGTTCAGGTGCCGGTTCCACTGGATTGAGTGACTCCTTCTCCGGCTCAGACCCCTGACACAAAATAGAATCTTCAGTAGGCAAAGTTTCAGAAGGCTGAACTTCAACACTTGGCCCTGATGGCCCTGCTGGAGCATCAATTGAATGCCTGATGGCAGCTCCACAAGATCAACACTGACTTGCCCTGATGGCCCTGCATTATCTTCACTGGCCCTGAAGCTCACCTCCTTGAGGAGTGGATCTTTGGGCCCTACTGCCTTCAATACCTCAGACAACATCATCTTCATAGAGCTCAGCTCCTTATTGAACACTTCATGGCAACATTTGCTGAAAAATGTCATTTGACAAGGATGCCTGGCGCTCAATGACAGTACTTACATATGAATTTACTGAGTCCAGGACTGCACCTTGATCATCCAATCGCTTCAAGATGGCTTTAAGTGCATCTTCTTTAAAAATTTCTTCTGCCTTTTGTGACAGTTTTCTTGCTGGGGCTTCCCTTTCTACTTGCTCCTCTCTCTATTGGAACTTCAAACTGCTCTTCATTCACAAGAGCATCTTCTTCAAAGTGCCCCTTGAATGTTGCTTCCTTCTCAATTTTGCCTCCCCCTGAATAGGAGCATCTTCCCCAAAACTTCCTTGCTCCCCCTAATAGGACATCAATCAAAACAAATCTTCAATTGGCAGGTGTGAAGGACGATAAAAGATGTGGACAAGATCTAGAAGGTGGGGGGGGGGTTGAATAGATCTATGCCAAATAATGCGAAGCTAAACCAATTTTGAAGCCTTTGAATCAGAGTTAGATTGAAAGCAATTTCACAGATCTAAAATGATATTAAGTGAGTTAAGCAATTGGAGTGAGTAACATGTTGATTATATGGATTCAAACGATCCTATGCATTCATCTAATGAAGAGAAAATTCAAACCACAAACAGACCAATGCACAAAGATTTTAGGTGGTTCGGAAATCACACCATGTGACTCCTACATCCACCCCTCACACATAGTGAGGGTCCACTAAAAACCTGGTAACACAACCCACACTGGAGCCTGACAACTCCACAAATGAGTTAAAAACTCACACACTACCTAGAGCAAGACTACTCTAGACTCTGAGCAAGACTGCTCAACCACACAACTTGAGTACGACGACTCAAACCTGAGCACACAGGCTCACAACCACTTGCTAGAACAGAAACAACAAGATCCAGATCCTCTAGCAATGATCTGATCTATTAAGGCCATTCAAGAAAATCGATGCAATAGATTATGCACAATTTCTAGAATAGCCAAGAAGAAACAAGAAACTCAAGACACGAGTTGACAGTTCTTGTTCTTCAAGAAAACCCTTGTAGAGGCAGAATTGGAAGAATCTTGATCACTTGAAGTCCCTTGCCCAAGCTCTGCAACTTTGATATTGGATCTTCCTTGAGTGCTTCACAATTGCTGGCTCTACTTGATCTGCTCCTTTTGAAGTTGATCCTAATGCTTCATGTTGATCATCTTCGATCCTTGTGCTTGGAGAAGGTGAATTGAGGTGTGGAAGCACAAGAGGGAGCAAAACAGGGAGGAGAGACTCTCTAGCCACCACAACCTGTTTCTGGAGGCTCTTAGAAGGTTCTCTTGTGGAAGGGTGCCCTTTAGGAGGGTATTTATACCCTAAATATCCGAAAGATACCCTTGGGGTACGTGGGCACAAGATCCAAGGTTGATCCACCATCTCCCTAGGGTGCCACGTGTCCAGGAGGAATCTTAAGTCACAAAGATTCGGAGTGTGTCGACCTGCCCAGAGGTGTGTCGATACACTGTCCCAGACTTGCAAAACAATTCCCTGGAAGAGGTCTCTAGTGTCGACCTGAGATGAGGTAGTGTCGACCTGTTGTCCCAGACAGCAAAACAGGCCTTCTGGGAAGGCTATCTAGTGTCGACACTATCTGATTTGGTTCGACCTGAGATGGAAATCTGTTCACATATTTCTTTGGAATCTGTCTCTAGTGTCGACCTGCTTTGGACTCGTGTCGACCTGAGATGGACTTTTCTTCACATTTCTGCCTTTGTTCTGAACCATTGTGTCGACACCAAGGATGGTTGTGTCCACACTACCTTTGCAGAAAATGTTTTCCTGAGAAAATAACACATAAATCATTAGTTAAGTATATTATCATGAATATCATGATAATGTGCTTGGAAACATGCTTTTTGAATATTGTAATTTCAGGTGATGTATTTTACATGTTCCAATAGTTATGCATTAAAATCACAACTTGTCATCATCAAAATATGAGGGGAAATGATTTGTATCACACTCAACCCAACAATCTCCCCCTTTTTGATGATGAACTTATAAGTTCATTTGGAATTGGAAGATGTCAATGAGATGTGATTTCAAGCATTTTCATTTTTTTTATTCATACTTGTCAAGGACCTTTGAACATTTTTTAGTGACATTGAGATTTATACACATTTGAAATACACAGGTCAAGCAGCTTGACAAGCATTCATCACATTCAAATTCATTCAAAAGATTTGCAATCACATTCAAGGCACATAGATAGGCACATAATTTCTATTCATTTCATTTCATTCATGATGTGAACATTACAATCTTTCAAACAAACTTCTCCCCCTTTGACATTATCAAAAGATTACATTATTGAGGAGGAGGAGGGAGAGGAATGGGTAACAAAATAGTCTCAATATCTGTTAGCCTCTTTTCCATTGAAGTTAAGCTAAACTTCATTTGAGCTTGGATAGTTGAGAGTCTTGTGTGCAGAAGATGCTCCATTCTCTCTGAGTTTTCTGACATGGCAGCTTGAATTGCAGTGAATTCATTTGTCATTGGCTGTGATGAAGATGAAGATCCAGCTGACCAACCAGGCCTATTCAATACTTTGAATTCTTTCTTGAGTGCAGACATCTCTTCATCAATGTGAGCAGAGAGATTCTTCATGCTCTCCAAGTCATCCACCAAATGTGCTAATGTCTTGTTTTGAAATCTGAGAAAGTGTCTCCCTTTGTGTTGTAGACATCTGCTTGGGAATTTGCCAAAATTCCGGAAGAACTATTTCCAACTCCTTTTGATGCTCTTTCAGTTCAATAGAGGCATCTCCCAATGTGCCAATTAGCCTGTTGACCCTTTGAGTGGCATGGTCAGAGGCTGCTTTTTGTTCATAAACTTGGCTGACACAGTGTTCTCCAACCTCTGAATCCTCAACTCAAAAGTTTCTGACATGGATTGAATAGAGGTGTTCAAAGCATCAAATTTGTCATTCAAAAAGTATATAGCTCTGGTGGAACAGAAGGTCCACCAAAGGATGAGGATGCATGAACTGGAGGTGTGGAGAAAATGTGGATTCAGGTTCAAGGTTCATGGAGGAGGAGGGCTGAGGTTGAGGAGAGTGAGGGGCAATGAAAGGTTCCTCAACTTCATCTGCCACATGAGCTGATCCTCATGTAGAGGAGGCTGGTCCTCATGAACTTGAGGCTGATCCTCTGGAGCTGGAGGCTGTTCCTCTGGTATTGGAGGCTGTTCCTCTGAACTGGAGGCTGATCCTCCTGAGCCACATGGGCCTCTACTGCAGCTGGCCCCTCTCTACACTGATCACCAACAATCCTAAAGCCCATGATTTCTGAACATGCTTAAGCAATAGATGTTGGACTTAGGAATCTTCTCAGATTTTTCATTCTCTAAAGACACCAAAGTGTTTGAATACTTGAGTGAGATGGGCTGCATATGGAAGGATCTATGCAAGTCTTCCCTAGTGGTCTCAGAGATAATCTGGTACATGATAACATGGATTTATCTTGATGTCCTTGCTCATACAATACAGCACAAACCTTTGAATATCAGTGAGCTGTCTCTCCCACCACCACCTTGGGGTGTGATGATGGTAGTGAGCATGTGATGATAAGCCTCACACAGGGGGAAAGGTGTTGGTATTGAATTTTGTGACATGGGTTTGCTTAGGATCAGACTCATCTGCCTGCAGTCCAGTCATGATTGTGTAGGCTTCATGAAGGTTGAATTCAAAGTGGTGGTAGTCTTCTCCTTCATCTGGAATTTTAAAAATATGGCTGCTATTCTGTTGGCATGTCTATGACAATTCCCTTAACCTTTGACTTGTACCCTTCATCTGTACATTCCAAATTCTGATAAATTCTTGGACAAGTCTAGGGTATATGATACGAAATTCTGATATAAAGACTGCCAAGACTGGGATTTGAAGAAATTCAAGACTTCAAGGAATGCAGCAATGAGTTCACTGTCATCCAAATCCACTGCCCTGGGTTTCAGGATGGTCTTCCCGACACTTAGGGTTTGGAAGGAGGTCTCCTAGAGGGCTGGGAGGACTCTGATGATGAGGATGAGGATGATGATGTGAAGAGGACTTCTCAGAAACTTCAGGAGAAGAGTCCAGGTTTTCCTCCTAGGGTACATAGACCTTTGACCTGAAGAGGATGCCCTACCTCTCTTAGCAGATGAAGATCCTGGCTGCTCTGCAGGATCATGGCGACGCTTTGTTCTCCTCTCAGTGGGAGAACATCATCCGCCGGATTGGGCCTTGCCGAAGCCCTTGATTTTGCTCCACGGCGAGGAAGCTGCTTGGGTGCCATAGAAGCAGAGTGGAATCAGGGATGTTGGAGAGAGAGGAATGAGAGAAGATGGATGGAGATGAGTTGGAGGAGAGAAGAGATGGAAGGGTTCAAATCGCCTGCCGGAAACCAGGAGAAGGGCGACCGTCGGGTCGACCTGGAGAAGAAAAAGGGGGTTTGGGTGTGCTACCCCGCAGGAACAACTCGCGCTTAACCGGCGCCCACAGTTTAATTGAGTATGGCAGGGAGGTCAGTCGACACTAGAGGAGGTGAGTATCGACCTGAGTCAAAGCGTGTCGACACTAGATGGAGTAGTGTCGACCTGGCCTGATGAAAAAGTTTAGATTTGAGTTTGGAAAAATTGTGAGCTTTTGGATAACTTTATAATGATAATCAATGAGTGGAATAATCATTTCAGGGATATTTAAGAGACTAAAATTCATTTGTTAAATTTTGCAAAAATTCAACACAATTCAAGTTTTACACAATATCCAACAGGATATGAGCATTCAGTGACTTGAGTCATTAAAATGATGATTTGAGGGATATAATACATTAATAAATCAACTACACACTTCCCATATTCTTCAAGTCTAAAGAAATAACAAAAATCTTTTAGACTGAAATCAAGTGTGTTGAAAGTAAACAATCTTTTAAGAACAACTTGATGATGGATAAGAGTGATTCTTTTAAAACATTCTCCAATGATATACACATTTTGTTTTTGAACAAAACTTTCAAATGAGATACATCTTGTTCACTCAAGAACTAATGCTTTTCACACTATAGTCCTTGGATACTAAGATTTATCCATTATGAAGTCTCAAAGGGGTAAATGATGACTTTTTGACATGAAAATATATATTTTTAGACGTCAATATTTCCAGTTACTCAGTCATCATCAAAAGGGCATATTTATTTTGTTTTTCATTTATTTTTTATTTTTATTCCCCTTTGAACAGAGATAGCATTAGTGCCTCATAACATACATGGCACTTCATTCATTGTGAAGGTGTGCAGTTTCTCAGCACATGTGCCATTGCTCTGTTGAATTGATAAGTTTTGGAGAGTTTTTGACAAAAAAGACATCATCTATATCCAACATCAATTGCAAACAAAAGCATGTTTAAAATCAAGACACATTATCCTTCAGTCTTAGAAAGAAATCTAAATTTCTATAGTTTTGAATATATAGGTGAGAGTTGACAAATGAATGTTGTAGATCACTCAAAGGATCATTTTGAGACTCTAGACATCTGAATGAGGACATCATGCAAAGAAATTGATGTAATGCAAGAAGAGTTTTTGAATTTTTCAAAAGATATGACTTGTGAATTTTCTAGCTCCCCCTAAGATGAGAATTTCAACCATTTTTCATCAGAATAGAGATATGCAAGTTTTTGAAATCAGAATTAATTCTCTTTGAGCAACAAAAAACTCCCCCTCAACAATTGCATATTCATTTCTTGGTACTTGGCGGAGACACATACTCTCGCATAGTGAAAGTGTCCAGACAAGCAGAACTTGTCCTTCTTCAAATCACCATTTGATATACCAAGAAGTTCAACACATGTGAGTTGAAGAGTTCATTGTCAAAAAGAAATAGAAGTGAAATAGAGAGATATGATCAGTATGAATCAAGAAGCAAATGAGGATACCAATCATGATGCAAAGAACTCCCCCTCAGAAGATGCCTAACACTCAACCCAATCCCAATGGACATTTACAAAGACCAAGTTCCTCCTTAAGATGAGAATCTACTATCAGGAAGGGGTTTTGTGAAAATGTCAGCAATTTGTTTTTCAGTTTCTATGAAGTGGAGTTCAAATGATTTCTTTGCTACCTCATCTCTCAAGAAATGATGCCTAATTTCAATATGCTTGGTTCTGGAATGCTGAATGAGATTTTTAGACAGATTTATTGCACTTGTGTTATCACATAGAATGGGAACACAACCTAAGTCTTGGTTATAATCAAAAGTTGATGTTTCACCCAAAGAATTTGTTCCACATCTACCAGCAGCAACTACTTAGCCTCTGCAGTTGACAGAGCAACTGAATGTTGCTTCTTAGAAGCCCAAGAAATTAGGCACCCACCTAAGTATAAACACAAGCCACTTGTGCTTTTTCTATCTATTTACAACCAGCATAATCAGCATCACAATAGGCAATCAAATCTAACTTGCAATTAACAAGATACCAAATTCCTAAATCACATGTTCCACAAGATATTTGAAATTCTCTTAATAGCTAACATGTGACTTTCTTTAGGATTTGATTAAAATCTAGCACATAAACACACACTAAACTGAATATCAGGTCTAGAAGTTGTAAGATAAAGTAGAGAACCAATCATACCTCTGTAGGTCTTTTGGTCTACTGACTTACCATTTGAGTCTTCTTCTAGCTTAGCATTAATAGCAATTGGTGTGTTTGAATGCTTGAGGTTCTGAAAGTCAACCTTTTCAGAAGTTCTTTGACATACTTGGTTTCTGATGAAGATCCCCTCATGAGTTTGGTTAACCTGCAATCCCAAGAAAAATTTTAGATCTCCCATTAACTCATTTCAAATTCATTTTTCATTGAGTGGAAATTCATTACACAGGCCTTTATTGGTTGATCCAAATATTATGTCATCAACATAAATTTGGACAACAATTATTTGATTATGGACTATTTTTGTGAACAATGTTTGATCAACAGTTCCTCTAGAATATCCTTTTTCAAGTAAAAAGGAACTCAAACGGTCATACCAAGCTCTTGGAGCTTGTTTAAGACCATAGAGAGCCTTATGAAGCTTGAAAACATGGTTATGGTTTTTTCATTTTCAAACTAGGAGGTTGTTCAACAAAAATTTTCCTTGATATATCCATTTAAAAATGCACTTTTAACATCCATTTGATAAACTTTGAATTTCATGGAGGATGCAAAAGCAAGAAAATTCTAACTGCTTCTAGTCTAGCTACAGGGGCATATGATTCTTCAAAGTCATTCCAAACTCTTAATTGTACCCCTTTGCAACTAGCCTAGCTTTATTTCTGATGACATGACCAGATTCATTCAGTTTATTTCTGAAGACCCATCTAGTGCCAATGACTGTTTGGTCACTAGGTCTAGGTACTAATTCCCATACTTGGTTTCTTTCAAATTGATGAAGTTCATCATGCATGGCATTAATCCAATCAGAACTTGATAAAGCTTCATCAATTGATTTTGGTTCATTTGGGAATTAGAGCTAGTGGGTCTTCTTCAATGGCATGCTGGAATGAAGATCTAGTCCTAACTCTATCATGCAAATTGCCAACTACATTATCTAATGGGTGATCTCTCAAAATTCGATGTTTAGAAATTACCTGTTGAGGGGTACTTAAATCTGGAGCATTGTTACCTGATCCACTTGAAGATGGTGAATTGGTGTTCAAGTTCTCACCAATGTCTTCAAGCTCCTCAACAGTTGGAGAAGAGTCCACAATGAAATCATCCTCTTCATTGTCTTGAATTTCCCTGCAAGATTTAGAACTGTTAGTTGAAAGGAATTTTCATCAAAAATAATATGTGGAGATTCTTCAACATTTTTGTTTTTGAGAATGTACACTCTGAAAGCTCTTGCACTTCTGAATAACCAAGGAAGATGGCTTCCTGACTCTTAGCATCAAACTTGTCAAGATTTTCTTTATTATTGTTGTGTACATAACATTTGCACCCAAAGATTTTAAATAAGAAACAGTTGGCTTTTTGTTTTTCAATAATTCATATGGGGTTTCTTGATTTTTGGTCTGACCAATGCTCTATTGAGAATGTGATTTGCTGTGTTTACAGCTTCAGCCCAGAAGGATTTGGCAAATTACTCTCAAGGAGCATGGATCTAGCCATTTCCACAAGAGTTCTGTTCTTCTTTCCACAACTCCATTTTGTTCTGGAGTTCTTGGTGAAGAAAACTTGTGGAAAATTTGAAGTTCAGCACATAATCAGAAAAGGATTGGTTTTCAAATTCTCCCCCATGATCAGTCAAAATATTTTTGATTTTATATGAAAAGTTTGTTAGGGCAGTGGTACAGAATTTCCTGAATTCAAGGCAAGTATCACTTTTGTGGGACAAGAAGATAACCCAAGTAAATCTTGTAAAATCATCAATGATTACAAACCATATCTCTTGCCACTTAGACTTAGAACTCTTGTTGGGCCAAAAAGGTCCATGTGAAGTAGTTCTAGTGGCCTAGATGTGAGTACCTCATTGAAGGTCTTAAAAGATTTCCTTGTTTGTTTTCCTTGGGCACAGATCCCACAAACTTGATTTTCAACATTTGAAAAAGATTCAGGAAGACCCTAACCAGATTCAACCTTAACAATTTATTTAAAGTTCTAAAACTTGCATGGCCAAGTCCATGCAATTTCATCTTTATTAGCAACAAAGCAAAGATTTCAGAAAAGTTTTTATTAAGGTCGATCATGTAGACATTGTTTTCTCTTTTTCCACAAAATTTTATTTTATCAGTTGATGAATCAATGATTTTACAGAAATTGGATTCAAACACAACTTTGTGACCTTTGTCACATAGTTGGCTAATGCTTAGCAAATTGTAATCAAGACCATCAACTAATAAAACACTATCAACAGAGTTTGAGGAAGTTTGACCAACCTTTCCAGATCCAATGATCTTTCCTTTATTTTTACCTCCAAAAGTTACTGAACCTCCCTCCTTCTCTAGCAGGAAAGAAAATTTAGCTCTATCTCCAGTCATATGTCGTGAGCACCCACTATCAAGGAACCACACATTTAAATTGGGTGCACGACCTCCTGCAATATCAATTAGTGGAGAGATGATTTTGGTACCCAAACAAAGTTGGGACCATCAGAAAGTTTGGACAATGTTAACAAATCTTTCTCACCCAAATTGACTTGTTTTGCTTTTGGTTTATTACATTGGTGTTCTCTGTCTTTTCACACTTTCTTCTTTCCTTTAGAAATGAAAACACTAGTGTTTTTGTTTTGGTAGGAGGGGAGGTTTTCATTTGAACATGAGAGTTTAGATGAGGAGGTGGAATCCAAGGATTCTGTTGGTACATTAGAAAGTTTGGATAGAAGAATTGGGATGATACCAACTTGGGTTATGATACCATTGGCTCCAAGAATTGGTCCAATCAGCTTGATATGCTGTCTTGGAGGTTCCAGGTTCTTCATTAATGACTTCCTTTGACTTTTACTTATTTTTCAGATTTTATTTGAATTTTTATTTTGTGGTTTGTCTTGGTTGATGTTGAGCAGGTCGACCTCACTTTGTCTGGTGTCGACACAACAGTCACAGAATCCTTCTTCTTGTGGACTGGTGTCGACCTGTCAGGTGATGTGTCGACCTGGTTGGCTTGCTTTGTTTCTGAGTTTTTGGAATTTTTGGAGTTTTGCTTGATGTTTGTTTTATTTCTGTGTTCTAAAGATTAGGACCTTTAACAAATTCAATTAATGGTGCTTTATCATTTTTCTCACCAGATTTGTCTTTCTTGGTTTTTTGTTTGTTAAATCCTAGTCCATGAGAATTGATTTCATTTTTGCTCCCAGCAAGGCCTCCAGATTATCTTTCCATTTGTGAATGTTTCAATGATTTCATCCTTTTCTCTTAGTTGGTTTTCCAAGATTTTGATTTCTTCAATCTTTTGTTGTTTATCTTGGTTTTCCTTTTCCAGCTTTTCAGATAATTCTTTGAATTCATTGTGGCCTTTTGAGAGGCTAGCTTGAGTTCATCAATTAGGTTCAGAAATTTTCTTTTTCTTCATTCAGTCTGTTACTTCATTTTCTAGTTCACAAATTCTTTTGTTGGAGCTTTGATTGTGCAAGATGTTTTCAACTTTCTTTTTGATGTGTTTATTTTCTTTTCTCATTTCAGAATATTTTTCTACTAATTCAGCATATGCATCCTGCCAATCTTCAACTGAAAAGTCTTCGAAAGATGTGCTTACCTTTCCATCCGAACTATTTGCCATGAAGCATATCTCCTCACTTTTAGAGCTTGAGGACTTTTCTTCTTCTTCTTCTTCACTTGAGTCTTCATCAGACCAAGTGGCTACCATGGCCTTCGGCTTCTTGAATTTGTGAATCTTTTTGTGCTTCTCCTTCTTGTTTTTTAGGACATTCTCCCTTCATATATCTTGACTTGTTGCACTGTAACAATGACATTAACATCAGATTTCTGATTCCTATTAGAGTTAACGTTAGAAGAGGAAATATTTCTTTTACTTGATGGGAATTTATTTTTCCCTGAGAATTTTCCTTTTCTGTATTTAGGAATTTCCTGAATTGCCTGGTCATGAGGGCAAGCTCATCCTCATGGACTCAGACTCATCAGAACTTGTTTTCTCTTGGTTTTTGTCTTTGTTACTTGATGAGGCCTTTAATGCTACTGGCTTGGTTTTGATTATATAGTCTTCATTCTCTTTAGATTAATTTCATATGTCATTAAGGATCCTATCAACTCATCCAAAGAAATTTTGGACAAATCTTTAGAATCTTCAATGACAGTGGCCTTGGTGTGCTATATTGAAGAGAGAGAACGCATGATTTTTCTTACCAAGTCAGCATCCGTATAGTCCTTACCTAAGGCCTTTAGTCCATGACTATGATCATGAACCTGGCAAACATTTCAGAGATTGTCTCATTAGACTTCATCATGAACAATTCATATTCAGAGACAAGTATGTTAGCCTTGTTTCTTTAACCTGAGATGTTCCCTCATAGAGTACCTCAAGTTTATCGCACATCTCTTTGGCAGATTTGCACATTGAGATTCTTGAGTACTCTTTGGGGTGAACAACACATTGAATCATGTTCATGGCACTATAATTCAATGTAGCTCTTCTTATCTGTTCCCTAGTCCAGGTTTCTTCCTCTCCCTGGTTTTCATAGGGTCCTACCTCCACTACTTTCCAGATTTCATAATTTTGGGCTCTTAGAAAAACTTGCATTCTATTTTTCCAATAAGAATAGTCCGTTCCATTAAAGAATGGTGGCCTATTTATGGAATGACCCTCAGCTATGAATCCTCTGGAATCCATTTAATTAAACAGATGATGCAAAGAAGGAGACACTCAGCAAGCAAACAATCAAGCAAACAATCACACAAAGTACTCAGAAATCACTCAGATCAAATCAGATCAGGTGTAAACCCTCTCTGATACCAATTGAAGGATCGATAAAAGATGTGGACAAGATCTAGAAGGGGGGGGGGTTGAATAGATCTATGCCAACTAATGCGGAAGCTAAACCAATTTGAAAGACCTTTGAATCAGAGTTAGATTGAAAGCAAATTTCACAGATCTGAAATGATATTAAGTGAGTTAAGCAATTGGAGTGAGTAAATAGGTTGATTATATGGATTCAACGATCCTATGCATTCATCTAACGAAGAGAAAATTCAAACCACAAACAGACCAATGCACAGAGATTTTTAGGTGTTTCGGAAATCACACCATGTGACTCCTACATCCACCCCTCACACACAGTGAGGGTCCACTAACAACCTGGGTACACAACCCACACTGGAGCCTGACAACTCCACAAATGAGTTAGACACTCACACACTACCTAGAGCAAGACTACTCTAGACTCTGAGCAAGACTGCTCAACCACACAACTTAGTACGACGACTCAAAACCTGAGCACACAGGCTCACAACCACTTGCTAGAACAGAAACAACAAGATCCAGATCCTCTAGCAATGCTGATCTATTAAGGCCAATTCAAGAAAATCGATGCAATAATTATGCACAATTTCTAGAATAGCCAAGAAGAAACAAGAAAGACTCAAGACACGAGGTTGACAGCTCTTGTTCTTCAAGAAAACTCCCTTGTAGAGGCAGAATTGGAAGAATCTTGATCACTTGAAGCCCTTGGCCGATGCTTTGCAACTTTGATATTGGATCTTCCTTGAGTGCTTCACAATTGCTGGCTTCTACTTGATCTGCTCCTTTTGAAGTTGATCCTAATGCTTCATGTTGATCAATCTTCGATCCTTGTGCTTGGAGAAGGGTGAATTGAGGTGTGGAAGCACAAGAGGGTGCAAAACAGGAGGAGAGACTCTCTAGCCGCCACAACCTATTTCTGGAGGCTCTTAGAAGGTTCTCTTGTGGAAGGGTGCCCTTTAGGAGGGTATTTATACCCTAAATATCCGAAGATACCCTTGGGGTATGTGGGCACAAGATCCAAGGTTGATCCACCATCTCCCTAGGGTGCCACGTGTCCAGGAGGAATCTTAAGTCACAGAGATTCCGGAGTGTGTCGACCTACCCAAGAGGTATGTCGACACACTGTCCCAGACTTGCAAAACAATTCCTGGAAGAGGTCTCTAGTGTCGACCTGAGATGAGGTAGTGTCGACCTGCTGTCCTGACAGCAAAACAGGCTTCTGGGAAGGCTATCTAGTGTCGACACTATCTGATTTGGTGTCGACCTGAGATGGAATCTGTTCACATATTTCTCTGGAATCTGTCTCTAGTGTCGACCTGCTCTGGACTCGTGTCGACCTGAGATGGACTTTTCTTCACATTTCTGCCTTTGTTCTGAACCATTGTGTCGACACCAAGGATGGTTGTGTCCACACTACCTTTGCAGAAAATGTTGTTCCTGAGAAAATAAACACATAAATCATTAGTTAAGTATATTATCATGAATATCAATGATAAATGTGCTTGGAAAATGCTTTTTGAATATTGTAATTTCAGGTGATGTATTTTACATGTTCCAATAGTTATGCATTAAAATCACAACTTGTCATCATCAAAATATGAGGGGAATAATTGTATTCACACTCAACCCAACAGGTGCCACAGACTGATCAACCAAGCTCCCACCGGTGTTTTGAACCACTGAGAGGAGGAATGAAGTCTAATACTTGACGGAGTACAGAAGCCATAGAGGAGGTGGGAAGAGGACCCTTTGAACTTCTAATAGAATCTGCTACTGCTACAATTCTTTAGCTACCGGAGTCTCCATTGCAATTTCTGAGTTGACAGCACTTCCAGTGAAGCACTAGGCGTTGTGCCTCTCTTGCTGCTAGTTCTGCAACTGCTGATGGACCCTCTGATTCTGCTGCTACTGCTTCGAGTTGGACTTCTTGGGCTTCCCCTAGGATGGGTTCACCCTCAGCTACTGATGTCTTTGTCCAAACTCCGCTGACCACTGAAAAACGTTTTTCCTTAGATTTCTGGACCTAATTGCTTGGCCCATTTTCTCTACAACGGCGCTAGAAACATCTACTCCAAAGTGCTGAAAGACTTTGGTGAGCAAGTGAGCATAGAGCAGGGATATATTCAACTTACTCTTGGTATCCCATATTTGATCACGGGCAAACTTCATCCTTTCCATCATTACTTCGGCCATGTTGATTTCTTGGTTCTGAATGGCCCAAAACATCATATCCGAGTCTGCCTTGGTGCAAGTTGAGAAAGTTGCACTTCTTGGAACCAAATCTGACAAACTATGAAATGAAGGAGGCGATTGAGAGCACTCAACTGATTAATATCTAACTTCCCATCTCTCAGTCTAAACCTGGTCCTACAATACCAAGTCCTTTAGCTTGGGCGTCCACGGTGTGAACCCCACTGTGCCCGGAAGTCTTTACTCCAAACAACAAATGCAACATCTCATGATCTATTTTTATTGGGGTTCCCTTGACTGATGAAACCAGGGACCCGTCTGCCTCTGTCCTCAAGCACACATAAAAAGCCTTCACGAGGTCTGGATAGCTTACCTCAGAGAAGGTGGTGATTCCCATCCACTGCATCCTGCTCATTGCGGCCACTACACTGTGCATGCCGTTTTCTCAAGATCAGCTACATCCACTGCCTTATTTCCACAAACCTTGGTCTTCACCAAAGTAAACCTTTCGGCTGTTCTGCCGGTAGAAACTCAACGCTGTAGCCACCCAAACTGCCGGAGATAATGGACGATGCCATGGACTTTGGGTGAGAGGATTTTCTGGAAGGTTGAAATGAAAGAGGAGAGAAAGGTCCTCAAGAAATTCTTCGCGGGAAGAAGAGAGGAACTTCAAATGAGCAGAGAGGCGATGTCGGAGTCGTTAGGGCATCGGCTCAGGAAACCAGACGAAAGAGGGAAAAAGGTGTAAGGGGGGAGATGAATCGTTTTCACATCGATTTTGGAGTTAAATAAAAGTTTGCGGAAAAGCGAAGTGCCAAGAGGTGGCAGAAAATGACAAATAAGTTTGACCAGCCAAATCAGACTTTATTAAGAAGGTGACCAGTATGGAACAATTTTAAACTTCTTTTGCTTAAAACCAAGGAGAGAAAATTTACTTAACTCTGAACATTTATGTCCCAGTTTTAAACAGAAGTATTTTCACTAATTGCACATGCCCAATTCCCTTCTAAGAGATGTGAATCTCTCTTCGGATAAGGCTTTTGTGAAAATATCTGCTAACTGACCATTTGTGTCAATAAATGATATTTCTATGTTACCATTTACTACATGATCACGAATAAAATGATATCTAACCTCAATATGCTTGGTCCTTGAATGCTGGACTGGATTTTTGGTGAGATTGATAACACTGGTGTTGTCACACAGTAGTGGAATTGATTTGATATTTAGTCTGAAATCCTCAAGTTGTTGCTTTATCCATAGGAGTTGTGTACAGCAACTTCCAGTAGCCACGTACTCAGCTTCAGCTATAGACAGTGCCACTGAATTTTGTTTCTTTGAGGACCAGGATATTAAACACCCTGCAAGAAATTGACAACAACCACTGGTGCTTTTTCTATCTACTTTTCATTCAGCATAGTCAGCATCAGAATATCCTACTAGATTAATTTCACAAGATTTTGGATACCACAAACATAAATCATGAGTTCTAGCTAAGTATCTAAATATTCTTTTTACGGAGATCAAATGAGATTCTCTAGGATCTGCTTGATATCTTGCACACATGCATACACTGAATAGAATATCGGGTCTACTGGCCGTTAAGTAAAGCAATGAACCAATCATACCTCTGTAGATCTTTTGATCTACTTTCTTACCATTCTTGTCATTATCCATCCTTGTAGATGTACTCATAGGTGTTGAGAGTGGCTTTGTGTTCTCAAAACCAAATTTCTTCAAAAGCTCTTTGGTGTATTTTTCTTGACAGATGTGGGTGCCATCTTTTCCTTGCTTGATTATAATCCAAGGAAATAATTTAGCTCCCCCATCATGCTCATCTCAAACTCTCCCGCATCAACTTTTCAAAGCACTTGCAAAGGAGTTCATCAGTAGATCCAAAGATAATGTCATCTACAAAAATCTGTACAAGTAATATGCTTTTAACTTTTGTTTTTACAAGTAGAGTGCTATCTACCTGTCCTCTAGTGAAACCGTGGTTTAATAAAAATGAGCTAAGCCTTTCATACCAGGCTCTTGTGCTTGCTTTAAACCATATAATGTCTTATGAAGTTTAAAAACATGATTTGGAAATTCTGTATCATCAAAACCTGGAGGCTGTTCAACTTACACTTCTTCTTAATTAAACCATTTAAAAATGCAGATTTAACATCCATTTGAAATAATTTTAAATCCAAAGCAGATGCATATGCTAATAAAATTCTAATAGCCTCAAGTCTAGCTACAGGTGCATAAGTTTCATCGAAATCTATGCCTTCCTCTTGGGAGTAGCCTTGAGCCACCAATCTGACCTTGTTTCTTAAGATTACACCAGTCTCATCCAATTTGTTTCTAAACACCCATTTGGTGCCAATAACTGGATGGTCTGATGGTCTGGGAAAAAGTGACCATACTTGGTTCTCTTGAACTGATTTAGTTCATCTTGCATGGCTATAATCCAAGATTCATCAGTGAGAGCTTCATTGACTGTCTTAGGCTCTATTTGAGAGACAAATGCTAGATAATCACAAGGTATTACATTACCTCTGTTCTTACCCCTACAGATGGATCACCAATATATTCTCAGGTGGGTGATTTCTTGTATCTCCACTCCTTTGGAAGATTTTCATGTGTAATATCTTGTTGTTGCAAGTCTTCCAGAGGTGGATCATCCCTGTCTTCAATTGAGGTATCTTTTAGTTTCTTGGATAGTTCGTCTGCATCATCATTGCCACTGTCTTCTTCCTTTCTCAAGGAAGGGTTAGTCTCATCAAAAATAATATGCACAGACTGTTCAATTAATAAGGTACATTTGTTAAATACTCTATAACCTTTGGGTTTAGAAGCATACCCCATGAAGATACCTTCATCTGATTTCGCATCCAACTTACCAATGTCTCTTTTTCCATTATTGTGAATGAAGCAAGGACATCCAAATGTCCTAAAGTGGCTGATCTTTGGCTTCTTTCCTTTAAACAGTTCGTATGCAGTGTTCTTTAGGATTGGCCTGATCATTACTCTGTTGATAATATAGCTTGCTGTGTTCACTGCTTCAGCACAAAAGTATATTGGCAAATTATATTCTGACAACATTGTTCTTGCCATGTCCAATAGAGTTCTATTCTTCCTCTCAGCAACTCCATTTTGCTGTGGTGTCCTTGGTGCTGAGAAATTGTGCTCGATCCCTTGGTCATCAGAACAGAATTAGCAAATCTTTCATTTTGAAATTCTCCTCCATGATCTGACCGGATTCCAACAATGCAAAACTTCTTGTCTTTCTGAACTTTCATGCTGAAGCTTACAAAGCTTTCAAATGTATCATCTTTGTGTTCTAGGAATGACACCCATGTAAATCTGGAATAATCATCAACTATAACAAATCCGAAATTCTTTCCTCCAAGACTAGTGGTTCTCATTGGCCAAATAAATCCATATGAGGAGTTCTAAGGGTTTTGAGGTTGTCACTACAGTCTTTGACTTGAAGGAATTCTTAACATGTTTTCCCTTGGCACAAGGTCTGCAGACACCATCCAATTTTGTGCTGACCTTTGGCAGACTTCCACAAGATTCTTCTTTAGCAGTTTTCTCATACTTCTATGCTGCAATATCCCAGTCTTGTGCCACAGTTCAGTTGATTTATCCTTATTTGCTGCCAGACAGACATCTTGATCCTTTAGTTCTTCAAGATGAAGTGCATACATGTTCTTTCTCTATTGGCTTCGAAAATTACTGCCATCCTTTAATATGCTGCACTTTGACTCTTGAAACTGAATCTGATGACCTCTGTCACAAAGCTGGCTGATGCTGATGAGATTGTGCTTCAGCCCTTTGACAAGCAATACATCTTCAATGACTATTTTTCCTTTGTTGCTCACAGAACCACTGCCAATTACTGTGCCTTTTCCATTGTCTCCATAGGTAACTGTTCCTTCTTCAGCTTGGAGATGGGGAATAGCTTCCGATTCCTTAACATGTGCCTTGAGCACCCACTGTCCAAATACCATTTGGATGCTCGAGAGTTACCTTGAAATGAAAACATTAAGTTTTAGGTACCCAAGTTCCTTTGGGTCCTGATAGTTAGTATCACCGGGTTCCCCTTTTATTATCCATTTCTTATGTCTTGTTGGACATGTTCTTTTATGTGACCTAACTTATTGCAATGACTGCAACAAGATGTTTTTGTTACTTTTCAATATATTTGAAATTGGCTTTATATGATATGTCTTGTTCTGGTACAAATTTTGGAGTCGGGTATATTTTAGGATAGACTATGGTTTCTTCATTATCTGGAGGTGTATATCCTAATCCATGTTTTTTCTTTCTGATCTTCTAGCACCTTTTAATATTAAGGGATTTTTGCCATTTGTAAATTTTTCCAATGTGCTAGATAACTTAATATTTTCTTCTGTTAGTGTCTTAATTTCAGTTTTCAGTTCATCTGAGCTTGCTTGTTTTTCTAGTTTCATTATTTGTTCATTCTTAGCTTTTAGATCCTCACATAACAGTTCATTTCTCCTTTTAAGTTCAGTTTGGCTTTCTAATTGATCATTTTTGATTTTAGATTTGAGTTTGTATTTTCTAGACAACATTGTTTTTCTTGCTTACTTTTAATAGTTTGGTTGCTTCTCTATATTTACTGTATAGTTCGTTGAAGGCTTCTTCTAGACTATCAGAATCTAAACCATTACAAGAATCAAAGGATGAGTCAGAGGTACCTTTTCCTCGGTATTTGCCATGAAGGCCAAGTTGGCTTCTTCCTCATCACTGGTTGAGCTTGAATCACTGTCTGAGTCGCTGCTGTTGCTCCATGCAGCTGCCATAGCCTTCTTCTATATTGTTTGAATTTCTTGGAGCTCTCTTTCTTCCTGAATTCAGGCTTCTGAAGTGTCTTCTACCAGATTGGAACTTTTTCTTCTTTGCTAGAATGCGTTGCAATCTTTTTGACAGCATAGCTCTTCATCTTCACAGCCACTTAAGTTCTCATCTTCAGCTGATGACTCATCTGACTTGTCTTCTTCTGCTTTAAGAGCATTTGAATGCGTCTTTCTGCTAGAGGACTCTCCTAGCCTTTCCATATTGATCTCATGGGCATAAGGGACCCAATGAGTTTTTCCAAAGACATCCTTTTCAGATCATTAGCTTCTTCAATAGCTGTGACCTTAGGGGTCCATGAGGATGGTAAGGATCTAAGAATTTTCCTCACCATGTCTCCTATTTCATAGGTCTTTCCTAGTCCGGTTAACCCATTTGTGATATCTGTGAATCTACTGAACATCTGGGTTATGGACTCACTTGATTGCATCTGAAATTTTCATATTGGGTAACAAGAATATCAATTCTTGTCTCCTTCACCTTGTTTGTGCCTTCATAGGTAATTCTAAGCTTTTCCCACATCTCCATTGCGGATTTGTAGGCCGAAACTCTATTGAATTCCTTTTTGCTTAGAGCACAGCACAGAATACTCTTAGCCTTACAGTTCAAGGAGATCTTTTTCCTATCATCATCTGTCCACTGAGCTTTCTCATTTGTGACCAGGAGATTGCCTTCTTCTACTATGACCATATCTGATAGTCGTGACCTTGGAGAAAGTACTCCATTCTGGTCTTCCAATAAGCATAACTTCACCATCAAAGAGAGGGGGTCGGTTGCAGACTGACCTTCAATGTTACCTTGGGCTGCCATGGATCTTTACTCTTCAGATCGTTGGATCTTCTTCTTTGTCGAAGAGACTCGCTCTGATACCACTTGTTGCCCGGTGACAAGCCCAGAGGGGGGGGAATGGGTCTTTAAAAAATTTTACTTGATTAGTACATGTACTTAAAACATTCACACAAAAGACGTTCTTCGATGAAGGTAGTAACAGTTAGTTCAAAGCGCAATCACACAAGAAAAACACCACACAACACAAGGAATTATCCTGGTTCGGACCTCTCTCCTTAGGAGTCCTAGTCAGTCCCTGAGCAACAACTCAGGATTCCACTAACTAGGGTACAATCCCCTATGGACACTACAACACCCAGCTCAGCTGGTCTTCCTTCACACGAAGGGAATTACACTACCCTGGATACCCCACCAGGTCTTCCTTTCACACAGAAGGAAACAACAACACCCTGGAAGCTCTACCAGGTCTTCCTTCAACACAGAAGGGAACTACAACAGCAAAGGTAAGCAATAAGGACAAGCCCCTAGATCAAGCTTCAACAAGCTAAGATCTGAAGCAAGCAGGACTGAGAGTAAAAGATCTAGAAACATAGAAGACTCTCAGAACTACACGAGCTCTCTCAGATTTTCACTACAGAGTGGAGAGCAAAAGAGCAACACTAAAAGGAATGAGGTTCTTGGCTCTAGAATTCTATCTGAAGATTTGAATAGCTTGTGCGTTCAAAATCCTCTTGCCTCGTTCTTCTGATCTTCTGTCTTGAATTTATATCTCCTTTTGAAATACGGCCGTTGAAGTAACCGTTGTCTCTTAGATTGGTAGACGTTAGACTACTTGACATTTGGAAGCTTTAACAATCTTTATCCAGTTGAGCACGCAAAGAGATAAGGTCTTTTGGCGTCTATATGGTCCAACGTTGTATGACAGAATGTCTTTAGGACCCTGCACATATTAAATGCTAGAACAGTAGACAGCTAGCTGTCTTGTTGTCAGAAACGATGATGTGAGTATTCACCAAAATAGCAATGCCAAATAGCTTGTTCTAAAAGATGTTGACAGAATATGCACAATAATAAAAGGATATCATCTGCATGCATGCAGAGATACATTTTGTCTTCATTAAATGCACAGCAGTTAGACAGATAAACGAAGACTTTGACTATTCAATGTCTTAAGAGATAGATAAACCTCAAGTCGATATAAACCATAAAGTCGTTGTCTATATGACTTATGAAATCGTTATGAATACCAACAAGTCATTATAGAGAGCAAATCATTGTATTCAATGAAGAAATCATTATAGACACTTAACAAATCGTTATGAAAAGCAAATTGATGTGTTCAACGAAGAAGAATTGTTATAAATACTTAACAAATCGTTATGAACTTTAAAGAAATCGATGCGCGAAGCAAATCGTTGTGAGCTCTAAAGAAATCGATGCGCGAAGCAAATTGTTGTGAGCTCTAAAGAAATCGTTGCACGAAGCAAATCGTTATGAGCTCTAAAGAAATCGTTGTGTGAAGCAAATCGTTATGAGCTCTAAAGAAGTCGTTGCGTGAAGCAATCATTATGAGCTCTAAAGAAATCGTTGCGATGAGCAAATCGTTACGATGAGTGAATCGTTACGATGACTTAAGGAATCGTTGCGATGAGCAAATCGTTATGATGACTTAAGGAATCGTTGCGATGAGCAAATCGTTACGATGACTTAAGGAATCGTTGCGATGAGCAATCATTACGATGACTTAAGAATCGTTGCGATGAGCAAATCGTTATGATGACTTAAGGAATCGTTGCGATGAGCAAATCGTTATGATGACTTAAGGAATCATTGCGATGTCAAATCGTTATAGCTCTATTTAAAACGATATACATGAAGAAATCGTTGTGACTTTCAACCGAAATCGATGTGGACTTAGATAGATACACTCTTGAAATAATTAATGCTTCAGAAATATAATGCTTACCAATATTGGCTTGATTGACTTGACCTGGAGTATTTCCTGTACTTAGGACTTAGAGAACTTTGATAAGGTTTTGTTAATTACCAAAATATATGTATATTTAAAATTACGTGGGGACAGACTGATCATCACATATCACATACATAATAAGCCACTAATATAAGGAAAACACATGCTATCATTTGATCACAACATTACACATGATACATGTTTCTTATGGTCAACTGTACATAAGTCATCCAAATACCTTCCTATCTAGCACATGCTCATGGTAAATCATGAAAGATACCATACACCTACACATGTTTTCTACACATGATATATCCTATAATGCATGATTCAAATCTTCATCATATCATTTCACAATTCTACCATTTTAAAACATAAGGCTTTGCACAAGATAGTAAACATTCCTAGCATGGTATCTAGTCAATTTCTCATGCATTTGTATCTTTTTATCACACATTTAACTTGCTGTTTTAGTGTATAATTTATCATACTCTCTTAACACTTGCGCATGCTTTCTAGTAATCTACGTAACACGATACTAAACATTCTAACATAATTTAGAAAAATCATGTTGATACATACATGGTATGAACATATTCACTCTTAAACACCTAACATATAACATGATTTATTAATCTAAACATTTTCCTTATTGAGAAATACTCTACCAATTAGAACATGCAATTATACATAAAGTAGATAGCAATCTAACATGATCACTATTTTATTTCACATGCACTTTCCTTATTTATTTACACATTTCATTTGCTGTTTTAATATAAATAATTCACCATGATATCACCTTTATTAAACATGAATTGAAGATTTAAAATACATTCAAATCGGATGGCAATCGTTTACAAAAACATGGAACTACGTACTAAATGAATAGCATTCTATCATGGACTTAGGCATTATTTTATGTGTTTATCAACATCATAATCTCATTTAGCTTGCTGTTTTGACATGAGTCAAACTTGATTACATGAATTTACACTTATTCTCATGCTATCTTATTCATTTGTCAATTCTACATACTCAAATTTCTACATTACGTTTCTTTACATATTTACATACACATATTCATACACACTACCATATGGATATTATTAAACTACATCACATGATATTAACATAATTCTACAATTATGATGTTAATGCACGAACAACAAAATAAATATACATGTATTAATACATTGGTTTTCACATGTGATTACACTCTCATTATCTTTTACTCTTCCTTACCGATAATTTACACTTCTTTCTTTTCATTTACTCATGCATTCATATTTATCACTTATCACAACAATTGCACTTATCACGTGCCACATTCACTTATCACTTTGCACTTCTAATCACATTTAATCTCTTAAATTGCCGTGACACATAGTCCTAACTACCAAGTAGAGGAAAACACTCACTTTAGCACTTAATGCTTAACACTTAGCACTTAGCACTCACTTTCACATATTTGTCACCTAGGCAATGCGGTGGCAAATCTAGGTAACTGCGCAGAACCGGGAGAAGCCCTCTCCACCTAACCAGCGGTACTTGTCCACCTCCAGGATTTTATCCTAATGCCCTTAGGATTTATCTCATAATGTTGAGCCTTCCATATGGACTTTTCTATGGTACAGCTCTCAGACCCCTATGGTAGCAGTGTCACACATGGCTAAATATTACTTAATCACTTTATCATTCTCATCACATTTTACTCATGCTCATACGCATATTTTCATCCCATTTCACACACTTTTATATAATATTCACATTTCTATTTACAAAAATTCACCTTACTGTTAAACAATGATAAATAACTTAAAATAAGATTTTAACATGCTGCTAACACTTGAGTTACATATAATTAACTCTATCATGCTTAACATGGCCATTTTTCTCATTTCAAAACATAATATACTTACTGTCATCATATCTTCATGAAAGTTTTATCATAAGTTAAATACAGTAAAGATAACACATTCTAAATTTTCTAGAATTTTCTGAATAGGAATTGTATTTATAACAATTAAATCAAATCACAGATGCATTTTTCTCTAATTTCTCTAAAGTAAAGATCCTAGTAAAATAGTCTAATATAACAGTGTCAATGCATATGTACAGTCAAGACATCATCACAGAAGATTTACCAAATCCTAATTCACATCTGACCTATTTACACAAATTAAACATGGCTATTCTATGCTCATAATTCAATTTCCAGAATTTTAATAATTAACACAAATCATGAAAATTCATGAAAACCTCATGACATGACCTACTAATCACCCTTGACCCCACATAAAGTTACAGCATGAACACATACCCAGAAATCATTTAAATATATTAAAGAAGATCAAATAGCATTTTTCAGATACTGAAGAACTTAACTGCACAGTCCTGGCCGCCAACTGAGTTAACTGCGGCATCCCTTGCCGTCAACTCAAGAACTTGACGACAGGGGATGTTGCCATCAACTTCAAACAGCAATCAGCACAGACAACACTCACATGCACGGGGAAAATGGAGGGTCCACGACTCGAGGAAAAATCCAGAAAAATTCTAGGACCTAGGGGACATGTCTAAGATTGATATACATAGGTTACTTGCCTCTAATAAAATCCTAGAAGATCAAATCTTTGTCGTTGAAGCCCTCCTCGGCCAAGAAGAGTGTGCTTAGAAACTACTTGAATCTTGTTCTCCCGTCGATGTAGATCGTTCCTCGGGGTGGGGATGCCTCCTTGATAGTTAGACTATGCTCCAGTCGTCGTAGATCTCCCAGAAAATCCTGCAGTCGCCGATCAGAGCTTGGGAAGTCCAGCTTTTCTCACAGAAAATACTAGGGTTTCACAATGACCAAAAGGCTTGGTGCGGCCAGAAATGGTTTTTATAAGTTGGATAGGTTGGGTATGCACTGGGGTAGGTTACCCAAGGTTTAGGAAGGGTTTCCTAAACTGGAACGGGCCAAACGCTGGTGTTAACAAATTTGGGACCGTTACGCAGGAGGATATTGACGTCAACATCGGTTGTAGTCAACTGCAAAGTTGACGTCAAGGGGCTGGCCGCCAACATGCTGTTGGCGTCCAGGGGGTGGCCGCCCACTGTGGGTTGGCGTCCAGGATGTGGACGCCAACCACACTGGCGTCCAGGTCTTGGCCGCCAACTGCACAGTGCAGTCAAGAACCCTGCCAAACCCCAAAATAAATGCGTAATATATCTAAACATTTAGTATATGTAAAAATAATTACATATATCCTTACCACATAAAATACATGAATTACACATTTTTAATTTATAACTTGCACTAATCTCAATTAAAGATAATATGCACGAAGTGACATACATATGTATACATATGCACCATAGTTGCATGTATTATGCACGAATATATATATAATGTAATACACACTCTATTATTTAGATATCATACATGTCATAATCAAGTCAATGGTTATTGCAATAAGTAAATATCATATGTACAACATTAGATTTATACATCTATACACGTAAAAGTATAATTTAGTACAACATGCATGAATTTACATAAATATAGCTTGCTTATAATATTTTGATATATTTTACATGCACCGTATTATTTAAGTACCATATACACTATAATAATTTAGCATGCTAATAATAAACAATTATCATTTGCACAAGATGGACGTATAGATATATGTATACATGCGTATACTCATGAGTAATCATACTTATAACATACATAAGGATAAACATATATGTATATACATGCCTACATCGTTTAGATACATACATTTC
>CM024758.1:63351540-63407159 GCA_014218235.1 Colocasia esculenta | reverse complement strand
GAGTGTCAAGACAACCTTTTTTAAACATCTCGGCATCATCAATTGTCAGCAAATGGTGAGGTATCTTTGACACTATTATCGAATTTAACCTTTCAATTCTGAAAGCATGTTTAGAATGTCAAAATAGTTTTTTATTAAAATTATTCAGGTGTAGGGGTCCAAAACTAGCCCCAAAAGAACAGTCCCCCTAATACCCCTATACACCAAGCACACACCAAAAATGATCCCCGCATACAAAAATACATGCATGATCCCCACAAACAAAAAGAATGGAAATGAGAACAAATTCTAACTACCCAAGTAACAGGTGGTTTCAGATCCTCATAATGTGAATGTTGAAGAATTGTGAATATTTTCATCATTAAATTAGTAATGTCAATTCCCAGACCATTGACGGTTCTTATCTGAGATTAAGGTTAACATCGCTTCTATCCTTAGTAATTCCCAGGTCTACATATGAACCTGGGTTTGAATTTTTAAGAGTGTCCACACTCAGAAAATTCAAGCAATACAACCAGCCACCTAGGTTCAAACATTGATGTCCTTTTCATAAACTTTCTACCTGTACCAACTAGGTAGAGCCCCATCAATCAAATATTTCAACAACCACTTTCAAATTATTGTTTTAACTTCTTATGACCAGATGAGGTTCTTGGCCCATTTTATTTCCTTGGAGGGTATTTGAGCTGTGTGGGTTCGTTATCTTTTTTCAGTGTCATCTAAGTCTAACTTGGTTTATCCATATAACATTAATGAGAGTGTATGGAGATTTAATGTGGTCTTTTGGTAAAGTTCTGAATACTCCATAGGTCATGCGTGTCTACATTGGTATGGACTGATCTTCTACATGATTTTTTTTTTTGTTTATAACTGAGTCTACTTTTGTGTAGGGTAGAAAGTAAATTTTTAGTTAGTAGATCCTACTAATTATTTTTGTTTATAACTGAGACTTTTTCAGTTCATGACACTTTAAATTTATTTTGTAGAATTATTTTGAAAAATAAATGAACTTGTTTATATGTATACTAATTGAATGATTTTATTTTGCAGGTTGAGTTAGATGACACTTGAATTTTTTATGTGCAAATAGAACAACTCCTCCTTCAGTAGAGTACTAACATTGTCCACTCTCACCTTATGAAATAATTATGGCCATTCAATTTATGTTATGACCAAAACAGTACTAAATGACCCCCAAGCAGAAAAGCAACAAAATGTTAATACTTTTGGGTTCCGTATAATTTGTCAAGAAAACAACCATAGACTCCTTTTTCGTGTTGGTAGGAAAGTTCTAGTGTTTAACTTGTTTTCACATTAGTCCTTATTTTTACATGTAAGTTAATAATACTTGGTCTCCAGGATGATTGATTCTCACTGTAGTGTGCATAAGGAATTCCACTAGAAGGGCATAGATCGTAGACTGTTGACTTGTTGTTTCTTTATAACACACAGAAGTTCGTGGTTCTCTTTATGCACCTTTCAGCAAGAATCCATATGTCATGCATTGACATAACCCTGTAACATTAATGATCTTTGCAAGCCTAGTTTCTGTTAGTTATGCATCTTTAATTAAGCTTTAGTATGGTGGTGCTTTCATTCTCTCATGAATGTTCTATCTTTACACTTTGCAAAAGAATGGCTCACTAGTACTACTGGTTTATGCTATTTGCTCAACTATCTTGTTGTGAGTTGCATGCTCTTGCTGAAGATTTAGAAAAGAAGAGGCAAAGAATATTGAATTGTGGCTGATTAATTTGTGTGTGTCCGTTGAAATCATATATGTTTTGTGTTTCTTTGAAGCAATTACTGAACATATGCAAACACATCATCCTTACATATTTTGGGCACCTTTCTCTAGTTTTGAATATCCTCAAAACATGAAATGGGATCCTAGGTTTCTTTGTTTTTGTTTCAGTTTTGCATATTTCAGTTGTTTTTGTTTAAGGTTTTCTTTGAAGAATTTGATTGGATTTTTGGTTTAGGTTTTCTTTGAAGAATTTTTCTATGTGGATATTAGAACTAATGCTTTGCTTCAGATATTTTTTCTTTCATATCAACCAGTTCTGTTTTAATCTTTCATGTGTTTTAATCTTTCATATGATCGATAGTTACACAATCATATGTTTCTCGGAGCAATACCAGGACTAATGCACCATTTGCATATTTGGTTACTCAACAACCTTCTAATGAGTATTTGTTTGTTCAGGCAATGACAAGCAAAACACCTTTGCTCATGGTGCTTGGTCTGAACCTCTTTATTGCTGATTTTCACCAAAGGCACGCATATTGCAAGGAAAGTGGCATCCTCACAATGTTTGATGTGTGTAGTGGTACAAAGTTGAGGGAAATGATCTGTTATTATGTTCTCTTGTTTTAGAAGGGTTTTGTTTTCTGAATGTTATATGTTTGTTTTAGATGGTGGAGCATCTAAGGGAGAGCATTCTGTGTCTCTCTTCCACAGGAAACTATGAACAATGGGAGTCTTTTAGAGGGCAACCCTAGGAGATGCCAACATTATGATGCCCGGTAGTCTGCTATATGCATTTAGTGATGTTATGCCATGCAAACATTATGATCATTGCAATCCTAGCTTCTGTTAGTTATGCATCTTTAATTAAGCTTTAGTATGGTGGTGCTTTCATTCTCTCATGAATGTTCTATCTTTACACTTTCCAAAAGAATGGCTCACTAGTACTACTGGTTTATGCTATTTTCTCAACTATCTTGTTGTGAGTTGCATGCTCTTGCTGAAGATTTTAGAAGAGAAGAGGTAAAGAATATTGAATTGTGGCTGATTAATTTGTGTGTGTCCGTTGAAAATCATATGTTTTGTGTTTCTTTGAAGAAATTACCTGAACATATGCAAACACATCATCCTTACATATTTTTGGGCACCTTTCTCTAGTTTTGAATATCCTCAAAACATGAAATGGGATCCTAGGTTTCTTTTTTTTTGTTTTAGTTTTGCATATTTCAGTTGTTTTTTTGTTTAAGGTTTTCTTTGAAGAATTTGATTGGATTTTTTGGTTTAAGGTTTTCTTTGAAAAATTTTTCTATGTGGATATTAGAACTAATGCATTGCTTCAGATATTTTTACTTTCATATCAACCAGTTCTGTTTTAATCTTTCATGTGTTTTAATCTTTCATATGATCGATAGTTACAACAATCATATTTTTCCGGAGCAATACCAGGACTAATGCACCATTTGCATTTTGGTTACTCAACAACCTTCTAATGAGTATTTTGTTTGTTCAGGCAATGACAAGCAAAACACCTTTGCTCATGGTGCTTTGTCTGAACCTCTTTATTTACTGATTTTCACACAAAAGGCACACATATTGCAAGGAAAGTGGCATCCTCACAATGTTGGATGTGTGAGTGGTACAAGGTTGAGGGGATGATCTATTATTATGTTCTCCTGTTTTAGAAAAGGTTTTGTTTTCTAAATGTTATATGTTTGTTTTAGATGGTGGAGCATCTAAGGGAGAGCATTCTGTTGTCTCTTTCCACAAGGAACTATGAACAATGGGAGTCTTTTAGAGGGCAACCCTGGAGATGCCAACATTCTGATGCCCGGTAGTAATCTTTATTTTTTACTATATTGAGCTAGAATCGGCACCAAGGGTTCATATAATATTTATTCGATTTACGTTGTGTTGGTTGTATAGTCGTCCATATGTTAAAAGCTCTCTCTGCCAAGTTGAGTCAATACGTCCTCCTGATTTATTAGACTTATTTCTATCAATTCAATATGAAGTCATGTGGTTCTTATGTTCTTCTCTATTAGCCTATGTATGTTTCCTAATTTATGACTTTCTTATGTTCTTCTATGTCAAATAAAGCTAATGGCGTTGTCTTATTATTCTAGACTATAGGATTTCTTTCTCCTTAGAATATGCAACTTTTGTACATTGCCTATAATACAGAGTTTTGATATGAGCTATGTGAATAATTTCTAGCTTTTTTTGCTAATATTAGTATTTTTTCCCTTTTCTGCAACATTATAACTCATTTGCCTCTATGGAAGCATGAACAGAGAAGTTTTGTATTATCTATTTTTTTTCCCTACAGGTTACGTTTTCCTTCGTTCCTCGTCCTATAGGTGCTTCATAGTGAAAAGTTTTGTATTATCTATTTTTTCCCTTGGAATATGTTCTCCAATTTTTTTTTCCTTGAGTGGACATGTGAATGTTATGAGAATGGGAATGTGAATGTTGAATATTATGGATTTGAATGTTGTTTTTTCCTTATGTGATGTAGATGAGTGATATGGATTTGAATTTTTCTTTTAGTTATGTGGAGAGGTATTTAGTTTATATTTGTAAAAAAAAAATAAAATCTACACCTACAATTTTTAATCTTCATGCTAAACATCATTACAATACAATATTGTGAAGTCATACGATATATATTGCAATATTTACTACGGTTACAACATCAGTATAGAAGACCTCTACACTTACATTTATTATATCATCATCTCAAAAAGGTATTCCTACGGTTACAAATTATCAGCATAGATGGCAACACCTATGTTTTTTAGGAATTTTACTTATGCTTATATGAATATTTACATACGGTGAATATTCGTATGAATAATCCGACATATAACTACGGTTATTTTTCTGTGGCTATAGCTTTAGTCACGCGCGCGCTACGTGTCGGATTCAAACCGTAGCACTTTTCCGTAGGTAAAAGCTTTTCCTTCGGATTTTAGGTATATACCTACGGTTATTATGCGAAGTTATAGGTCATTTTTTTTGTAGTGCATGTTATAATGTTAAGTGCTTTTCGCAGTTTGAGACTAGCGATTTGGGATTGAGATGCGTACATCACTACACACGTGCACATCTAGGCAGCCCTTTCTGGGGATTTGGAAGCTCTCATCGGTCATTCTGTTCGGTCGACTAGACCTTTTCTCTAAGACCTCTGTATATCTCCGTTCTCCGTGGATTCCCACATGGAGACCGAGTTGGTTGTACCATTGAAGTCCTGGAGATAGCGTGCACTTCCTCTCTCATCTTGTTCTCGTGAGTATGATTTTCAATCTAGACTAAAGCATTAATGTAAAGATTGAACTAAAGTATAATCGTACTGTATGCTATCAAATTTACTCTTCACCATTGTTATCATGAAATCATGTTCAATTTACTTTCTATACTTTTTCTCATCATCATTATGAACATGGCATTAGACATGCTTACTTGTTGAACTCTCATTGGCCATTATTATGACTGTGGATATCTACATTTAAAATTGAAGTGAGATGCTGACCGGGCACGGTGTGTGTCAAGGGCTCCAGTCTAGCCCCAATGACGAAGAGTCATAAATATACTGTTAACCATGGGTTATAATGATTACTTACTGGCGTTGCATCTGCGCTGAGAGTCTGCATGCCGTGTTGAATGATAGAAACAAATAACCATATACACGTGTCCTAGTGTACATTCTTGATGGATTATTCCTTAGTGTACATTAGTGTCTACGTGCCTGATTATGTTACATTATCGTGATCGTGCGTTCTTACTTTCTTGAGTGATATGACCATCCTGCATTTATTGCATTTAAGTGATATCTTGCGTGCTGTAACAGCCTCACTATTGATCATCTCTTGCTCGTTATATCGTTCAAGATCTTGTCTATCATGATCACTCTATCTAGCTTGTTCATGTATCATGTTTTAATGAGTTTTGTTCGTACATGCATGTCATGACAATCATCGTGCTTACCTAGTTCTAATTGTTAATCACTATATCATTACCTGCACATTAAAATATAAATCCTTCTGGGCTAGTTTGCTCATCCCCTACATTTAACCATTCTAGGTGATTATGACATTCAAGAGTAAGAGCAAGTCGAGGATGGGAATGCGTCTGAGTGATGAGCGTTCCAACTATGAGTCTAGTTATAGTAGTTTGCTTTGAGTGTTAGATTCATTTAGTAGGAATTGAGGAATAAATGTACCTTTCTTCTTTTTATTGAGTGTTTGTCCTGTATTAGTTCCGTTGAAACAAATATGAGATTTGAATACAATTTCAATTGAGTTCAATATTTGGGCCCTATGACGATGCATGTTGTTATACATTTAGTGCGTGCTAGCTAGAGGCTTATTTGCCGACTGTTCACGTCTCGAGATATCGTCTCAAATTATTTCGCATTATTAATTCCACTGCATAATTCTCAGACGTGACAGTTTAGTGGTATCAGAGTCTAGGAAAACCAAATAGTATATGTCTCAGGAATAAGAGATACCTATGAAACCTAGGTCATGGAAATTAGTATAATACCTTGTGAGAATGGGAAGAGATTGGGAATAGTTAGAATGAACAAACACTCCTACCCATTCACTCTTATAATGTATCTGGAGACATTAATTGGTTTCCATCCTTTTCTCAGGAACCTTCATAACTCTTACACTCAACTGCAATGGCTCGCAACCAGTGGCAAGCTATGCGAGACACTGTGGCTGGACTGACCCAGGCATTACAAAATGTAGTTCAGGCTGGAAATCAGGCTGCAGCTGCAAGGAATGGAGCTGGTGATCTGCACTGGAATTTTAGGAGTTTGAACCCTCCTCGTTTCTCTGGATTCCCTGATCCAGACGAAGCAGAGAACTGGCAAGAGGAAATAGAAAGGATTTTCCAAGTTTGTAATGCACCAATAGGAGAAGGTGGTATTGAACACTTTCCCATTTACTAAGGATGCTCGAGCATGGTGGAAGGCCACATCGGACCATTTGCCTAATGCAGCTGATTTGGAATGGGCCGGATTCCTGAGATATTCTGGGGAAAGTATTTCTCAGAGGTAGTTAAGGAAAAGAAGGCAACGGAATTTCCCGCACTGAAGTAGAAAGGAATGTTCGTGGCTGAGTATGAGGCTCAGTTTCTCGGTCTGGCTGTATATGCCCCACATCTGGTGGGCACGGAAAGATTGAAGGCTAACCGGTTCATGGATGGGCTCAGGCCCATGTTTATCGAGAAGCTCGGACCTCACAATATCCAGACCTACACTGAGATGGTCCAAAGAGCTCAACTGGTAGAAGACACCATGGCTAAAGTGGAAGGCATTAGGGGCAAAGACATCTCAAAGCTGACCTTTATAAAAAGAGGATCAGTCGATAAAACTGGAACTTTCCACAACAGCAATAATAACAACATCTACAACAACAACAAAAGGCCAACCACTGGGAAGGACTATGGTGTGGAGAAAAAGATCAAAGTAGAAGAAACAACGACGGTGGAATATTGTAAATTTTGCGACAAGCCTGGGCACCAAGAGGACAAGTGCTGGAAGAAGGCCGGGGCTTGCCTGCGATGTGGGAGTCAGGATATTCGTATACCAAACTGTCCCATGCTAAAAGACCAAGTTGGAAGGAACCAGGGAGTGTAAAGCGTCAAGGACGTGTGAATGCAATAACGCAAGTGAAGCTCCCGGAAGGAGGTATGATTATTAAACCCCTAGACTGATCTTATGATGTTTTTCTTATTAGTACATTTCTAAGTGGGGGAGATCATAAGGAGAAAGTAAAAAGAATAATCTAGTTATTACCATAGTTCATCTGGTGGATGAGATGGAGTTGTAACAACCGTGGAAGGAAAACAGGAGTGGGAGGAACCAAAGAATATTACAGGTGGCCATAGGTGTAGATATTGGACTAGCATCCACGATGTTTAAACAAGTTAGAAGAATTAAATCCAAAACTAGCTCAAGGATCATAACTATCAAAAGCCAATTAATGATCTATTAACTTGGGGACTAAATTCCCTCAAGGACTATTCTACCATGTTTAAATGATAATTGTTATCTTAAAATCTTGCAAACCATGATTAGTTAAAGTGCATAGTTTCATGTCATGTTATCATGTTAAGTGCTTTCGAAAAGTTTGAGACCGGTGGTTTGTGGATTGAGATGCGTACATCACTACACACTTGCACATCTAGGCAGCCCTTTCTTGGGGATTTAGAAGCTCTCTATCGGTCATTCCGAATCGGTAGACTAGCGACCATTGAAGTTCCATGAAGACAGCGTGCACTTCCTCTCTCATCTTGTTCTAGTGAGTATGATTTTCAATCTAGACTTAAGTCATTAATGTAAAGATTGAACTAAAGTATAAATCATACCGTTATGCTGCCAATTTATCTCTTGACCATTGTTATCATGAATCATGTTCAATTTACTTAATACTTGTTCTCATCATCATCATGAACATGACATTACATATGCTTATTATTGAAACTCTCATTGGCCATTATTAATGACTGTGGATATCTACATTTAAAATTGAAGTGATATGCCGACCGGGCACGGCAAGTGTCCAAGGGCTCCAGTCTAGCCCCTATGACGGAGAGTCATAAATATATTGTTACCATGGGGTATAATGATTACTGGCGTTGCATCTACGCTGGGATTCGTGCATGTCGTATAGCACACCGAAATTTCAAATACATAAAAATTTAAATAAATAGAAGTAAATAATTTCCATAATACCAGAGTATTTAAACATACGTATCATCATCGATGTTCTAAAACACATCGGAAATTCCCTAAAATTTATAAATCAACCCTAAACATTATTACTAAATGTTTCACAAGGAAATTTGTGCCAAGAAAAATCGGATTAGCCATGTTTAAAAGTTTTTGCGACTTATTATCGTAATTCATAATAAGTCAAAAAATCATTATCACACGTACTTGGATGAGTCAGAAAATTAAATAAAAATCATAAACGGACTTCAAATAATATCTTCTAATGACCCATCAAGAAATTTGGGTCAATAAAAATTATTTGGGATAGGTTTAAGAGTTATTGTGACCGATTATCCAAAATAGGAAACAAGTCGGAAAATTGTTAACACGGAAATACGACGCAATCATAAATTAAATAAAAATGTTGGAAAGACTTCTAACATTATATATTAATGACCCAATATCATAATTGGGCCAATGGACCACATATGACCCAAAAATCAAATGAAGCTAGAAAATAAATGGAAATTCGTAACCCTAAATAGGCTGAGATTAGAAAGAGACAATTTGAGTTGAATTGGGATAGAAACATGCATTCTTGGCAATCCAAATTCGTGCTTAACTAGGGTGGGAGGTTTCCTAAAGCCTCACACACTCTAATGGAGGAAGAAATCCTTAAATTAGGAAACTAACAAGCCAAAACTGCAACTCTTCTTTCCTAGTCACAATAGGACTCCTAACACCATGATTGCTTAAATACTCTTCACCAAACCTTAGAGAAAAGTTTTAGAACTTGCTAGGGTCATGTGGAGGAGCTCTTGGTGGCTGAGGATCTGTGGAACCCCACACCAAGCCGTCTTCTTCCCCTTCTTGTCTGCGCGACCTACACCAACCGTCCACTTGAAGTTGACCAAAGGTGAGTCAAACCATAACAAACCTTGAAGGCCTATACCCCTGGAAAGAGGGTCAAGTCTACGTTCTAAAACGTGGAATGTCCAAATTCCATGCAGTATACACGGAGTATTAAGCATTTTCCTCCGAGTGGTCTGAACATGGGTTTTTTGGAAAAATGGGACTTCCTCAACCCAGAAGGTAGGTTTCTCAGGTCAAACCTTAACATATCCTATACCAATGTGTAGAGCACCAAGTTAACGTTCATTTCCCACTAGTTTCACCGAATTCCAATGAGTAGATTGTGAGTTATAAGCGTTTTCCCCAAGTCGCGCACTGTCAGGATTTTTCTGTCTTTATATATTGCATGCGATTTGAGACTGAATTAGAGCAAACTCACAACATGAAAGTTTTTCTACTAGTTGTCATCGTCATATCTTGTGTTTAATGTTTTGTCAAAATGTCATTGTTTAAAGAGTTATAAGCATGACAAGAGGGTCTCTGCATGACACTATGTTTTCGGGTGGCACTTGTTTTACGTTGGTGTTGGACTTGATTAAAGCCTGTTGAAACCATCATTGTTTTCTAATTCCGATTTACTGGAAGCACCCTTGCATGTCTAAGTTGGTTTAAAGCTAGTTTCATTATTTTTCATGCATTGTACAATTTGTTCTTAATTTTAGAACAACCCTGTGTCAAAATAGGGAAAGTCTGGTCCATAATCCAAAGCACTGTCCTTTCTCTGTCGGATTCAGGCGCAGACCCTGTGAAACGCGACGACCCGATAGGCCACGTTCTGAGGTCTTGTCACGACAGCATACCCGTCGTGTTCTGAACGCGACGAGCACCCCATTGCTATTCTCTGTCTGTTCTGACTGCCTTGTCGCATTCTTCACATCCCCTTGTCGCGTTCTGATCTGACCCTGTCGCGACCTTTACAAGTGTCCGTCATGATCTCAGGATTTTTACATGAAACCACTTATTTTCTTGCAAATCTTCCCGCTATACCTGAGGTCTTTTTAAATATGATATTTAGCGTGTAAATCACATGTCTTAGGTCTGATCATTGCATGATGGTTTATTTAATGGCATAAAAGTGATTAACCCATTTAAAAAACCTCAATTACAAGAATAATATTCTAAATACTATCTTAATGATATGATCATTCATGAAACTTGTGATTTACTCTTGTTACCGTTCTAGCTTGATTTAAATGATAATTATTATCTTAAAATCTTGTAAACCCATGTGTATTAAATGCATTGTCCATTGCATGCCATCATGTTAAGTGTTTTCCGCGAGTTTGAGACCGTGAATTGAGACGCGTACATCACTACACACTTGCACATCTAGGCAGCCCTTTCTTGAATTGGAAACTCTCTACCGATCATTCTAAATCGGTAGACTAGCGACCTTTTCTCCAAGGCCTCCGTAAATATCCTCTGACCATGGATTCCCACATGGCCGACGAGTTTGTTGCACCATTGAAGTTCCCTGTAGATAGCGTGCACTTCCTTTCTCTTCTTGTTCTCGTGAGTGTGATTTACAATATAGACTAAAGCCAATAATGTAAAGATTGAACTAAAGTATAAATCGTGCTGTTATGCTGCCAAATTTATCTCTTGACCATTGTTATCATGAAATCAGTTCAATTACTTATTACTTGTTCCCATCATCATCATGACATGACGTTACACGTGCTAACGTTTTGAAACTCTCACTGGCCATTATTAATGACTGTGGGTATCTACATTTTAAATTTTACATGAGATACTGACCGGGCAGGGCGAGTGTCCAAGGGCTCCAGTCTAGCCCCAATGACGGAGAGTCATAAATATACTATTAACCATGGGGTATAATGATTACTGGCGTTGCATCTGCGCTGGAGTCTTGATTGCTTGTTGAATGATAGATACAATAACCACATACACGTGTCCTGGTGTACATTCTTGATGGATCTTTTCTTGGTGTACATTAGTGTCTACGTGCTTGATTAGTGTTACATGATCGTGCTCGTGCGTGCTTGCTTGCTTGCGTGATATGGCCATCCTGCATTTAATGCAATTAGTGATATCTTGCGTTCTTGACATCAAGTGAAATCTTGCGTGCTTGTACAAAGTGATCTATTGCTAGTTCTATCTTGTTATATCCTTCTAGATCTTGTTCTATCATGATCACTCTATCTAGCATGTTTCATGTATCATGTTTTAACGAGTTTTATTTGTTCTTTCATATCATTCATCGTGCTTACCTAGTTCTAAATTGTTAATCACTTATATCATTACCCGCACATTGAGATATAAATCCTACTGGGCTATTTTGCTCATCCCCTACTTTTACCCAATCTAGGTGACTATGATATTCAAGAGGAAGAGCAAGTTGAGGATGGGAATGCATCCGAGTGAAGAGCATCCCAACTATGAGTGTAGTAATAGTAGTTTGCTCGAGTGTTAGATTCATGTAGTAGGAAGTGAGGAATAAAAGCGTAATTTCCCTTTATTTGAGTCTTAGTCCTGTAATAGTTTCCCTACAATAAGTTGAGATTTGAATACAATTTATATTGTGTTCAATATTTGGGCCCTATGATGATGTATGTTGTTATACATTTAGTGCGTGCTAGCTAGAGGCTTATTTGCCGACTGTTCACGTCTCAGGATATCGACTCGAATTATTATCAATATCCGCTGTGAAATTCTTGGGACGTGAAATTTCGTGTTGAATGATAGATATAATAACCACATACACGTGTCCTCGTGTACATTCTTGGTGGATCTTTCCTTGGTGTACATTAGTGTCTACGTGCCTGATTAGTGTTACATTATCGTGATCGTGCGTTCTTACTTTCTTGTGTGATATGACCATCCTGCATTTATTGCAATTTAAGTGATATCTTGCATGCTTGTTACATGCCTCACTATTGATCATCTCTTGCTCGTTATATCGTTCTAGATCTTGCTCTATCATAATCACTCTATCTAGCTTGTTAATGTATCATGTTTTAATGAGTTTTGTTCGTACATGCATATCATGACAATCATCGTGCTTACCTAGTTCTAAATTGTTAATCACTTATATCATTGCCCGCACTTTGAGATATAAATCCTACTGGGCTAGTTTGCTCATCTCCTACTTTTAACCATTCTAGGTGATTATGACATTCAGAGGAAGAGCAAGTCGAGGATGGGAATGCGTCTGAGTGATGAGCGTTCCAACTATGAGTCTAGTTATAGTAGTTTGCTTTGAGTGTTAGATTCATGTAGTAGGAATTGAGGAATAAATGTACCTTTTTTCTTTTTATTGAGTCTTTGTCCTGTATTAGTTCCTTTGAACAAATATGAGATTTGAATACAATTTCCATTGAGTTCAATAGTTGGGCCCTATGATGATGCATGTTGTCATACATTTAGTGCGTACTAGCTAAAGGCTTTTGCCGACTGTTCACGTCTCGGGAATCGTCTCGAATTACTTCACCTTATTAATATCCGCTGCGTAATTCTCAAGACATGAGAGTTTAGTGGTATCAGAGCCTAGGACAAACAAATAGGATATGTGTCAGGAATAAGAGATACCTATGAAACCTAGGTCATGGAAATTATGTATAATACTTGGTGAGAATGGGTAGAGACTGGGAATATGTTAGAATGAACAAAACACTCCTACCCATTGACTCTTATAATGTATCTGGAGACATTAATTGGTTTCCATCCTTTTTCATGAACCTTCATAACTCTTACACTCAACTACAATGGCTCGCAACCAGTGGCAAGCTATGCAAGACACTATGGCTGGACTGACCTAGGCATTACAAAATGTAGTTCAGGCTGGAAATTAGGCTGCAGCTGCAAGGAATGGAGCCGGTGATCTGCACTGGAATTTAGGAGTTTGAACCCTCCTCGTTTCTCTGGATTCCCTGATCCGGACGAAGTAGAGAACTGGCAAGAGGAAATAGAAAGGATTTTCCAAGTTATGTAATGCACCAATAGGGAGAAGGTGGTACTGGCCACTTTCCAATTTACTAAGGATGCTCGAGCATGGTGGAAGGCCACATCGGCCCATCTACCTAATGTAGCTGAATGGAGTGGGCCGGATTCCTGGAGATATTCTGGGGAAAGTATTTCTCAGAGAGAGTTAAGGAAAAGAAGGCGGCAAAATTGCCCCACTAAAGTAGAAAGGAATGTCTGTGGCTGAGCATGAGGCTCAGTTCGTGCGTCTGGCTATATATGCGCCACATTTGTTGGGCATGGAAAGATTGAAGGCTAACTAGTTCATGGATGGGCTCAGGCCCATGTTTATCGAGAAGCTCGGACCTCACAATATCCAAAACCACACTGAGATGGTCCAAAGAGATCAGCTGGTAGAAGACACCATGGCTAAAGTGGAAGGCATTAGAGGGAATGACATCTTAAAGCCGACCTTTTTAAAAAGAGGATCAGTCGATACAATTGAAACTTTCCACAACAACAACAATAACAACAACTACAACAACAACAAAAGGCCAACCATTGGGAAAGAATATTGCATGGAAAAAAAGATCAAAGTAGAAGAAATAGCGACAGTGGAATATTGTAAATTTTGCGACAAGCCTGGGCACCAAGCGGACAAGTGCTAGAAGAAGACCGGGGCTTGCCTGCGATGTGGGAGTCAGGAACATCGTATACCAAACTGTCCCATGCTAAAAGACCATGTGGAAGGAACCAGGGAGTGGTAAAGCGTCAAGGATGCGTGAATGCAATAGCGCAAGCGGAGCTCCCAGAAGGAGGTATGATTATTAAACCCCTAGACTGATCTTATGATGTTTTTCTTATTAGTACATTTCTAAGTCGGGGAGATAATTAAGGAAAAATTAAAAAGAATAATCTAGTAATTATACCATAGTTCATCTGGTGGATTGAGATGGAGTTGTAACAACCGTGGAAGGAAAACAGGAGTGGGAGGAACCAAATGAATAGTACGGGTGGCCATAGTTGTAGATGTTGGACTAGCATCCACGATGTTTAAACAAGTTAAAGGAATTAAATCCGAAACGAGCTCAAGGATCATAACTATCAAAAGCCAATTAATGATCTATGAATTTGGGGAACAAATTCTCTTAAGTGGGGGAGGGTGTAGCACCCCAGAAAATTTAATTACATAAAAATCCAAATAAATGGAAATAAATAATTTCCATATTATCGAAGTATTTAAACATACATATCATTATCGTATGTGCTAAAACACATCAAAAAATTCCGTAAAAATTATAAATCAACCCTACACACTATTCCTAAGTGTTCCACAAAGACATTCGTGTGACAAAAAATCCAATTAACCAAGTGTAAATCTCATGGTGACCAATTACCCAAATAGGAAACAAGTCGGAAAACTGTTAACACGGAAATACGACGCAATCATAAATTAAATAAAAATGTTGGAGAGACTTCTAACATTTTATATTAATGACTCAATATCATAATTAGGCCAATGGACAACATTTGGCTCAAAAATCAAATGAAGCAAGAAAATGCATGGAAATTCGCAACTCTAATTAAGCTGAAAATAGAAGGGGGTAATTAGGGCAAACCCCATGGCAGTTAGCCTTCCCTGGAAACTCAAATTTGTTCTTAACCATGGTGGGAGGTTCCTAAAGCCTCACATACTCTAATGGAGGAAGAAATCCTCAAATTTGGAAAGTAATATTTGGAAACCGCAACTTGGCTTTCCATGTTGCAATAGGACTCCTAAAACCCATGGTTGCTTAAATGCTCTTCACCCAAAACCTAAGGACGAGTTTTAACTTGCTGGGATTGTGTGGAGGAGCTCTTGGTGGCTAGAGAGTAGGATATCAAGCATACCAAGCTCATCTTCTTCCCCTGTTCGTCTGCTATGACCTGTGCAACCCGTCCCGTTGGAGTCGACCAAAGGTAGGGTAAACCGAAATCCCATCATGCAAGGCTTATACCCCTGGAAAGAGGGTCAAGTCTACTTCCTAACCCAACTAGAATGCACAATCTTTGTGCTGTATACACGGAGTATTAGGTGTTCTTCCACAGATGGTCAGAACGTGGGTCTTCTGAAGAATGAAACTTCATCAACCCAGAAGGTAGGCTTTCTCAGGCCAAACCTTAACAAATCATATACCAATGTGTAGAGCATCAAGTTAACTTTTGTTTCCTACTGATTCATTGAATTCCAATGAGTACATGTAGAGTTATAGGCGTTTTGCCAAAGTCGCGCATGTCTGAGACTTTTTACGATCGTGTTGATTTATCATGCATCTCGAGGTCATTTTAAATTATTTAAAAATCATAGTTTGAATCTATACCATGTTCCCTACAACTTTAATGTTGACACTTTTGACCGAAAATTCTTAGCTTAGAAGATATAAGCATTGCTGGATCAAACCCCCCTGAGTGCAATTTTTTTTGTGTTTTCAGTTTGAACCTTCAACAGCGTCCGGTTTAGAGGACGCATTTCAAGCCTCTGGTATCGCAACACTGCTGGTGATGCGATCCTATGAAAGGCGTCGATGCACCCCGACACGTTTAACGCGTTGCCCCGTCAACGCTGCATGGGTCTTCACGCCTGCCTGGGAGTTAGCACCGGTCTGAACCGCGGCGGCAGATCCCGATGCGTTTCAGGCGGTTTTCCCGCCCAGTGATTTCATTAATTTAATTGCATGAACGCGTCACTTTTCCACGACCTGATTCAGTCTTGAAGGCAGCCACCAGGGTGGATGCGATTTGGCTTCTTCACTGTTTCGACTATTTTGACTGTACACTACGTATTTAAATGCGTCTACTGTATAGGACGCGTATTTACAAGCTTACCCGAGGTCTATTTAACATGGTATCAAGTGTATAATTTGCATGTCTTGGTTCTAATCATCTCATGAGGACTGTTTAATGGCTTAAAAGTGATTAACCCATTTAAAAGCTTTAATTACATAAATGTTATTCTAATTGCTCCTTAAATGTTATGATCCATTCATGCAACTTGTGATTTAATCTTCCTACTATTCTACCATGTTAAATGATAATTGTTATCTTAAAATCTTGCAAACCATGATTAGTTAAAGTGCATAGTTTCTTGTCATGTTATCATGTAAGTGCTTTCCGCGAGTTTGAGACCGGTGGTTTGTGGATTGAGATGTGTACATCACTACACACTTGCACATCTAGGCAGCCCTTTCTGGGGATTTAGAAACTCTCTATCGGTCATTTCGAATCCGTAGAATAGATACATTTTCTCTTAGTCCTCGGTAAATCTCCGTTCTCTCTGGATTCCTACATGGAGACCGAGTTGGTTGTACCATTGAAGTTCCTGGAGATAGCGTGCACTTCCTCTCTCATCTTGTTCTCGTGAGTATGATTTTCAATCTAGACTAAAGCCATTAATGTAATGATTGAACTAAAGTATAAATCGTACCGTTATGCTGTCAAATTTATCTCTTGACCATTGTTATCATGAAATCACGTTCAATTTACTTATTACTTGTTCTCATTATCATCAGGAGCATGACATTACACATGCTTACTTATTGAAACTCTCATTGGCCATTATTAATGACTGTGGGTATCTACATTAAAATTGAAGTGAGATGCTGACCGGGCACGGCGAGTGTCCAAGGCCTCCAGCATAACCCCAATGACTGAGAGTCATAAATATACTATTAACCATGGGGTATAATGATTTCTGACGTTGCATCTGTGCTGGGAGTTGTGCATGTCGTGTTGAATGAAAGATACAATAACCACATACACGTGTCCTGGTTTACATCTTGGTGGATCTTTCCTTGGTTTACATTAGTGTCTACGTGCCTGATTAGTGTTACATTATCGTGATCGTGCGTTCTTGCTTGCTTGCGTGATATGGCCATCCTACATTTATTGCAATTTAAGTGATATCTTGCATGCTTGTTACATGCCTCACTATTGGTCATCTCTTGCTCGTTATATCATTCTAGATTTTGTTCTATCATGATCACTCTATCTAGCTTGTTCATGTATCATGTTTTAATGAGTTTTGTTCGTACAGGCAATCATGACAATCATCGTGCTTACCTAGTTCTAAATGTTAATCACCTATATCATTGCCCGCACAAGAGATATAAATCCTACTGGGCTAGTTGTTCATCCCCTACTTTTAACCATTCTAGGTGATTATGACATTCAAGAGGAAGAGCAAGTCGAGGATGGGAATGTGTCCGAATGATGAGCGTTCCAACTATGAGTCTAGTTATAGTAGTTTGCTTTGAGTGTTAGATTCATGTAGTTGGAAGTGAGGAATAAATGTACCTTTTTTCTTTCTATTGAGTCTTTGTCCTGTATTAGTTCCTTTGAAACAAATATGAGATTTGAATACAATTTCCATTGAGTTCAATATTTGGGCCCTACGATGATGCTTGTTGTTATACATTTAGTGCATGCTAGCTAAAGGCTTATTTGCCGACTGTTCACGTCTCGAGATATCGTCTCAGATTATTTCACATTATTAATATCCGATGCGTAATTCTCGGGACGTGACTATTAGTGGTATCAGAGCCTAGGAAAACCAAATAGGATATGTCTCAGGAATAAGAGATACCTATGAAACCTAGGTCATGGAAATTAAGTATAATACCTGGTGAGAATGGGTAGAGACTGGGAATATGTTAGAATGAACAAAACACTCCTACCCATGACTCTTATAATGTATCTGGAGACATAATTGGTTTCCATCCTTGTCACGCCCCGACGCGGAATATCGGAACGCGAGGCAGTTGCAAGTAAACGGGTATAGAGCAAGTATTAGACATCAAACCATTGCACAATGAATATTACTAAAGATAATTCTTCTCATTAATAACTTTCGAATGTCTAGTTACAACCACTAATATCAGAGCCATTCTATAGGGTCCATTATATTGAAATAAAAGTAAATAACTAAATTGAGACTCTAACATAACTCTAGGACACTAGGGTACTCGTGACTTCACTCCTGGTCATTCCCGTCATCTTGAGTGTATGGGTCATCCTTTGGTTCACCTGAGAACACAACGACAAATAATGCAGGGTGAGCGATAACGCCCAGTAGGTCTTAAATCTCTCATAGTCAAGCAGGCTTTACATGATTAGTGCATTAAAGGCAGAGTAATTAATGATAGAGCAAGAGAGTCAAGTCAAGTGAGAGATAACATGATAGCACATGAGCGAAATAGCACAGGTTTGCAAATATAGCACAAACGTCAATTATAGCACAAATAGCAAGATGGCCATAGCACAATAGCACAAAGTATAGTCAATAGCACAACGAGTATAGCATAGCACTTTGTTGTCAACAGACAACGAGAGAATATAGCACTTTTGATTGTCATTAGATTAATCTAGATAGTATGGCACTTGGATGTAATGCCTACATCCTAATCATTCAACTCCCATGGGCAAATGGCACTTTTGGGCGCTCTCCCCAGGACCAGATTGGCCCCATTGCACTGGCATTGGCTATATTGTTTATCTTTAGACAATCAGTCAATGGCCAACATAGAGTACTAAGGAAATAGATGAGGCACTAGATGAATAAACGAGATAGTAGAGTGAACGTGAAAAGATGAGTGAGTAGAGCATAGATGAGAGCTAGTGGACATTGTACGTAACATGTCGAATAATCAGGCGATAGTAACAGTTGTACAACACGCGCACTTGGTGTTGGCAGTCAAGTGGAACTCACTACCTTTCCGCTTGCCATGTTACACACAGGTTCAGAGGTCTGGCGTAATTCAAGACGAGAGTGAACTTCTAATGGCCATTTGGATCTTATTGATCCCTAAAGGGTTTTATAGGCGTTAGGGTACAATAACCATGTGGGAATCCCTGGACAGAGGAGACTTACGGAGGCCTAGAACAAAGACTCACTAGTCCGACAGAAGGAATATCCGACGGAGAGTTCGTCCAAGTCAAGAGAGTGTGTATAGAAACAAGTGCTCGACGTTCTAGAGGAATTCTAGGATAGTGGAGCGTCGGTATCGGTGTTCCAAAATATCGCAAGAGTCGTAAACAAGTATAATTAAGCATGAGGCAATTTAATTACATAAATTACCAAATAAATTATGTAACATGTTCATGCCAATTAAGCCATATTTGGATGGTTTCAAAGTGCATGCAACGTGTAGAGAAATCATAGAATATGATAGGTCATGTGATTAACTTGAATTACTTACGATATATTCAATAATTTAACACTTCGTTTTTCTGTGTGCAAGATAGTTAACATGATATGGGTTTATGGTGGAACAACAAGACTTGCGAAAGAGTGGTTTTCGGGCCAAAAACTGAGATCACGATGCAGCCCAGTATGGGTAGCGACGGGCTCAGAGCAGAACGCGACAGGACTTTGTACAGATCGTGACAGGTCCGGTGGAATAGGTTCACAGATCGCAACGTGTTCTTGCAAGGATCGCGACGGTTCGGTCAGGTCAGGCGCACAGATCACGATGACAGTTCCCGTCTTGTTCAGATAGCGATGGTTGATGCTGTCGCGACAAGACCTCTGAACGGGCCTATCGGGCAGTCGCATTCACAGGGCCTGCGCCTGAGTCTGACAGGGGGTCAGACATGTCTTGGATTGCGGTCCAAGCTTACCCTCTTTGACACAGGGTGCTTCAGGAAGTCAGAACAAATCGTACCATAGATCAAAAATAATGAAATCAATTGTAATCAACTCTAGATAGGCCAAAGTTCATGCAGTAATAGGAATTTGAATACTACAAAGGTTTCGACATGCTTCAGTCACATTAAACAGGAAGAACATGTGACAGTAATCAGTTGGAGTAAAAAAATAATGAAAATTAGGGCTTTCAAGGGCAAAAGAAAGCTAACATCCATCAGTACCTCCAATAAAATTTTCGAGGCCTGAGGTGTAGTATACATGGAGATCAAAAAATATGAAGAGGGTTCGGGGTCATGTAAATTGCAGAACTTCGAAATTCTCAAAAAAAAGATTGTATTGATGGAAAAATACGAAATCAGAGGGCATAGTTCCATATGATTGGGGGAAAACGTACAAACAAAATTGTAGGATTTATGCTCATGAGAATGCCTACCTTTCATGTTTCATCTTCTAGGGTTTGAAGGTGAAGAACTCGGGAAGAAGGTTGAAGATCCTCTCCCACGATTTCTCCTCCTCTTGGCTTCTCCTCCTGGTCCAGTAACCTCTTGGCACGAGCTAGGCCGGCCATGAGGGTTTTAGAGAAGTATTTAAGCTTCTCCCCATTCCCTTTCCTAGTTTAAGTCTAATTCCCATTTAATTCCGAGTTTCCTATTTTCTTCTTCCCTTTTTAAGCAAGAGATCTCCTAATTGGGTTGAGAGAGAGGAGATTTCGTGGCCAAGCAATTGGGGTAGGTTTAAGATTCCAAATCCAACTCAAATCACTTATTTTAATGCATTAAATACCCTCTTTTTATTTAAGTAATATTTTAGTTACAATTTTTGGATATTTTCTATTATTCTTCTTTTTAAAATCTCTATTTAGCCCACTAATTTCTAATGGATCCATTTAACAAAGCCTATTAATTATTTACTTTTACTGGGTTTTATTTAATTCCCTTTTTATTTGATTTTCTAATTGCTTTTATTTTTTTATAAATTATTAAATTTATTTTCCAAAAATCCAAGTTGCTACAATCCTTTTCTTAGGAACCTTCATAAATCTTACACTCAACTGCAATCGCTCGCAACTAGTGGCAAGCTATGCAAGACACTGTGGCTGGACTGACCCAGGCATTACAAAATGTAGTTCAAGCTGGAAATCAGGCTGTAGCTGCAAGGAATGGAGCCCGTGATCTGCACCGGAATTTTAGGAGTTTGAGCCCTCCTCGTTTCTCTAGATTCCTGATACGAACGAAGCAACGAACTGGCAAGAGGAAATAGAAAGGATTTTCCAAGTTATGCAATGCACTAATAGGGAGAAGGTGGTATCGGCCACTTTCAATTTACTAAGGATGCTCGAGCATGGTGGAAGGCCACATTGGCCCATCTGCCTAATGTAGCTGAATTGGAGGGCCGGATTCCTGAAGATATTCTAGGGAAGTATTTCTCAGAGAGAGTTAAGGAAAAGAAGGCGGCAGAATTTGCCGCACTGAAGCAGAAAGGAATGTCCGTGGCTGAGGAACCGTATCAGGGAAAAGTCCCCCTGAGAAGGTTCAATGTGTTGTGACCCTAAGGGCATTAGGTGAAAATCCTGGAGGTGGACAAGTACCACTGGTTAGGGTGGAGACTTGTTCTCCCGGTCTGCGCAGTCCAAGAGTCGCCATTGTATTGCCTAGATGGCGTCTAGGTGGTGTGATGTGTTGTGTCCTTCTTTGGTGGTTTGGACTATGTGTCACGGCAATAAATGTGAATGTGTAAATGTGTGTATGTGTTCATGTGAAAAATGTGAATGTGAACAAGGTGTAAAAGTGCATGTGTAAAGTGTGAAATATGCGAATTTTAAATTGTGTAAAAATGTGAAACCAAAATGTGAGGATGTGAGTTTGTAATCCATGTTATGACAATCTGAAATCATTCTTAAACAGTAGCCTTACTATGTCATGATCATGTTTATGTATGCAAAATGCCTAGAATCCATGTTAGGGATAATTGTTAAGCATATATAAACAACTTCCATACTTGTTGTTCGCATGTTGTGATTTAATCGTTGTTGTAGCTCTCATGTGTTAGATTATGGTTGCTAAAGCATGTAAAACCAGCAAGCTTAAAGCATGTAAAATGGTTACGTATATGCGTAGGAATGTGTAAATTCCATGTTAGGTATGTTCCTTTCATGTATGCTCGGGAATTCATGTTAATGACTTTCATGTCTTAGTTGTTGAAGGTAGATTTTTATGTGAGAAATGATAGAAAGCATGTGATAGGTGATTCTATTTTGGAAATCTGAAAGCATAGTCCATGTGTTTAAATTGTAGATTCACCATGATAGGTTGAAAATTTTAATGTCAAGCATGCTACATGTCGTGTCTTGTGAACATGTATGTAGAACCTACTATGATATGTGCATGTGCGGTATGTGTAGAATTACTTGCGGAGTCTTTTAGACTCACTACTTGCTTCGGCGTACACGTGTAGTTGGTGACGAGACACTTGTGGAGGAGACGTTGGATACCGACTCCGAGCGCGGAGATTAGAGTGTTGGGGTACTTGTGACATTTTGTGATTTTCATAGTATGTAAATTGAACATTGCACTAGCATTATCATGGAAGAATGTATAAGTATGGACATCTATGTATTTGATTTTCAGCTATTTAAATTATGTGGACTTTCAGTTCTTTAAATGTTATCGAAACATGTATGTTAAATGTGGATGATGAATGAAATGAAGACAGTGGTTCTTTTACTTCCGCTACTCTGTTCTTATATTCACGTGTATCTCAGCTGAATGTCATTGTTGGGTAAATGTCCCACTGTGATGACGCTTGCTATACCGACGTGGGTTGGTGTAACCATACCGGTATAATGAGGGTCGTCGCAGAGAGTGGTATCGGAGCAACCGGTTGAGATTGCACATGAATATACATAAGTCATCATCCCCATTACATACTAAGTCTACATAGGAATTTCCACATGTGTAAAATTGATTAATAATGAATGAAAAGTAGATAAGAAAATGGTTAGAAAAATTAGTAAACTAGCTCTAATAGTGGCTGAAATTTATTACAGCCATGGCTTCGAGAGGTAGGCGTGGCGGAGCGCCGGCCCGTGAGGACGAGCCGAGATGTGACGAGCAGGCGGAGCAGCAGGGCCCGGCACCGCAAGGTCCTGTACTTCCCCCACCGCCGCCTGTGGATTATGGAGTATTCATGCAAGGTCTGGTGCAAGCCATGCAGACGCAGGCTCATACCCAGGCAGCACTCAGGCTCAGTTGGAGGCTCAGGTTAGACAAATAAAAGGATTAATAGTCTGTTTTATTTAATTATGTGATATGTGTTGATTGTGTATTGTTTGCTGTGATGTAGCAGGCTCAAGTACCAGCTCAGGACCATGGTGGAACCTTCTACCATGGAGAGATTCAAGAGGATGCTGCCACCCTCTTTATGGGAGAGAGAGCCTTGGTTGGCTGAAAGCTGGATGAGGGAGATAGAAAAGATCTTCCGAGCCATCAGGTGTGCAGATGAGGATAAGGTTACATTGGCCACCTACATGCTACAGGTATGCTTTAGTTTATATGCTTGTATGTTTGTTAAGCTAGACATGTTTAGATGGTGCTTATGAGCGGTGTACTGTAGGAAAGAGCTGATGTATGGTGGGCTTCATTTTTGCGTACCTGGTTTGAGGACGGAGCTATCGATGTTGCTTGGGACGAGTTCGTGAGGCTCTTTCGGGCCAAGTTCGTTCTCGAGCATGTGCAAGATCGGATGGAGCAGGAATTCGTATCTTTGGCTCAAGGCTCCATGACTGTGCTGGAATATGAGGCAAGATTTTCGGAACTCTCTAAATAGCACCTCACATCATGGCAGACGAGCGCAGGAAGACAAAGAAGTTCGTGAGGGGACTCAAGCCATCACTGCATACGAGACTCGTGGCATTTGACCACCGCACGTTGGATGAGGCCATCAGTGCTGCTTGTAGGAAGAGGGGAGAGATGGAGCAATACCGGAAGAAAAGAGAGCCTCACAGAAGAGGCCAACAGTGACATTCCAATGGAAAAAACAAGAAGAAAATGGTGTACCAGGACACCGCAGCGATCTGTGGCAGTCAGCAAGTTCTCAGGTACCCTCTGTACGTTCCCTGGTGTGAAGGAAGAGTGTCCCCACTGTGGAAGACACATAGTGGTTACGAATGTTGGATGATTACGGGCAAGTGCTGAAGTGCGGAAGCAGCGACCACAAGATCAAGGATTGCCCAAGACTTCAGCAGGGAGTCCAGCGCGGAGCGCCAGCCCAGCCCAGTAGGAAGTAGCGGCAGCGGCGCCAGCTACAGGAAGACCAGGAAGGCCTTGAGCCCCAGCTCGAGTGTTTTCTTTAGCTCGCGAGGACGCCGAGCAGGCGGAGCATGTCACCGAAGGTACGGTTTTGCTTTTAGGTGTGCACGCTCGGGTTTTGTTTGATACGGGTGCTACTCACTCGTTCATTTTCGAGCGGTTCTCTAGGCAGTTAGCCCTAGAGTCAGGCATAGAGTCTGAGGATTTAGAGGTCCCTTTTGTTGTGCACACCCCTGCGGGTACGGTATCAACTAGGAAGTGCATTCCATCGTTACCTGTGTGCATTGAGGATAGAATCCTAGATGGGGTTTCTTCTTGCTAAAGATGAAGGACTATGATGCTATTCTTGGTCTGGATTGGCTAGAGGAGCACTATGCGTTAGTGGATTATCGCCGGAAGAGGATTGTTTTCCGCATTCCTGGTGAGGACGAGTTTCTCTCATCCCTTGCCAATGAACTTGGGGGGGAAAGTTAGTCATCTCTGCCATGAAGGCGATGCGCATGGTGAACAAGGGTTGTGACGCTTTTCTTGCCAGTGTGGTACTAGTGCCAGAGGCTGAGGAGTCACCTACTCTTGCAGAGATTGAGGTAGTGCAGGATTTTCCAGACGTCTCTCTTGATGATTTGTCTGGTTTGCCACCGGATAGAGAGATAGAGTTTACCATAGAGTTGCTTCCGGGCACCTCTCCTATCTCGAAGGCTCCATATCGGATGGCACCTGCAGAGTTAGCCGAGTTGAGGAGGCAGTTGCAAGAGTTGCTTGATAAGGGATTTATTCGCCCTAGTGTTTCCCCTTGGGGCGCACTGTATTATTCATCAAGAAGAAAGACGTGTCACTTAGGTTATGCATTGACTACAAGAAGCTGAACCAAGTGACTGTGAAGAACAGGTATCCTTACCTCGTATTGATGATTTGTTTGACCAGAGTTGCGAGATGCATCAGTCTTTTCTAAGATTGACTTGCGATCTGGTTATCATCAGTTGAGGATTCGGAGTGAGGATGTGTCCAAGACGGCGTTTAGAACCCGTTATGGACATTATGAGTTTTGGGTCCTTCCTTTCAGATTGACCAATGCCCCTGCAGCATTCATGGATCTCATGAACAGGGTGTTTAGGCCTTATGTAGATAGCTTTGTCGTGGTGTTTATTGATGATGTACTTGTTTACTCTCCGGACGAGGCCACACACCGTCACATCTGAGGTTAGTGTTAGAGGTTCTTCGTGAGCACAAGCTGTATGCTAAGTTCAGAAGTGCGATGTTTGGTTGCGCGAGGTTCATTTCCTCGGGCATGTTATCTCCAGTGCTGGTGTTGCAGTGGATCTAGCAAAGGTCCAGGCAGTATGGATTGGGAGGTTCCCAAGACCCCTTCGGAGATTCGTAGTTTTATTGGTTTAGCTGGTACTATCGGCGATTTATTGAGTGATTTTCATCCATCGCCGCCCCTTTGACTCAGGTTACCAGAAAGGGAGTGAAGTTTATTTGGTCCGAGAAGTGTGAGAGTAGTTTTCAATTGTTGAAGACTAAGCTCACGACAGCCCCGGTTGTTAGTCTTACCGAGCGGTGTAGAGGGTTTTGCTATCTACACGGATGCGTCTCGGATTGGGTTAGGTTGTGTACTCATGCAGCAAGAAAGGGTAGTGGCCTATGCTTCTCGTCAGTTGAAGGAGCATGAGAAGAACTATCCGACTCATGACTTGGAGCTCGCAGCAGTGGTTCATGCACTAAAGATCTGGAGGCACTATCTTTATGGTGTCAGATTTGAGGTGTTTACCGACCAAAAGAGCTTGAAGTACCTTTTCTCCCAAAAGGAATTAAACCTGAGGCAAAGAAGATGGATTGAGTTCTTGAAGGACTATGACTTCGACCTACAGTATCACCCTGGAAAGGCAAATGTCGTAGCAGATGCTCTGAGTAGAAAGAGGCCATCTCTCTAGCAGGACCGGAAGATGTTGGAGGATGCGGCTTGCGCGTTGACTGAGTTAGAGCCATCGCTATGCCAGCCTTTTGCCACCTCAGTTATCTCTTAGGTCCTCAGTTTTGGATGATGAAGTGATCGAGCAACAGGGAGTCGACCCTAGACTCTTAGAGTTAGTGGGCAAGGCGGGCATTGCTTGTGATGAGGACGGTGTGATTAGATTTCAGCACCGTGGTTTGTGTCCCTGATTAGTAGATGTCCGTGAGCATGTGTTAGCGGAGGCTCATAGATCGCAATTCTCCATTCATCCGAGTAACACTAAGATGTATTAGGATTGAAGAGATCATTTGGTGGTCCGGCATGAAGAAGGATTGTGCGGATTATGTGTCTAGATGTCTAGTATGTCAGCAAGTGAAGGTCGAGCGACAGCGACCATCCGGCCTTATGCAAAGGATGGACATCCCAATGCGGAAGTGGGAAGCTGTCACTATGGACTTTGTTTCGGGTTTGCCTCGATCTAGAAGGGGCAATGACTCGATTTGGTAGTAGTTGTAGATAGATTCTCGAAGACTGCTCATTTCTTGCCTATGAAGAAGAAGCAGTCAGTAGAGAGTTTAGCTAGATTGTATGTTAGTGGTATCATTAGATTGCATGGTGTGCCGAAGTCGATCATTTTGGATCGAGATCCGAGATTTACTTCGAGTTGTGGAAGGGTCTTCAGGATGCTTTAGGTTCGGAGCTGAAGCTCAGTTCGGCGTTTCATCCCCAGACTGATGGACAGTCCGAGAGGACTATCTAGGTGCTCGAGGATATGTTGAGAGCGTGTGTTTTAGATTGGAAGGATGATTGGGAGCGTCATCTACCTCTAGTGGAGTTCGCATACAACAACAGCTTTCATGCGAGTATTGGTATGGCTCCATTCGAGGCGTTGTATGGTAGGCTCTGCAGATCTCCTTTATGTTGGGAGGAGACTGGTGATAGGCAGTTGATCGGTCCGAAGTTAGTTCAGGAGACTTCGGATATGGTCCATCTTATCAGGAAGCAGCTTGTTGCGGCACAGGATAGGCAGAAGAGCTATGCGACAACAGAGAGGAAGGATCTTGAGTTCGAGGTGGCGATCATGTCTTCTTGAAGATATCGCCTACTCGAGGTGTTGTCAGATTTGGCAGGCATAGTAAGTTGCGCCCTAGGTTCATTGGCCCATATGAGATCCTCAGACGTTAGGGCAGCGTGGCATATGAGTTAGCCTTACCCCCAGCTTTGGCTAGTGTTCATCCCGTTTTCCGTTTCGATGCTCAGGAAGTATGTCCGAGATCCGTCTCATGTGATTAGTCATGAGCCAGTGGAGATTCAGCCAGATCTGTCGTATATCGAGCAACCAGTAATATTCTTGACCGGAAGGTTCAGCATCTCCGGAACAAGAGTATTGCGTCGGTGAATGTTCTTGGCGGAACTTCTCGCGAGAGGAGGCTACTTGGGAGCTTAAGGATGCGATGAAGAAGAAGTATCCCCTTTTGTTTGAGTAGCGTCGTTCTAACTTCGAGGACAAAGTTTCTTTTAAGGGGGAGAGGGTGTAAGGCCCTCGAATTTGTTACATTATTGAATTGCATGTAAATAATTCATGTTGTGTATGCACGTATGTAGTATCTATGTAGTATTAATAGTATACTTATGTGTGTATGTGTATAATTAGGTATAAATAATGTATGTATGGTATGATGGTAGTGTGTACATGTAATACATACATATGGCATGTATATAGGTGTAAGATGTGCATGGTTTCTGCATGTTTTAAATTTCTGGCCGAAGGCCAAATTAGCGTCAATATCAGTAGACGTCGATGTTGTGTCAGTGTCAACCCTGTGGATACCAACACTAAGTCCAGTGTCCAGCGATGTGGACGCTAATTCTCTGACCTGCATGCGTTGTAGACCTGAAATCCCGGGAGCAAGCTACCCCAACCATTGGGGAGCTGTCCCCAACGGTCTGAGAGGGGTATCACATCACCTCCTGCGTGGGTGAGAGATCATGGGCTATATACAAAGCCATTATACAACCCTAAGCTTCTCTTTTCCCTTTGCAAGAGAGGAAGAAGAGAAAGGAGTGAACCCTATTTTTAGACTGTGAGAAACCCTCACCTTTGCAACCCAAAATCTGAAGTTTGAAGCTTGATCCAGCCACCTGCTGCATCAAGGAGCTTGCTGGATCATCGAGGAAGGCATCCCCGACCTCGGATTGCACTGGAGCTTGCTCAAGAACCAGAGGAAGGCCATCTTGGAGGCTGGTTAGGAACTTCTTGGGACAGCCCAAGGAGAGCTTCACCAAGCCTTTTGATCCTTTGGAGTATACCTAAAAGGCAAGTACCCTACCCATAGTGTTCATGTATGTGTCTAGGATGGTTTTACCATTTTTATGTATTTTCCCTCGTGTCCTAGACCCCCAAATTCACCCCATCTTTAGAGCTCGGGTCTGTGTTTTGCACAGACTTGACCTTAACGGCAATATCCCTTGCCACTAAGATCATGCTTAGCGTCCAGCGATTGTGCCGTTAACACCCTTTGACGGCCAAGGATTGCCGTTAAGTTCTTCAGGATAGAACAGAAAACTGTTCTCTACTCTTATACAACTATTTTCGATGTGTTTCTCGTGATGAGGATATATTTTAGCCTTTATGTACTATGTATACTAGTGAATGTGGTGTGTGGATGGATTCTGTGCAAGGTGGTAAATGATAGAGTTATTTATTCCATGGAAATACATGTATGATGAGTTGCTAATCTTGTCAACTCTTGTTGTATGATTTAGGACGAGTCTGAATGTCCTACATTTTATGGGTCATACATGTATTAGTCAGTCTTGTTCTGAAATTCTGAGATTTTTCCATGCTTGTGTGGATTAGTGAAAATGTTGTTTGGGAAATAGAAATCATGCGTAGGTCATGATAAATCTTCGGTAAATCATGTATTGCCCACAAATTTGAGGAATAAATTCTGTAGCTCCATACCTATTAGGGCTCAGACAGTGAGTTGTTAAAATTGTGCTTGTGTTCAACTCCATGTTAAATCGAATTGCAGATAGCATGTGGAATTAATGTTAGATTTTCTGTAATTTCGTTTTAGCTTAGAAAAATCTGAAATTTTGCATGAAGAACCCTAAACCCGAAATTAGCTTGTGGTTAAAATTTCAGGTCATTTGGACCAGTATATGATGCAATGTGATTTTCCATGTAAAAATGTGAAACTAATGCATGCCGTTGTAAAAATGATTTGATTTTGTATATAGCAACCTGATTAGTGAAATTTCCTGAGCACTAAATTTCTGTAATTGTAGTGCCATGTTAGGAAAAATAGAGAAGTGTGCATGTGAGTGAGAAAGTGAATGGAATGAGAGTGACATGTGTAAACATATGTGTTAAAATCAGTAAAGTGTGTAATGTGTAACTTGTGCCAAATGTGACACTGCTTCCGTAGAGGGCAGTGGAATCGTATCAGGGAAAAGTCCCCCTGAGAAGGTTCAATGTGTTGTGACCCTAAGGGCATTAGGGGGAAATCCTGGAGGTGGACAAGTACCACTGGTTAGGGTGGAGACTTGTTCTCCCAGTCTGCGCAGTCCAAGAGTCGCCATTGTATTGCCTAGATGGCGTCTATGTGATGTGATGTGTTGTGTCCTTCTTTAGTGGTTTGGACTATGTGTCACGGCACTAAATGTGAATGTGTAAATGTGTATGTGTCATGTGAACAAGGTGTAAAAGTGCATGTGTAAAGTGTGAAATATGCGAATTTGAAATTGTGTAAAAATGTGAAACCAAAATGTGAGGATGTGAGTTTGTAATCCATGTTATGACAATCTGAAATCATGCTTAAACAGTAGCTTTTCTTTGTTATGATCATGTTTATGTATGCAAAATTTCTAGAATCCATGCTAGGGATAATTGTTAAGCATATATAAACAACTTCCATTTGGTTGTTTACATGTTGTGATTTAATCGTTGTTGTAGCTCTCATGTGTTAGATTATGGTTGCTAAAGCATGTAAAACCAGCAAGCTTAAAGCATGTAAAATGGTTATGTATATGTGTAGGATTATGTAGATTCCATGTTAGGTATGTTTCCTTTCATGTATGCTCGGGAATTCATATTAATGGCTTTCATGTCTTAGTTGGTTGAAGGTAGATTTTTATGTGAGAAATGAATAGAAGGCATGATAGGTGATTATATTTTTGGAAATCTGAAAGCATAGTCCATGTGTTTAAATTGTAGATTCACCATGATAGGTTGAAAAATTTAATGTCAAGCATGCTACATGTCGTGTCTTGTGAACGTGTATGTAGAACCTACTATGATATGTGCATGTGCGGTATGTGTAGAATTACTTGCAGAGTCTTTTAGACTCACTACTTGCTTCGGCGTACAGGTGTAGTGGGTGACGAGACACTTGTGGAGTAGACGTTGGAGACCAACTCCGAGCGTAGAGATTAGAGTGTTGGAGTACTTGTGACATTTTGTGATTTTCATAGTATGTAAATTGAACATTGTACTAGCATTATCATGGAAGAATGTATAAGTATGGACATCTATGTATTTGATTTCAGCTATTTAAATTATGTGGACTTTTAGTTATTTAAATGTTATCGAAACATGTATGTTAAATGTGGATGATGAATGAAATGAAGACAGTGGTTCTTTTACTTCCGCTACTCTGTTCTTATATTCACGTGTATCTCAGCTGAATGTCATTGTTGAGTAAATATCCCACTGTCATGACGCTCGCTATACCGACATGGGTTGGTATAACCGTACCGGTATAATGAGGGTCGTCGCAAAAATGTGTTTGGAAACATGCTTTTGAATATTGTTATAACATGTGTGATGCATCTAAACATGTTCCATTCATTGTGCATTAAAATTACAGCTTGTCATCATCAAAATTTGAGGGGAAAAGTATTAAATTCACACTCAACCCAACAATCTCCCACTTTTTGATGATGGCAACATTAAGTCCACATGAAGATTTGAATTTTCAATGAAATGTGATTTTAAGCCATTTATTCAACAATATTCAATCACATACATACTGAAAGACAATGAGCACAGTTTAGCATTTTCATTTATATTCATCAAAGGCCATTGAGCACATTTTAGCAACATTTGACAATTTTGCACAATTAAGTACACAATGTTACTGACAACCAAATCTTTTCATTAATGGCCAAAAAACCATACAAGGTTTGACATTTACAATCATCCATGAATTGACATTCATGGACAATCATTCATCATTGACATTCATAGACAATCATTCATTCCTAGGATTTTCAATCACATTCAAAACAAGTATACATTCCTTCTCATTTACACAGGTATTCAATTACATTCCAAAAACAAGTGTTTTCTTCTCCCCTTTGACATCATCAAAAGATAAAATACATCAAGCAGGTGGAGGAGGAGGAGGAAGAGGAAGAAGGATGGACTCAATGGTCTTCAGCTTTGACTCCATTGTTGCAAGGTTGGATCTGAGTTGAGTTTGCATTGTTGACAACCTTATGTGTAGCAACTCTTCCAACCTTTGACTGTTTTCATACATGTTGGACTGAAAGGCAGACAAGTCAGCTGAAATTGGCTGTGAACCTGAAGAAGAGCATGCAAATCCATGTCTGTTGATATCTCTGAGCTCCTTCTTAAGAGTAGACATCTCATGGTCTATGTGAGCTGATAGGTTCTTCATGCCTCCAAATCATCAACCATGTGAGCAAATGAAAGTCTAGTCTTTGAAATCTGAGACACGCTTCCTGACTGTTGAATAAATTCTTCTGAGAATTTACTAATATCCCTTCAAGGACCTTTTCCAGCGTGTGCTGATGTTTCTTTAACTGAAGGGATGCATCACCCAAAGTGCCAATTATCTGTTAAATCTTTGGGTGGCATGATCTGCTGCTTCTTTCTGCTTAATGAACTGAGCATCACTGAATTCTCCAACCTTTGAATTCTGAGCTCAAAACTCTCTGACATCTGGACTATGGAAGAGGTGATGGTATCAAACTTGTCATTCAAAAAGAATATAGCTCTGGTGGAACAGAAGTTCCACCAGTGGAAGTAGAGGCAGATGCTTGGTAATGAGGAGTGAAAGAAGGAATTTCCACATCAGGAAGATGTGGTGAAGAGGCTTGAAATTGAGGTGTGTGAGGAACATCCTGGGGTATAGGTGCTCCAATCTCATTTGGAGGCTGGTTGTGACGGCCCTCATTATACCGGTACGGTTATACCAACCCATGTCGGTATAGCAAGCGTCATCACAGTGGGAAATTTACCCAACGATACATTCAGTTGAGATAACGTGAATATAGAACAGAGTAGCGGAAGTAAAAGAACTACTATTTTCATTCATTCATCATCCACATTTAACATACATGAAATTGCAATGACATTAAAGAACTTAAAGTTCACATAATTTAAATTGCTGAAATAAATACATAAATGTCCACCATTACACATTCTTTCCATGATAACACTAATACAACGTTCAATTTACATACTATGAAATGCAAAAGTCACAAGTACTCCAAAGATTAATCTCGCGCTCGGAGTCTGTCTCCACCGTCTCCTCCAACGGTGCCACGTTACCAACTACACTTGTACGCCGAAGCAAGTAGTGAGTCTAAAGACTCAGCAAGTAACACCACTCATACCATACACGTACATGTCATAGTAGGCTCTACACACACCATTGCAAAACTCAACATATATCATGCTTAACGTTTGAAATGAATAACCAACCATGATAATTCTATAAGTAAGCACATGATGCATGCTTTCAGATTTCCTTATCAAGATAAATTCCTAACACTTTTCTCTAATCATTCCTACTCATGAAATTACCTTGCATTAACTAAAACATGAAAGAGCCTTAGCATGATTATCCTACGTACATGAAACAAAAACACCTAGCATGGAATCTACACATTCTTGTGCATGTACACGAACATTTTACACACTTTAACTTGCTGGTTTTCACATGAATTAGCAACCATAACCCTACACATGAGAGCTACAACGTTATGTAAAATCCAACATGTGAACAACCAAACAGGAATTTTATGCACATACTTGTTAATTATCCCTAGCAGGATTCTAGGCATTTTACACATATAACATGATCCTAACATAATGAAGCTATGATTTAACATGGTTTCAGATTTGTCACAACATGGATTACAATATCATATCCTCACATTTTGGTCTCACATTTTCTTTACACAATTTCCAATTCACATACTTGCACTTTGCACATACACATTACACATTGTTCACTTTCACATTAACACATGAACATATGCACTTTTACACATTTACACTTTCACATTTAGTGCCGTGACACATAGTCCAAACCACCAAAGAAGGACACAACACATCACATCACATAGACGCCATCTAGGTAATACAATGGCGACTCTTTGACTGCGCCGACCGGGAGAACAAGTCTCCACCCTAACCAGTGGTACTTGTCCACCTCCAGGATTTCCCCCTAATGCCCTTAGGGTCACTTACACATTGAACCTTCTCAGGGGGACTTTTCCCCGATACGGTTCCACTGCCCTCTGTGGAAGCAATGTCACACTTGGCACAATTTTCACATTACACATCTTACCGATTTACGCACTTAGTTTAGCCCATGACATTTACATTTTACTCATTTCACTCATTTACACACATGGTGCTCTGTTTTCCTGACATGTCACTATAATCACAGAAATCTAGCGTTCAGGAGATTTCACAAATCAAGTTGACACATACAAATCGAATTATTTTACAAGGCATGCATTAGTTTCAATTTTTCATGGAAAATTGATATTACATCATATACTGGTCCAAATGGCCTGAAAGTTTAACCACAGACTGATTTCGGGTTTAAGATTCCTCATGTAAATTTCAGATTTTTATGAACAAAACTAAACGAATTTCAGAAATTCAAACATCCATTTCACAATTCAACTTAACATGGAGTTAAACATAAGCACAATGTTAACAGCTCACTATTGAGCCCTAACAGACATGGAGCTACAGAATATTCCTGAAGTTTTAGGACAATACATGATTTATGGAAGATATCATGACCTAGCATGATCTCTATTTTTCTTTTCTAAACAAATTTTGCAATAATTCACACGGGCATGGAAATAATCTCAGAAATTTAGGACAGGGACTGAACTTCACATGCATAATCTCGCAAATTAGGGCATTTAGACTTGTCCTAAATCATGCAAACATGGTTTAACAAGATCAAAATTATCACACATGTATTTTCATGAAATAATTAAACCCTATCATTCATGATAATCCATCCACACACCACATTCATCACATCAACATATACATAACATATAAATGATTTACAGTATATCCTCATCGTGAAACATATTGAAAATAGTTGTATGGAAGGGCAGAACAGGTCACTGTTGTGTCAGATGAACTTGGCGGTGGTCTCTGGCGCTAATTCAGTGTCAACGGCATAGTCGATGGACGCCAAGCATGATCTCAGTGTCAAGGGACATTGCCGTTAATGTCGGGTCTGTGCAGAACACAGACCCGAGCTCCAAAGATGGGTGAATGTGGGGGTCTAGGACTGAGGGAAAATCATAAAAAATTGTAAAACCATCCTAGACACATAAGGGACGTTATGAATGGGGTACTTGCCTTTAGAAAAAACCAAGGGATCTAAATGGGTCGGAGAAGCTCTCCTTGGGCAGTCCCAAGAAGCTCCGAGAAATGCTTGACTCGGGTTCCTGAGCGAGCTCCAGTGCCTCCGAGGTCGGGGAGGCCTTCCTCGTCGATCCAACAACCTCCTTGAAGCAGCAGATCCCCGGAACAATCTTCAGGTTGAGGGGATTTTGGGTTCAAAGTGGGGGTTTTCCTCAGTTCAGAAACTAGGGTTTTCTTTTTCTTTCTCTCTTGCAAAGGGTGAAGAGAGGGGTGGGGCAAGCAAATTCGGGTTTAGACATATGGGAGAGGCTTCTCTCCCACGCATGGGGTGACATGATGGCTCTCAGACCGTTGGGAGACAGCTCCCCAATGGGTGATTTGGCTTGTTTCAAGAATTTCTGGCTTTGCAACGCATGCAGGTCAGAGAAGTGGCGTCCACATCGTTAGCCGCTGGGATTAGTGTTCGCGTTCATGGGGGACGTTGACACCCCATCAACGTCATGCTATTGACGCAATATGGCCTTCGGGTAGAAGTCTAAAACATGCAGAAAACCATGCACCTTTTACACATATATACATGCTATAGTATACGTTATCATGTACACACTACCATCAAGCATACATACATTATTTATACCTAAGCTATACACATACACACATAGTATACCACTAATACATACGTAGAGATACATACACACGACATATACGGACACGAATTATTTTACATGCAATACAATAATACAACAAATTCGAGGGCCTTACACTGGTCCTCTGATCATGTGGAGATTGGGCAACTCAGGAGGTGGTTCTACAATCTCAGGAACCACTAGGGCTTCAACAACTACAGGACCTCTTCTTACTTGATCACCTTCAAGTCTGAATCCCATGAACTTTTGCAAATGCTTGAAGCAATAGATTTTGGACTTAGGGATTGACTGGGCTTGTTCATTCTCAAAGATACTCCAAAATGCTGAAAAACTGGTGTGAGATGAGCTGCATAGGAAGGGATCTATGTAGATCTTTCCTTGTAGTCTCTGACATTATCTGGTACATTATCACATGCAAATTGATCTTTATGTCTTTCTTCATGCAATATAGGATGAATCTCTGGATATCTGTAAGCCTGTCCCTCCACATCTTGAGGTGTGATAATGGTGGTGAGAATGTGATGGATCAGTCTCAAGATAGATGGGAAGGTGTTGGTGTTAAACCTGGTGACATAAGTCTTCTGGGGGTCAGACTTATCAGCTGGGAGTCCAGTCAACAAAGAATAAGCCTCATGAAGGTCAAATTCAAATTCATGGTAGTCAGCACCTTCATAAGGAATTCTAAACAATGTCGCAGCCAACTCAGTAGGCAAATCTATCTATACATCTTTCACCTCAGATTGGTAACCCTCAGGTGTACATTCCAAATTCTAGTAGAACTCTTGAACAAGTCTGGGATATATGGTCCTGAATTCAGATATGAATGGCAGCCAAGTCTGAAAACTGAAGTATTGAAAGACTTCTTGGAAGCTAGTGGCTAAGTCATTGTCGACTAAATCCATAGCTCTAGGCTTTAGGATAGATTTCCCTTCATTAGCCACTTTGAGGGGGTTACCTCAGAGGGCTGAGATGACCCAGATGAAGTTGAGGAAGATTCACGAAAACTTCAGGGAAGAGGCCAAAATCTTCCTCCTAGGGTGTGCAGATCCCCTTTAGGAGGACCTCTACTGGAAGAGGATGCCCTACTCTCTTTGATGGTGTAGGAGATGCAGAAGAACCCCCTGACTGTGCAACAGGGTCATGTCGACGCTTGCTTTCTCCTTCTGGGTTGTTCTTCACTGCAATAGGTATGGCAGTTGCCCTAGACCGAGCACTACGGCGGGGCATTTGCTTGGGAGCCATGGTTGTAGGAGAAGAAGGATGAACAGGGTATGAAGGAGATGGGGGAATGAGAATGGAGACAAAGAGGATGTGAGGAGGGAAGGAAATGAAAACTCTTGCCGTTTTCAAAGGCAAATGGCGGCCATGGGTCGACCTGGAGAAGAAAAAAAGGGGGTTTTGGTAAGATAACCCGCAGGTACAGGTATTCCTTAACCAGCGCCCATGAGAAAGACCCGCCAGGAACCGCCAGTGTGTCTACACAAGACATGGGTGTGTCCGACCTGGGCTATGAATGTGTCGACACAGGAGTGTGGATGTGTCGACCTAGCCTGAAGAAGTTTTGAAGTTTTGAGCATGAGGAAAATTTGTAAAATTTTGGGAAATCTTAATCATGATGAATATGGATGGAATCAACATGACAAGGATTTTAAGAGATCAAAAAAAAAATCCATTTGTCATATTTTACAAAAATCCAACAAACTTCAAGTTTTACAACAACCTACAGGATATTTCATAATTCACTTGAACCATTAAATGATAGTTTGAGTGATATAGAACATTCAATCGCCAATGACAAACTACCATATTCTCCAAACTAAAAAAATAGAATGTCTTTTAGATTGAAATCGCTTTTATGAAGTAAACAACTTTGAGCACACTGATGGAAGACAATGATGTTGATTTTAAGAACTTCTCCTTGGACATATATAATATATATATATTATTTGAATCAAACTATCAAAGTAGTAAATCTTTTTCACTCAAGAACTAATACTTTTTCACACCATAGTCCATGGTTACTAAAGATTTACCCATTGTCCAGTTTCAAGGGGGTAAATGACACCTTTTGACATGAAAAATATGTTTTATCAGACGCTAATATTTTCAGTTACTCAGTCATCATCAAAATGTATAGATCATATTAAAAATTTTTTTTAACCCCTTTGAACAGAGATAGCAATAATACCTCATGACATACATGCACTTCATTCATTGTAAAGGTTTGTAGTTTCTCAGTATTTGTGCCATTGCTCTGTTGAATAATAAATGGAAGGAGAATTTTATAAAATTGAGATCATTTATATCTCAAATCAGTTGCAAAGAAGGTGTTTTAAGTCAAAGCACACATGATTTTTCAGTCTTTGAAAGAGATTTGAATTTCTGTAGTCTTGAAGAGTATAGTTGAGAGTTGACTGCAAGAATGTAGTAGATCAATCAAAAAAGTCATTTTGAGGTTCTAGCCAAACTTAATAAGCACATCATGAGAGGAAGTTGATATAACCCAAGAGGAATCTTGAATTTTTTAAAAGAATGAGTAGTGAATTCATTAGCTCCCCTGAAATGATGATTCAAAAATTTTTCATCAGAATAAAGATAAGCAAGAAATGGGAAAACTAAAATGTTTCTTTTGAAGAAAAAAGTTCCCCTCAACAATTGCATATTAATCTTGATACTTGGCGGAGACATATACTCTCGCATAGTGAAAGTGTCCAGACAAGCAGAACTTGTCCTTCTTCAAATCACCATTTGATATACCAAGAATTTCAACACATGTGAGTTGAAGAATTTATTAACAAAAAGAAATGGAAGTTGATTTAAGAGAGATGTGAACAGCATGAATCAAGGAAGCAAAGAGAAATGATTGAAACAGTGACTCCCACTCAGAAACATGCCTAAACACTCAACTCAATGATAGTTATCAAGAAGATGGACATTTGTGAAGACCAAGCTCTCTCCTCAAGGATGAAAACCTACTGTTCAAGAAGAGGTTAGTGAAGATATCAGCAATTTGTTTTTCAGTTTCAATAAAGAGGAGTTCAAAAAATTTCTTTGCTACCTCATCTCTCAAGAAATGATGCCTAATTTCAATGTGGTTTTGTTCTAGAATGCTGAATTAGGTTTTAGACAGATTTATGGCACTTGGTTATCACAAAAATGGGAACACAACCTAACTCTTGGTATAATCAAGAAGCTGATGTTTCACCCAAAGAATTTGAGTGCCACATCGACCAGCTGCAACATACTCAGCCTCTGCAGTTGATAGAACAACTGAGTGTTGCTTTTTGGAAGCCCAAGAGATTAGGCAGCCACCTAAGTACAAAACACAAGCCACTTGTGCTTTTTCTATCAAGTTTACACCAGCATACAGCATCACAATAGGCAATCAAAATCTAATTTACAACTAGCAGGATACCAAATACCAAGATCACATGTTCCAACAAGATATTTGAAAATTCTTTTAACAGCTAACATGTGACTTTCTTTAGGATTTGCTTGAAATCTAGCACACAAGCATACACTGAATTGAATATCAGGTCTAGAAGTGGTGAGAAGAGTAGAAAACCAATCATTACCTCTGTATATCTTTGTCTACTGACTTACCAAGGTAATCTTCTTCCAGTTTCACATTAATTGCAATGGGTGTGCTTGAGTGCTTGAGGTTCTGGAGTCAAACTTTTTTGGAAGTTCTTTGACATATTTGGTTTGGCTTACGAAGAATCCCTCACTGTTTTGGTTAACCTGCAATCCAAGAAAAATTGTAAGTCTCCCATCAAGCTCATTTCAAATCAGTTTTCATTTGATTTGCAAATCAGTGCACAGGCTCTTATTGGTGGATCTAAAAATTATGTCATCAACATAAATTTGGACTACAATTATTTATTATTTACATTTAGTTTTTGTGAACAAAGTTTGATCAACATTACCTCTAGCGTATCCTATTTCAGCAGAAAAGAGCTCAAACGGTCATACAAGCTCTGGAGCTTTCTTAAGACCATAGAGAGCCTTATGAATCTTAAAAAATATGATAGGATATTTTCATTTTCAAAGCCTGGAGGTTGTTCAACAAAACATTTTCTTTTATGTATCCATTAAAAAATGCACTTTTGACATCCATTTGATAAACTTTAAATTTCAATGAAGATGCAAAAGCAAGGAATATTCTTACAGCTTCTATTCTAGCTATAGGGGCATATGACTCTTCAAAACAATTCCAAATCTTGGTTGTACACCTTTGCAACTAGTCTAGCTTTATTCCTTATGACTTGACCATTTTCATTCAATTTATTTCTGAATACTCATCTAGTGCCAATGACAGATTGGTCACTAGGTCTAGGTACTAAATCCCACACTTGATTTCTTTCAAATTGATGAAGTTTCATCACGCATTGCATTATCCAGTCTGAATCATTAGAGCTTCATCAATGATTTTGGTTCAATTGGGAAATTAGTGCTAGTGGGTCTTCATGAATTGCATTCAAGAATGTGTTCTAGTTCTTACCCTATCAAGTACATTGCCAACAACATTTTCTATTGGGTGATCTCTCAAAAATCCGTGTGTCAGGAATACTGTTGAGGTACATTTAAATTTGGAAACAACATTACCTGATCCACTTGGAGTAGTGAGTGATTGTTCAAATTTTCATCAACGTATTCATTCTCCTCAACAGTTGGTGAAGAACAACAATGAGTCATCCTCTTCATTATCTTGGCAGTCCCTGCCAGATTAGAATAGTGAGTTGAAAAGGAATTTTCATCAAAAGTAACATGTGGAGATTCTTCAACAGTTGTTTTGTTTTTAGATAGTAAACTCTAAAAGCTCTTGAAATTTCAGAATAGCCAAGAAAAATGGCTTCATGACTTTTAGCATCAAACTTGTCAAGGCTTTCTTTATTGTTGTTATGCACAAAATATTTACACCAAAGACTTTGAAATAAGACAAGGTGGCTTTTTGTTTTTCAACAACTCATAAGGGGTTTTTCTGATTTTTGGTCTGACCAATGCTCTATTGAGAATATGATTTGCTGTATGTACAGCTTCAGCCCAGAAGGATTTGGGCAATTTGCTTCCCAAGACCATGGATCTTGCCCTTTCCACAAGTGTTCTATTCTTTCATTCCACAACTCCATTTTGTTCTGGAGTTCTTGGTGAAGAAAACTTGTGAAATATGTGAAGTTCAGCACAAAATCAGAGAAAGATTTATTTTCAAATTCACCCCCATGATCGGTCAATATTTTTGATTTTATAAGGAAAACTTGTTAAGACAGTGGTAAAGAGATTCCTGAATTCAAGGCAAGCATCACTTTGTGGGATTAAAAGATAACCCATGTAAATCTAGTAAAATCATCAATAATGACAAAACCATATCTCTTGCCACTCAGACTTAGAATTCTTGTTGGGCCATAAAGGTCCATATGAAGCAATTCTAGTGGCTCTTGATGGAGTACATCATTGAAAGTTTTAAAAAGATTTTCTGGTTTGTTTTCCTTGGGCACAAATCCCACAACTTGATTTTCTAAATTGAAAAAGATTCAGGAAGACCTTTAACCATGTTCAGCCTTAACAATTTATTTATTGTTCTAAAACTTGCATAACCAAGTCTTTTGTGCCAAGTCCATGCAATTTCATTTTTATTTGCAACAAGACAAATGTTTTCAAAAAGTTTTTATAAGGTTGATCATGTAAACATTATTTTCTCTTTCCAAAGAATTTTATTTTATCAGTTGAAAAGTCAATTATTCTGCAAAAATCTAATTCAAACACAACTTTGTGACCTTTGTCACATAGTTGGCTAATGCTCAGCAAATTATAATCAGACCATCAACTAATAAAACATTATCAACTGAGTTGAGGAAGATTGACCAACCTTTCCAGATCCAATGATTTTCATTTATTTTTACCTCCAAAGTGACAGAACCTCCCTCCTTTTCAATCAGGAATGAGAACTTAGCTTTATCTCCTATCATGTGTCGTGAACACCCACTATCAAGAAACCACACATTTGAGTTAGGTGCACGACCTTCCTTTCCATTAGAACTGTTTGCCATAAAGCAGATTTCCTCACTTCCAGAGCCTGAGGACCTTTCTTCTTCTTTCTCACTTGAGTCTTCATCAGACCAGTGACACCATTGCTTTAGGCTTCTTGAATTTGTTGATTCTTGTACTTTTCCTTCTTGTTCTCAGGACATTCTCCCTTCATGTGTCCTGGTTTATTACACCTGTAACAAATAACAACTTCATCAGTTTTCTGATTCCTATTTGAATTGGCATTTGAAAAGGAAGATTCCTTTTTCAATGAGAATTTTCTTTCCCAGTGAATTTTCCCTTCTTGATTTTAGAATTTTCTGAATTGCCTAGTCATGAGGGCAAGCTCATCCTCATTGGACTCAGACTCATCAGAACTTGTTTTCTCTGATTCTTATCCTTGTTACTGGATGAAGCTTTAAGTGCTACTAGTTGGTTTTGATTATGTGCTCTTATTTCTCTTCAGATTTATTTCAAAAGTCATTAAAGATCCTATGAGTTTCCAAAGAGATTTGGATAAATCCTTAGAATCTTCAATTACTATAGCCTTTGTGTGCCAATTGGATGATAGAGAGCGCAAGATTTTTCTTACCAAATCAGCATCAGTGTAGTCCTCACCTAGAGCCTTCAGTCTATTACAATAATCATGAACCTAGCAAACATTTCAAAGATTGATTCATCAGATTTCATCATGAATAATTCATAATCAGAGACAAGAATATTTGCTTTGGTTTCTTTAGCTTGAGATGTTCCCTCATAGAATAACTCAAGCTTATCCCACATCTCCTTGACAGATTTGCACATGGAGATTCTTGAGTACTCCTTTGGGTGGACTGCACATTGAACCATGTTCATGGCACTGTAGTTCAGGGTGGCCCTCCTAATTTGCTCTCGGGTCCAGGTTCCTCTTCTCCCTGGTTTTCATAGGGACCTACCTTAACTACCCTGCAAATCTCATAGTTTTGGCTCTAAGGAAGACTTGCATGCGATTCTTCCAATAGGAATAGTCATTCCATTGAAGAAGGGTGGCCTACTGATGGAATGGCCTCAGCAATAAAACCTTGAGAATCCATCAATTAAATAAGATAATGAAAGGGCAAGCAAAACAATCAAGTAATTACCACAGAGATCAAACAGAAGCAATCAAATCAGATCAGAAATAGATATTAACCCGCTCTGATACCAATTGTAGGATCGAAAAAGGGATGGACCAGATCTAGAAAGGGGGGGGGGGGGGGGTTAATAGATCTAGGCCAAATACTGTGAAAGCTTAGCCAATTTTAAAGATGCTTTGAATTAGAGACAATTTAGAAAAGCAATTCACAAATCTAATGAGTGATTGTGTGAATTAAGTAATAAAGTGTGTGATCAAGTTGATTAGAAGTGAAATCAATAATCCTACGCATACATCTAACGCAAAGTAAAGTTAAATCACAGATCAAAGCACTGCACAGAGATTTTTAGGTGGTTCGGAAATCACACCATGTGATTCCTACATCCACTGCTCACACAGTGAGGCTCCACTATTCAACTTGAATACACCACACACTGGAGCTCGACAACCAACACACTGAGTTCACAAAATCACACACAACCTCTAGAGCAAGACTACTCTAGAAACCTGAGAACAACTGCTCAACTACAACCTGAGTGCGACGACTCAACACAATTTAGCACAAAGGCTCACAACCAACTTGCTAGATCAAAACAACAAGATCCATATCCTCTAGCAATGATCTGATCCATAAAGAGTTCATTCAAGGAGACTAGTGCAACAAATCATGCATAATCTCAAGAATGACTCAGAAGAACTAAGGGGAATTGAGGAGTTGTTGTAAAATCCTTGTTCTTCAGATGAACTCCCTCGTAGAAGACTGAATTGAGAAGATGCTTGAACTCTTGAAGTCCCTAGGCGATACTCTGCAATTGTGCCTTTGGATCTTCCTTGAACTCTTCTCAATTGGCTGCTTCTACTCGATCTACTCCCTTGGAAGTGATCTCACTCATCTTCATGGATCAATCTTCACTTCTTGTGCTTGCAAGGGTAGGAATTGGCTTGAAGCAGCATAAGGGGAGCAAGAACGGGGAGAAGACCTCTGTCTTGCCGCCAAAGAACTTTATGGAAGGCTTTGAGGTGTTTTCTTAGTTGGATGGCCAATAGGAGGGTATCTATAGCCCAATGTGTCCAAAAGTACCCTTGGGGTGCGTGGGCAAATGATCCAAGGCCGATCCACAAGATCCCTAGAGTGCCACGTGTCCAGGGGGCTTAAAGTGAAAAAGTTTCCGGGTGTGTCGACCTGACCATGGAGTGCCTCGACACACTGTCCCATTTCTGCAAAATTGGCCCTCTGGGAGAGGTCACTAGTGTCGACACTGCCTGGGACGGTGTCGACACACTGTCCCATTTCAGTCAACTGGGTTCTCTGGGAGCTGGGTCTAGTGTCGACATTGCCTGGGACTGTGTCGACACACTTGACCATTTCTTCATGACTTTGCCTTAGGGTTTGATACCCTGTGTCGACACCAGTAGTGGGTATGTCGACACTACCCTTGCAAGAAATGTATGTCCCTGAGAAATAAACACATAAATAATTAGCCCAATGTATTATCATGAATATATATGACAAAATGTGTGGAAACATGCTTTTGAATATTGTTATAACATGTGTGATGTATCTAACATGTTCCATTCATTGTGCATTAAAATCACAACATGTCATCATCAAAATTATGAGGGGAAAAGTATTAAATTCACACTTAACCCAACACAAACACTGTCGTGCCCTGTGAAGTGCGAGGTAAGCCAGAAACTAAGTCCATGGTGACGTGCTCCACTTCCACACAGAATGGGAAGCGACTGCAGCTCACCACCAGGACGCTAGTGCTCTGCCTTCACCTGCTGATAGGTAAGGCAGCGCGAAACAACTCAGCGATATCTCTCTTCATCCCAGGCCACCAAAAGAGTACCCTCAATCAGGTACATCTTGGTGGAGCCAGGGTGAATAGGTATCGCGATCGGTGCGCCTTAGCAAGGACCTCCTCTTGACGTCCTCAGGAACGTAGAGCCTGTCCCGAAATTGAACCTCGCTGTCCCCATCCAGTGCTACCTCGGGCAATTGCCACATGTTGCCAAGTCCTCGTCTGCACTCTGCCCCTCAAGCACCTGCTGGGTATCAACAGATGAACAGTCATGCTGGCCAACACTGCTCTCTCCCAGAGGCTAGTGGTGTGAACACACCCTGAGTGGCATCCTCCAGAAGTCTCCAGTGTCTAACCAACAAAGAACTCAAGTGGGCTCTCCTACTCAAAGTGTCTACTACGACGTTAGCCTTTCCCGGGTGATAGGAAAGGGTAAGTCGTAGTCCTTCAAGTACTCGAGACACCTGCATTGCCTGAGGTTGAGATGTCTCTGCGTGAAGATGTATTGTAATGTAGTGATATGTGTGAACCCTTGAACACCTCACCGTACAAGTAGTGCCTCCACAACGTCAAGGCGAACACGACTGATGCAAGCTCCAGGTCGTGTGTCGGGTAGTGCTGCTCATGCTCTTCAGCTGACGAGAAGCATAAGCAACTACTCGACCGTGCTGCATCAACACAGCACCCAAACCAATACCTGACACGTCTGTGTAGACAACAAAGCCACCGCTGCTAGAAGGTACCACAAGGATCAGAGCTGAAGTCAGCCGACTCTTCAGCTCTTGAAAACTACGCTCGCACTCTATTGTCCACACAAACCGAGTCTCCCGCCTGGTCAACTGGGTCAAAGCTCTGTAACTCCGGTGAAGTCCTACACAAACCTCCTGTAGTAGCTTGCCAGCCCCAGAAAACAACCCTGCGAACCTCTGCAACTATAGTGGGTGGCCCCAAGAAACCACGGCCTCAACCTTGGCGGGATCAACCGCCACACTTGCACCAGAAACAACATGACCTAGAAGTGCACCTCCTTTAGCCAAAATTCACACTTGTTGAATTGGCATAAAGTTGGTGACTCCTCAAAGCTTGCAACACCAGCCTCAAGTGGACCTCGTGCTCCTCTGTCGTCGCTGAGTACACTACGATGTCGTCGACGAACACCACACGAACAGGTCCAGGTACTCTCAGAAAACACTATGCATTAGCTCCATAACGCTGCAGGTGCATTCGTGAGCCCAAAAGGATTCACGACAAACTCGAAGTGGCCGTAGCGATACAAAAAGCTGATCTGGCAATGTCTGACTCTCAGATCTGCAACTGGTAGTTGTTAGTTATGGGTGTCCTCAAGCCACATAACTTGTACAATTTTATTCTTAATAATAATAATATGGTTGTTATATTGATTATGTAATTCATTTGGCGTTTCATTATGAAGTCCATGAATATCCGCAATGGATATTAATTATGATGAGATCATAACAATGGATTAATATCCTTGTCTCCTCTCTTAAGTCCGCCACATCCCCTTCCTGGGTCAGTCTTCGCTGGTGGCGCGAAGTCTATATTACATTCGCACTTCGAGGTACAGGTCATCCATGTCTACAGGGAAGCTAACCAGGTCGCAGATGCTCTTGCCAACTACGGCTGTAAATTAGGGAATGTTACTTTCTTAAGCACAGCTTCAATGCCTCATGAATGTAAAGGTCCCCTTACCATGGACCGATCTGGCTTTCCTACTATTAGGATTGTTTAGCTGGGGTATGCCCCTTCACTTCTGTAATCATTTTCATTATAATTTTTGAGCCCAGGTGTACGCATTGGTGGAGTGGGAACACTCCACTCCTTTGGAGTTGGGTGCACTCTCCTAGTCGCTGTCCCTGAGGACTCGTTGGAATAATAAAAAAAAGGGATTAATATCCTTTAAACGCATATTCTTAATTGTTCCTAGTCAGAGGATATTCGAGAAGGACATCGAATATCTGGTTAGACTAGTACAGATTGCACCTGCTCATATGATGGGGTGGACTGGTCTCATAGTCACTTGTGTGGAGACAGTAAGTGAATCTGTAGGTGCTCATTGGAAAATGAGTTCACTGAACTGATCCGTTATGAATCGCTGGATGGTAATATTACCTAGCTGTCAACCAGCTAGATTCATTGTCACAGTGGCGTGATTGGTCCTTAGACCTGAGACACCAAGGACACCTTGTTGGTGGACTTCTAGGTTTTTGACCTTAACTCATAGATTCTAGCCTTGAGGTCTTAATCAGTTAAGTGTTCGGATCTGGAGGAATACCTTCGAAGGTGATTGTGTGGTCAATATGGGATCGCTCGCTCTCGGTAATAAGAGATTGAATGCTCTAGGAAAGATGCCTGATAGTCCCTGGCCAGGCAAGACTACTTATCATAAAAGAAGTTTTCTAATATTACTATGCGTCATCTAAACCAAGTGATGCACATATTAGGGTTTGACAGTTGACCATACCCTAAGTGCGCTCGGAGCATTGTACGAGCGAAGAACTATATCACATGGTAACTGTTGACAGAAAGGGTTCTTTGATTAGGTTGCTGAACCCCAATGCTTTCCAGGATCAAGTGGTGTTGCTTGGCACCCAACTTGATTGGAAGCCCGGTCAATTATCGTGAGATGATAATTGATTGCGTAATTAATTAATATGAGATATTAATTAATTGCAGTAAGTCAATAAAGAGTTATTGGACTTAATGGGCTGAAAACTGGACTAGCACTTGGGCCTAAAGGGTCACACACAATAGAGTTCTAAGCAGACAGGGCAGGTTGACCATTATCGACATTAACTGGGTTTTTGTGAAAACCATAGAGTCTATATACGCACGTGGAGAGTCAAACCCTGGGCCAAGCTCTAGGGTCCTCTCTGGCTGCCTCCTCCTCTCTGTATCCTAGGGCGCCCCCCCTCTCTCTCTGGCACATGGTGGAACTAAGATCCGGGAACGCGTGGAGACGGAGGAGATCGCGTCTACGTCTAGAGCTCGCGTGGATACGTCTAGAGGCCGACACTTGAATGGCTTGAAGCACCAGCACCTCCAATGTTACCTTCTCCCCGGATTAGGGAGTTTCACAACCGCGCAAAGCTAAAGATCGGATCTTCCCATCCGGGTTTTCCATTTTTCGATCGATTCCGACCATCGGCAATGATATCAAATGGAGGGAATCGCGTTTCTACTCTCTCTGCCTGGATCGATTCCTTACAGTGGTATCAGAGCCAGGTTGTTGGCTCGGTCGAAATCGGTGCCATATGAACGTTATTTCATGTGTTTTTGTCGATTCGCGTCCTGCATGAATCCCCATCTTTGCTACGTTCTAGGGTCACACATGGGATGTGCACTTCCTATTTGGTACATGAAAGTTGTTTCTGGTACCAAGGGCATCACGAAGAACCCTTTGTGACGTCATTTGACCCTATAGAGGTCACACGCCCTCTACAAGATGCCGCTGCCATGCTGTTTTCATCTTCCTGGACAGTCCAAGATGGGGTGATTTCTGCAGATTTTGGGATTTTTCAGGTTTTTTCTGGGCTTTGGGGCCTTGGCAGGCGGCCGCCGGAGGAGGCGCGGGGGCCGGCGGGTCGCCCCGCTCCGGGCTGTGGCGGGGGCGACGGCGGCTAGGGTTTCACCCTAGCCGCCACGCCCCCCCCCCCCCCCCCCCGGTCGAGCGGAGGGGGTGATGACGCACGGGTTCCTCGCGGGCCGTGCGCGGGTCCCCCGCGGCCGCGCACTAGTCTGCCGGTGGGTCCCCTGTGGGTAAGTCACGGGCGGGACCCCGCGGGTCCCGGGCGGGCAGATCTAGCCGCGCTGGATCTGACTGGCCCAAAAACATTTTTTAAGTGTTTAAAAGCCAAAAAAATTCTTAAAAATCCAAAAATTATGAAATTATTTTTAGGAGTTTTAAATTGTTTTAGCTCTCTGCAATTAATTTTCAGTTGTTTGACCTAATGTTCAATTAGTTTAAGGGAATTCTAAAATTGTTTTAGTTATTTCCTCTTATCTAATTAATGCATATTAATTAGTTTGAGAATGTGATTCTCATTATATTAATTAACCGTAAATTTTGGTGAATTCATGCAGTAACGGTGAATGGCATTCATCTAATGTTGATTAGATGTTTTCCCATATTAGCTAAATTGTTTAGTTAAATGGTTTTCAAAATATAATTAGTATATTGAAATAAAATTATTTCAGAAGTAATTATGTGATAATTGCTTGTTAATGCTATGATGTGTTGATGTGTGGATGGATAATCATGGACCTAGATTTCATGTGATGATTGTTATGGTTTATGGCATGTGATGTAATTTATGAGGACTGCGTGCCTCCCTCTCTCCCTTTATTAAATCCGAGTTGTACATTCCATCTCCCTCCTGTGATGTACTCCCCTTGACTTGTTCAAGGTTTCTTATTATTATCTGATGTATATTTATGGGCCTACGAGTCCAATTTAAATGATAATTGTAATATTAGAAGCGGATTGGCAGAGATGGAGGAGAGTACCATGCACGCCTTCCTGGAGATAGAGTCACATCAAGCAAGTGCATATGATGCGGGGCTGCCATATGTTTGCCATAAATGTGGATTACCAACTGGCTCTGGTAATGCCACTCTAGGTTAAAGTCCATGATCATCCATCGTTTTCTTCATATATGTGATATGTGTGGAATGTGCTATGATATATATAATTAAATATATATGATATTCTAAATTCTATATATCAATAGCACACAAATATTGAGACCAAGATAAAATATGATAAAATCCCTCCTCATTCAAACTTTAAGTCGTAACGTAATCATTTAGAATGAATTATGTGGCCTGCCCTCCATCATTATAGTTTTAGGATTGCCATTAGATCGGGCAAGTTTGTTGTGCTATCCACAAGGCTTGCCAAATCTGATGACAGACTAAAACTATGGCATGGTGATGCCTTAAGCGGGGTAGAGGAACGGTGTAACTTTGTTGTGCTATCCACAAGGGCCACATCCGAATCTATGCCTGTTACATAATGATGGTATTACTTAGACTGGATTTAATGACTTGTTGTGCTATCCACAAGGTCATTAAAGTTCAGGGGCCGAAATAAGATCGGATATTGCAAGAGTTGCAAGTGTCAAGAGTTGACCGCTTTTAGATCATAGTATGGTTTGTTTTGCTATCCACAAGATCATGCTATGAGTCTGTAAGATTCCGATCCCCACTAGGAGACCGTCGGCGTCTCCCATTCTGTATATCTGAGGGTTATACACTCTGTCAAAAAATAGTGGGAGCTAATCTTTATTAAAGTCCTAATCTAGATTTAATTATTATTATGAACATCTGCTAATTGTGTTTACATTTCCATTATAGGAAAAAATGTCGTCGAGTAACCCACTCCGAGGCATACTGGATGCCAACAAATTGACAGGCCCGAACTACTCGGATTTGCTCAGGAACCTGAAGATTGTCCTCAGGTCTGAGCGCATTGCCTATGTCCTAGAGGGTGAGATCCCTGCTGAACCACCCCTTGATGCACCTGAAGAGGAAACGCTGAATTTGCGAAGTGGAAGGAGGATTCCACTCTGGCCTAATGCTACATGCTTGCCTCAATGAGCAATGAGTGCAAAGGCAGCATGAGATATGGATGCTAGATCCATCATGCAGCACTTACAGGAGCTCTTTGAAGAGCAGAGCAAGGTAGAAAGATATGAGATATCCAAAGCCCTATTCAAGCTCGCATGGCAGAGGGGTCTTCAGTACAGACTCATGTGCTGAAGATGATAGAGTGGATTGAGAGGCTCGAGGGGCTTGGTTTTTCTCTTGACAAGGACTGAGCACGGACCTCATTCTCCAGTCACTTCCAGATTCATATTCCTAGTTCATTGTGAACGAACAAGATTGAGGTGAGTTTGGCTGAGATGCTCAACATGCTGAAGACTGCTGAGGGCAACCTTAAGAAGGAAAAGCCCACTGTTCTCATGGTTGGAAAGTCCAACAAGAAGGAGAGCAGTGCAATCCTTTAAGAAAGGCAATGCAAGAAGCAGTCCAAGCAAAAATAAAAGAAGGACATAAGCAAGGAGAAGAAAAGGGCGAGTGCTTCCACTGTAAGAAAAAGGGACACTGGAAAAAAAATTGCAAGGACTACCTTGCAATGAAGGCTCAGGAGAAGTAGAAGCTTGGCGAAGCTTCAGGTATCTATATGATAGATCTTCACTTGTCTTTAGAGATTCTACATCTTGGTTTTTAGACACTGGATGTGCCTCTCATGTCTGCAATGATGTGCAGGTGTTGACAAGTAGAAGGAAGCTGAGCAAGGGCGAGGTGAACTTGAGGCTTGGAAACGGTGCATGTGTTTCTGCACATACTGTGGGGACAGTGAAGCTTAAGTTACCTTAGGAGATTTACTTTTATTAGATGATTGCTACTTTGTGCCTAGCATTATTAAGAACATTGTTTCTGTTTCTTGTTGACAGAATTAGATACAAGTTTACCATTGAGAACAATAGTTGTTCAGTTTATTTGAGAAATAAACTAGTTGCTTTAGCAAATTTGGTGAATGGTTTGTATCTACGTGATGTTTCTTATGAAAATCTCCATGTTGATGTTTCTCCCAAGAGAAGTAAGAATAGTGTGAACACTGCCTACTTGTGGCATTGTAGGCTTGGTCACATTGGCGAGAATAGGCTTCAAAAGTTGCATAAGAATGGATACTTGGATCCATTTGATTATGAATCATATGCAACTTGTGAATCCTGTTTAATGGGTAAGTTGACCAAATCTCCATTTAGTGGACATGGAGATAAGGCCAAGGACATAATGGAACTAATACACTCGGATGTATGTGGTCCAATGTCTACCCGAGCCAAGGGTGGCTACTCATACTTCATTACATTCACGGATGACTGCTAAAGGTTCGGATTTGTTTACTTAATGAAATACAAGTCTAAAGCTTTTGAGAAGTTTCAAGAATTTAAAAATGAAGTTGAGAAGCAAACTGGAAAGAGCATTAAACCCTACGGTCAGACTGACGAGGTGAATACTTGAGTACAGAGTTCACACAATTCTTAAAGGACAATGGTATCCTTTCTCAATGGATTCCTCCCTATACATTGCAGATGAATGGTGTATCGGAAGGAGGAATCGCACTTTGTTAGACATGGTACGATCTATGATGAGTCTTCACAGTTACTAGTTTCCCTATGGGGATATGCGCTAGAGTCAACACATATCTCTGAACAGGGTTCCTAGTAAATCTGTGTCTTCTACTCCATATGAGATATGGAAGGGTAGAAAGCCTGATTTTAAACATGTTAAAGTCTGGGGCTGTCCTGCCCATGTAAGAGACATGACCCAGATAAACTGGAATCTAAAACCGATAAGTGCAGGTTTGTTGGATACCCAAAAGAAATGTTTGGGTATACTTTTACCATCCTGGTGAACAAAGAGTGTTTCTCGCCAGGAGAGCTGTCTTCTTGGAAGAGGAGTACCTTACCCAGGAGGACATTGGGAGTAAGGTAGATCTCTAGAAGAGGTTCTAGATCCACAAACTGTGCAAAGTCCACTAGATGAAACATCGGTTCTAGAACCTGTTCAGGAATATACACACGTTCAGCGTAGGTCTGGTAGAGTAACTAGACAGCCGAAAGATATGTTGGATATATCAGTGAAGGCATGTCTTATAATGAGGATGATGATCCAAAGACCTACCAAGAGGCTATTGATAGTCCTCAATCAGGGAATGGCGAGATGCCATGAATTCTGAGATGCAGTCCATGTACACAAACCAAGTTTGGAACTTGGTAGACTTGCCTGAAGGTATTGTACCTATGGGTGCAAGTGGATCTTTAAGAGAAAGATCGGTGCAGATGGACAGGTCGACACCTATAAGGCAAGGTTGGTAGCAAAGGGGTATCGTCAAAGGCAATGAATTGACTATGATGAAACTTTCTCACCAGTTGCTATGATAAAGTCGATCAGAATTCTTATCGCCATTGCTGCATACTTTGATTACGAGATCTGGAAGATGGATGTAAAAACTGCTTTTCTCAATGGAAACATTAAGGAAGAAGTGTATATGATACATCCTGAAGGTTTTACATCCAAAGAATGTCCAGATAAAGTATGCAAGCTTCAAAGGTCCATCTATGGATTGAAACAAGCTTCCCGAAATTGGAACATAAGATTTGATGAGGCTATCAAATCTTATGACTTCATTAAGAATGATGATGAACCATGTGTGTATAAGAAAAATAGTGGGAGTGCTGTCACTTTTCTCATACTTTACGTTGATGACATCTTGCTCATTGGGAATGATGTAGGGATGTTATCATCAGTAAAGATATGGTTGTCAAAGAACTTCTCCATGAAGGATTTGGGGGAAGCATCCTACGTATTGGGAATATGTATCTATAGAGATAGATCCAAGAGGATGCTTGGCTTGACCCAATCCATGTACATAGATACCATTGTAAAAGGTTTGGCATGGAAAATTCCAAGAGAGGTCTCATACCAATGAGGCATGGAATTAATCTCTCTAAGGAACAGTCTCCAAGACTCCTGAAGAGAGGGCAGTCATGGATAGAGTCCCCTATACCTCGGCTATAGGGTCTACATGTATGCCATGCTATGTACAAGGGCTGATGTAGGTGAAACACCTGGATGGCAGTGAAATGTATCCTTAAGTACTTGAGAAGGACTAAGGATATATTTCTGGTTTATGGAGGAGGGGACTTGAAACTTCGGGCATATACTCACTCGAGTTTCCAGTCAGATCCAGATGATAGCAAGTCTACATTTGGGTTTGTGTTCACCTTAAACGGAGGTGCAGTGAGCTGGAAGAGTTCCAAGCAAGAAACCACTGCAGACTCGATGACAGAAGCTGAGTACATTGCTACAGCTGAAGCCGCCAAGGAGGCAGTATGGATGAAGAAGTTCATCACCGACCTTGGTGTGGTGCCGAGTGACTCTGATCCGATCCCATTGCTGTGTGACAACAATGGGGCCATTGCACAAGCGAAAGAGCCGCGGTCTCATCAGAAGCAAAGCACATTCTGAGGCAATTTCACAAGATCAGGGAGATTATCACTAGAGGAGATATACTGGTGGAAAGAGTTCCTTCAGTCGACAACATTGCAGATCCACTGACGAAGCCTTTGACTCAAATTGTGTTTGAGCACCACCTAGAGTCCATGGGTTTAAGACATAAAGGTGATTGGCTTTAGTCCAAGTGGGAGATAGTTAGTTATGGGTGTCCTCATGCCAATCATAAGTTGTACAATTTTGCTCTTTAATAATAATAATAAGGTTGTTATATTCATTATGTGTAATTCGTTTGGCGTTTCATTATGAAGTCCATGAATATGCGCAATAGATATTAATTATGATGAGATCATAACAATGGGATTAATATCCTTTAAACGTATATTCTTAATTGTTCCTAGTCGGAGGATATTCGAAAAGGACATCGAATATCCAGTTAGACTAGTACAGATTGCACCTGCTCATATGATGAGGGTGACTGGTCTCATAGTCACTTGTGTGGAGACACTAAGGTGAATCTGTAGGTGCTCATTGGAGAATGAGTTCACTGAACTGATCCGTTATGAATTGCTGGATGGTAATATTACCTAACTATCAACCAGCTAGATTCATTGTCACAGTGGTGTGATTGGTCCTTAGACCTGAGACACCAAGGACACCTTGTTGGTGGACTTCTGGGTTTTGACCTTAACTCATAGATCTCTAGTCATGAGGTCTTAATCAGTTAAGTGTTTGGATCTGGTGGAAATACCTTCGAAGGTGATTGTGTGGTCAATATGGGATCACTCGCTCTCGGTAATAAGAGAGTGAATGCTTAGGGAAAGATGCCTGATAGTCCCTGGCAAGGCAAAACTACTTATCATAAAGGAGTTTTTTTATATTGCTATGCGGCATCTAAACCAAGTGAGTGCACATATTAGGGTTTGACAGTTGACCATACCCTAAGTGCGCTCAGGAGCATTGTATGAGCGAAGAACTATAATCATGTGGTAACTATTGACAGAAAGGTTTTTGATTGGGTTACTGAACCCCAATGCTTTTCAGGATCAAGTGGTTTGCTTGGTACCAACATGATTGGAAGCCCGGTCAATTATCATGAGACGATAATTGATTCGTAATTAATTAATATGAGATATTAATTAATTGCAGTAAGTCAATAAAGAGTTATTGGACTTAATGGGCTGAAAACTGGACTAGCACTTGGGCCTAGAGGGTCACACGCAATAGAGTTCTGAGCAGACTAGGCAGGATGACCGTTATAGACATTAAATGGTTTTTTGTGGAAAATCACAGAGTCTATATATGCACATGGAGAGTCAAACCTGGGCCAAGCTCTAGGGTCCTCTCTGGACGCCTCCTCCTCTCTCTCTCTCCTAGGGGCCCCACCTCTATCTCTGGCACATGGTGGAGCTGAGATCCGGGAGACGTGTGGAGACCGAGGAGATCTCGTCTGCGTCTGGAGCTCACATGGATACGTCTATAGGCCGGACACTTGAACGGCTTGAAGCACCAGCTCCTCTAGTGTTACCTTCTCCCCGGATTAGGGATTTTTACAACCCCACAAAGGTAAAGATCAGATCTTCCCGCACGGGTTTTCCATTTTTCGATCGATTCTGACCGCCGACAACGATATCAAATGGAGGGAATCACGATTCCGCTACGCTCTGATCGATTCGTACAGTAGTAACCTGACCTCAAGTCGATCTTCGAGAACATTGAAGCTGACTGCAACTGGTCGAACAAGTCATCGATCTTGGGCAATGATACTTGTTCTTCACGGTCACCTGATTCAGCTACCGATAATCAATGCACATTCTGAGGCTGCCATCCTTCTTCCTCACAAACAGAACAGGCGCTCCCCACGGAGAATGGCTAGGACGAATGAAGCCCAATGCAAGCAACTCCTCTAGTTGGCGCGTCAACTCCCGCAGCTCCGCCGGCGCCATCCGGTACAGTGCCTTGGACGCAGGCATCGTCCCCAGAAGCAACTCAATGGAGAAGTCTACCCCCCGCTCAGGCAGCAAGCAAGGTAGATCCTCCGGAAACACGTCGGCAAACTCACAAACCATAGGCACATCTGAAATAGA